>OX451735.1:76835090-78035090 GCA_948472305.1 Vicia faba
GGGAGTTCGGTGCGCGTCGCGAGGGGCAGCTGATAGATATTTTGTTGTTGGTCCGGATCCAACTCAAGAAGGTGGTATCTGTCATAAGACATGTGTCACTAAGGTCTTGTTTCAACCAATTATCTTAATTAAATGTTTCTTTAGGCCATCAACAATGCATAAAATATTTCAAGGTCTTTTAGCTATTCTTTCATCAAATTCAACAACACTTCTCAAATTTAAGCACATTTTAAAAATCATAATATTCATTCTGATTAAAGATGTAGTTGTAAAACATCCTAATAAGTGGCATTGTTAACCCCACCAAACTCATCATCTTACACATTGTTCTTTATATTCTCTTATTTTCTTTCAATATTATTTCAGTTAGTAAACTCATTGAGTTTATTCCTAGCAATTTAATTTTTTTTTCCTCGTAATTCAAGTAATATTCAGAATTTGAAAACTCTGATAATGATTTACATGGATTAAATTGATGACTGTCCTGAAACTTGAATATATTAAAATCATTCCTTCTAATAATGGACCTGAATTTTCTATAGTTTTTTATTTAATTCTAAAAGAATAACAGCACTAATCTCAAAACATGCCAAGCAACAAAAGGGAAACAAAATTTATAAATGTAGTTGCAATCAATCCTAGAAAAAGGTCTTATTTTTACATCAGTCCTTGAGCTGACAAACTATCAAATTTATGCCAAACAATGAAGTTTCTGAAAAACAAAAGTAAACAAATATTTGAAACACATTTGATTATAAATCATTTAATGCCACAAGTTACTTGCTCTTTGCAAGGAATTCCTTCATGATGAAAATAGTCTCACCTCACCTCCTCCCGGTCTCT
This sequence comes from Vicia faba, assembly GCA_948472305.1. Taxonomy (NCBI): domain Eukaryota; kingdom Viridiplantae; phylum Streptophyta; class Magnoliopsida; order Fabales; family Fabaceae; genus Vicia; species Vicia faba. The sequence goes on from OX451735.1 coordinate 76,835,934, forward strand.
ATGTAATCATTAGGTTCATCAGGGTTGTTTTCACGTGGTTCAACGAATTCACCGCCATCTTGGTGGCTACCAAGTTGACCATCATACCCCAAATTAGAGTTGCTTCCGTGTTCAACAGGGGCAGCGTAACTAGTCTCGACATTGCTACCACCATAGCTTCCCGGGGCACCATAACCACCACTTCCATAGCTTCCACTGTTGCTATTATCGTTACGACCATAAGTACTACCACCATAGCTGCCGCCGCCATATCCACCACTACCATATCCGCCACCACCGCCGCCGCCATATCCACCACCTCCACCATAGCCTCCACCTCCACCTCCACCATAGCCGCCTCCACCACCAAACCCAGGACGTGACCTTTCTGTAGCATAGTTCACTCGTACTGTCCGACCATGAAGATCCTGTGACAACATGATATTAGTCATTAGATGCTATACAAAAACATTTCCAACATTTTGAGATTTGCAAAGAACAGCAAAATGAGTCAGTTTAAACAAACAACTACTACTTGATGGTGAAATTGTAATATTTCCTGTTGCCCGCATTATTGTAATTTACAACTACATATGCATATGCATTCAATGTTTCTATCTTATCATGGCTAATTAACTGCAATTACTTCCTCCAGGTCTGAACATCAGGTGTTTCACTATTTCATAATATTGATATATAATATGAAAGTTGAGAACTCTAGTTTCTTCGTAAATGAGGCTTTAAGTCATGTTCGCTATGCGAATTGGTGAATTTAGTAAGATGAATTATCACAAAAACCGATTGTACCTGGCCATCCATGGCCTGAAGGGCAGCAGATGCATCCTCGCTTGTTGTAAAAGTTATGAAGCCAAAACCTCGGGACCTTCCTGTTTCACGATCCATAATAACCTTTGCTGGAGGAGCATTAAAAAGACCAGTTTCAGTGTACAAATCAATAAGCACCATATTATGAAATAGATATGCTTGACAAAGCTACCATTTTTATTGTTTGTTATATAAATAATAACTGCTTGTATTTTGTTAGACGTGACAACTGGTGGCAACTAAATAACTATTTGTAAACTAATTCTAACAAAAGAGAGGAACAAAGAATAAGATCAAGTACATCCACAAAAGAAACAATAACATAAGTACACAGATATAAATAAGTGACCTCTATTTTTAAGAAAAATTTGTGTTTATCGAAACAAAGTAACAGTAAACCACTATCAAATCATATACATAAATTGAACATCTTATTGGTTTGGTTTGGCTCACTATATAAGAATTCAGAAACAATTTAAGAGTGAAAACCTATGAAGCACGGACACCTATAGGAGAAGGCGTGTCACGGTGTCGAACACCTATTAGTGTCAGACACTTGTACTACATGTGTTGAAAAAGTCAGCCAAGTGTTTGAAAAGTCAGACAAGTGTCCTCAAATAATGTTTTTTTCTTTGCTTCGACACTCTTTGAATCGGTGCCCGATACTCATATAACACTCATACAATATGTGTTGGACAATTCAGACCAATGTTTCAAAAGAAATTGTTTTTCTCTTTGCTTCTAACACACCTTATACATTTCTTAGACAAATCGCATACTCATTTAAAAGGGTTTAACATGTATTGAAACAATGTTATTAATGAAGAATTGAAGACATATTTTGATTATAATATTTTTAATTCTTTTAATAATAGATGGATAAATAAAGCTCGGTTATTATCATATATGTAGCGATGTTGGTGTCTTATGTTTTTTACATTATCTATGTCAGACACCTATGTTAGTGGTTAATTTGTTGGGAGGTGGGGGCAGAGGGAATCTGTTAACAGCAGGGATTGAACCCTGGACCTCCTTAATACTCCTTCATCGTCCCTAACTTACACCACTAAGCTACACATTCTTGGGACAAACTCATGATTTATTAGATATTACTTCTACCTAAAACAATGAAAAACTAGTAGATTCTGAGAGCCAGAAAGAAAACTACCATCAACAACTTCCCCATAGCGAGCAAAATGTTCTCGGAGACTGGTATCATCAGTGCTATATGAAATTCCTGCATTACATTTGAAATGTTAAAAACTATTTCTAAATTCCATTTAGAAAAATTTGACATGATAAACTAACGTACCTCCAACAAAAAGCTTTGCAGATGACATAGATCTAATCGCTTGGAATGCCAAAGGAGTAGACATGGAAATATCATGATTGATGTGCTTGACAGCAGAGCTCTTCAGTAACTTCCCAATTTTACCAAAGAACGCCATTGCTCAAACCTTAAAAACATTAAACCTCAGAAAATTAGTATCACTAGAACAATATATCCATTATTCGTTATAAGTTATAACAGGCTCTGCTAAGTACAAATATTCCACCAAAAGTTCCATTGAATGAACTAAAATTTTCTATTTTATCTGATGAAATTGAAATCTAATTTCACATCAGCCACATTCACTCTCTCTAAATTCCGTTTTCTTAAAATGTTATCAATGTCTCGTATTTGTGTTGGTGCTTCATAGCTAAATGCTAACTATGTCTCTCTTACTATGAATCACGAACACCAGAAACATGACACCAACCCTGACACATGGACATTGATAATAATTTGAATAAAATGAATAAATTAAACCTAATCACAAGCTGTGTAAGTGTCGTGTCGGTGCTTCATGCCTATTTCGCTAACTATGTCTCTCTCACTATGAAGCACGGACACAAGAAACACGACGCCGACACTGACACACTGTCGTCAAAGATAATAATTTGAAAACCTAATTGAATCATTCACAAAATAAAAGACTCAAACAGTAAAACACAAATCTTGCACAGTATTTAGCATCACCAAATCAAAATACTGAAAATGAAAAACCTAACTACTAAAAATCCAATAAACATGTAATAAATACGAAGAAATTAACAAAAGCGAAATAAGCTGAATCAAAAAAGAGTGAAATCGTAATTGAAAAAAGGGGAAATGGGTAATGAGAAAAGTGTGATCTTGAGATCTTACTACGTACCTTGAAAAGCGCTTGTCGAAAGAATGAAACGAAAATGGTTAAACCCTCAATTTTTATGATGACCTAAATAATTAGGGCTTTGGGAGTGACACGTGGGGGATTGCGTGATGTCTAGATGCTTCTATATCAACCGTCTAGATTTTCTGTATGTTATTTTGTTATTTTGATTAAAAAAATTATTTTTTATTTGAGATGAAAGTCGGTAGTTTTATGCAATGTTTTAAAAATTATACCCAATGTTCAACCGCAAAGATTTTTGTTTCTTAATATATTTAGTTCAATCGGTTAAATTTATAATCCAACTGTTTATTAAATAGATTAATAATATAAATTAAATTTTATAGATAAGATTATGTTCTTAAATTTTAAAAATAAATATTTTAAAAATTTATTACAAATTTAATATTATGAGATTAATGATAAATATTATTATATAATATAATAATATACTTAAAAAAATAAAACTATAAAATGATATTATAAGTTAAAAATTTGTGTTGCGAAAAATATTTTATTTATTGATGTTAGCATATTAATAAATTTTCAATTTTTTTATATAAAAAATATTAAAATTTGCTATGACAAACATTTTTTTTGAATTGGGCGGTTTTCCAAAATTGGCTCGGATATTTTTGGTTCGAATGATTTTGGATGGTTCAATCAAATTTTTTCGATTTTGATCCACCTGCGATTTTATAATACTGACCAGATCAGAGTCACCTCCGATTCCCAGTCTAACCGGTTGAACCGGACGATTCGGTCTGATTTTTAAAATATTACTTTTATGATATAAAATAATTTTACACCATCATTTAATAGAAATTCATCATTCAACTATGTCATAACACTAATTTAAAATATCAATGTGATTTAGAAGAATATGTAATCATTAATTGACGGTGTAAAATTATTTTACAACGATAATTCATCTTCTATTTTATTTTTTATTTATTTATTATACACAAATTTTAGATTTTATATATGTTTTGTGAGGAATAAAAAAATGCTTTTTGTTTTTCTTATATACAAATTTTAGATTTTTTATATGTGGGTAAATATTGGAAAATTTTCTCTCCCCGCATAATCTAAATGTCAATGTAATTTTAGAGTTCAATTCACCTCATGTTCAAACATGCATGGATTTGGAACCTCAAGTTATTTGAAAATATTTGTTATTTTGTTTGGATCATCATTGCGTGGGAAGTTACGGATCAACTATACGCGAGTTACTTATCACATGTCAACAAATACATCTTATTATATATGTGGTGCAACTAATGAAACCATCTTACATAGGAATGTTAACTTGCATTCATTAATGAGGATTCCCATAATGATTTCCCCGTTTAGGGCCACAAATATGAGGAATTTCCCCCGCAGGTTCCCCCGCATGGATGGGGAACAAAGTTCCCTCGAAGGGACTTTAGGGACGGGGACGACGAACATATCCCTCGCCCCGTGGAGTCCCCGCCCCGCCTAAAATACCATAATATCCTTAATTAATATATAACTTTAAATTTATATGTAAGTTTGTTTGTTCTTATATATGTCAGAATCCCGCCTTAATTGTGGTCAGCCCCTAGTCACCTTAATTGTGGCACTTTGACTTGTCTTCTTTGTACCCCCAACACCTTCATTGTGTTGGGCTTGGAGGAGTGGATTTAGTCTCATATTACTTAGAGATGTGAAATGTGTTGTATTTATAAGTGAGAGCAATCATCACCCTACAAGTTGGTTTTGTAGGGATGAGTTACGCCTAAACTTAAATTCTGAGATGGTATCAAAGTCTATCCTAGATCCATTGTTGGGTTTTTCGTATCGTCCACGCTTTAGGTTCATTGAGGCCCGAGCGTGAGGGGGTGTGATGACTTCTAGACAAGTGTATCAATAATGTCAAAGTAATAAATAAAATTGTATCCACAAGGACTATTATTTGACAAAATAATAGTTGGACAATGTTTAGAAAATAATAAATGGGGGAAGGCCTTTTTGAGTTGTTTGCGAGAAAATAAAAGTTGTTCTGATAATAATGAGAAATCAGCCAGATTTTTCCTAGAATCCCTTATTTCTCCCCTTGTTGATGCCTAATGCATTACATGAATGAAACATTGTTATATTTCCATGGTGAATTACAAGGCCATTATACTCAATTCCTTGGTGTATAGTTCACTAATTTTTACTAGAGGTCTCTTATCCCTATTCAACCGACATAAGTGAAATTAGGCAATGATATAGTGCATTAATTCTAATGACACTACTAGAGGTCTCTTATCCCTGTTCAACCAACATAAATATAATAATTACCCTAGTTCTGACGCATAGGCTAAGGGTCAATATTCTCTATATATCCATTATCATATTAACATAGTATCTCAAATAATGTGTGTTAAGCAAAAGAAATAATTAAATAGAAATATATCTAAGGTTAATCATGCAATATTAAATTAAATATATGTCCCAATAGGTTCAAAATAATTTCATTAGACAAAACCTAACCTATGAGTATTTAGCTACTCATACTGATATAATTAAAATATTAAATAATTAGATGAAGATTGAATAAGAGAATCCTTGAAGATTTGGCCTCCAATGATTTCTAATGCTCTCTAAAATTCGCTTTCGATACTTAATTTTGTCACCCGTAGTCAAAAATCGTATAACCCTTTAAAAGATGCCAAAACTCCCCTTTTAAAACCTTCAAAAAATATCATAACGCGTTAGAATTTGCCCAGAAAAAGGGCCCATCACGCGCGTCATGGATAACATCATGCGTGTGATGCATCTTTTCCAGCTCTATCACGCATGAGATGGCGCGCGATGGCCAGCGTGATTTTTATAGTAACTTTTCTCGTTTTTGTTCCTTTTTCCGCCAAATTTATCTAAGTCCCCATTTATTCATACTTGGTCATTTTTACATCATTCTTTGGCCACTATTCTTCTAATTTTCTCATCTTTGACTTATTTTTCTCTGATTCTTTGACAAAATATATGCAATCATCAGGGTGTGTTGGAATTCCCACCTTAATTGCAGTTTGCCTCTAGTCACCTTAATTGCGGCACTTTGGTTTTCCTTCATTGCAGTCACCAACACCTTCGTTGTGTTGGGTTTGAAAGGGTGAATTTAATTCCATATTGCTTAGAGATATGACATGTGTTATGTTTATAAGTGGGGGACAATTCTCACCCTACAAGTCGATTTTGTAGGAATGAGTTGGGCTCAACCAACATTCTGAGAGTATATAACTTATTTTATAAACAAATTTAAAACACATATAAAGTTGGTAAAATAGAGAGATCTAAAAGATTATTTTAAATTTTTTTAAGTTTAAAAGTTTGGTGGTCATGACTCTCAAAAGTATATATTAACTATTGTTAAAATAATATATTTATCATAGATGATTAGTTTCTTAATTTCTTGTGGTTAGCTTTTGAATTTTTTATATTAATTTGCTAAAAAATAATAAATAAATAAATAAAATTATGTTTATGGAACTCCACATAAAAGTGAGAATCTATGGGGGTCCGCGGGGATCTGCAAGAACGGGGATGGTGAACAAAATCCCCCGTGGCAGGTGAACCGAGACAAAGATGGTGAATAAATTATAACATAAAAACGTTGCCTGGATCGGAGAGGCGCCGGAGCCCTAGCTCTGGTCGTCTTCTCTGGTGAATACGTTTTTCAACCCTGCAAAATAGCAAATATTAGAGGTCCCAAAGAACCCTTTCCCTCTAATTCCAACCCTGTGAATTCAATGGGAGTGTTGGTTTGGGTTGAAACACGTTGTATCGTGAGCTACAACAAAATAATGCAAATCGGTGTGAACATGGCAGTTCATGGTTCTGGTAGTATGAGACTCATGCGATGATCTTAGCATGTATAAATACACCTCAGAAACACATTAATAGCGTTAGCATGCCTTAAAAAAATACGAAAATCGAAATATGAATTTGCAAAAAATAATAAGATCGGAGGTGTATGCGTGCAGGTTTTATGAGCTTTGGATCATAAGGTTTGATCTATTCTTACCTTGTAGTTCTCCTGGAATCGATTGGAAGGGCTGGAATGCTTTGAAGGTGGCTGGAACTAGGGTTTTCAACTTGCCCTAGTTTTTTGATGTTTTTGAGATTTTTTGGAAGTTTGGAAGAGGTTTCTTTGCAAGGGATTTCGTGGCTGCCTTTGTCTGAATGAGGAAGATATATAATGCTTGCAATTAGGTCAACCAAAGAGTGGGCTTGGACCTTTGTAGGAAGCCTTTATTTTATTTTATTTTATTTTGACTTTAAATAAATAAAAATAAAAAGGTCAAGGGGTGCATGAATAAGATATGAGGTTTATCTTAAGGTACTAAACACGCGTGGACTTTAAATCACAAGCCCAATAGCCCAAAATTCTAAGTTTGATCACTTTTGGTTTTATACATTTGCTCAAACTTTCCCAACTTGCACCAATCATAACTCTCTCAAAAAAAATTCGATTGAAAGTGATCTTAGACTTTTTGGAAAGCTCAAGATGTCCTCTATAATATCTATGTTGAACATTTTTTCATTTGAAGAGTCTATATTGATGTAAGTTTCCTTGACAAGAAGTGTATTTTTGTTGACTTTTGAAATGACCTATAATGTATTGGCCCATATCTCTCAAATGAAGCATTTTTTGTATTTGATCTTAGAGGGACAAAGTTGTAGAGAGTTGAATTTCCTTCAAGATGAGCTTTGATTGGGGAAAATCTGATGAAGCATGTGAAAGTTATGCTTGGTCAAAGTTCAATTGACTTCTTAAGAAAACCTTAATTTGACAACTTTTAACTTTTGATGATTTGGGAGTTTTCTTGATGAATCATGATAAACCCTTGATTAAATGATGCATATGACTTTAAAATGTTAATGTTGACCAAATATCTTGAAGTTTGACTATATGTTAACCACATTTGACTTTTTGTCCAATATAGTTGATTTTTAATCATCTGAGCAATTGACTGAGCAAACTTTTGAAGAAAGGCTTGAGACCAGGCATGAGCATTCTTGGAGACATACGAGAACCCATGGAATCCACTTGAGACCTTAGAAACCCAATATTCCTTGTGAAAAGTGAAGCCCTAGTTGTGGATCCATTGCTTAGGAGGGGAATTTGTCTGATCAATTCTTGAGGAATCTTGAGCAAATGAAAACCCTAGGAGAATGTCTTGAAGGAAATGGGAGAGAAAATTTTGGGGTACAACAACAGTGGTATATTATTTAATTAGTTTCTAACCTTAGTGTTTGTTGTTGACATGAAACAGAGAAATAGCTGAAAGGAACAATATTGCACTTACTACTGCCTTGCAGGTTGTTGCTTAAGTTGTGCAACATTAGCCTAATGATAGATCCCGTGTTTTGGAGAATTTCTAGAGGAATCATCCGTCTGTCTTCAAATTTAGGTTCGACCCTGATGGAGCGCAAATGTGGCTCAAGTAAATTGAGAGGATCTTTCGGGTCATTGATTGCAATGAGGCACAAAAGGTGCAGTTTGGTATGCATCAACTCGTCGAGGAAGCTGATGATCAGTGGGTCGATACTCGTCAGAGACACAACGCTAGGAGAAGTGATTACTTGGGTTGTGTTCAGCAGGGAATTCCTGAGGAAGTACTTTCCAGAGCATGTGCGCGGAAAGAAGGAGATTGAGTTCCTAGAGTTAAAGCAAGGAAACTTGATTGTGACTGAGTATGCTTCGAAGTTTGTGGAGCTGGCAAAGTTCTATCCATATTATAATGAAGAGACTGATGAGTTCTCAAGGTGTATCAAGTTTGATAATGGTTTTCATCCTGAGATCAAGCGGGCAATCGAATATCAGCATATCTGTGTGTTTTTTGAGCTGGTGGGTAGCTGTAGAATCTATGAAGAGGATAATAAAGCTTATTCAGCTCACTACAAGAGTCTGCGAGATAAGAGGGAAACCACATCAAAATCATAAGAAGCCTTATGATGCCTTAGCTGACAAAGAGAAACATGGAGGAGCTCCCTCTCCCGTCAGGTGTTATACATGTGGTGAATAATGTCATTGAGCTAATGAATGTGAGAATAAGGTGCTGAGGTGCTACGAGTGTGGTAAGTCCGGTCATCGTGCTCCTGAATGCAAGAATGATGGTCCTACTTGTTTCAATTGTGAAGAGCAAGGTCATATCAGTACCCAGTCTCAAAAGTCGAAGAGAGATGTTGCTGCCCAGACCAATGGTAGAGTATTCGCTTTGAGCGGAACTGAGGAACCTAAGAAGGAAAACTTAATTCGAGGTACTAGCTTTATTAACGGTCTTGAATTGGTTTCTATTATTGATACTAATCCTACTCATTTGTTTATTTCGCTTGAATTTGCTACTAAATTGGAATTGAAATTGTCTGATATGAATGGTAGTATGGTAATAGATATTCCTACTAGTGGTTTTGTTACTACTACTTACGTTTGTTTGAAGTACCCTTTGACTATTTACGATAAAAGTTTTGTGATGGATTTGGTGTATCTTCCCTTACACCAAATCGATGTAATTCTTGGAATGAACTGGTTGGAGTTCAACTATGTTCATATCAATTGTTATAATAATACTTTGAGGTTCCTTAAGTTTGGTGATAATGGAGAATTGATGGTGTTGACCGCTAAGCAAGTGAATGAACTTTTTGAAGATGAAGCCTTGATGTTTACAATGTTTGCATCGTTGCAAGTTAAAGATAAAGAGGAGAATGTAGAGTTACCAGTTGTTTATGATTTTCCAGAGGTGTTTCTAGATGATGTCAGTAAATTACCTCCTGAGCGAGAAGTAGAATTTTCTATTGATTTGGTGCCAGGAACGGGTCCGGTGTTGATGGATCCTTATAGAATGTTGGCTGCCGATCTGAGTGAATTGAAGAATAAACTAGAAGAGATGCTTGAGAAGAAGTTTATGTGACCAAGTGTTTCGCTGTGGGGTGCTCCGGTGTTGTTAGTCAAGAAGAAAGATGGAAGTATGAGACTGTGTGTAGATTACAGACAGTTAAATAAAGTAACGATCAAGAATAAGTATATGCTACCAAGAATTGACGATTTGATGGCCCAATTGGTGGGTGATTGAGTTTTTAGAAATATTGATTTGAGGTCGGGTTATCATCAGATTAAGGTTAAACCACATGATATTCTGAAGACAACTTTCTGAACGGGGTATGGTCACTATGAGTACATTGCGATGTCGTTTGGTGTATCTAATGCGCCAGGTGTTTTCATGGAGTATATGAATAGAACTTCTAATTCTTACTTGGATAAGTTTGTAGTAGTTTTCATTGACGATATTCTAATTTACTCTAAGACGGAAGACGAGCATACTGAGCATTTGCGATTATTATTTCAAGTGTTGAAGGAAAAGAAGTTATATGCAATGTTATCGAAGTGCGAACTTTGGCTGAAGGAAGTTAGTTTTCTTGGTCATGTAATTTTGAGTGGTGGAATTGCCGTGGATCCTTCTAAAGTGGATGCAGTGTTGCAGTGGGGGGCTCCGAAGTATGCAACTGAGATTCGATGTTTTCTTGGTTTGGCGGGTTATTATCGAAGATTCATAGATGGGTTTTCTAAGTCGGAGTTACCATTGACGCGGTTAACTCGAAAGGGGTGAGCTTATATATGGGATGTTGCATGTGAAGAAAGCTTTGTGGAACTAAAGAAGAGGTTGACGACTGCTCCGATATTCGTTTTACCTAATCCAAATGAGTTATTTGTGGTGTATTATGATGCATCTAAGATGGGACTTGGTGGTGTGCTAATGCAGAATGAACAAGTTATTACTTATGCTTCTAGAAAACTCATAAATCATGAAAGGAATTATCCTACGCACGAGTTAGAGTTAGCAGCAGTAGTGTTTGTATTAAAGATTTGGAGACATTATCTTTTTGGTTCTAAATCCAAAGTGTTCCATGATCACAAGAGTTTGAAGTAATTATTTGACCAGAAAGAATTGAACATGAGACAAAGAAGGTGGCTTGAATTACTGAAGGATTATGACTTCGATTTGAGTTTCCATCCTAGTAAAGCAAATGTAGTTGCAGATGCATTGAGTAGGAAGTTGCTACATATGTCAATGCTTATGGTTCGAGAGTTAGAGATGATCGAAAAATTCCGAGTATGAGATTGGTGTGTGTAGAAACTCATGAGAGTGTGAAATTGGGAATGTTGAAGCTGACTAGTGGTATAATAGAGGAAATTCGTGAAGGACAAAATCTTGATTTAAGGTTAGTTGATCAATTGAATTTAATTAACCAAGGTAAAGGAGATAAGTTCAGAATTAATGAGAATGGTGTGATGAGGTTTGGTGATAGAGTTTGTGTTCCAGATGTTCCAGAACTTAAGAAGAGTATTCTCGAGGAAGGACATAGAAGTGGATTGAGTATTCATCAGGGTGATACCAAGATGTATCAAGACTTGAAGAAGTTATTTTGGTGGTCGGGTATTAAAAAGGATATCGTGAAATTTATTTATGCTTGCTTGACTTATTAGAAGTAAAAAATTGAGCATCAGAAGTCGATGGATCTTATGCAACCATTGAGTATTCCCGAGTGGAAGTGGGACAATGTTTCCAAGGACTTTATGACGAGTTTGACGAAGACTTCTAGAGGCAAAAATTCAGTTTGGGTAATTATTGACAGGTTGACAAAGTCGGCTCATTTCTTGCCGATGAAGATCGAGAATTCAATGGAAAAGTTAGTTGAGATGTATATTAAGGGAATTGTGAGATTGCATGCAATACCTTTGAGTATTTTGTCGGATAGGGATCTGAAGTTTACTTCAAAATTCTGGACGGGTTTGCAAAATTCTTTTGGTACTAAGTTGAGATTGAGTTCTACATATCATTTGTATACCGACGATCATATGGAGAGGATTATCCAATCTTCGGAATACTTGCTAAGGGCTTGTGTCTTTGAATAAGGAGGTGCTTGGGACAACCACTTGTCGTTAATTGAGTTTACATGCAATAATAGGTTCCATTCTAGTATTGGGATGGCTCGTATGAAGCCTTGTATGGTAGGAGGTGTAGGACTCCATTGTGTTGGTATGAATCAGGCGAGAGTGTTGTGCTCGGACCTGAGGTTATGCAAGAGACAACTAAGAAGATAAAGATGATCCAAGAGAAGATGAAGGCTTCTCAAAATCGTCAGAAGAGTTACCATGATAAGTGAAGAAAGGACCTTGATGTTAGAACAAAGTTTGAATCTACTACCCTATATTTGAGTTTTGATGATAACAAAGTGAAAAGATATATTATCTATAAGATTCATGTATGAACTATCTGCTGCCTAAAATTATTATGTTCTGACTTGCAGATACTCTGATTGATATAAGCAAAATCACATCTAATCAGCATCAGAATTTGGCTCTTGACACCAGCATCAGAAGTTGCCATATCAGAATGTCAGAATCAGATGATCAACTCACGTACATGCTGAAGCCTGATGAACAAGACTGCGCTCAACACTCTGATAAAGAAACACAACAGTTCATCAGCAGCTAAGCAGAGTCAGAATGAGCCAAGCCAGAACTTGCATTAAGTAAGCAACGGTACTGTGCATTGAAAGCAAATTAATACCAACGGCCTCATTCCAGACAAGATCTGCTCGATAAGGAAAGTTTGTTATTAGCATTGAATCAAGAATATTGCATCCAACGTTCAACATCTCAGTGCTATATAAACAAGACTTTGAAGATTGAAATGGCTAATGCTCTCAAAAATCTCTACACGCATAAAAGCTGATAAAAATCTTCTTTCTCTCAGTTTTGCTAAACACTACACATTCTGATATTCTATCATTGTTTAGCAATCTAGTTTCTAAGCTCCAATTTGTGTATACATCACAGTTGTGATACAGTTTTGTAGAAAACATTCACACACTTAGTTTTATCTCTTTGTAAGAAAGTGTTTCCTTGACAAACCGGGTTGTGGTTTGGATCAAGAAGGCTTTAGCAGTTGTTAAAGCAGTCTGTAATATTCAGTTGAATATAGTGGATTAAGACCTCGTTGGAGAGAGGCGAAATCACCTTGACGGGTGGACTGGAGTAGTTTGAGATCAAACGAACCAGGATAAAAATATCTTGTTCATTGCATTAGATTTCAGTTTTACAATTCAACCCCCCCTTCTTGTGTTTTTCACCACTTCAATTGGCATCAGAGCGCCTGGTTCTGAGCTAAAACACTTAACCGTGTCAGTACAAGATCCAGCGTCAGAAAAACACAATGGCAAGAAACAATTCTCACATCAGCAATGACAACAATGAGGACAGAGACAGATTCAGCGGCAAACCTCCAGTCTTTGATGGAGAAAACTTTGATTACTGGAAAGACATAATTAAAAGCTTCTTTCTGGCACATGATGCTGATCTGTGGGATATGGTGACAGATGGATACATGCACCCTGTGAATGCAAGCGGTCAGAAGATTGATAGAAAAACAATGTCTGATCAACAAAAGCGTGACTTCAAGAATCACCACAAGGCCAAAACCATCCTCCTCGGCGCCATCTTTTATACTGAGTATGAAAAGATCTCCAACAGAGACACAGCAAAGAATATTTTTGACTCACTCAGAATGACGCATGAGGGCAACGTTCAGGTCAAAGAAACAAAAGCTCTGGCGCTCATTCAGAAGTATGAGGCGTTCAAAATGGAAGAATCTGAATCCATTGAAACCATGTTCTCTAGATTCCAGATTCTGGTAGCTGGTCTCAAAGTTCTGGACAAAGGATACTCTATTGCTGACCATGTCAAGAAAATCATCAGAAGTTTACCCAAGCAGTGGAGACCTATGGTTACAGCTCTGAAGCTAGCTAAAGATCTCAACAAAATCACTCTGGAGGAACTTATCAGCTCCCTCAGAAGTCATGAGATAGAGCTAGAAGCTGATGGGCCTCAGAAGCAAGGTAAGCCTTTAGCATTAAAATCTAACAAAAAATTTGAGTCTAAAGTTTTGCAGGCAGTTGAAGAAACATCTGATGGATCCTCATCAGAAGAAGACGAACTCTCTCTCCTTTCCAGAAGAGTAAATCAACTGTGGAAGCAAAGACAAAGAAAGTTCAGGAATCCCAGAAGATCTGATCAAAACGAGTCTTCTTCCAGATACAAAAGGACAGATTCTTCCTCTGGATACAGAAGATCTGAAGGCTCCTCCAGTAGCAAAAAGCCAAACACCAAAGACATCATCTGCTATGAGTGCAATGAGCAAGGACACTATAAGAGTGACTGCCCAAAGCTTCAGAGGGAAAAGCCCAAAAGGAAGTTTGAAAGAGAGAAGAAGAAAAGTCTCATGGCCACATGGGATGACTCTGACTCGTCTGAAGCTGACTCAGAATCAGATGATGAGAGGGCAAACATAGCTCTCATGGCTAACATCTCAGAAGATAGTGAAGCTTCTGAATTAGACTCAGAATCAGATACTGAAGAGGTATTTCCTAACTCTGCTGTTAACTTTACAAAGGCTGAACTTGCTGAAAGCCTTAATGAGATTCTGTAACGTTATCAGCAAATTAGAGCTAAATTCAGAAACCTGAAAAGGAATCTTGAATCTGACTCTAATAAGACTGAGAGTCTCAAATTGGAAAATTCTGAGCTGAGAAATAAGATTTCAAAATTAGAAAACACTTTACAAAACTCTCAAAAGGCACCAATTTCTGAAACTCCCAGCAACGCTGATGAGATCATCAAGGAGTATGATCACAGTTTCCAGAAGTTCCTAGCTAAAAGCATAGATAGAAGCAGAATGGCTTCAATGATCTATGGAGTTAGCAGAAACGGCAGGAAAGGAATAGGATACCAAGGTAAGGTTCCTACACCAAAGAATGTCATGGACTTAACAATTAAACACACTCCTTTAAATTCACATTTTGTGTATGGTCACACACATGATATCAAATACACTAGCAGTAAGTACTCTGAAACCAAAATTCAACCAGAGTTTTGGTAAAACTAACAAATCAGGACCCAAGAAAATCTGGGTACCTAAGGATAAAATAATACATGTTGCAGATATCTTTAGAAGCAAGTCAGAAACACCAGTCATGGTACCTGGACTCTGGCTGCTCACGAAACATGACGGGAAGAAGGCATATGTTCCAAAGCCTGGAACTTAAGCCTGGAGGCCACGTTGGCTTTGGAGGAAATCAGAGGGGAAAGATAATTGGCTCTGGAACTGTAGGTAATGGAAATCTTCCCTCTATTAATAATGTTCTGCTAGTAGATGGATTGATGCATAATCTGTTATCCATAAGTCAATTAAGTGATAACGGTTATGATATAATATTTAATCAAAAATCATGTAAAGCTGTTAGTCAGAAAGATGAGACTATCCTGTTTAATGGTAAGAGGAAAAACAACATTTACAAAATCAAACTTTCTGAACTAAAGAGTCAGAATGTAAAATGTCTTCTGTCTGTTAACAACGAGCAGTGGATCTGGCACAGAAGATTGGGGCATGTTAGTATGAGAAGAATATCTCAGATTAACAAACTCAATCTGGTCAGAGGACTTCCTAATTTGAAGTTCAATTCAGATGCTCTGTGTGAAGCATGTCAGAAAGGAAAATTTGCAAAACCTTCTTTTAAATCCAAAAATGTTGTTTCTACCTCTAAGCCATTAGAACTTCTGCACATTGACTTATTTGGACCAGTTAAAACTGCTTCAGTCAGTGGCAAGAAGTATGGGTTAGTAATCGTAGATGACTATAGCAGATGGACATGGGTAAAGTTCTTAAGACACAAGGATGAGTCACACTCTGTGTTTGTTACCTTCTGTAACCAAGTTCAGAATGAAAAGGATCTTAGAATCGTTAAAGTCAGAAGTTATCATGGTGGAGAATTTGAAAACAAAGATTTTGAGTCATTCTTTAATGACAGAGGCATTCTGCATGATTTCTCTTGTCCTAGAACTCCCCAACAAAATGGAGTTGTGGAACGAAAGAACAGAACATTGCAAGAAATGTCCAGAACCATGATCAATGAGACAAACGTTGCTAAGACCTTCTGGGCAGAAGCAATAAACACAGCGTGCTACATTCAGAATATAATCTCAATAAGACCTATTCTGGAAAAGACTCCATATGAATTGTGGAAGAACAGAAAGCCCAACATTTCATATTTTCATCCATTTGGATGTACTTGCTTTATATTAAATACAAAGAATTATTTGAACAAGTTTGACTCTAAAGCACAGAAGTGTATTATGTTAGGATACTCTGAACGCTCAAGAGGGTACAGAGTATACAATACAGAAACACAGATTGTGGAAGAATCAATCAGTGTTTGTTTTGATGATAAGCTTGACTCTGAAAAGTCAAAGCAGAATGAAGTTTTTGCAGGTATAGAAATTGAATTTGCAGGTTCTGAAGACAAGTCATCAGAAGCTCTCAACACAGACATTCCTTCAACGTCTGAAAGGAGCACTGCTAGCAATCCTACAACAGCTGCTGATCAACCTCAGAAGAGATTACCCAGAAGCAGCTTGGATCACCCAGAAGAGACTATCCTAGGAAGAAAGGAAGATCCAATCAGAACAAGAGCAAGCTTCAGAAACTCTGAAGAAACTCTTATGGGACTTGTGTCTCTGATTGAACCTTCTTCTATTGATGAAGCACTTCTGGATAATGACTGGATTCTGGCAATGCAAGAAGAGCTGAATCAATTCACCAGAAACGACGTATGGGATCTCGTTCCCAGACCAAAAGGATTCAACGTCATTGGAACAAGATGGGTGTTCAGAAACAAGCTAAATGAACAAGGTGAAGTCATCAGAAACAAGGCACGACTGGTTGCACAAGGTTATAGTCAGCAAGAGGGGATAGACTATACAGAAACCTTTGCCCCAGTCGCCAGGTTAGAATCTATCAGACTTTTAATTTCATTTGCTGTTAATAGAGGCATCACTCTGTATCAGATGGATGTCAAAAGTGCATTCTTAAATGGTTATATAGAAGAAGAAGTTTATGTACACCAACCCCCTGGTTTTGAAAATACAAAACATCCAGAACATGTTTTCAAACTAAAGAAGTCACTGTATGGTCTGAAACAAGCTCCCAGAGCTTGGTATGAAAGGCTAAGTAACTTTCTGTTAGAAAATGAATTCACCAGAGGGAAAGTGGACACTACTCTATTCTGTAAATCAGTTAAGAATGACATCTTAGTCTGTCAAATTTATGTTGATGATATTATTTTTGGTTCTACTAATCCTTCTCTTGGAAGAAAATTTGCTAAGTGTATGCAGGCAGAATTTGAGATGAGCCTCATGGGGGAACTGAAATTCTTTCTAGGAATTCAGATCAATCAAACTCCAGAGGGAACTTACATTCATCAGAGCAAATACATCAGAGATCTTCTGAAGAAATTTGAACTCTCAGAATGTAAGCCATCAAAGATTCCAATGCATCCCACGTGCATTCTGGAAAGAGAAGAGGTAAGCAAAAATGTAGAACAGAAAGTCTACAGAGGTATGATTGGTTCTCTCCTCTATCTGACTGCTTCAAGACCTGACATATTATTCAGTGTTTGTATATGTGCTAGATTCTAATCAGATCCTAGAGAATCTCACTTAACAGCTGTTAAGCGAATTTTCAAGTATCTGAAAGGTACTACTAATCTGGGTTTGTTTTATAGAAAATCTAGTGATTACAGCTTAGTAGGCTACTGCGATGCTGATTTTTCTGGAGACAGAGTGGAACATAAAAGTACTTCTGGAAGCTGCCAGTTTCTGGGAGAAAATCTGATCTCTTGGTCCAGCAAAAGGCAATCAACAATTGCACTATCAACAGCAGAAGCTGAGTACATAGCAGCAGCAGGATGTAGCACACAAATGCTCTGGATGAAAAGTCAGCTTGAAGACTTCCAGATTTTTGAGAGTAACATTCCTATACTTTGTGATAATACTTCTGCTATTTGCTTAAGTAAGAATCCCATTTTACATTCTAGAGCTAAGCATATAGAAATAAAACATCACTTCATTAGGGACTATATTCAGAAAGGTATTTTGAACTTAAAATTTATAGATACAGACCATCAATGGGCTGATATCTTTACTAAACCCCTTTCAGAAGATAGGTTTAATTTCATTCTGAAACATCTCCGCATGAAAATCTGTCCAGAGTGAAAATGTTTTAATTCAATATATTTACCTTTAGAATGTAATTGTTTTACTGTGAACTTCTGATCAATCTTCTTTCAGTAAGATAGAACATGCAGATTGTATCAGATACAAGTCTAAAGATCTGAGAGTCTAAGCTCAAAGACAGACATGTTGATCACTACATCAAACAAGTGTCATCCAATCATCAGCATATCTCTGAAGCAGAACGCATGCACGCTTCTGAGAAGGCAAAGCGCTGATTGGGTGCATTGAGACACATGTCTGGTAACCGTTTTTAAGTATCTTTCTCAAATCCCCCAAAATCAGCAAGCATTTAATAAAAAGTAATCATGCTTTTAAAATGTAATCATGATTTTTCTCTTTCTTAAAAACGTTTATCTTTTCAAAATATTTTTGAAACTCTATTTAAACACATTAATTTCTCATTCTCATTCTTTACGTTTTCTCACTAATACTCAAGCATTTTCTGCATATTTCTGTGTTCATCTCTTGCAAAACCTTTTTTTCTCAGTTCTTCTCAAAACCTTTTTAGTGTGAACATGGCAACTTCCAGCAGTGCTTCTGCAGGTCCTCAGAAGAAAGCATCATCTGAGCAATATCAAGTGCCATTCAGAACTCTCCTCACTCCTGTGAAGAATCTTGAAGTACTTTCTGAATTAATCATTGATTTTGGAAGCTTGAAGGAGAACGGTTTTGACCTAACTGAAGAAGTTAGGGCACAGAAGTGGGAAAGGTATTTTGACAGGTTGGTTGGACCAACATTCCCTATGCTAGTCAAGGAATTCTGGATTCACGCCAAGGCTTCAACACATCTAGTCACCTCCTTTGTTATGGGGAAGAAGATTGTGATCACTGAGGATCACATTGCAAGGCTAATAGGTTACAGTGGCGGTGGCGTCCGTTGTGTGGACATGGCTGAAAGATGTGCTGATGTGGGTGTGATAGCTGCAAGGATTTTCACTCATGGGGTACCCAGCAGCAAGATTAAAGATCTGAAGGATCACTACAGAGTTTGGGCTAAGATTATTCTGGGGTGCTTCAACCACAGGAAACCAACCAGTTCACCTGATTACATAAATGTGGATCAGCAGTTTCTGATCTACTTTATTGATCAGAAGGTAAAGATCAATCTGGCTCATTTTCTGTTCAACCACCTCAGAACAAGTGTGAAGGAAACCAGAGAAGAAGAAAGAACCAAGAGGGATTGGATACCCTTTGGAAGGTTGATATCAGATATTCTGACAGAGAATAGGCTGATAGAGCATCTGATAGAAGCTCAAGAGCTAAGCACTATTGAACCAACAGTTGGGAAACCTCTGAATGCAAAGAACTTAAAGAAGATGAAGCTGATAGAGAATATTCAGAAGGAACCCAGAGCTACTCCTATTCCTGATATCACCAGCAGAAGAGTGCCTCTGAGTGACTTTCCGTTATTTTCTGAAATAGAATCCAAACCAGAGGTGGTTCTCAGGTACTTGGATGCATGCAAGGCAGATGGTTCAGATCCAAATCTGATTATCAAAGCTCTGCATCAACCTCAGCAAGAAGTGACTCTGAAGAAGACGAAGAAGAGGAAGGCACCATCAGAAGGATCATCCCAGCAGACACCCAGGAAAAGAGGTAATTCATCTGCTGCTTCTGTTTTAAATTCTTCTACTATTCCAGCATCTATTCCTCCTCAAACCTCTCATAGAATCTCAATCCCCATCCCTACCATAGATGAAACTGTACCAGAAGAGGACCCTTCTGAGGTATTAAAACTCAGAAGACCCAGAACCAAACATCCCAAACAACCAACAATCTCAACAACATCAGCAATTGACCAAGTGCTGTCTGACATTGATCAACACACCTCTGATCAACCAATCTCTGAACCACAAATTATCCCTCCTCCACAACCAGAACAACAGCAATCTGCTGAAGAACCAGAACAACAACAACAACCACTCTCACCAATTCCTGAAGAACCCATTATCCCTGAACAACCAGAAATTCTAACAACTTCTCCTCAACCAGCAATTCCATCTCCCTATCCTTAACCAGAAATTAATCCACCATCACCTCAACCAGAGTTTCATCACTCTGAAACTCCTTCTCCTCAACCATCTGAACCTCATTCACCTCAACCATCACCTTTGGCAATCCAGCTGCCAGGTGGAACAACTATCACCTTAGCACAATTGCCATCCTCATCAGAATCTACACCACCAAATACTCCCAAAACACCACCCAGTCCAATCATAATCTCTGATTCTGAAACTCCCTCTCCAAAACAAACAGCTGCCAAGAAAACCTCTGAAAACCCCAGCAGGACTTTCATAGACTTAACCAGTCTTGACCGTCTTGCTGATCTGAAACATAAAATAGCCATCCCAAAACCTAAACAACCAGATGTTGGCTCTGGTATTATGAATTTTGAAACAGGTGTGCTGCAATGGATTGCTTCTTTGAAGCAAGTCTATTCTGGAATGATTGACCCAGCTGCTTCTGATCAGCTCTGGTCACAATTCAGACTTTGGGTACGTGCTGAAGCCCTCAAGTTGCAGGATATCAACTATGAGCAGGCACAACAGAATTTCAGCAAGCTTTTGAATGAAGTTGGAAGTCAGCTTCTGAAAGAAGACGTGCTCCCTCTGAATAGTGAACCTTGGTCTGAGAAACAACAAGCTGCAAAGGTGCAATCAGAAGAAGACAAGACCATTCAAGCTGAAGAAAGTCAAGCAGAAGATGTTGCTGAAAGCTCTCAAAAGCTTCCTGCTTCTGATGCTTCTCAAGCTGCCTTGGACAGGCAGACTCTGGAAGAACTAAGGCTGAATGACATGCGTCTGCAGCAGCGGACGGATGAAAATGACCAGAAGATGAAAGAAAGAATGGATGTGCAGGATAGCAAGATTGACACTGTTGTCAGCATGGTGCACAAGCAGAATGAGACTGTTGAAAAGATCCAAGCCATGCTGGAGAACCTGTTCACACGCTTGCCTCCTCAACCTTAGTCTTTTTTCATTCATGTCTTTTTCATATTTTCTTTGATTTTCTGATGTACTATTTGAATATGTTTTGTACTATTTTCATGTTTTGATTCTGAACTTCTCAATATGACTAGTTTTTCTGATCTTAACTGTTTTAGCACTCACCTACACTTTTTGATTGCTGACAAAAAGGGGGAGAACAAGAATGATATTTTAAACAATAACGGCTAACTAGACAGAAATTCTCAAACATTCTAACTATATTACTTGAAAATGTTTTTTCTGTTTTGCTTAAAGTCTACAGGTACAAGGAAGCTCCTGGACACTCTGAAGACTAGAAGCTCTGATCACTATGAAGCTCTGATCTGCTCTGATACTCTGATCCAAAGCAAAGCTCTGACAAGAAAAGCTCTGAAGCTCTATTCTGACATAAAGCTTCTGATAGTCAAAAACTCTGATACTCTGATGTTCAAAGAAAGGCAAAAAGATCTGATCCTGAAGAACACGTGTAATCAAAGGGAAGTAATAAACTCAGGGGGAGTATCTCTTAACTCTGATATCCTTTTACTCCTTATCCTTTTTACTTCTTACTCTGATGCATATCTCTGATACCTTTTCACGTTATTTTCATTTAAAAATATCTAGTTTTTGTCATCATCAAAAAGGGGGAGATTGTTAGAACAAAGTTTGAATCTACTACCCTATATTTGAGTTTTGATGATAACGAAGTGAAAAGATATATTATCTATAAGATTCATGTATGAACTATCTGCTGCCTAAAATTATTATGTTCTGACTTGCAGATACTCTGATTGATATAAGCAAAATCACATCTAATCAGCATCAGAATTTGGCTCTTGACACCAGCATCAGAAGTTGCCATATCAGAATGTTAGAATCAGATGATCAACTCACGTACATGCTGAAGCCTGATGAACAAGACTGCGCTCAACACTCTGATAAAGAAACACAACAGTTCATCAACAGCTAAGCAGAGTCAGAATGAGCCAATCCAGAACTTGCATTAAGTAAGCAACGATACTGTGCATTGAAAGCAAATTAATACCAACGGCCTCATTCCAGACAAGATCTGCTCGATAAGGAAAGTTTGTTATTAGCATTGAATCAAGAATATTGCATCCAACGTTCAACATCTCAGTGCTATATAAACAAGACTTTGAAGATTGAAATGGCTAATGCTCTCAAAAATCTCTACACACATAAAAGCTGATAAAAATCTTCTTTCTCTCAGTTTTGCTAAACACTACACATTCTGATATTCTATCATTGTTTAGCAATCTAGTTTCTAAGCTCCAATTTGTGTATACATCACAGTTGTGATACAGTTTTGTAGAAAACATTCACACACTTAGTTTTATCTCTTTGTAAGAAAGTGTTTCCTTGACAAAATGGGTTGTGGTTTGGATCAAGAAGGCTTTAGCAGTTGTTAAAGCAGTTTGTAATATTCAGTTGAATATAGTGGATTAAGACCTCGTTGGAGAGAGGCGAAATCACCTTGACGGGTGGACTGGAGTAGTTTGAGATCAAACGAACCAGGATAAAAATATCTTGTTCATTGCATTAGATTTCAGTTTTACAATTCAACCCCCCTTCTTGTGTTTTTCACCACTTCACTTGAGTTCAAGAAAGATGATCATGTGTTTTTGAGAGTTACTCTGGTAACCGGTGATGGTAGAGCTTTAAAGTTGAGGAAGCTTATGCCACATTTTATTGGACCATATCAGATATCAGAGAAGGTAGGTGAGGTGGCTTACCGAGTTACTTTGCCACCTTCACTCGCGAATTTGCATGATGTGTTTCATGTTTCCCAGTTGAGGAAGTATATCCTAGATTCTTCTCATGTAATTCAGATGGATGATGTACTGGTGAGAGATAATCTGACTATTGAGACATTACCAATGCGAATAGAAGGTCGAGAAGTGAAACAATTGTGAGGCAAAGAGATTGCCTTAGTGAAGGTATTATGTGGCGGACCAGCTGGTGAAAGTTGGACTTGGGAACGAGAGGATAAAATGACATAATCTTATCTGAGCTTGTTTTGTCAGGTAATTTTCGAGAGTGAAAATTCTTTTAATTGGGGGAGAGTTGTAACACCTAAATTTTTTGATTAATTATTTTAATTAATTAACTTAGTGTGATTATATGATTCGTTGTGATTATAGATGTTTGGTGTTTCATGAGAGTCATTGTGGTGACATAGATTCTTGATGTATTGATGAAGATGATGGCCTATGTGATGTTTTGAATGATTCATGTGATGTTGTGGTGATTTGTGTGATGCTTAAATATATTAAGGGATTTTGGAGTAATTTAGAATAATATATAATAATTAGGATAAATTTTTTAGAATTATTTTAATTGAGAAAATAGAATAATTATTGGTTAGAAGAAATGAGGGCAAGATGGTAAATAATGAAGTGTAAGTGAGGGCAAGATCAAAAGTTTGGTATTAGGGGCCCAAAGGTTAAACTACGGAAGAGAGTTTAGTTATTCCATTCGTGCGATCGCAGAATTGGGAGAAAACTGACGTTGTGGAGAAAAGAGACTAGGGCATAGGAATACCAAGATATTTTGGTAGAACGTAAAGAGGAATCAAATTCAACCACGAATTAAGGTAAAAAATGTTTTATCATCTTTATTATGTTTGATTTTAAGGTTTGGATTATGGTAGAATTGCCTTAGGTTTTGGTGAATGATGAATTGGTGATGTTGGATGAGGATTTGATGAATTAGAGATGAATAATGATGCCCAAATGTTGTATAATCGATGTAGTAACATAGGATGTTAATAGATAAATAATCCTTATGATTAGATGTAGTTTTAGGACCTATAATATGGTAAAATCACATAAAGTTTGAATTGGTTTGTGAAGGAATCACAACAGGAAAACCATGTTCGTGTTGTATCGCCGGGCGACGGAGGTTGTGTCGCCGGGAGAAAGTTGTATCCCATGCAAAAGTGGAGGCGAAAGGGGGTAGAGAAGATGACGCTTCTGTAATGCGTCGCTCCTGGTGTCGTCAGGAGATTTGGGACATGAAGGTTGTGTTTTCGGGCGACGAGGGTGTGTTGTTAGGCGATGGATGGTAGAACTGGATGACTATTTTGGAAATCTTAAAATGATCACAAATTTAGTTCTAAAACTCTTTGATGTGATGTTCGACGTGTTGGATAGTTAACACAGTGAAATATAATTATGTGGAATAAAATGAAGGATAAGAAGGATAATTCTAATATCTAAGTTAGAATATAATTAGTTTCCCTCGCATTGAATCGCTATGATGTCTTGTGATAGTGAAGCATGATGATGATGTGACGATCTTGTGATATTACTTGTTTCATAATGATGAGTATGTGATGTATATGATAATGTGTTGATTTATATGATGATTTTATGATGTTGTTTTAATTACTTTTATGCTATGGTGATACTTGTGATGATTCATGAATGGTGATGCATGTTGATAAGTCGTGGTCGTATTATTTATGATATTGCGTATTATTGCATCCATGGCATGGTTTAGGATTTCGGTCCAGTGATGATGGTAGGACAACTATCCAATGAAGGCAACAATCCCATCGTGTGGATTGGGTGCAACAGTGAAGTGCTATGGTTCCAAGTGAGAATCGATCCTATTGGTGAGGATCTTTGGAGATTTAAGATGATTGAGTCATCAGTGACATTTTGATACCACATGCATGAGTCTATGATGATGCATTACATTCTATGTGACATTGAATTCGATGTGTTTCATTGATGAATGATGATACTTTGTATATGCTGATATATGTGTTCTTAATTGATGAATTGGCGAAGGTGTGAGTATAACATGAAGATGTGATGAATCATGATACCTTGATTATATGGACATTTTGCTATTGTCTATACCTTATGTCTTATATAATGATTATGATTTACTCACCCTTTCTGTTTGAATGTTACTTCCACGTCGGTAACGCACAAGTGATCAAGAGTAGTCTGTAGGATCTTAGAGGATAGCTTCAAGATACGTTTTATTTTCTTTCAGTAGAATAAGGGAATCTTGATCTGATATGTAACATCGGGGTTGGGATTGTTTGTTGAGAACTATATGGCTCTGTTTACTTTGATGTTTTCTAAATTGCATTGTTATAGTATTGATATCCAAATTAGATCATGATGTTTAACTTGATGAATTATATGAGTATCCAGATTATAGATGTTTTGAGATTTATGATTTTCACTGCAATAATTTGAAGATGCTAAATGCATATTATTTGGTTTATAGTTTTGCAACTCGTGTTACGGAGCAAGATGCATTATTAAGATGTTTTTATAAATATGTGACACCCTTATTGGTGATATTACTCTGATTTATTTATTTAAATAATTGCGAAAATTCCTTGGGTTTAGAAGGGTGTTACACTTTGTACGGCTTGAAGCAGACTCCAAGGTAATGGTAAAAGTGCTTTGATTCATACATGCTCCATATTAGCTATAGAAGGTGTGATTATGATTGTTATGTGTATATGAGGAGCCTTGATAATGGTTATTTTATTTTCCTGTTACCTTATGTTGATGATATGTTAATTATTGCCAACCATCTGTATGATGTAAATGAGTTGAAGAGAAAGTTGGGAAGGATTTTGATATGAAGGATTTGGATGTTGCAAAGAAGATTCTTGGGATGGAAATTCATAGGGATATAGGAGCTATTAAATTATGATTGTCTCATAAAAGCTATGTTAAAGGTGCTTTGAGCAGATTTGACATGAGTAAAGCAAAGCCTGTGAGTACTCCCATTTTAAGCTCTCTTTGAAACAATGTCCGAAGAAAGACTCATAGATTGAAGGTATGTCTAAAAGTCCTTATGCTAGTGCAGTTGGTTGTTTGATATATGTTATTGTTTGCACTTGACCATATTTGGCATAAGCAGTTAGTCAAGTGTACAAGTTCATGTCCAAGCCAGGGAAGCATCATTGGGAAACAATCAAATAGATCCTAATGTACTTGAAGGGTACATACAACGTATCATGGTATCATGTTCAACATAGAGTCGGGTGTTCCATCATTTGTGGGATATGTGGATTATGACTATGCACGCGATCTAGATGATAAGAGGTCTACAACAGGGTATGACTTTACTCTTGTGAAAGGGCCTATATGCTGGAAATCATCAGTTCAATCCATAGTAGCTATATCTACAATTGAGGCAGATACATGAAAGTAGCTAAAGCTGCCAAAGAAGCATTATGACTTATATGGTTAGTCAAAGAGTTGGGTCTTGAGCAAGGTTGAGTTATGTTGCATTGTGATAGCCAGACTATTATTTATTTGGCGAATAATCAAGTCTATTATGCTAGGACCAAGCATATTGATGTGAGGTTCCACAAGATCATATAGTTGGTGGCGTCCAGACATATATTACTTAAGAAGGTTCACGCTTTAGAGAATGTAACTGATATATTGACAAAGTCAGTCACTAGTGACAAGTTCAAACATTGTTTGGACTTGTTACATGTTTCCCAGTGTTAAGTATGAACTACACACTCTTAGTTGCTAGGATATGACATTATGTAGTTAATCTTCATATGAGTTTGATATTTGTCAATGTGGAGATATTGAGTTTGGCTCATATGTAATGACAAGTGGGCAAGGCCTGGAGCCGCAAAGTGGCAATGGGCTTTGTCGTTGTGTTTGACCCAAGTGTTTGTTAGGGGTGTGATCGCCCCCTGTAGTGCGGTTTAAGGCTATTATTATAATCTGAATCATTAATATCACTATATATACTTGTAACAAGAAACCCTAATGTATAATTCAGAACAAATCAATAAGACGAAACTATAACTTCTTTATAGTCGCAGAGATAGACAATTTAGTCGAACTGCGTGAAGAAAGCTTTCGTGAGTTTCTCTCTATTCTGATATGTAATTGCGTATCTGTTCCAACAGTAGGCATATCCTATTAAAAGCTCTCAAAATAGTGGATACTCTAAAAAAAGAATTTTTGGGAAGTTGAATAGATCAAGTTAACATGTATAAATATCTAGTGACTTTCTCTCTCCCTTATCTCTTTTATTTTACTTTCTTTTCGTTGATTTTTCATCTATTTTTCTCTTTCCGCTCTCTGATTATTCGTTGACTTTAAAATATTTTTAAACTTTAATTTTTACAATAATATACTTGAACACCGAAAAGACAAGATAGACATAAAAGTACTCCTACTTTAATACAATAAATTTAATTTATCAAGATCCTTCTATTAATAAAAACTTCACTTGTTTCATGATTCAAATATAGTGAAAATAAATTTTGCTTAGTCAAGTCTTGAACAATCTGTTTATATTTGTGTTTGTACATAAAAGTCAACCAATGAAGACCTAAAACATTTTACATTTGTTCATACTCATAAACACCTTTTTTTCACTCAATATTTTCTTTTAAAGAAATAATAATTAAAGCAACCTCTTTGTGCACGACCCGCACTAGTTCATTAATCAAAATATACCTTTTTTTGTAGGTTATGGTGGGGCAAAGTTATCTACATAAGTCACATGTCTTGACAAAAAATGTTGTTGAATCCAAATTCAATAACCCATTATATTTATTCACCTCCTATGCTTGTTTAATAGGATTTGTGCTCTTCCCATGACTTTCCTTGCTTTTCAAGTTGCTCAACGAAATGTCTCTTTCATTTTATAGAGTTACTCCCATCGTAACGAAATATAAATAAAATGGAAGGAGAATTAAACTTCAAAATGAAATGTCAATTCTTTCATTGAATTTTGTAAGTTATTTGGTGAATGCATTGACATGAAAATCTCAAGTTAGACTTAAAATATTTTGTTTCCAGATAATTTCAGCAACACAACAGGTCAAAGTAAAATATTTTTCTTGCTTCAAAAAAAAATCATTTAAAATACTATTATTTCTAGATTTTGACTATAAAAATTATTTCTTTGAGGACCATTTATTGAAGTCAAATTATTTGACTTGGTGTATGGTCAAATAACTCTAATATGGAGTATAGTTTGAACTTGAAGTTCTAGTCAAGTTAAAACCCACCTTAGATGTGGGAATCAAAGAAAATTTTTCAAGTTAAAACAAAAAAAACATAAACACTTTTCATACAAATGATTGTATAAAGTTATTTTTATTTGAAAAGATAAAATAAAAAATAGTTGAATCCATCTAATAGATTTCATAGATTCCTCTACAAAGATCAATTCTATCAAATAAAAGCAACATATAAATTATATTACTGTTTTTTTTTATTAAGATTAAAATAATCTAAAGAATACATTGCAAAAAGGAAATATAAATCTGATAATCTTCCAATCATTAAATTACATATATAATGCACACTAAGTGGAACAAGAAGGTTTTGTGATGAAATACAATCCATTGTTAGACTTAAAAAAAAAGTGATTATTCTTACCTATATATGCTATCACCTCCTAAGAGGATTTTGCAACAACTTCTGAGAATTTTCAAAGAAATCCAAAAGATAATTCTCTAAATCATCAGCAGTGTATCTAATATTCCTGTCACTAATGTGACTATTATGCCTTCCAACAAATGTCCTGTAAGCTTGAATCAAGTTTTGAGATATCGAAATCCGCAAGTCTTCGCGAAGCTGAACATCCGGAATTGACCAACCTGTTTGGATTCTGTAAATGTCTTCGAAACCGAGGTAGAAGCTTCGTAGCTTCTCTTTTAGAAGAGTTTTCGAGACGGAATTTGAACCGGGCGCGTGGATTCCTTCGTCTTTAAGTAAGCTGAGAATTGAACTCCAAGAGGCTCTCTCGTATTTCATCGCGTGCTGCTGAAACTTCCAGTTGTGTTTTCGAATCCATTCGTCGCCGAATATGATCCGAAGTTCAGATCCTTTGACCTTTTCAGCCATGTAATGAAGGTTGTTCATTAAGAACAAGTGCTGCAATGAGGTTTCTTTGTATGATTTTGATTTCTCCTCGAGATTGTTTTCCAAGACGGAGGCGAACGATAAGAATTGTCGCGCCATCGATGGAAATCTACCGGGAGATTCATGGCTTTTGTTGTCTTCTTCGGTACCTGGACTTGTGTCGGGTGACGACGAAATGGCATCCTCTTCTTCTTGGTCTTTGAGAAGATGATTCAGCGCTTCGCCGTAATCGGCAAGAGTCCGAAGATAATTCATAACGTACCTCGCCAAAGGATGTATTCCGCCACCAACTAAAGGTGTTACTGACGGATTCGAATCAACCACACTTTTGAATTCGAGAAAAGTTATCCTCACGCAATCTCCCAATCTGTCTAGAACCTCGTGACATTCAAATTTAACCGAGGAGCCAGCCTCGTCCGGATACAAAGCATCGATGTCTGGCATAAGGCCAGCAAGAACTTCATACATGTTGAGAATTCGAAACAATTTTTCGGGCTTGTGAGGACCAATAGACATCGCTTCGCCGAAATTCAGAAGCTGCAAAATTGAAGCTTTCGATGCATCGACAAAAGAAACTTGGCTCGCAGGCTCGCCTTCTCCGAAAATCTGGTCGCTAAGCCACCTTTCACTCGCAAGGTAAACCCGAACAAAGATTTTCACAGCCCAAATCCATCGTTTGATCTTCGAATTCAAAGTATTCCATTCCATTTTCAACACATCTTCAATACTAAGCCTTTCCATTTCAAGAATGAACAAACACTCGTCCAAAGCATCTCTCCGAACGATGGTATAAACTTGCGAACATTCCTTCGCATAATTCGAAGCAAAAAGCAAACTCGCAATACACCTCAGATCGGGGATTACGTCCGGATGAACTAAATCAATGACATGCTCTTCAGCGGCTCGACTAACACTATCTCTTCGAAGTGATTCCTCAAACGAATCATCACCTAAAGAGACAAACGAATTCCCATCAGCAGCATCTTCCTCGCTTGACCGAAAAGAGACATACTCAGGCTCAAAAGGTTGCCTATTCTGGATAAGCAAATGGCTAAACTCTTCTTCAAGCCGCGTCATAGCCGTCTGAAGAACACTATGAGCCCTTTGCAAAAACTTATACTCTTGATCCTCTTTACTCAAATGCATACTCTCCAACTTCTCAATCAATATCCGCGCTTCATTAGCCGCGTTCAAATACTCAGACGCTTCCTCAGGTCCCGAATCCCAAATCATTGACTCATCTTCCTCCCATTTCATTATCTTCTCCTGAATCAAACCAATTCGTTTTTCAATAACACCAACACCCTCTTCCTCCTCCTCCCCCTCATTCACCGCCTCTTCGTCATCGATATCACTCTCGTTTTTCCCTATCATCCTCTCCTCCTTCTCATTCTCAATGTTCATCGAAGACAACCGCGATCCAAGATCCGCCAAAATCTTCTTAGTATCGCTAGTAAGATTCTTATTCGAACCTAAAGCTTCCACAATATGCCTAGCTGCAGCAATCAAATCCTCCTCTCTTTCTAACTCCCGAATCATTTTCACAGATTCCTCTTCAGCCATTGAGAATCAAACTTCTAAAAAACAACAATCACCAAAACCACTTCAAATTCAAACCTTTTCACCTCAAAAATCAATTTCAACACTCCCTTTTACAACAACAATCACCAAAACTACTTCAAATTCAAACTTTTTTCACCTCTTCAAAAAACAAAATCACCAAAACCCCTTCAAACTAAAACCTTTTTTACACCCCCAAAATCTACTTCAACACCTCCTTCTCCACAGCAATTTCCAAAACAACTCAGAACCAGTAATCACTAGAACAACCTTAGCAAAACCCACCAATCAAATCCAAGAACAAAAACTTCAAAAGGGTAAGAAAAAAATCCTTACTTTTCCTGCATACAACATTAAAAAAAAACAATTTTTTCATAAACCCAATTCAAGAAAACACTAAACAAACACAAAATATCACAAACCCATATGAACAAGTAACAAATAGCAACAAAAAAGAACACTTTTTTACCTCTAGAAAATCAAGAACAGCTTCAATGGACAGAAACAAGACTTGAACTGATTCTTCTTCAAGATCTACAAGGACAACATATGCAACAACAAGAAAAGCACTAAACAGTTCTTTTCTTGACTTTTTGTTTGACCGAGGAAATTATTGTGTTGTGTTTTGATGATAGAAAGAAATGAAATGAGAAAGCGAAGGTGGAAAAAAAATAAAGCTTTTTTGAGTTTAGAGGATAATAAATAAACATATATAACAAGAAATGAAATAAAATAATGGTGTGGCTGCGATATCTATGACCAATCTCATGTTTGTTTTTTTGCTTGCAACTTGTTTCAAACTACCCTTTAGAAAATTGAATATGTCGTATTGGTCCTTGATTCTCATTGGCTTTTTTGATTTGTTTTATTTTTTTTATATTTGGTGACTATGTTTCTAGGTTATGAACATTTGAATGAATGAAGTTTTAGTCAAAATACTATGAATGTTCCAATGTTTTAGTTTAGGGTCTCTCATTCATAAGTAAAGACTTGAATATATATTATGTCATGAGAATGAGAAAAATTGTAATCAAAGGAGAGATTCCATTAAAATTGATGAATTAGATTGTTTGACCAAAGTCTAGTCATTAACAAAATAGATATAATTTCTACTAATATTGTAATTGTCAATAACTTTATTTGTTTCTAGGGTATTCCTAACTCTTTGATTTTTTATGTTTATTATTTTAGTAATTAAGTTTCTCACAATAAATTATTGTTGCGTATCTTCTAAAAATGATTATTTTTCATGTATAAAAAACTTTTAGAGCATAAATAAAAAATGGTATTTGACCAAAATTTAACGCAGGTTGATTCGAATCATAAAGTTTGTGATTAGAATCAAGAACGTATGATATACATTATTCAAATTATATGGGACTTTGACTCGAATCATGAAGGTTTTTCATTTCTCAAAAGTTGGTTCTCGAAACATGATTTGAATTATGTGAAAGCATGATTAGAATAAGGGCAGGATCATGAAAATGAAACTTTATTTTTGAAAATGTCATTCGAATCATGAGTAGCTTTGATTCGAATCATGTGTTGAATTTGAGAAACATCATTTGAATTATAGTCTCATTTGATTCAACAAATCATTAACACTTTTTTTTTTAAAATAATCCAATGTTATAAATGTGATTCAAACCATGGTTGAGTGTCATTCAAATTCTGATTCGAACCATTGAATAAAATTATGTGTTTTTCATTTACTCGATTCACTTCATTCTCTCACTAGATTTGTTTCAGTCACAATCAAAAGGTCATTTTCACTATTTTTGTGTCAAATCTTTAGCACATAGACAATCCTCTTTATCTCTCTATTTTTAATATAAATAGGAGAATCTTTGATAAAATTTGTTATTCACCATTCACACATTAAATTTTTTGAGTGAAATTTTGATTTATGTGAGATTTTGTGACACTTCATCTTTTACATCAAACACTAAACAATATTGTCAAGTATGTGTGTTGCTCAAGTCTAAAGAAAGTGTGAGTTCATATTGTGACGTGATTCATTAAAGGTACTAATAATTTTTTGAATGCTTTCAAGATAGAAAAATAGGTTATTAGATTTATGGCAAGAGATTTTCATTGAAGAAAAAGAAGTCTTCTACAAAGAAGATTTTGGACTTTCTAGCATTTGTCATCGGATGAAATACTCGGGCAAGGTAAATCTCGTTAGAATCAAGTTATGATTGCTGCAGAACGGAAGTTTGGAATTCTTGTGATTTGGGAAGGACAGATAGCTCAATATTATAGATTTTGGAGTGTTTATAAGCTTTGTGAGTTGTGTACGGTAAAAGAAGAATTGAGAACTAATTTGTATATCTTAGTGGTTAGTTCTAAGTATTTCATCATTTTGTTTTGCTTAACATTTATATGTTGGGAAATAATCAAATCATCAAAATACTTTTCAAGCGGAATAATTTCTCAAACCCATGCAATTTAAATAGAAAACCATCATAATCAATTCTAAACCAGAATAATAATAATAACGGAATAATAAAGTAGCAAGAACACCAAATTTTTAATGGGGAAAAATTCACTCAAAGTGAGAGAATAAAAATCACGAGACTTAATCTAGTAAAACTTTCCATTATATTAATAATGGGAATACAAAAGTCTTCCTAGTAACACTAGAAAATAACAATCTCCACCAGAAAACAATAAAGATGGGAAAACTCACTCCAAACAACACATCCATAAATTGTGGATATACCAAAATAACTCTAAGTGAAGGTAAAACTACTTAACAAGAATATCAATTAAATTAGCTAAGTGATAAAAGTAACATACTTAATTTGTATCTCAAATTGATAAGGTTTGCTACACACTCTTTTATCACCTGTGTCTTTTCCTCTTCTTTAAAACCCTTGTGATCTTCTCTGAAACCTTTGTAAGTTGATTATTTGTAGTCTTTCTTTAGAAATTAAAAAATCCTTTTAAATAGATGACAAACGGGTTTAGCCTAAATAAAACAAATCTAATAAAATATTTTTTGATTCTTTAATTTTTTTTCTTTGGTGATTTTACATATGCCACCACTACCAAGGTAACTTTGATAACCTTCAATGTCCAAGGCTTTTACCGAAATTAAGTTGAGACGAATATCAGGAACATGTCTCATATTATTCAATTTAAGCTTACTTCCAACACCAGTTTCAATCCAAACATCTCTCACACCAACAATTTCGCAAATTCCCTCATTTTCCATTTTTACTCTTCCAAAATCACCAACTATATAAGATGAGAAGAAATCATGTCTAGGAGTAACATGGTATGAGGGACATGAATCAATAATCTAAGTTGAATATTGACATCTAAGATTTATGGAACTATCATTATAAATAACGTAGACATCATTATCACATGCAACTGTTGTCTTGTCTTTATCATTTTTCTTCTTATTACCATAATCTTTTTCCCTTGAATATTCTCTTTTGAGAAATATGTAATTCATTTTTATGTGTCCCACCTTGCCACAATTGTAGCATATAATTTATTTTCTAGTTCTTGACTTTTTGTGACTCTCAATTTTCTCACGCTTATAAAAATTTCTGGTTTTGCTTCTCCCTTTTAACTAGGTAACTATAGCTTCGGAATGATTAGGAGTAACAATCAAACCATGTTCCTTTCTTCTAACTTATCCATTAAGCATGCTATCTTTAATCATTGACATTACCAATTTCTCATTCGGAGCTGAATTAGTAAGTGACACAATGTCATACCCCAAATTCGCCCCATCAATTAAATAGTCATATTATTATTATGTTTCTAATCTCTAAGTCATATTGTTTAAATTTGTCAATTTTGAATGTTATTTTTATGAGGGTTTAAAATCTATAAGGGATATATATATATATATATATATATATATATATATATATATATATATATATATATATATATATATATATATATATATATATATATATATATATATATATATATATATATATATATATATATATATATATATATATATATATATATATATATATATATATATATATATATATATATATATATATATATATATATATATATATATATATATATATATATATATATATATATATATATATATATATATATATATATATATATATATATATATATATATATATATATATATATATATATATATATTAATCATGGAGGGGTGTATTATTTCAAGTGGACCATCAAAGTCTGATGGTCCATTAAGGATTTTTTTACTCGTTTTAAGTAAATAGGAGAAGGTTTTTTTTTTATATGTTGTTGTTGCAAGACCGACCCAATGAAGCTGAGTTTTGGCTCATTTTGTGTCCCTCAAGGTTGAGCAGAGTCAACTCCTGACTTTTGACCACCTAGTTCTTTTTATTATTTATTATTCTTTCTACAATTATATAATTATTAACATAATAATAATAATAATTATTCATTATTATTATAAGCGTCATTAACTATTATTGTTATTAAAACTATTATTATTATTTAAACATTAATATTATTTCAATTTCAATTATTTTTTTATTTTTTTATGTTGATCGAAAGTCAAAGATGGCAAAGAAACCCTAATTGCCCTAATCTTGTAAGTCAGCAGCGGTCGTTCATCACCTTGTTCATCGTCCTCTTCCCCAAGCCCAAAATCCAAAATCCAAGAAAATGCAAATCAAAACCGATATCAAATCTTCATCGAAATTGAATCAAATCAATTACACAAAAATTAAATCAAATTTCATATAAATTCAATAAAATCTCAATCAATTACAAATATGAGAATCAATTACAATCAATTTTTAAAATCAATCTAACCTAATTTACACCAATCTTCTATGAATCTTAAATTGAAACGACAATCAACAAATTTTTTCCTAAAAATAAATCTAACTCTAAACCTATAAAAATCCCTAATTTCTAAGAATTAGATGGGGGAATTGTTATAGAGAAGGAGTAGAAGAAGAGACGAAGAAGCATTCCTCAGAGCTTTCCCTATTCCAATCGATCTAGGGTTTCTAATAAAAAACCCTAAGATCTCCGCTCAATCCATCGCCACTGCCGTACCTGCAGAAGAAAAAGGAAAGGGATCAGAAGATCGAGACTTAAAAAAATCACAGCCAAAGAGGTATTCTCGGACGCTTAGCTTTTATGAGGATTGTGTTTTGTTGAGTTTTTGGGGATTTGGGGGTTAGGGTTTGTGGGATCACATTTTAGGTTGGGTTTTTGTTTGGCACCGACGTCGATCTGGGTAGGGTTACGGTGTTGTTGTTTTTGTCGTATGGTAAGAGAAGGGAGAGGAAGAAAAAAGAGAGAGGATAAGAAGAAAATGAAGAAAAATGAAAACAAAAGAAACGTTATACTCCCCCCGCATCCGTTGATAAGCGACACGTGGCCATTTTCTGGCCACGTGATGGGATGATGTACACATTTCCTTACCATGCACCCCCACTTTCCACCCTTTTGATCAAGATTAATGGCCCAAATATTACGCGCCCACGATAGCCCTATAGACCTCCTCATACCGAGTCTAGATGGACTACCCAAACAAAAATCTATCTAGACCCAAGCCCATTCCTTTTAACACCCCTCCTCTAGTCCATATTTTATACCTAAGAGCAAAATGGACCACCTGCAAATTGGATAAAAAACGAACATTGGGCTCAAGCCCATTACTTTCTAAGCTCCTTGTTTTTACTACTAGCCTGAATACTACATCCTCACCTGCGTTTTGGTCCAAGTCCAAATCCCAGACTCGGGCCCTTAATTTTTACACCCCTGATTCTACTTTTTACACCCCCAGCCCTCAAAATTAAAACAATTTAATTTATTTCATTTAATTTACTTAATTTTCTTATTTTACTTATTTAATTTTTTATTGTCATATATTATTTTATCATTTTGCATTAAATATATAATTTTGCATATTAAAAAATAATTATTGGATATTTTTATTAAAAATATTAATATATTTTAATAATTAGAAGATAATTATTTATTAATTAAATATTTTCTAAAAGCACTAACTCTATTTTTCTAATTGCATTAAATCTTTTTCTCATTCAAATTTATTTTCTCATATTGCATCATACATTCTAATACAGTTAACCCATCAATTACTAACATTTTTTTCTACTAACTTAATTCAAATCCAATATATTTTCAAAAAGAATTGTGGAGATCTTTTTCATATTAACTGCGAACTTCGTCTATGATTCATCTATTTTCAACCCAGACTGAAGAATGGAAAAACACAAGAAGGGGGATTTGAATTGGGGTTTTTAAAACTTAAAGAAAAAAACACATTGGTTATCTTGGTTCGTTTGAACTCAAACTACTCCAGTCCACCCGGCAAGGTGACTTCGCCTCTCTCAACGAAGTCTTAATCCACTAATCAAACTTGATTACACAGCTACTATGACAACCGTCAAAGTCTTTTTGAGTTTAAACCACAACCTAGTTTTCTCAAGGAATTACACTATACAATATTTAAGAAAGTGTACAAAAAGTGTTTTCCAATAAAACAGTATCACACAAGTGATGTTTTACACAAATGAAATTTAGTACGTTGAAGGTGATGAAGATGACTCGTTTGTTGTGCGCTCAAAATCGTAAATGATTTCTCCTCCAAGCTTTGTTTATATAGGCAACGCATGTGGGAGCTTTTGGAATATTGATAAATAGTAATTAAAGAGCTTTCCAAAAATATAGATTCTTGTCCCCTTTCAGTCGTTACTCTTGAATAGTCATAAGTGATTGGTAACACTTCAGAACATGCTTGCTTCAGAAGATGAATGTTATCGTTACTTCTTTCTAGAACTGTATGAACAGAATAACGGAGTTCATGTTCACAGCATTTAGGCACTCAAAAGTTGCAGCTTTAGAACTTCTTTATAAAAGATGTATTGAATCAGAGTTTGAACAACAATATAACTCATCTTTTGTGCTTCTTACATCAGAACTTCTCTGCAAAACAAAATACTTATTTAGGGAGCATAATTGTTCTTTGAGTGTTTGTTATCATCAAAACTCTTACAAGAGTTGTAGAATCAAACAATGTTCTAACGATCTCCCCCTTTTTGACGATGACAAAAACTTGGATATTTCGATAGAAAACTTAAAGAATATAAAGCATTTAAGGTCTCCCCCTGAGTTGAATACTCAGATAAAGAAGAAATACTTCTCTGAAGATTATTCTGATTAGAGTTTTTGAGAAAAGAAACTATGATGCGTCCACTTTTGTCCTTAACAGAGTTTATTCTAGTTTTGCTTTCAGAAAAAAACAGTAGAAGTTATGATATTCAAAATGTTTGAGACTGAGTCTCGATACTGTTATATTAGAAATATCTTACGTTCTCCCCCTTTTTTTGTCAAGAATCAAAAAGCAATAAAAACACTTTAAGCAATAAAAGACGGTTTGAATTCAAAAGGATTTCAATAAAACACATTCTGAAGAAAACAAATAACAAGAACATAATGAAGAAAAAAATTTCAGAACTAAGTTTGAGGTGGTGGAAGTTGTGTGAATAGGGCTTCCAACAAACTCTTAATTTGATTGTTTGACTCTTCTTGCTTTCCAATCATCTCATTGATTTCCTTCACGTATCATCCTGTTTGTCCAGTCTTTCCTTAAACACAATATTCTCTTTCTTCAACTCCTCTATAGTTTGCAGCATAAAAGATGAAGATGGTATATCAACATACGGTACCACCTTTTTAGAGCAAGCTGCAGCTGATTCTGACTCAGGAGCTTCTTCAAATTCCTTGCCTTTGTCTTGAAACCTAACCAGAGGCAGAGGATCAGAGGATGGTTCATTACATTCTGATGGATGATGATCTTCCCAAGGGACATTGTCCAGCAGAAGAAGTGGATTCTTTTCCCAATGGCGCAGAACTTGATCCTTGAAGATATTTAGATGATCACATAAGTTCTGTTGAGAAATTTCATAACTCAGCTCTTTGAGTTTCTGGGATTCAGAGTTAAACCATTTTCTGAACTGGTTCCAATGAGAATCAGAAGCAGCAGGATTAAGATTCTCTAAGAAAGCTTGCTTCAGAAAGTTAACCCATTCCTGTATTTCTGTTTCAAAAATCAGCAAAGATTTATCAACATCTGCTTTGGAGATTTTTGGTTTTGGTTTTGGTACGACATTTTTTTGAGAGCTTGAGACAAGGTTGTCTAGAGCTTTTAAGTCTATGACTATTCGAAGGGGATCTTCTGGGTGGTTGTTTGGAGAGGGAGAGTCAGGAATAACAATGGGTGAATGTGGTGAGTTTGGTGGAGTGGATTGATAAAGAGATGGAATATCTGGGATGGAGTGGATATGAGGGGTTGTGAAACCATGAGAGGGAAGGTGATTCTAAGGATGGATGTTGTGGTATCAGAGTCAAAATTTAGATTTTCTGTGTGGGGAGCTTCAAACAGCGGATCAAATTTATCAATATCAGAAAGAACTTGAGCAAGTTCAGGATGATTTTGGTCAAGACGGGTAGTAGGTGGATTGTTCAAAAGGTTATCTAGAGATAGTGAGAGGTCAAATTTAATGTCAAAGTCATCAAACGTTTGTGGTGATGGATCTTCTGTGGGTTTTGGAGAGGAAGGGTTTTCAGATGTTGATAACAATACTGATTCAATAACAGAAATAAAAGATGGATTACCTTTCTTTTTAGCAGCCTTGGGATTCTTCTGAGAAGTTCCTTCTGCAGCTGCTTTCCTTTTCCTTGATTTTCTGGGAGCAATTTCCAGAGGTTGTTGTCTCAGATCATGGATGTTTACTTTTGGATTTGTCGCATCCCTTTTGCAAGCATCCAGATACCTGAGAATAATATCTGGAGAAGCACTTGTTTAGGTAAAGAGTGGAAAGTCCTTCAGAAGTACTCTTCTATTTGTAATGACTTCCTTGGTTGTTATTGTTGGATCCTTCTTGATGGTTTCAATGATCTTCATCTTTTTCAGGTTCTTAGCGTTGAGAGGTTTGCCAACACAAGCTTTCAGAGTGTTGACTTGTTAAGCTTCAGTCAGATGTTCTATCAGTTTGTTTTCTGTCAGAATATCTGAGATGAGTCTGCCCAGAGGAATCCAGTCTCTCTTTGTTCTTTCTTTTTCTCTTATCTCTTTTACGCTGGTCTTCAGATGATTAAACAGAAGATGAGGAAGATTAACCTTTTATTTTGTTTCTATGAAATATAGAAGATACTGCTGATCAATATTTATATAGTCTGGAGAACTTGTGGGTTTTTCTGTGATTGATGCAGCCCAAAATTATTTTTGACCAAATTCTGTGGTAGTCTTTCAGATCTTTGATTTTGTTGGAAGGTTGGCCATAATTAAAAATCTCTTTTGAAATCTTTGTTAGGTCAGAGCTTTTTTCAGCCATATCGCTGCAACGAATACCGCTGCCATCGTGACCTATCAACGACCCAATGAGATCTTCAAAGATTACTATTTTCTTTCCCATCACAAAAGATGTGACCTGATGATTTGAAGCAGTAGCGTGAATCTATAATTATTTAACAAGTCTTGGAAAAATTGGACCCAGTAGACGATCAAAATACTGTGTCCATCCTTGAAATTCAACATCAGGAGTTAAATCATATTTGTTTTCCTTCATATTGACGAAGTCCACAATGAGTTCACACAGAACTTCCAGCGAATCAATGGGAGTTAGGAGTGTTCTTGAGGGTTCTTCGTACCTTTCTGTTGTTGAGGAAGAAGATCCAGGAACGCTTTGAGAGCTTTGAGCAATTTGTTTAGAGGAAGCCATTGTTCACACATACGTTTTAGGGTTTTGAAAGATTGAACACAAGTAAGAGAGAAAAAGGAGTTGAGAGTGGAAAATTGATAGTGAAAGTGAGCAACATATTTATAGAAAAATAGGAAACTTAATTAACAAGAAAAGGGTAAAAAATGATTACTAGCATTAATGATTCCTGAAATGAGGGATGGCGTAGAGATATGAAACAGTTACCGATACGACACGAGTCTCAATGCATCCAATCAACGTTTCGATCTCTTCAGAATTTGAACACGTGTTCAGCCTTAGAAGAAACCCCTGTGAGGAGATGACAAATGTTGATATTGTGAACTGCAAGATTATCTTTAAAATGAACCGTTTTGAGACTGTTTAGATCTTCTTACATAGATCCTGATACAACTTTCCTTCTTACTTCTGAAGAATTATTGATCAGATGTTCACACAAAAAAAACATAAGGTTCTGAGGGTTAACGTATACATAAATAAAACTACCATTCCTGGCATAGTTTCATGCTGGGATGTTTTGGAATGAAGATAAACCTATATTCAGAAAGGGGTTTTGTGAAAGCATCATCCCATTGATGGTTTGTGCTTATAAATTTTAATGAGAGAATTCCTTTATGAATATAGTCCCTAATAAAATGATGTTTTATTTCTATATGCTTAGACCTATAATGTAAAATAGGATTTTTTTGAAAGACATATAACAGAAGTGTTGTCACAGAGTATAGGAATGTTACTCTCAAATATGTTAAAGTCTTCAAGTTGACTTTTCATCCAGAGCATCTGTGTGCTACATCCAGCTACTGCTATATATTCAGCTTCAGCATTTGAGAATGCAATGGTGGATTGCCTCTTGCTGGACCATGAGATTAGATTTTCTCCCATAAATTGACAGCTTCCAGAAGTACTTTTCCTTTCTATTCTGTCTCCAGCGAAGTCAGCATCACAATACCCTACTAATTTTTATTATTTGGTTTTTCTATAACACATACCAAGATTAGTAGTACCTTTCAGATACTTGAAAATTCTCTTAACAGATGTTAAGTGAGATTCTCTAGGATCTGATTGGAATCTAGCACACAGACGGACACTATATAGAATATCAGGTCTTGAAGTTGTTAAATATAAGAGAGAGTCAATCATACCTCTGTTGATCTTCTGTTCTACCTTCTTACTTCATAATGCATGTGGGATGCATGGGAGTTTCGGCTGGCTTACATTTTGATAAGTCAAATTTCTTTAGAAGTTCTTTGACATACTTGCTTTGATATATGTATGTTCCTTCTGGAGTTTGATTGATTTGGATACCCATAAAGAACTTGAGTTCTCCCATCAAGCTCATTTCAAACTCTGCCTGCATAGACTTAGCAAATTCTCTCCCCAAAGAGGCTTTAGTATATCCAAAAATAATATCATCTATGTGAATTTGACAAACTAGAATGTCATTTTTAAATAGTTTACAGAATAAAGTTGTGTCCACCTTCCCTCTGGTAAAATCATTTTCTAATAGAAAACTACTTAGTCTTTCATACCAAGCTCTGGGAGCTTGTTTCATACCATATAGTGATTTATTTAGTTTATAGACATATTCTGGATGTTTTGAGTTTTCAAAACTAGGGGGTTGGTGCACACAAACTTCTTCATCAATGTAACCATTTAAAAATTTACTTTTAACATACATCTAATAAAGAGTGATACCATTATTTACAACAAAGGAAATTAAAAGTCTGATAGATTCTAACCTGGCGAATGGAGCAAAGGTTTTTGTATAGTTTATTCCCTCTTGCTGACTATAACCTTATGCCACCAGTCGTGCTTTGTTTCTGACGACTTCTCCTTGTTCATTTAGTTTATTTCTGAATACTCATTTGGTTCCAATGATGTTAAGACCTTTTGGTTTAGGAACTAGATCCCACACATTGTTTCTGGTGAATTGGTTTAATTCTTACTGCATTGAAAGTATCCAGTCATTGTCCAGAAGGGCTTCGTCAATGGAAGTTGGCTCAATTAGAGACACTAATCCCATGAGAGATTCTTCAGAATTTCTGAATGTAGATCTTGTTCTGATTGGGTCTTCTTTCTTTCCCAGAATTTTGTTTTCAGGATGAGCTAAACTGCTTATGGATTGTCTTTTCTAGAAAGGCTCTTCAGACGTTGCTGTAATGTTTGTGACATCTTCTTCTAGAGTTGCCTGTGATTATTTTTGAGAAACTTCTAATGTAGTGTAGTACCTGTAAATTGAACTTCTATATCCGTAAAAGTTTTATCCTGCTTTGACTTTTGAGAGCCAAGCTTATCATCAAATATGACACTGATGGATTCTTCTACAATCTGTGTTTGTGTTATATACTCTATAGGCTCTTGAGAATTTAGAGTATCCTAACATGAGACACTTTTGTGCTTTAGAGTCAAACTTGTTCAAATGATCTTTAGTGTTCATAATAAAACAAGTACATCCAAATGGATGAAAATAAGAAATGTTGGGCTTTATGTTCTTCCACAGTTCATATGGAGTCTTATCCAGAATAGGTCTTATGGAGATTCTATTCTGAACGTAACACGCTGTGTTGATTGCTTCTGTCCAGAAGTTCTTAACAATGTTAGTCTTGTTGATCATGGTCCTGGTTATTTCTTGTAAAGTTCTATTCTTTCGTTCTACAACTCTGTTTTGTTGAGGAGTTCTAGGACAAGAGAAATCATGAGAGATGCCATTCTCATTAAAAAATAGTTCAAATTTTTTGTTTTCAAATTCCCCACCATGCTCACTTCTGACTTTAACAATTCTAAGATCTTTTTCATTTTGGACTTGGTTACAGAAGGCAAAGAACACATAATGTGACTCGCCCTTGTGTCTTAATAACTTTACCCATGTCCATCTGCTATAGTCATCTACGATCACTAATCCATACTTCTTGCTACTAATGGATGTAGTTTTCACTAGTCCAAATAGATCTATATGCAGAAGTTCTAATGGTCTAGAGGTAGAAACAACATTTTTGGTTTTGAAAGAAGGTTTTGCAAACATGCCTTTTTGACATGCTTCACACAGAGCATATGAGCTGAACTTCAGGTTAGGAAGTCCTCTGACCAG
Organism: Vicia faba; assembly: GCA_948472305.1. Classification (NCBI taxonomy): domain Eukaryota; kingdom Viridiplantae; phylum Streptophyta; class Magnoliopsida; order Fabales; family Fabaceae; genus Vicia; species Vicia faba. Next base: position 76,879,327 of record OX451735.1, read on the forward strand.
ATTTAGTTTGTTAATTTGAGATATTCTTCTCATACTAACATGCCCCAATCTTCCGTGTCAGACCCATTGCTCATCGTTAACAAACAATAGGAATTTTACATTTTGACTTTTTAGTTCAGAAAGTTTTATTTTGTAAATGTTGTTCTTTCTCTTTCCATTAAAGAGGAGAGATCCATCTTTTTGACTAACTGCTTCGCAGGACTTTTGATTGAAGATTATATCATAACTGTTATCACTTAATTGACTTATGGATAACAAGTTATGCATTAATCCATCTACTAACAGAACATTATTTATAGAAGGAAGTGTATTGTTACCAATAGTTCCAGAGCCAATAATCTTCCCTTTCCGATTGCCTCTGAAACCTACGTAACCTCCAGATTTAAGCTCTAGGCTTTGGAACATATTCTTTCTTCCCGTCATGTGTCGAGAGCATCCAGAGTCCAGGTGCCAAGATAGCTGTTTCAATCTTGCTGTTAAAGACATCTGCAACATAGACAATTTTATCCTTAGGTACCCATATCTTTTTGGGTCCTTGTTTGTTAGAGTTACCAAAATTCTGTTTAAATTTTGGTTTAGCAGAAAAAGCATTACTAGTATACTTTATGTCATGTGTGTGCCCATAAGTCAAGTTATAATACAGAGGTGTGCGTTTAATGACCATATCCTTAACTTTCTTAGGTTGAGATACTTTACCCTTGTATCCTATTCCTTTTCTTCCATTTCTGATAACTTCATAGATCATTTAAGCCATCTTACTTCTATCTATGTTTTTAGCAAGAATTTTTTGAAAGCTATGATCATATTCCTTTATGATCTTATCAGAGTTACTAGGATCTTCTAAGACATTTTCTTTCTGAGCCTTTTGTAAATTATTTTCTAGTTTAGAAATTGTTTCTTTAAGCTCAGAGTTTTCTGATTTCAGTTTCTTAGTTTCTTCAGAGTCAGAAACTAGATCCTTTTTTAGGTTCTTGTTTATGACTAAAAGTTTATGATATATTTCAATAATTTCGGACAGACTCTCTTCTAATTGAGATCTAGAAAAGTTATAGAATACCTCTTCTGCCTCTAAGTCTGATTCTAATCCAGATGATCTAGTGTCATCTGATAATTTGGCCATTAGGGCTATGTTGGCTCTTTCATCTTCTGATTCTATTTCAGCTTCAAAAGAGTCTGAGTCATCCCATGTTTCCATGAGGCTTTTCTTATTTTCCTTAAAGAACTTCTTTTTAGGTTTCTCTTTTTGAAGATTTGGACAATCGCTTTTTTAATGCCCTTGTTCATTGCATTCGTAGCAGAAAATGTTTCTGTTACTTGACTTTATGTATCCAGAAGATGGTTCAGAATGATTCAATGTTCTTCTGGAAGTTCTGAACTTCCTCTGCCTGTGCTTCCATAGTTGATTGACACTTCTGGAGAGAAGAGACAGTTCATCTTCTTCTTATGAGGATCCACCATAGTTTTCTTTTGTTTCCAAAACTTTCGATTCATATTTTTTGTTAGATTTAAGAGCTAAAGACTTACCTTGCTTCTGGGGCTCATCTTCTTCTAACTATATCTCATGACTTCTTAGGGAGCTGAAAAGTTCTTCGAGAGAGATTTTGTTCAAATCTTTGGATAGTTTAAGAGTTGTTACCATGGGTCTCCATTTCTTGGGTAAACTTCTGATGATCTTCTTTACATGATCAGCAGTTGAGTACCCTTTATCCAAAACTTTTAGCCTAGCAACCAAAATTTGAAATCTTGAGAACATTGTTTCAATGGTTTCATCTTCTTCCATTTTGAAGGCTTCATACTTCTGAATGAGCACAAAAGCTTTGGTTTCCTTAACTTGCTTGTTACCTTCACGCGTCATTCTCAAGGAGTCAAACATGTGTTTTGCTGACTCTCTGTTTGTGATCTTCTCATACTGTGTATGAGATAGCACTCAAGAGAATAGTTCTAGCCTTGTGATGATTTCTGAATTCTCTCTTTTGATGATCTTTCATTCTTTTTCTATCAATCTTCTAACCGCTTTCATCAACAGGATGTATGTACCCATCAGTCACCATATCCCAGAGATCAGCGTCATGAGCTAGAAAAAAACTTTTGATTCTGTCTTTCCAGTAATCGAAGTTTTCACCATCAAAGATTGGAGGTTTGCCGTTGATTTTGTCTTTCTCATCATGGTAATCATTGCTGATGTTCTGACTTGGTCCCACTATAGTGTTTTTCTTGCTTGGATCTTTTCTTGATACGGTTAAGTGCTTGTACTCAGAACCAGGCGCTTTGATGCCAATTGAAGAATGGGAAAACACAATAAGGGGGGTTTGAATTGGAGTTTTTAAAACTTAAAGAAAAAACACGTTGGTTATCCTAGTTCGTTTGAACTGAAACTACTCCAGTCCACCCGCCAAGGTGATTTCGCCTCTCTCAAGGAGGTCTTAATCCACTAATCAAACTTGATTACACAGCTACTATGCCAACCATCAAAGTCTTACCTTGCTTGGGCTTTACTTCAGGAGCTCAAAGGGTTGTTCGACGCGCTCTGGCTGGAGGACCTCCCCTACGCATCAGCAATCGGGGAATTAATGACATTGAAGACAACGAGGAAGACTCAGACATTGACAGCTGGATCTACCCAACTACCAACAATGGACTGAGTAACTGGACGGCTAGGGCCATTATACTAGTTTCTTTTATTCCGCGGTAATTGTCTTACTTGTTTTGAGATTTGTAATAAACAATTTAAACTCTACAGCTTTGTGTCTTGCCCGAGGCACATTGGCTTTGTTTGTGAGGGCTATTATTTTTCATTTCATATATCATCAATAAAACATTGGGCATTCCTTGCATACAAATTTTGCGCTCTTTGTTTTTCTTTTCTGTTTTCACTTTATCAAAACAGCTATGCTCTTACACACACTCACGTATCATACTGTTGATCCATATCCACTCTGGATCCCATTGATAACAGCTCTGCTACTGTCCATTATGACTTCAAAAATCCGATCAACCAAGCCGAAGACAAAGGTGAGGATGATTGTGAGATGCCTGGAGAACTTGCTAGACTATTACAGCAGGAAGAAAGGGCTATACAGACTCATGAAGAGCCAGTTGAGACGATAAACCTGAGCACGGAGATAGACAGAAGAGAAGTCAAGATCGGCACAAATCTAGAAGTTAAGATCAAACAGCGGTTGATACAAATGTTGCACGACTACGTTGAGATCTTCGCTTGGTCATATGAAGACATGCCAGGCTTAGACACTGATATTGTGGTTCATCATCTGCCGACCAAAGAAGATTGTCCTCCGGTTAAACAGAAGGTCTGTCGTATGCACCCTGAAATGTCAGAAAAGATTAAGGCAGAGGTCATGAAGCAGTTCGATGCAGGTTTCTTAGTTGTCACTTCCTATCCACAGTGGGTTGCTAACGTCGTTCCAGTACCTAAGAAAGACGGTAAGGTACGGATGTGTGTGGATTACATATATCTGAACAGGGCAAACCCCAAGGATGACTTCCCACTCCCTCACATTGACGTTCTGGTTGACAACACCGTGCATCACAAGATCTTCTCCTTCATGGATGGTTTCTTTGGATACAATCAGATCAAGATGACTCCTGAAGACATGGAGAAGACAACCTTCGTCACACAATGGGGCACCTTCTGTTACAAGGTGATGCCTTTCGAGTTGAGTAATACTGGGGTAACTTATCAGCGCGCCATGTTGCTTTGTTCCATGATCTGATTCATCACGAGATCGAAGTTTATGTCGATGACATGATAGCCATGTCTCAAACTGAGGAAGAGCACCTTGATCATCTGCAAAAGTTGTCCGACAGGTTGAAGATATACAAGCTGAGGTTGAATCCGAACAAGTGCACCTTCGGGGTGAGGTCTGGTAAACTTCTGGGTTTCATTGTCAGCAACAAAGGCATCCAAGTAGACCCTGCAAAGGTAAAAGCCATACAAGAGATGCCAACTCCCCGTATAGAGAAGGAGGTTAGAGGTTTCTTGGGACGCTTGAATTATATTGCCAGGTTCATTTCACATCTGACTGCTACTTGTGAGCCCATCTTTAAGCTTTTGAAGAAAGATCAAGTGGTAAAGTGGAATGACGAATGCTAGACAACTTTCGAAAGAATCAAGGAATACCTTCAAGAACCGTCAATTCTGATGCCTCCGGTTGAAGGAAGACCTTTGATATTGTACTTAACAGTGCTAGACAATTCAATGGGGTGTGTGCTGGGGCAGCATGACGAGTCTGGTCGAAAAGAGCACGCAATATACTACCTTAGAAAAAAGTTTACCGACTGTGAGACACGATACTCACTGCTTGAGAAAACTTGTTGCGTTTTGGCATGGGCTGCTCGCCGATTAAGACAATATATGTTGACCCACACTACTTTGTTGATATCTAAGATGGATCCGATCAAATACATCTTCGAGAAACTTGCTCTCTCCGGAAGAATAGTAAGATGGCAGGCCGTGGATGACTACCAGTCCATAAATTTTGAATTCCCGGATGAGAATATTATGCTGGTAATTGACTACGAAGAACCTGGACCAAATGAAGGACCCGAAGAGGGATCCCGATGGACTGTGGTCTTTGACGGGGCTTCAAACGCACTTGGTAATGGCATCAGCGCCATAATCATATCTCCTGAGGGTTGTCATACTCCTTTCACCGCCCGACTATGTTTCAACTACACTAATAACATGGAGGAGTATGAAGCCTACACCATGGGTCTCAAGGCCGCTATTGACCTCAGGATCAAGCTCTTGGACGTTTTCGTGGATTCAGCCTTAGTAATAAGTCAGATCAAAGGCGGATGGGATACGAAACACTTAAATCTCATCACATACAAAGAGCTCATACTGACATTGCTCCCTCACTTTGAGGAGATAACTTTTGAACATTTTCCACGAGAGGAGAACCAATTAGCGGACGCGCTAGCTACCATGTCTTCTATGTTCAAAGTCAGGTGGGACAACAAAGCTCCCCAGATCACCATTGAGAGGTTGGATGAACCAGCACACTATTGTGGAATTGATACCGAAGAGGTGGCAGACAAACCTTGGTTTCACGAAGTCAAAAGGTATCTCGAGGCTCAAGAGTATCCCGAAGGGGAATCTATCAATGATAAGAAGTTTCTGAGAATGCTCGCTGCGAAATTCTTCCTTAGTAATGGAATCCTCTACAAGCGTAATCATGACTCTACATTACTATGGTGTGTAGACAAGGGCGAAGTAGAGAGGATCATGACAGATCTACATGAGGGTACCTTCGGAACCCATTCTAGTGGACATACTATGGCTAAGAAGATCCTACGGGCAGGATATTACTGGTCCACTATGGAAGCCAATTGTTATCAGCACTCTCAAACTTGTCATAAGTGCCAAATCTATGCTGATAAAGTGCATGTGCCTCTGGTCCCCTTAAACATCTTGACAGCTTCGTGGCCCTTTGCAATGTGGGGAATCGACATGATCGGAGAAATCAGGCCCACTACTTCCAATGGACATCGCTTCATTCTAGTGGCCATTAATTACTTCATGAAGTGGGTTGAGGCAGCCTCTTTTTCTACTGTAACCAAGAACGTCGTGGCGCAGTTTATTCGACATAATCTGATATGTCAGTATAGTGTGCCAGAGAGAATTATTACTGACAATGGTACAAATCTCAATAACACAATGATCACAGAGCTCTGTAAACAGTTCAAGATACAACATCGTAACTCTTCTCCCTACCGGCCGAAGACGAGTGGCGCTGTCGAAGCGACTAACAAGAACATCAAGAAAATTATGCAGAAGATGACAGTGACATACAAAGACTGGCATGAGATGTTACCATTCTCTCTTCATGGATACTATGTCCACATCCCCATGCACCATTCTCTTCGACCCATCAACATCCCTCACCACAATGTTACTAGGCTTTAAGGTCAAGCCCTCACAGTCCAACCGATCCAATTCCTTCTTAGGAAGAACATTCAGCAAAGACCCAGTATCCACCCTCACATGAGCCATAGTGGTGCCCCCGCATTTAATCGAGACATGCAGAGCATCATTATGTTTCCTCCCCTTCGATGTCAAGTCTGCATCTGAAAAACCCAGCCCATTGTCAGCAGTCAGGCTGGCCACACAATATTTGAATTGATCAGCTGAGGTCTCCTGCGGCACATACGCAGTCTTGAGGAATGCAATCAAAGCCTTCGCATAGGCCTCGGAGCACAACAGTAGGGATAACATGGATATCTTTGAGGGGGTCTACCCTAGCTGCTCGACCATATTGTAGTTGCTCTTTTTTATTATTTTCAGTATTTCCTCTATCTCTTGCTTAGAGGCTTCCACAACAATTTTTCTAGGCGCCTCCGTTCGGGCAGGCTCACCTATAACTTCTTTGCCTCGGGTCCCAGATGACTCGACAAAGGGAGTGATAATTGGAGTAAGCATAGGATTAGTAGTTGATGTACCAACATGAGTAGCAGACGGAATAACAATAGGCCTATTGACAGTCTTCGGGGAAATCTCGGGAGAGAAAACCCTTCCACTTCGGGTAACCTTGCTGGTCCCGACAATGTTACTGACATTAGGATCAGCCTCTTCATTTTTCAGATCTTGTTTGACGCCATGATAGTACACATCGACACCATAATTCCAGGGGACAGCTTTTTCTGAGGCATACGGGACATGACCAGGAACGGTGATTATTAGCGGAGCGACTCTTGGAACAGATGTAATCCTAACAGGTCTTCTCGAGGAGACCTTGGAAGGATTGGCGGAAATGGTTGTAATAGAAATGTCTTCAAATGGAACAACGGGAATCAAAGTTTTCTCGAATAAAATTTCTTTACTGTCTATCAGGCGCTGAACACCTGACTTCAGCAAATGGCAACCAGAAGGCAGAAATGAACACATGTGGTAACCTTCACCACAACCCTGAAATAAACCAGCCAACAACAAATTCTTCTTAACCGTCATAAGAGGAGTAGAAACTTCATCCACCAAGGTCACAAACATATTGGTATCCACAACATTAACTCCACGACTGTGCTTAGGCATGGGAGCAGTTATGACGTTGGGCTTTTCTGGAGAATCGAACTCAATCTCCTTGGCTTTGATCAGATCCTATACCTTATTTCTCAGAGCCCATTAGTCGTTGGTGTCGTGGCCAGGACTCTTAGAATGATAGGCACACCAAGCATTTGGATTATATCGGGGAGATGTGGTGTTCGGATTCTTGGGAGCCTCTTTCAAAGTCGTCAAGTTGGATCTCAGCAGATGGGGTAGAACTTCAGCCAACGTCATGTTGATCTAGGTAAACTGCCGTTGTGGTCTTTCTTCCCTTTGTTGATTGTTGCATTGTGGAGCAACTGCAGACCTAGGTATCATTACGACACTTACTGTCTGACGGTGTTCAGCTCTGCTTTGGCCTCTCGGGCTATAGATAGCATCGTCCTTCTTACTAGTAAAAGGCTTCTTTACCGAACTCGAAGAGGCATCCTTCTGTATTTTACTGCTCGAATCCCAACTTTTACTCTCTCTCCAGTTAGGATCAGCTCGGTGAAACCAACTAACGAGCTGTCGATCAAATGATTAAAGAATGGACCAGATAGCGTCCCCAAAAACATATCGACTAACTCCCTATCAGACAATGAGGGCTGGACTCTTCCAGCCAAGTCTCTCCACTTCTGTGCATAGTCCTTAAAGCCTTCGCTTGAACCCACATACATACTCTAGAGTTGAGTATGAGTAGGAGCAAGGTCGGCATTGTACCGGTACTGCTTGTAAAAAGCAGCCGCCAGGTCTTCCCAATTTTGGACATTAGATTTCTCCAGTTGGTAGAACCATTCAAGCTGAGTCCCTGACAGACTGTCTTGAAAGAAGTGAACCCACAAATTTCTATCAATGGTGTATGGCTGGATCTTTCTGACGTAGGAACAGAGATGGAGCTTTGGGCAAGACACCCCATCGTACTTAGCAAAAATTGGAGCCTTGAACTTCTGCGGGATAACCACTCCCGACACCAATCCCAATTCTTCGAAATCCAACCCAGGTATCCTCTGGACCTCCATAGCTCTCAGACGATCTTCCAACTGCTTGTATCTATCCTCAGTAGGAGGGTACTGCTCATCATTGTAATCTGTGTCATTGTTAGAAACTTCAGGACTGAGGTTCTTTTCCCTTGTCTCTTCTTCTTGATTCTCCCCTTCTTTGGATGAAGAGGTTAGATCGAATTGCTGCTTCAACGGCCCCCTGAACCTTTTGCCCATATTCAGAATACCGACAACCTTCTTCTTTTTCTTCTTCTCCTTCAGGACGAGGGCCTTCAGATCCTCCAGCCCTTTTGCCAGACTTATGAACTTCTGTTGGAACTGGGCATTTTGTGCCTGAAGATCCTTGATGCTTTGTTCAGAAGACATCTCTGCTGAAATAAACAACGAAGAATATGAGAAACCTGTAATGGTACCTGTTTATGCGATGCTATGAATGGGATATGTATGCAATGATTTCAAGGATTCTTAAAGGCTCAGATTTGTTTAACCAAAAGAAACACACGTTAATTGCATTAATAAGTTCTAATTGTTACAAAGAATGCCTTTTAGGCTTACAATTAAACAAAACTTAAAGCAAAAAAGAAACTAGGTCTCCCAGGAGCGCATCCTCTTTGGCGCGTTGTAGGCGTTTATGTTTCTTTCTTCATGAAGTAACCTAGTGAGCTCCAGGACCTTCTTCTTGCTAGCATAGAACTGAGCTTCAAACGTGTCCCGCTCCTCTTTGAGTTGAACCCAAGACTTCTGTAACTCTTCATGATCGGTTGGCATGTCAGGATGATGACCAAGTGAAGTAGTATCTCCTTCAATAGCTGGCTCCAGAGTTACTGGTAGGGAAGCAGGGTAAGGCATCATAAGGCTTTAGGCACGAGCTCGTACCCACCGGAGATAAGGCTCAAGAGGAATGGAACTCTTATGCCTTAGAGTCCTGCTATCACTTTTATGCACCATGCCTCAAGCTTTTATGAACCTCCTGCGGTACCCCTGAGCATCATTCTCGTAGTTAAAGGCGATTCCTTGGATAAGCGTGTCGTGAGGACCATGTCGTCTCGCATAACCAAACTGACACAGTGCCAAACAAGCGTTGTAGGTGATTCCTCCCCTAGGGCCTAAGAGAGGGACATTAGGGAATTCACCACATCGACCGATGATGGTAATATCTTCCGAGAACTGTGAACACCAATGAATGTCTGAATGCTTAAGAGACATCAGTCTACGAGACCATTTCAAACCCTGCTCATTCTTCAAAACAGACCTGAGTAGGTGCGAAATAAACCACCTAGCCAATAGAGGAGTGCAACACAGAAGGGTCCCCCTTCTATTTAGAGTGCGAGCATGCAAAAAGTGTAAAATATCCCCGAGTAATGTAGGCACTAGATTACGAGAAAAAAAAACCTTAATAGTGTTCACATCTACGAGTTGATCCGCATTAGGGAAAAGTACCGTTCTGTAAACGAGAAGTGCCAGCACCTCTTCGAAATCTTGTAAATCTAGGGTATCCCAAAAATGGTAAGCCTTCTCGAATAGAAACTTAACCAGAATTCCTTGGACACTCCCTCTAGTCTCCCAATTTGTCACTATGTCAGACCGTTGTAAAGACAGAGCTCTAGCAATCTCTTCAGGCTTTGGATGTTCTTTCGTACCGTTGAAAGTTAACTGATCAAGAGTAGGTACCCCTAACAACTGAGAAAATTCCTCTATAGTAGGTACTAGCTGGTAATCCGGGAAGGTGAAACAATGGTGCACATGATCGAAAAACTGAAACAACACTTTTAATAATTCTTCATCAGGTTTTGTAGTGACCAAATTGAGCAACTGACCATGCTTTTTAGTGAAATGAGAACTTTCAAGAACCCTTAATGCCAGGTCCTTTAGTTGGATAAACACTTTCACAAGGTTGATCTGTATAGTGTTCCTACGGGCGGATGCCATGTCCTACAAAACAAAGCAAAAATGAGCCCTAGGAAATCCTTGAAATGGTTAGCCATGATATGCCACACTTTATGATGTCATGATTATATTAGAAAATCACAAGTATAGCAAACAACAAATAAGTCACATAAAGTCCTTAGGTTTAAGGCCTGCATGAGTTTTAAGGTCATACCCTCTTGAAGTTGGATTGGTTCAACCTGTCCTATAAATAGTAACTGGGTTATAAGGGATCTCAATATTACTGATCTTTCTCCTAGCTTCGTTCAATAGGCGGTTGACTCACAACCAAACAAAACTCAAGAGCCAAACCTCAATGAGTGTAACATCGAGTATCTGTCGACCTTGGGAATACACCAAAGTCGGCCATCTCGTTACGTCCTACTGGCCAAGTTGTGCAATTAAAGGTTCTAAGGTCAATTGATGCTTCACGACACCACGCGGTGGCACCATACTCTCCCTGATTGACTCAAGGGTTACCGGTACCAACCAAAGTGCCACACCAACGTAGCTACTGCTTCAACCGTGTCAGTATACCCCACACAGTTCCCTCACAGTTTATTGCTACTTACCTAAAAGGTGTTCCCCAGATCCGAGTGTAGGATCTATATAACCCCAACAAAACCCTTGAATATAAAGCAGGCAAAACAAAGAGACAAGCAAGCAAGTTAAAAATGACCTAGATCCTAAGGTATACCCCACTTATTTAGTCCCCAGCAGAGTCGCCAGTTCTGTGATACGGCGGTAGAACCAACTGTTAACACTGGTTTGCATTTTGTATTTGCAAATGTCGCGGTAAGAAAGTGTTGCCACCGAATTTTATTTTATCCAACAAAGGAAAAGGAAAAAGAACAGAAAAAACCTTTTTCGAGAATGTTTCTGAGTACGAGGGATAAATTAAAGAAAGGGAAGGTGTTAGCACCCTTTCTATCCATGGTTTCCCATTGGCTCTTAGGTACTTTGCTCATTTTTAAAAGTGCTTGTGTGTGCTTGCTTTGAAAAAGTTTTACTTCGTGATAACCCTTGTATCAGTCCTCAAGAGTGTGACGAAGTTGTTTTGAAAACTGTTTGTATGAAAATTTTTATTTGTTTGAGCAAGTACATAGGAACTAATCTACCTACTCGAAAAAAGTCTGTTCGTTTTCCTTTAGACAACGCTATCCTATTATCAAGGAATAGGTAGCACCATCGTTGGAGTTTTAAAGGGACGTTCGAAGGGACAAGTACGATCACAAAAGCAATGTTAGGAAATTTTAGTAATCATCCTAAAGCCTTAAAGATCTTTTTCCGAGGCAATATCCGAAAGGGTCATTTTAGATCTTTTGGGACTAGAGGACGACCACTAACATTCCCTATACTTCGTGACCGTTTACCGAAGGAAACCGGAGTGGAGTAAACCTTAGGAGTGAGCATGTGCAAGTGTATTTTTTCAGTTAATTATCTTTGCACAATTAGGGTTTTCTACTATTTTAATTTCAATTCGTCTTTCCATAAAATCCTATACATACATCTAGGCAGTTTATAGTTTGCGGAAATTAAAATGCGAGAAGTTAGAGTCCTAATTATTACAAGGCTTTGGGCAGATACATAATTATTTTTGATTGAAAATAAAATGCGGAATTAAAATCCTATTTAAATCTATTACAAACTCGGAGCAGTTACAATAATAATAAAAAGGGAAAATTAAAAGCGTGCGGCAAATTAAATGCGAGAAATAATTGGACGACCTAAAAATCTAATTTGATAAAATATTTATGTTGTTTTTGAGGAAAAAATTAGGTTAAGTACATAATTAAACCCTAATTCTAATTATTTTGAATTATAATAAAAAAAACATTATATTACCTAAATTTAATTAAACTGATTAATTAATAAAAATATTTTTGTGAAAAAAAGATTTTGATGTTTTTTATGATTTTTTGGTTAAATAAAAGAAAACATGATTTTTTTGAGTTATTTAAAAAAGACATAATTAATAAATAATAAGAAAAAGAATTAAAATAAAAAAAGGTGAAATTGGGCCTGCATAAGCTACCTAGGGGGGGTACGCTTCTGATTTTTGTTAGGCCCAATGCATACTGAGCCCAATCCTGTGCCAGATCCTGTGCTTCCCCCCTCTGATGATGCATGGTAGTCCCTCAACATTGGAACGTGAGATTTGGTCTGACGATGGATCTCAGGGCTGAGATTTGGGGTCCAAGGTAGGTGCTAAGTCATGAGGTACACTGGATCTGCGTTTAAATGGTCATAAAATAAGAAAACGTTTGGACCTGGGATCGAACCCAGGTCCCTTGCTTCACATGTTTCTACCCCCGCTATGTACGATGCGTTGGTTAGTTGTTATAATAATAACATTAAATCATAATATGTAAAACAAAGTGAATGGTCTGAAAAATGCGCGATTATTTAAATGGCCCAGTGGGAGGGTGACAACTCATCATCTTCTTCCCTGTCCGTCGTCTTAGGTATCAGATCTATACCTACGGTCAAAGCTCCATAGCCATAAACCTGCAAACTTCAAAAATCCATACAACGCTTGATAAATTAATTCTAAATGCACCAATCGACTCGTCTTGATCTCACGAGTATCATGGCATCATTTTCTTGGCCTAATTTTACCTGTATAGAGAAGCCCTAAAATGGCTTCTTAAACCCTAATCATGGTAATCATCAGTATATGCATCAAAACGTCAATTAAACCATTCAAACATGTTCTAAACATCCATACAAACAAGAATGCATGATCAAAAAGTATTTATAACACATGTATGATTGTAATCGTTTTTGAAAATAAAATGCAAACCGTGATCGGATTGGTCGTGATTCTGAGAGTTTTGACACTTGAAAATAATGCAGTTAGTCTCAGTGTGTCTCTAGGAATGCGTTGCAACCTTTAGAACCTCTTGAATCTGCCTCAAAACCCAAATTCAATGATCACTTTTCCTTGAAATTCAAGCTTGTGTACAGGGTATCTTTTGAGCAGCTGCGCCCCTCTCTCCTTCTTCTAGGGTTCAAACAAAACTCAGTATATGTATTGATTCTAATTAGGTTAACAATTTTGGATCCAATCTTTGGGATTGATGGATAAAATATTTGATCTTTAAACCATATTATTTCATTCCAAACTTGAGCAAATCATACCTTTTTTACCTTGATTCGATTTGGCTTGATTAGGCCAGCTGAATTAGATTTGATCTTCATTAAAATCAGATCATCAAAACCATCTTTGCTATTTTTGTTATTTATTTGATTTAATATGATTTTTAGTAAATAAAAATCAAAATAAAATAAATAAATAGGGAAAATAAGACATGGCTGCTGATTTGGGTCGTGGACTATGTCGGAGGTGAGATGCAAGCATAAAAAGTTGGGCCCATTTGACAAAAGATGCAATTTTGGGCATTGTTGACTTTTGACAATTTTCCAAAAATGGTTAACTTTGACAATGCATATCTCCTTCAATTTTGACCCTAAGAAGGTGTTCTTGAACTTTTTAGAAAGCTTAAGATGTCCCCTAAACAACCTCTTTGTTTTCATCTCAATTGGATCTTTCATGTTCATGTAAGAAGCTTTGACCCAAAAGGTGTTTTTGTTGACTTTTCAAAAGGACCTATAATGTAGAAATTCATATCTTTTTATGAGTGCATTTTTTGAGCTTGTGGGATGAAGATAAGTTGTAGGAAATTGAATTCCCTTAAAAATGAGCCTTAGATGAGAAATTTCTGATAAATTATTAGAAAGTTATGCTTGGTCAAAGTTTGGTTGACTTTTCCTAAGAAACCATAATTTAATAACTTTTGAGTTTTGATGAATTTGGAGCATTCCTTGGGGAATCATGGTCAACCCTTGATCAAATGACGAATATCACTTCAAAATGTTGATGTTGACCAAAAATATTGAAGTTTGACTGTATGTGGGTCACAATTGACTTTTGACCTAATATAGTTGATTTTCAAGCATCTGAGCAACTGACTGAGCAAACTTCTTGTGCAAGGCTTGAAATTTGACATGGAGGGTCTTGAGAACTTATTAGTCCTATGGAGAGTATATGAGGCCTTTGGATCTCACCCATCTTGATGAAAATGGAAACCCTAATTGGAGGTTCATTTCTTTAGGAGGGAGTTTGTCTGGTCAACTCTTGAGCATCCTTGAGCAAGTTGAGGGTCTCTAGGAGTATGTTTTATGTGAAAATGGGAGGGCAAATTTTGGGGTACAACATGGATCAAAAGAAACACAAGTTTTGGCACCTAGACAATGGATGCTTGTACCACATAATGGGCAAAATGCATATGTTCTAAGACTTGGAACTTAAATTTTGAAACATGACCAGTGTCAGAAGTAATCAAAAAAGAAAAATTACTGACTCGGAAAGTTTTATAATCCAAGATGATATTGTCAGAACAAGACCAAACCTTAAATCTTCTGAAGAAATGCTTCCGATATTCAATGATTTTGCTTATGCCATATCATCTTCTGAATAAAGTCTGGATTCTAAAGATTATCTATCAGACTTCTATGAGTAATGTTTCTACCTTCTTTAAATCCTATTACTGCTAATTCTTTCAGAATCTCAATAATCATAAGATGTTTCTATCAGAAATATCTTTGATTAGATGGAAATATTTTGGTTTTCCAAAACTCTGAGAATATTAAACGTGTCACTTAGTTAGATGTATTGATTAACATGTGTAACCCTTGGTTATGCTTAATCATCACACGCTACCTAACCTAGGAAATGAGAAATGTAGTTGTTTAGGTATTGGCTTGCATTTTTGGTAAAACCCAAGTGTATGTGTGAATGTCATGACTGATGTCATAACATTCTAGTTTAGTTTGTACTGACTCATTAGGTACCTTTGCAGAAAAATATTGTAATTCAAGTACTGATGTTTATAAGTGTGTATCTGAGCATTTTGCAAAATGATCACATTTTGCTAAATCAGTAGACAGGTTTTCTCAGATGTCATAACAGATGTTATGACATCCTGTTCTGAACTAACAGGTTTGCAGGTTGGATAAGTCTGAGTTTTTTCAGGAAAATAACTCAGTCTTTCCTGAACAGAATCCTGCGTTTTCTGAGGGGTAACCTAGCTCAACCCTAACCTGGTTAATAAAGTCCTGTGACCTGGTCTTTAGGTCAAACGGAATTAACCCTAGGTTTTTGTGGAAACCCTAACTGAAGTTGCAGCTGCTATATATTCAACAGAGCTGCTGTTTTGCAAGGCATCCCTTTTATTGATCAGAAGATCATTTGTAATCTGTATAGGTTTGATTATTGTACTCCAAGCAATTATCATTGTGATAAGTGTCTTGGAATAGGTTTCTAATTGTAAGGGTTGTGTAGCACTCAAAGCTTTGAAGCAAGAGTGTTTGAATGTTCCTTGACTAAAGCTGTGAAGCAGAGTCAAGTTAGATGTGTGCATCACTCAAAGCTGTGAAGCACGAGTGATTGTGTTGCTTGATTAAAAAGCTGTGAAGCTTAATCAAGTGTTTGTTTTTGAAGAGTGTCTTCATCAATTCTTAAGTCAAATTGGTTTATGTATCACTGCTGTGATTGAGGGGGAGTGAGTAGGATCTCAGGTTTAAGTTGTACTTAGATTGGAATTGCATTGGGTAGGTCTTAAGTGAAGGAGATAAACTGGTTGGTTTATTCCTGAATTAACATCTCTTATAGTGGATTTCCTCCCTGGCTTGGTAGCCCCCAGAGTAGGTGTTGTTGCACACTGAACTGGGTAAACAATTGACTGTGTTCTTTATTGCTTTTGTATTTACTGTCATATAGTAAGTCAGATACGGTGTCATAACATTGAACGTGACATTGAGTATCTGCAGCAAGAATTTCAATTGGCATCAGAGCAGGCACCCTGCCTGTATTACTGGGTGAGATCTAGGGATATCACTTTCTGGCACTATGGACAAAGAAGGAGTTTTTGGAAATAGACCACCCATTCTGGATGGAACTAATTATGACTACTGGAAACCTCGTATGATTGCCTTCCTAAAATCTCTGGACAAAAAGGCTTGGAGAGCTGCTGACAAAGGATGGATTCATCCCACCATAACTGAGAAAGATGGGACAATCAGTCTGAAGCCAGAGGAAGATTGGAGTAAAGAAGAAGATGAGTTAGCTCTGGGAAATTCAAAAGCTTTAAATGCCTTGTTCAATGGAATTGATAGAAACATTTTCAGACTAGTACATCAATATGAACTGGCCAAGGAAGTTTGGGACACTCTCAAAACTACTCATGAGGGCACTTCCAAAGTAAAAATGTCAAGGCTTCAGATGTTGACCACCAAGTTTGAGAATCTAAAAATGATGGAAGAGGAAACCATTCATGAGTTTCACATGAACATCTTGGAGATTGCCAACACCTCAGGAGCACTGGGAGAAAAGATGTCAGAAGAAAAACTGGTAAGGAAGATTCTCAGATCCTTGCCTAAAAGATTTGCAATGAAGGTAACTGCCATAGAGGAAGCCCAGGACATCAGCAAGTTGAAAGTGGATGAACTTATTGGGTCTCTTCAGACTTTTGAGATGGGGATCACTGATAATGGTGACAATAAGAACAAAAGCATAGCACTTGTATCCAACGCTGATGTTGAAAACAAGGAGGATGAAGAAGAAAATATATCAGAAGCTATTGCTATGCTTGGAAGACAGTTCAACAAGCTCATCAAAAGAATGGATCCAAAGTCAAGGTCTAATGTTCATAACATTCCCTCTGACATTGACAGTTCCAGCAGAAGACCAAAGTCAGAAGATAAGGGAAACCAAGGCAGAGGTATTCAATGCCATGGATGTGAAGGATATGGACATATTCGAGCTGAATGTCCTACCTTTCTTAAGAAACAAAAGAAAGGAATGACTGTTACTTGGTCTGACTATGATTCAGAAAGTAATTCTGAGGAAGAATCTGCCAAACTAGTTACTGCTCTAACTAATGTTTGTACTTATGAAAGTAACACTAGTGATGAAGAAGTGACATTTGAAGAACTTGCTGATACCTACAAGAAATTGTGTATCAGAAGTGCTGAAGTCTGTGTGCAGAATGAGAAACAGTCAAAACTCATTATAAAGCTGGAGGCGGAAAAAAGGGCAGATCTTGAAACTATAAGTCACCTAGAAGGGGAAGTTCAATTACTGAACTCACAACTGAACCAAATGACAAAATCTGTCAAGATGTTGACCAATGGATCAGATAAATTGGAAGAGATCCTACAAGTGGGACAAAATGTGGGAAACAAATCTGGTCTAGGATTTGTGGAAGCTAAGAAACCTGGTGCAGATAAGAAGATCAGGCATGTTAAACAATTGTCAAAGCAGATGTCTCAACACACCTCTCAACATCAGAAATACATGAAGAAAAAATACCAAAGATGGAGATGTCATCATTGTGGGAGATATGGCCACATAAAGCCCTTCTGCTTCAGATTACATGGATATCCT
This sequence comes from Vicia faba, assembly GCA_948472305.1. NCBI lineage: Eukaryota > Viridiplantae > Streptophyta > Magnoliopsida > Fabales > Fabaceae > Vicia > Vicia faba. Next base: position 76,896,743 of record OX451735.1, read on the forward strand.
AATCAGAACTCAGGTGCTAAACCTAAGCGAAAAAGGGTACCACATACTCCTCATTGGAAGAAAAAGGCTACTGCCCTGATAGCCCATACTTCCCTGAGAGTATCTGCAAAGGAAGGCTGGTACTTTGACAGTGGATGTTCCAGACACATGACTGGATTCAAAAATCTCCTCAATAATGTTATGCCTCACACCACCAGTTTTGTGACCTTTGGAGATGGTGCTAAAGGTGAAGTCAAAGGAGTTGGTAATTTGGACTGCCCTGGAGTTCCAAGTCTGAATAAAGTACTGCTGGTAAAAGGGCTGACTGCTAATCTCATTAGTATCAGTCAATTATGTGATCTAGGATTCAAGGTCAACTTCTCAAGATCTGAATGTCTAGTAATTAATGAAAAACTAGAAGTTGTAATAAGAGGAATCAGATCCAAAGATAACTGCTACTTGTGGCAGCCTGAGAACACTGATATCTCCACTATGTGTCCAATTATCAAAGAAGAAAAAAAGATGAAACTGTGGCAGCATAAGCTTGGTCCCCTTCATCTAAGAAGAATGAAAAGAGCTATTTCTATGGAAGCAGTCAGAAGAACTCCAAAACTACAGGTTGATAATGTCTGTGATGTGGCTAATAAACTTGAAGAAGGATGTGTTGTCAGAACCATAAGTCATCTTGACAAGGATGTTGGAAATAACAAGTCTAATAAATTCTGTTTCCCTGAAGAAATGAGGCTTGAAGTCTCCTCTCCTATAACTCTCCATCAAAATGGACTGGACAAACAGAAAATTATTCAAGAATCAACCAGAACTATGATTCATATCAAAAGAATGCCTTCCCAATTCTGTGCGGAAATAGTTGCTGCTAGGAAAAACTGTTCTCAAAACATCTGGTCAAAACAGATGCTCCCTGAGTACAATGTTACACAAGATGTTGTGACATTGTGTTGTGACAATCTGAATACAATCAACATTTCCTTGAACCCTATTGACTTTGAAGAGAAGAAGTCATTTAAACTGGAACATAGTTTCTCTAAGCTTCAGCTGACTGATTCTTCTACCAAGGCTCTTGTTGGAAATAAACTTGAAAATTTGAAGGGCAGGTTGGGTATTCACCAACATAAGATTTTATAGCAATTAATTTTGCTTAAAACAAAGGTTGAAGGAATTAATTTTATTAAGTCTATCTTTAGTGGGTTAATCATATACTTTCACAATTCTTTCAAAATCTTTAAGAAGTTGAAAAGACTCCCTTTTACCCCCTACCTCTCTCGTCCTTGCAACCTGTTTCCTCCTCACAATCAAAGATTTTTCTCAAACTGCTACCATTACTCAAAGTCAATCAAAATGTCTCAGACATCGTCTTCAACCATGGCAACTTCGTCATCCTCATCATCGTCATCATCTGACCAAGATTCTAGGGCAATCACCATATGCATAGAATCTGAAGTTCTTGAGGTCACTCCTCTCAGAGAGATGGCAACTGACCCAGCCAAAGTCAAAAAGCTCAGAACCAGACATGCAGGAAGAGCTCAAGCTACAGCCTCTGGTAATTCTTCTCATCCTTCGTCTTCTGTACCTAGTAGAGAAGGATCAGTTCAAGTTCATCAAGCTATTGCTAGGCTGGTTACTAGTATACTGAGTGGCAACCAATCTGTACCGGGGATCTCTGTCCCTTTAAACCAATCAGAAAGTCCAAATGTGGAAGTTTCTGAGAATGTAGATGTCACTGAGAATGTTGTGACACAAAAAGACAACATTCAGAACCCTTCAGAAAAGGCTGCTGATCCACCTATCATTGATGTGGATGAGGATTACTCAGATAATGATCTGATTGCTAATGTGAACCCTAGCATAGCTAGGAGATTGATGAAAAGAAAGAGTAGTCAGAATGATAAACCTAATGCTAAGAAATCCAAGACTGAAGGCATGGCTGAGAAAAGTATTCAGACAAAAGGGAAGAAGGCCCAGGTGCATACTGCTAGACAACCAATCTCTAAGAAGAGAAAAGAACCCGAATCTTCTGATTCTGATGAGGAATCAGAATTTGAGATTGATATTGAAGAAACTCCTATCAGAAGGAAGCTTCCCTCCAGCAAAATTGCTAGAGTGCCTGAAGTCCCAACAGACAACATCTCTTTTCATCATCCTGACAATGCAAACAGATGGAAGTATGTTTGCTTAAAGAGAATAGCCTTAGAGAGAGAACTCAACAATGATGCCTTGGAGTGCAAAGACATCATGGACCTGATCAAGAATGCTGGACTAATGAAGACAGTGATAAAGTTTAACAAATGTTATGAAAATCTGGTCAAGGAGTTTGTAGTGAACATGTCTAATGATTGTGCTGATGGAAGGTCAGCTGACTTTGAAAGTGTTTTTGTTAGAGGAAGAAGGGTCAAGTTCTCTCCATCAGAAATCAACAAGTTTCTTGGAAGAACAAATGAGGACTGTCCTGATCTGGAGGCAACTGACAATAAAATTTGTCAAACCATCACAGCCAGGCAAGTAAAGTGCTGGCCCTTGAAAGGCAAGCTGAATGCCAGTAAACTCAGCATGAAATTTGCCATCTTGCATAAAATAGGTGCAGCCAACTGGGTGCCTACAAATCATAAATCAACTATCTCCACAGGATTGGGGAGATTTATTTATGCTGTGGGAACCAAGACTGCTTTTGACTATGGCAGGTACATCTTTGAACAAACTTTAAAGCATGCTGGCAGTTATGCTGTCAAAGGACCAATTGCCTTTCCCTCCCTCCTTTGTGGAATCATCCTTGCACAATATCCTGATGTCCTTGTGGCAAGAGATACAGTCTGCAAAAGAGCTCCTGCCCTTGGCTTGCACTACAAACTGTTTCAGGGATCTCATGCTCCAGACATTGTCATAACATCAGCTGAGACATCGTCTGTGAAGACCCAGTCCAAGACATCAGATGTCATAGCTGTTTTAAAAGAAACTTGCAAAGAGCTGGATGCTAGAAAAAGGACCCTAGAAATTCTAATTGCCAGGCTAGAAAAGGAGGAAGCTGAAGAAAATAGAAGGGAAGAAGGTGTAGAAGCTGAAGGTCATCTCAACATTGAAGAAACTAGCTCCTCTGAGTCTGATGACAGTGCTTGAAGGTTGGTTGCTGTTTGGTGGTGTTGCTGGTCAGTGCTGATATCTGGTGGAGTTTGGAAGTGTGTTCAGTTTTTTTTCTGCTGCTGCTCTTATTAATTGTTTTTGGATAACTGTATAATCATTATGAACATGTATCTTTGGCCCATTTGTGGCTAAAGAGGGGGAGAATATTTTGGTACTTAATATGTTCTTGCTCAATTAGACATTCTATTTTTCTGCAGTCATTTATTTCTGCTGCTATCTATCTCTGATTGCTTAGGGTCTTTAGCCAAAAATCTGCCAAAGGGGGAGTTTGTAGTTGTTTAGGTATTGGCTTGCATTTTTGGTAAAACCCAAGTGTATGTGTGAATGTCATGACTGATGTCATAACATTCTAGTTTAGTTTGTACTGACTCATTAGGTACCTTTGCAGAAAAATATTGTAATTCAAGTACTGATGTTTATAAGTGTGTATCTGAGCATTTTGCAAAATGATCACATTTTGCTAAATCAGTAGACAGGTTTTCTCAGATGTCATAACAGATGTTATGACATCCTGTTCTGAACTAACAGGTTTGCAGGTTGGATAAGTCTGAGTTTTTTCAGGAAAATAACTCAGTCTTTCCTGAACAGAATCCTGCGTTTTCTGAGGGGTAACCTAGCTCAACCCTAACCTGGTTAATAAAGTCCTGTGACCTGGTCTTTAGGTCAAACGGAATTAACCCTAGGTTTTTGTGGAAACCCTAACTGAAGTTGCAGCTGCTATATATTCAACAGAGCTGCTGTTTTGCAAGGCATCCCTTTTATTGATCAGAAGATCATTTGTAATCTGTATATGTTTGATTATTGTACTCCAAGCAATTATCATTGTGATAAGTGTCTTGGAATAGGTTTCTAATTGTAAGGGTTGTGTAGCACTCAAAGCTTTGAAGCAAGAGTGTTTGAATGTTCCTTGACTAAAGCTGTGAAGCAGAGTCAAGTTAGATGTGTGCATCACTCAAAGCTGTGAAGCACGAGTGATTGTGTTGCTTGATTAAAAAGCTGTGAAGCTTAATCAAGTGTTTGTTTTTGAAGAGTGTCTTCATCAATTCTTAAGTCAAATTGGTTTATGTATCACTGCTGTGATTGAGGGGGAGTGAGTAGGATCTCAGGTTTAAGTTGTACTTAGATTGGAATTGCATTGGGTAGGTCTTAAGTGAAGGAGATAAACTGGTTGGTTTATTCCTGAATTAACATCTCTTATAGTGGATTTCCTCCCTGGCTTGGTAGCCCCCAGAGTAGGTGTTGTTGCACACTGAACTGGGTAAACAATTGACTGTGTTCTTTATTGCTTTTGTATTTACTGTCATATAGTAAGTCAGATACGGTGTCATAACATTGAACGTGACATTGAGTATCTGCAGCCAGAATTTCAAGAAATGTGCATATTTCTTGGAATTTGATTGATATCATAATCATTACTTTCATTTAATGCTCCTAATTTTTATATCTAATTAAGTTTTTTTCTCACTTCTCAAACACTATAAATCACACACATTCACTCTCACCACTTCACAAATTAGAAACCCTAAACCCCCTTCTCCTTCGATCACCCCTCTGGGTTCTCCGTCAACAATCTTCAACATTGATTCATCTTCTTTCTCAAATTAAATTCATGATGAATGATTCTAAAAAAGAAGCAGTTAACTTCATAAAGGAATCTTATCAAGCATCAAAACCACCAGTTACTTCTGACTCTTCATTATCATCTACCTTCACTCCTTCATCTTCATCAGTTTCTCCTGTAAAGACAACTACTTCTACTGCTTCCTCTATAGAAGTTAATGAGAATCACATCACCCAACAAACCTCTCAAGTTCATTGCATCCTTCCTCCACAAGAACTTGATGTTCTTCGAGAATTTTTGGTTGATTTCGATAAACTAGCTGATAACGGGGTTGACCTAAAAGAAGAATTAGAAGCTCAGGGATGGGAAAATTACTTTAACGGGCTTCATGGCCCTGTTTATGGATATTTGGTAAAATACTTCTGGAAGAATGCTAATTGTGATGATCTTCATATTGTCTCTGATGTCATTGGATTAAGAATTGTTATAACTGAAATATACATTGCTGATCTTCTAGGTTTGAAGTTTATGGAAGGCAAATGTACATACAAAATGGATAATAAGTTTAAAACCACAAAGAGTAAATTAAATTTGCAATAAGTCACTCAATCAAGTACTGTTTAAAAATTACTATGATGAGAAGATAAATTACAAGAGCAAGGATCTTCATCCAAACCTCAAAGTTTGGCACAAGATCATTTTGGGTTGTATAAACCCTATACCTACTTCAAACTCTTCTAATTACTTCAATTTTAGTCATAAGTTTATGTTGTATTATTTTCTAACCAAGAAGAAAATAAATCTTCCCTATGTCTTATTCAATTATTTGAAGGATATTGTTAAGAAAACGAGAACCACTTCAAATCCTAAAAAGAATGTTCCTACCTATGTTCCTTATGGACGTCTTCTGACTGACATTCTTGTGGAAAGTGGGTTAGTAAAATCTCTGGTGGAAGAAGCACATTACACTGAAGATCTATCTCCCAACGTTGGAGAATCATTTACTGCACAAAACTTAAGGAACATGCAAATAATCGAAAAGATTAAAGTCAAACCTCTGGGTGAACCGTTTGAATCCACTACTCAAAGAAGGATTCTAATTACTGATTATACTCTCTTTTCAAAGATGGATAATATATCAAGTGTTGCTATATATGTTCGAATGATGGAAGAAGAAGGACATGATATGTCCAATTTTGATTATTCTAAACTTCCTGTTGAAGAAGTTGATTGTGGTGTAAGAAAAGGAAATAAAAGATCAAAACCTTATGAACCAACGAATAAGAAGAAGAAGAAGAAGAAAGCTAGATTTCTTCAAGAAACAATCATGGGAGCTACAACGTCTGAAATATCTAGTAAGGATGACACTCATACTTTTGATTCAATTCTCTCTGATACTTCAAAAGAGAGAAGAAAAGAATTATCGGAGGCTTTTGAGCCAAAGAAAAAAGGGGAAGAAGAGACAAAGAACTGAATCCTATGAATCTCAGGGTCTACCTTCTTAAACTGGAAAATCATAGGCAAGCACAAGCACTGAGCCTCAAGACATGTATGGTTCTTGGAAGAAGTTTCAGAAGTGGATGTCTTTTGAGGTTGAACGAATGGATACATTCTCTGAAGCATCCAGAATTAGAAATGTTCAAATGGCATCTGAAAGAAAGGAAGAAAGAGAGAGAGATAGCTAGATATGTGGAACTAATTGCTGCTAAGCAAAGAGAAGCTGATGAAAAATCTCGCCTTGCTCAAGCTGCAAGACTAAAAGTAGAAGAAGAATCTAAAGCTGCAGAGGAAGCCAAATTGGTTGCAGAAGCTGCTGAAGAGAAGGGTAAGTAGCAAGCTTTGGCGATTTCTAACTCTGAGTCTGACTGCGATCTGAAGATAACCATTAATGAAATAAGGGAAGAATAGAAAATGTTCAAAGAAAACTTCAAAGCTCAGAACAAAGTCAATGAATCTATTCAAACTATGCTTAAGATGATTTTGGCAAAAATATCTGAACCTTCATCACCTGCTCCTGCAACTTCTGAACCTTAGGCTCTAGGATTTTTCCTGTTTGCTTCTAAAACCATAGGATTATACTTATTCAATGTCTGCAAGACTTTTTATTTTTGGATTTTGGTTTGTTCCACTTCTTTTGACTTACCTATCATATGACCGTTTAAATTTGATGAAGTTTTTCTTTTGACACATCAATAAAACTTCTTTTCCTGACTGCTTCTTCTGGTTTTCACATTTCTCACACATAATTACCTTTTGATTATGACAAAAAGGGGGAGTAATTTAAATGAACGTAATTTTGATTTCAATAATCAAGTTCTTAAAAATATTATCTGAAAAGTGCTGCTTACATTATAACCCAGTTAAACTTCTGTTTCTGTTAGAAATGTTTTTATGTTTCAGGAAATTAGAATTCTGATTAAAAGACAAAGATCTGATAGCACTATTCAAAGCTTATGCCTAACCCGTTGGCTTCAAACTCTGAAGATGTTTTTCAATTCATAATCAGACTTTAAGAAGTGAAACCTAGAATCAATCTCCAAAATTGAGAATCTAGAAGATATCTTAATCACATTAAAGTTTCAAAGATTCAATAAAGAAGTTGTGTGAAATCAAGATCTCAATTTGTCTATTGGTATCCAAAGTCAAGACTCTCAAGATTTCGATATCTGATCTATTAAAACTAGAGGAGTTTTACTCAAATGGTTCGAATTCAGGATATTCGATCTTCATCAAGTCATTGACTCAAGGGAAGTATCAGAAAAGGATAAGTATTTATTACCTTTCTAATTTCACTAATTATGATTATATGTACAAAATTGTGTCATCAAAATACACAGTTTTTCATCATCAAAAGAGGGAGATTGTAATAACAAGATTTGGTTATGTAATATTATCTCTGAGTTTTGATGATAACAAATTAGTATGATTGTATGAACAAATTTTGTTGTACTAATGTTTGTTATTGTTGAGTACTTAACAAACAAGTTCTGCTTCTGATATATGGTGTGGCCAAGACATTAGAAGAGAATTGATTCCGCTTCTATGCTACACAAGTTTTGTTGAACAATAGCAAGACACTCCAGAAGGATCTAAAGTGTAAACTCTGATAATTTCTCTAAAATAAACCAGTCAAAAGATCTGAAGACATAAGTCTCTACTTACGTCCAAATGCTGAAGACTCAAGCTTCTAAAGACAACATGTTACAAAGAAACAAAGTTAGAAGATCTGAAGACAAAGTTTTTACTAAAGTCCAAATGCTGAAAGCTTGTGTTTCTGTTTATGAAGTTCTAAAGATAAGGGTTCTGAAGACCAAGTGTTGAAGACTCTAAAAGGCAGAAGGTCTAAATATTCTAAAGACTTGAAGTTCTAAAGGCCCAAGTTTCAAAGAAATGGTTCTCATAACCAAGTGCTGAAGACTCTAAAGACACAGTTCAGAAGACTCTGAAGACTTGAAGTTCTGATGACTTGATGTTATGTTCTCGCTTCTAAACTCATGCTCACAGAAGCCTCTGAAATGCAGAAGGAAAGAAGATAACATTAACATGGTACAAATAGTACATGGTACAATCAATGTTTCATTCCACTACCATGAAAGGACAGACGCGTCGCACAATCTTGTCACCCACGTTACTGTTCAAGCTGCCAATGTTTCTAGAAATTCAAAGAGTATCCCTCAATGGATACATTTTGTTAATGGATATATAGAGGCTTGAAGACTAAGAAATAAATTTAGCTAACTAATGAATATTTTATGCACATATGTTGTTCATTGCTTTCACATTCTTAAGCCACTATTCATAAAATAGTTTACATACTCAACTTTTTAGGAGCAATATTCTTGTAAACAAAAATTGTATTCAAACTGTTGTTTGATATTCCTTAAGGGACCAGGTAGATCTGTAGACTTAAGAGGTCTAGGATTTGCAAGTTTTAGAAGTTGTTAGTAACTTGCGGGTAGCTTGTGCATTATAATAATCAGGTTGATTATTAGCTGATATTCTTTAAGGGACCTGATAGGTCTGAATCCTTAAGAAGTCTAGGGCTTGTGAGTCTAGAGGTTGTTAGTCACTTGCGGGTAGCTTTGCAAATTGTAATTAGTTTGGTTATAGTGAATTAAGTTCTCGATTGAGTGAGGCGAAATCACCTTGGTTGGTGGACTAGACTAGCTTGATAAGTTTCAAGTGAACTAGTATAAACATACATTGTTTTTTACTTCCTGTTCTTAATTATTATTATTATCAAGAGTGAAGGAAAAATAATTTTAACTTAAATGGGAATATTTTTAAAAGAATAGTTTTGTTTTTAAAAACCCAATTCAAACCCCCCTTTCTTGTGTTTTCACACCTTCATTATCAACTTGGATTCTCACAACCAAAGGTTAAATAATGCCGTGAGGGAAATTGGAAGATTAAATAGGTGGTACGAAAAAGTCTTACAAGAAAAAAAGGAGATGGAAGCAAATCTGAGAGCCCAAATACAAGGTTTAGCACAAGAAGCTCTAGATTCTGAAGATCAACTCCAGTTCCTTACTACCAGTCTCTAAGAAAGTCAAGAATCAGAGGTAAGAGAAAACCTTAGAGATATGGAAGCAGAGAATCTTCTCTCTCGATAGATAGAATAATATGAGCAAGTCTGTCACGAGTTAGAAGACATTTGAAAGAATTTCCTCATACAAAGAAGACTATATATGGAGATGAGGGATGAAAAATTATATTGGGAAGGGCAGTATGCCGATCATCAACGTCAAAAAGGATAACTAGAAGATATTTCTGAACCTCTATAAGGAATATCAGTTCTACAAAGACAAGCATGCAAGGCTCTCCTACTTAGCCAACAATCTTATTGGTGACTTCCCTAGAAGTTTGAAAGATGCGGAAAGTGAGATGGCCCCATGTGATCGGTGGGAATGAGAACTGACTGTTTTGGAATGCTGGTTCGCATTTGCGTTTGTTTTTGCAAAGTGTCGCGGTAAGCAAGAGTCGCCACCGTCTTTTATTTTATCCAACAAGGAAAGGACAAAAGCACAGAAAAATTCCTTTTCGAGATATTTCTCGGGTTCGAGAGGTAGATTATAGAAAGGGAAGGTATTAACACCCTTTCTATCCGTGGTTATCCACGGGCTCTTAGGTACTTGCACACTATGTTTTCAAAAGTTTGCTTTCCTTTGTGTTTGTGAGTTTTTGAAAAGAGTTTTTGTTTGAAACTTCGATTTAACTCTTGCTTCTGTCCTCAAGAGTGTAATGAAGTGTTTTGAAAACTTTGTTCGAAAAGTGTAAGTGTGAAAAGTTTTGTTTTGTTTTTAAAATGAGCAAGTACTTAAGAACCTCTACCTACTCAAAAAGGAATTAAACTGTGCAAATGTCCTTTAGACAGTGCTATCCCACTATTGAGGAGTAGGTAGCACCGTCGTTGGAGTTTTCGGGTCAATTCAGTTTAAGGGACGTGTGGTCACTAAAGCGACATTAGGACGCCTTAGCGGTAACCCTAATGTCTTAGATCATTTTTCCGAGGCAACCGTTTCGAGGCAACTTTGATCTTTGGACAGGAGGGCGACCTCTAAGACTTCCTATACTCAATGACCACGTTCGAGGCAACCAAGTGAGGCGTACCCTAAGAGTGGCATGTACAAGTGTGTCAATTTTCAGTTATATTTTCTTTACATGTCATGGTGAGCTACTGTTGATTTTAAGTTAAGATAGATCTTGTCATGCATAGCCTATTATTCATACATCTAGCAGTTAATGGTTGCAGAAAATAAAACTAAGCTATTACAAGGCGTCGGGTATTTACATCGCCAAAAACAAACCCTTAAAATTAAATGCAAAAAGTAAATAAAAGCAGTAAGTAAAATCCTAAGTTAAAGCTATTACATCCTCGGAGCAATTACAATATATGGATCAAAATAATATGTGCGAAAAAAGTTGAGTCAGATTGTCCTTTAGGGTTTTGACCCTTTTTTTTTATTAAACATATTTTTGGTCTTTTTTTGATTTAAGAATTAAGTCTAAATTAATAATGGAATTAATTAAAAGAAAACATTTTTTGAGTTTTATTTTAATTAAAGAAATAAAATTAGAAATATTAAAAAACCTAATTCTAAGTTAATTTTAATTTATTGTAAAAAATGTTAAGATTAAACCTAATTAAAAAAACTAAATTGGTTAATGGTTTATTTACAAAAATAAAATAGTGAAGTTAATAAGTATTATTTTTGTGTTTTCTGATTTTTATGAAAATAAGGTTAGTTTGTTAATTAATTAGTTAGTTTTTAATAATAATAATAAAAAAAGCAAAAGAAATATGAAAAGAAAATAAACAAACATAAGCAAACTTTGGGGGCGCTGGGCCTGAAGAAGGGAGGTTGATTCTGCAATTCCAGGCCCAGATTCGAACAACCTCGTTTGACTTTCAGATTGTCTGGACGTTTGTTGACCAAGGTTCATGGTGAACCTCATCCTGGACCACCAGATCTGGATCTGGAACCATCTGGCGCTTGGGCGCCTGAGGCATATGGTGGACCACGTTTGGGATGCTGCGCCTGAATACCTGAAAGAAAAACACAACAAAGTTTTGGGGGACCTGGGATTCGAATCCAGGTCCCAGGGGGGTTCTGCAACGCACGCTTCACCAATCCAACTACACTGCATTATTGTTATTGAATTAAGAAACAAATAATATATGGGAAAATCAATGAATACGCTGGAAAATAAAAAATGCTAATATTTCAAACAGGCCAATCTGGCCATGCCACGTTACCGTCTTCCTCACAAAAGCCTGGTTCGTTTACCTACGGATTTTTATCCGCAGGCAGATTCCTAGGGTCGTTCAAACATCTCTCCTAGGCCATGAAACTGAAATCCAAGAGTACCAACGTACTCGTCTGTTCATCCCGGTCATCCCTGTAACCATGGTTTGCATTGATTTTCCCTGTGACATAAACACCTAAAAACAAGAACAGGAACCCTAGGTTCTATATATGGGGTTAGAGGCCACATAAATAAAATCAAATAATGCAGAATCAATGTAAATTACATGGTCGGTATGAATATGCAAACCGTTTGGCAAAAATATGCAAGAAAAGTGGTTCACGATTTCTTGTGCAGAGCAAATTTTATGGAGACTTACAGCGTGTTAGAGGTAATGAAAGGCTTGGTTTTTGATTGGCCTTGCTTCAGGAGGTTGCTGGCAAGAGAGCTGCGTCTTTCTTTTGGTCTGAATCTGCCTCCAATGTGGTTTTTGATCCCACACTTTTTCAAGGTTTTTTTGCAAGACTGTTCTGGCCGTTTCCACAGAGTTTTTGTGCGTTTTTCTTTGTCTGCAGAGTTTTGTGTATGTGTTTCACGTGTCTTTTTTGTGTCTTTCACGTCTGTCTGTAAGGGTTTCCTTGTGTGTTTTGCTTGTGAGCAGAGGTTTATATAGACAAAGGAAATTAGGTCAACATTTGTGTATCAAATCTTGGTCCATTATGATGAAGAGATTTGATTTGATTTCTTCATAAAGACTTGCTATACTTGATTCAATCAGGTGCCAATCTGCTTGCATGCGTTACTGCCAGCCTGTTATGAGCTGTTTGGGCCTCCAATATGATGGAAATCAAAAGCTGACTTGCCCCTTCGAATTTTCTCTCTTCGATTGCTTCAAAGTCCCCATTCGAACTACTCCAGTCACAGCCCCTTCGATTGAGACTCCCCCTGTTTCAATTGCATATTTGCAAGGGACACATGCCATTGTGAACTTTGGGTATTCTGGACAGGTTAGGATATGTGTTTTTGCTTAGTCATGCCAGCCTACTTCATTCCTTCGAATCTGCCTTCTTTGCCAGCTTCAAAGTCCAATTCGAATATATTTAGCGCATTCCCTATTAGACAACTTCGACCAGCCCTTGGCCTTGTGATGAGTCTCAGTTCTGATTCGAAGTGTCCAGAACTTCCTTTATCATAGCATCTTGGATTAAGAGAAACTCTGCACTGAAATGCCATTCGAAGCTCATTTCGTTCTGGTGTTCTGCTTGAGGTAAAGTATGAAGTTCCAGTCGAAGGACCCCTTGAAGTACTATTCGAAGCATTGTGACATTGACTTGATCGAAGGAGGTCCAACGCTCAATCGAAGCTTACTAATCAAAGCATGATCGAAGAGTGTCCAACGCTCAATCGAAGCTTACTAATCAAAGCCTGATCGAAGAGTGTCCAACGCTCAATCGAAGCTTACTAATCAATGCCTGATCGAAGAATGCCAAATGCCCAATCGAAGACTGGTGAGTCAAGCTTGATCGAAGAGTGCCAAATGCCCAATCGAAGACTTTTCCCAAATGGCAATCGAAAGACACTTTGTTCATCTTCAAAAAAAACTTTATTTTTCTTAGGCAAGGGTTTGTGACCAACCATGTAAGGGAAGACCTTTGAAAACATGAGAGGGCAAATTTTGGGGTACAACAGCCCCCCTCCCAAAAATGTTGGAGACTTCCTCAAGATCTGTAGGAGGATGGTTGACGACTTTAGGGCAGAGATCCACAAGCACTCTGTTGTACCCCAAACTTTGCCCTCTCATTTCTAAAAGGATCACCCTGAACCCTCAGGTTTTCTTCCATCCAATTTCAAGCTTTGGATTACAAATTTTTCAAGAAAGTCATTCACAAGGGCAAAATGGTCATTTGCACACTAAAAAGTCAAACTTTGACTTTTGGATCAAAATCAAGTTTCAAGAATCATATTTCAGCAAGACATGTTAAATATGAAGTTTGTTTCATTAAGAAAGTCAAAAGTCAAATTTGCTATTGGAAAAGTCAAATTTCTAAATACTTAGAATTTTTTCAAGTGTTTAAGAAATATGACAAGCTCAGAACTTCTGATCAGACTATCACCATGATGCAAGCTGATTCTGGATTAACTTCTAACACAAGAGTTATGGACTCAAACAAGATCTGAAACATTACAGAACAAAACTTCTCCTAGAAATGTTGGGATTTCAAGTTATTCCTCCTCAAAGACACGTCCATGAAACTGAAGCACTCAACAAATTTTGGACAGTCCCAAGACAAAGTTTGGTTACAACTTCTGGGCTAGTTTTCACAAAGATTCAGGAAGAGTTTGCAAGGGTAGTTCAAAAAAGGTTTACAAAGCGTGTTGCAAGCTTCCTGGAAAGTCCGAGAGCTCCTTTAGAACATGTTGGATCAAGGAGATACAAAGATCAGAAGTTAGATGTCTATTCTAAGTTACACTGAAGCTGAACTTCTGATTCAGAATTAAGCAATGGTGCAGAATCTTACATTGCAGGATTTCTGGTTTGATCAATCTCATCATCATTTATTGCTCACAACCACTTTTGAGTCTTTATCCAAAGGATTTCCCCACGTGCGGCATATAAGTACCTTTACTGTCTTGGAAAAGAAAACTTTTGTACAAAAGTGTGCTGGGCCCATACGTTGCTTTTGCTTTTGAGGTTACTTTTCCTTAATTCTTGCTTAAAAATTCAGCTTAGGCGCTGCTAAAACTGTTGACCACCCTACCTATTTGAAATTACTTCAAGAGCAAGTCAGCGCCCAACTTATGATGGTGGTGCCCCTTGACCTCTCCAAGCTACTAAATCTTTGCCTATAAATTAGACCTTATTGGAAATCGTAAAAGGGTCGAAAAAATTGAGAAAGAAAAAGCCTTGAACCCCTGCTAAAATTCCAAGAATTCAAAACTGCAAACACAAAAATACAAAACCTGTTAACTTTTGATTTCTTGCATTCAAACTCCTTTTTTCTCAAGTGTTTCTTGACCAAAACTGTCCATACAGTTTCTGATTCACATATTAGAAGCTATCCAAACTTCTGTGTTCGGACTATAACACACTCTCCATCCACATCCACCTCAAGAAGTCAGAACTTTACCCCTTAACTGCTCCAGAATTTTTTCTAATCATTCATTGCCCAAGTTAAAAGCTTCCAGCCTGCTGAGTACGTGAAGAAACTGTTCAGAACATCACCAGAATTCAGAACCAGACTCCAGTTCATAGAGTGTTTTCCAGCTGCAAGGTAAGCTTCTGCTGACTCTCATCATATCACCTAGGCATGATCAGATTTGCATGTTCAAAAATACAATGTAGACATCATGTTTCTGATGCTGTACGTATTCTGAGGTTTCACGTATTTGTATGCCTAAGTAGGGAGTAAATTAGTTCAGAACTTCCTAAGGAAATTAGAAAATTCATGCTTGCCTCTAATTTATAGTTCTGATATCTCTTGTTTCTGAAACACTATGAATCCTGCCATAACTGTTATATGCGCATCTTCTGTTCTGTTGAGAAATGACTAAGTTGCAGATGTTCTGACTAGCATGGAGAGGGAGACTAAGTTCTGCCAGTGGTATCAGAACTTCTGAAATCTTCTTTGTTCCCAGCGGACCTAAAAATTATGACTTTACCTATTTTTACTAATATGATCTCTGTTTTACAGCACGCCAGAGTCAAAACTTCTGATCTCATTTAGTCAGCAATCGCTGATTCTATTTTCTTTTTCCTTATTATTTTTTATCACTTCTTATTTCACTATTCAAAAACACCAAAATCATTTTACATTTTACATGCTTTATTTTATTTCTTAAAACAAAAAGATCAAAAATATTTTCTTAAACAAAACTAATCTCTTTTCTGAAACAAAATAAGTTCATTTCACATTTTCTTGTACATTCTTATCCATTCAATATGGTTGTAATAGTAATTTAGGATTTGATTTTATTTGCAATCCCCATTTGTAAATCTGTACACCCCCATCCCCCTAATGATTGTAATAGCGTAGGATATGTACTTTCCACACCTTTATTGCTTTCATATATTGCTAGTAATTAGGGTGTGTATGGCAAGACATGAAATCAACAAATAGAGAACCCTAATCAAGACAAAAAATGCATGCAATAAAATACACTTGCACACAAGCACCCCTAGGATTATTCCACTTGGTTGCCTTATACAAAATGGCCATATTATGCATGTGAGGTATCTTATCAAAAACAAGCAAATACAAGATCATAGTCCCTCGATGATGCTATCTAAGTTGCCTTACAAATGATCTTAGTCCCTAAAAAAATGCTAAGATACTTTGAAATATTGCTAATCATGGTTATACGATGATCCACGCCCGTCCCGTTTACATCCAAAGATAGGGTTGCTTACCAAATCAATGGTAAGACAACAATGTCAAAGGAAAAGAAAATAAACAAGAAAGACATTTGAGTAGTTAGATTGCTCCTAATTACTTGCTCTATTTCAAGACAAACATCCTTGCTATTTTCAAAACAAACACACACACTTTAAAACATCTTACAAAATTGAAAACATTTTCAAAATATCAACATCTTTGTATACATTCTTACGAACGAGAATCATTACAAAGTTTGCCTAAACAATGGCCTCTTTACAAAATACTTTCAAAAACCACACAAAGCACAATTTCAAACAAAAAGCAAGTGATCTAGCAAGTAACTAAGAGCCCATGGAAAACCATGGATGAAAAGGGTGCTAAAACCTTCCCTTTTCATAATCTACCCCCCAAACTCAAGAAAAAATCTCAAAGGTCTTTCCTGTACTTTTTCACCTTTCCTTTTGGATAAAAGAAAAGTCGGTGGCGACTCTTGCTAACCGCAACATTTATGATCAAATGCAAAACCCTCAAGTCAGTTCTTCCACCATATCACAGAACTGGCGACTCTGCCAGAGATATTCTAAAAGTGGGGTTACCTTATGGATAGATCACACTTATTTGCTTATATTGTTTGACTTGTATGCTTTACATTATGGTTCTTTGTTTGGGTTTGAATCCTCTACCCGGATTTGGGATACATTATAGGTAAGCAGCAATACATTGTGGAAACTGTGCGGGGTATACCGACATGGTCTAAGCAATAACTATGTTAGTGCGACATATTTGTGGGTAACGGTAGCCTTTGAGTTAATCAAAGAGAATACGGGGCCACTGAGTGATGTTATAAAGCACTAATGAACTTTTAGAGCCTTTACTTGAACAACTTGGCCTTTAGGATGTAGTGAGATGACCGACTTTGGTGCCGTACGAAGTTGGTAGATCCTCGATAATACACTCATTGAGGTTTGGTTTCTTGGGATATTTTGGTCGCTATTAAAGAGGTTTGTGCTGAAACAATGACCAAGAAAACAAACCAGTGATATTGAGCTCCTTAGAACCCGGTTACTATTACTAGGATAGGTTTGAGCCAACTAAACTTCAAGAGGGTACTTACCTATAAAACCCCGTGCAAGCCTAAAACTAAGGATTTGTTTGCTTTGTTTGTATATGCATACTTGTACATAACATCATGAACATCATGAACATCATATACATCCACTAACCATTTCAAGGATTTTGGGATTCATCTTTGTTCTTGTTTTGTAGGATATGGATTCACTTCATAGGAAAACTATTCAAGTCAATCTTGTAAGGATCCCTCCACAACTTAAGGAGCTAGCTTCAAGGATTCCTGAAAACTCTCCATTCACCGAGAGACATTATCGCCTACTCAACTTGGTCACCTCCAACACAGATGAGGATATGATGAAGGTGCTCTTTCAGTTCTTTGATCCTTTACACCATTGCTTCACATTTCCCGACTATCAACTTGTGCCTACTTTGGAAGAATTCTCCCAACTCTTGAGGATTCCCATTCTCAATCAACTACCTTTGAACGGTACAGAAAGAGACCCAAAGCCAGAAGAGATTTCTCAAGCTCTATACTTGCACTCATCTGATATCACAACTCATTGGGAAACAAGAAGTGGTGTCAAAGGTTTCTTAGCAAAGTTCTTGTTTGAGAAAGCCCAAAATTGTTGGAATTCCTTGGACTTGCAAGCCTTTGAGGAAATTGTGGCTCTCCTCATCTATGGGATGGTTTTGTTTCCAAATCCTAACCAACTCATAGATGTCAACACTGTTAAAATCTTCACTTCTCGCAATCCGGTGCCTATATTGCTAGGAGATATCCTACACTCTTTTCAAACTCACACAATGAGGAAAAAAGGTGTCCTTATGTGTTGCACTCCTATCTTGGAAAGATGGTTTATTTCGTATCTTCCTCAATCTGTATTAAAAAATGAGCAAGGTTCAAGGTGGTCACAAAGGTTGATGACGCTCAAACATTCAGACATTCATTAGTGCTCCCGATCCAAAGAGAATGTTATCATTGTCGACCGTTGTGGAGAATTTACTAATGTCCCTTTACTTGGCATTAGGGGAGGTATCACCTACAACCCATGCTTAGCCTTAAGGAAGTTTGGTTACACCCAAAGGGATGGCCCGCACGAGATGCTGATTCAAGGTTCAGTATTTGACTACGACAACGACGATCAAGGTCTCCGCCAGAGGTTTGTCCGAGCTTGGAGGATGTTGAACAAGGTAGATAGCAAGATATTGGGGCACAAGAATTCCATCCCTCTAGAGCCTTACCTCAAATGGGTACGAACTCGTGCTCTGAGTCTTATGATGCCTTACCCCTCCATTCTCTCGGTAATTATTGAGCCTGTTAAGGAGGGAGATATTCTATACACTATCGTACATCCTGACATGACCACATCTCTTGAAGACCTACAAAGAGATTGGATACAACTCAATGGAGAGAGAGATAACTTTGAAGCCCAATTCTACGCAAGCGAGAAGAAGGTTTTGGAACTCACTAAGCTACTTCATGAGGAGCAGACTCTGAATGCCTAAATCGCACCAAAGAGGATGCACACTACCTTTTTATCTTAGAGTTTTTGTATTATTTTGCCCAAGAGGGCATTGATGTACCCAAGCTTTAATCTATTAATATAACGCGTGTTTCCTTTTTGTCTAAAACAAATTTGAATCTTAAAATCCTTGAAAACATTGCACATGCATATACCATTCATCATAACATAAGCAGGTCTTTTGCAACAAGTCTCCTAATCTCTCTACTGTTTATTTCAGTAAGATGGATCTCAAGCAAACAATGAAAGACCTCCAAGCTCAGAATACACAGTTTCAGCAGTTGCTCTTGACCCTAGCCAAGGGACAAGAAGAATTGAAGACTTTGCTGGCTGAAGAGAGGAAAAAGAAGACAAAGAAGGTAAACGGAGTCCTAAACATGGGAAGAAGATTTCATGGGTAGACAAGAAGGACCTTAGACTTTGAAACAACATCCGGTGAAAGAGACAACCAAGATGGGAAAGGCAAGGAAACAGTTGGCCCGTCAGAATCAGAAAAGGAAGAGGAAGAAGAAGACTACTCTGAAGAACAATACTCTCCAGCTGATGACAAGTATAAACATCTCTAAGAGCGGTTGAGAGCGATGGAAATCCAAAAAGTGCCTGGCTTGGACTTTGAGGAATTGGGTTTAGTGTCAGGGATTGTGATTCCTCCGAAATTCAAAGCACTCGTGTTCGCTAAGTATGACGAAGTCTCATGCCCTAAAATGCATCTCCGGTCATATGTAAGGAAAATCCAGCCCCATACCACTGACAAAGACTTATGGGTACACTTCTTCCAAGACAGTTTGTCTGGACCTCAACTTCACTGGTTTTACCAACTAGAATGAGTCGACGTTCACAACTCGGAAGATCTTGCTGCAGCCTTCTACAAAGAATACCAAAACAATGCTGGTCTTGCGCCTACCCGTACTCAACTCCATAGTATGGCCATGGTTTCTAATGAAGGTTTCAAGGACTATGCGCAAAAATGGAGAGACTTGGATGGAAGAGTTAAACCCTCTCTATCTGAGAGGGAATTGGTAGACATGTTCTTGGGCACCTTGTCTGGTCCCTTATTCAATCATTTAATTGGAAGTTCATCCGCAGGTTTTACTGAACTAATATTGACCAGAGAAAGGGTAGAAGCTGGTATAAAGAGTGGGAAGATTCAGAAAGATACATCCTCCTCTCCTGCCATAAGGAAGCCATTTATCAGAAAGAAAGAAGTGGTTGCTGTTTATCCTTAGAGAAATAAAGATAGGGCCGAGCGCCGACCAATGGGGGGGCTGTTGTGATTCCTAAACCGGCGCCTGATCAGCAAAGAAACAATCAACCAAGGATGGAAAGGCCAGTCAGACAATTCACCAGAATTAACATGACCCCATCTCAGGTATTACCGCATCTACTAAGATCCAATTTGGTGACCTTGAAAGAAGCTCTGAAAACCCCCAACATAATATCTCCTCACTATCATCCCAATGCCCATTGTGCATACCACTCTGAAAGTCCCGGTCACAACACTAATAATTGTTGGGCTCTAAAGAACAAAATACAAGATCTCATTGAAGCAAAAGAGATTAAATTCGATGCGCCCGAAAAGCCAAATATCATTTCTGCCCCTATGCCCAGACATGGCCATAATACCAATGCCATTGAAGATAAAATGTTTGTTACTTCAGTTGATGAACTTATGACTCCACTTCTGACTATTAAAATGAACTTGTTGATTGCCGGTGTGTTCCTGGGCTATGATGAAGTTTGACATTTCTGTTTGTCCTCACCAACCAGCTGTCCTTTGTTGAAAGCAGGCGTTCAGTGCCTAATAGATAACAATAAAATTTTATTCGAGAAGACTTCTGTTCCACCTGTTCCTTTTGGAGATGTTTCTATCATTACCATTTCCGCCAATTCTTCCAGGGTCTCCACAAAAATACCCATGTGATGCGGTGGGAGAACTGACATAAGGTTTTATGTTTGTGTTCACAAATGTTTCGGTTTAGCAAGAGTTGCCACCGACTTTTTATTTTATCCAAAGGAAAGGTCAAAAAGCACAGGAAAGACCTTTGAGATGTTTTCTTGGGTTCAGGGGGTAGATTATGAAAAAGGAAGGTGCTAGCACCCTTTTCATCCATGATTTTCCATGGGCTCTTAGTTACTTGTTTAGATCACTTGCTTTTGCTTTTCAATTGTTTGAAATGGTGCTTTGTGTGTGGTTTTTGAAAATATTTTGAAAAAAGGCCTTGTTTAGGCAACCTTTGTAATGATTCTTGTTTGAATGTATACAAAGGTGTTTGTCTTTTGAAAAATGTTTCAATTTTTTAAAGTTTGTTTTGGGAAATTGTTTTGACATTGTGTTGTGTGTTTGAAAATAGCAAGGATGTTTGTAAGTTTGATCAAGTAACTAGGAGCATCTACCTACCTACTCAAAAGTATTTCCTACACATTTTTAACCCTTTGACACTGTTATTTTACCATTGCATTTGGTAAACAACCTTGTGTTTGGATGTTAAACGGGACAGGCGTGTGTCATCGTATGACCATGATAGCAGTTGTGCTAAGTATCTTAGCAATTTTTGAGGGTCTAGATCATTTTTGTATAGGCAACCAAGATAACGTCATCGAGGGACTATGATCTTTTGTTTTGATTTTGTTTTGCCAAGACACCTAGCATGCATACCATGGCCATTTTTAAGGCAACAAGTGGATGAAACCCTAGGGGTGCTTGCATTGTGTTATCATTTTTCATGCATTTTTGTCTTGTATTTAGTCAAGCTATTTGTTTTGATTTTGTTTATCATACAAACCCTAATCTTTCTATCATGGCATATTTGAAAGCAATAAAATGCGTAAAAGTAAATCTACGACTATTACAACATTGATATGGGGAAGGGGATACAAGTTTGAATAGGGGGATATTTGCATAAAAATAAAACCCTAAATCAACTATTACAACCATATTCAATTCATTGTTCAAATAATAAATTGACAATATTTAAATATGCAATAAAAATAAATATGCAAAAATGTTTTTTTGTATTTGTTTTATGTATGTGAAATAAATTTATTTAATGTCTTAAAAAATAAGAAAAAATATTGATTATTTTTATTAAGGGTAGAAAACCCTAGTTTTTGTTTTAAGAAAATATATGTATATTATATTATTTATTCATTTTATTTATGTACAAGAAAATAAATAAAAATATATACAAATGTGTTAAAAAATAAAAATGTGCGAGAAAATATTATTTAAGTATATAAATAATAAAAATAAAAATAAATGATATTTTTTATATTATTTATAATATTTTAAATAAGAAAATAAAGGTATTTAACCTAATAAACTATTTTTTTGTTATAAAAAATAATAAAAATAATAAAATAAAATATGAAAAATTAAGGGAATATTTTTTGTGGTTTTTAATATTTAGAAAAATAAATAAAAGTCAGAAAATGAAAATAGTAATGAAAAATATAAAAAAATAAAAACAATGGGCCAATGGAGTGTGAACAACAAGCTAGGGGGTGCCAATAGTTAGCCAAGGCCAGGCCCAGCCCATTTCCACTTCATCTCTAACCTTTGAACAAACAAAAAACGCGTGCCCTGTTCAAACCTGGAAATCCTGCATTTGTGCTTAAAAACAAAAACTTGCAACATGAAAGTTATGGAGCATGATCACACGATTCTAACCATGTAAAAAACTTAATCTAACTCTCAAAGACCAGAGAGAATTTCTTTGGCCCTAATTTCTAACCTAGTTTTTTCAGAAAGTTCAACATCCAAATTCTCCTAGCTCAGTTAACATAAATGAATTCTATGCATATGTACAACTCAAGGGCAATGAGGACTACATTTTTGCTTCACAAACCTAAGCCTAATGATTCCTAAATAAGGTGATAGAAGTTTGTGAAATACCTGTTTTAGTCAAGCTCGAGTATGGCAATGTAGGGGTTATGAGTGAGGCCTGAGATACTTGTGAGCTTGCTTGAAGTTCCTTTGAGCTTTCCCAATGCTTAGTTTGCTTTGAACTTGCCTGAATCTCCCTACAGAACTCAACCTACAAACTCAGAATTCAAAAATGGTGAAGTTTGTAAATGGAGTTACGGTGACTTGGGAATGGTTGGGATAGCTTAGGTATGTTGTATGGAGTGTGTTGGAACTGATTTCGAGCAAAACACACGAGTAGATTTGGATTTGGAAGTGAAACTGCAGAACTTGCCCAGTTTTGCAAGAACTTGGTGTTTTGGTGTTAGAGGGTGTTTGAGAGGTGGTGAGCTCGTGTTTCTGACCTTAGGCAATGTGCAAAACTTGTTTCAAATGTTTGTAAACTTTGGTTTTAACAGACACATGAGTTGTTGACCTTTTGCAAGGTTTCTTGTTTTTGAAGCAAAAGTTGGAATTGACAATGCAAAGGCTTGTACCATCTAGCTTAGGGTATGCACATAGTTGGTACCAAATGCCTGATATTAGTGAACTTTGTTTTCATAAGGAAATCAGGTCCATGGCTCAAGATACACAATTTGACATAAAGCATGCTTTATGTAAATGACATTGTTAACTTTTTGCCAAAAATGGATTAATCTTTTGTATAATGCTTCATAGATCAGAACAATGCCTCTAACCAATGTGTTTGCATTTAATTTATGAGTGTGGAAGGGTTTAAGGACCTGTAAACCAACTACAAGCATGGTTGGACAGAATTTGCAACTTGTAGCAACATGAAAAATGTCATGGACAAAAATGATGATTTGCCATTTTCAAACTTTCGATTCTCCCTAACCACAAATGATTTTGGAGAGTTCTTGGACATTTTGGAAAGCTTGTAACATGATCTACAATCAATATTTGAAATGAATTTTGATATTCCACTTGGAACTATGTGAAAAATTTCCATGAAGATAGGTCAAAATCCTGCCTAAACTAGGGCAAAATTTCACTAAGTTAGAAAGTTTTTGGAACCCTATTCACAAAATCATAACTTGAGACTCAAGCATATTTTGGGAAAACTTTGTGAATCAAAGTTGTAGATTTTGTGGAGGACTACAACTTTCATGTTGGATTTTTTGTTTGAATCCAATTTCATCATGGTGAAAAAGTTGGGAAAAAATAAGAAATTTTCATAACTTAGAAAATTTCTAAGTTATGAAAATTTTCAATCTTAAACCCTAATTTCCAAAATTAGGTTTCTTGGTGAACAAGTTTCATGTTTTGACACATTTTGATGAAAAATTACCCTTGGCACTTAATTTTGACCAAAAAGTCAAAGTTTGACTTTTCAGTGTATAGTTGATTTTTGATCAGTTGACTGGAAAATTCATCTGTCAATCCAATGCATTTGAAATCTTTTAAACCTTGTGATTAGGTCAAGATGATGCCATTGAGTCCTTGAATCCTTGCTTGAACCCAATTTGCCATTGTATAGGTTAAAAATCAGAAATTGCCCTTCTGTAGTCAAAACCCTAAAAATGACCATTTTGCCCTTTTGATGATCTGATCAAATTTCTTGAGGAGTTGTGATCCAAACTTGATCAAATGGTTCATATGAGTCTATAATGTTGATGTGGATAAAAAATTATGAGGTTTGACTGTAAATTGTCCACAATTGACTTTTCCTCCAATACAGCTGATTTCTAGGTCAATTGTCCAATTGACTGAGCAAAAATTTGATTCAAAGCTTGAAACTTGGTATGGGAAATCTTATAAGTCCAACATGAAGTATGAAAGTCACATTGAGCATTGGAAGTCCAAAAATACTCGTGCAAACTCAAACCCTAATTTCAGGTCAACAGTGCAAGGAGATGCCTTGAGCAGAGTAAACCCTAATCCTGTCTGGAGTCCAAAGAGTCTTGTGAGGGGAAATCTTGATAAAATGAGAAGGCAAATTTTGGGGTACAATAACCCGTTAGAATTACACCAGTTCCGAAAGCAACTTCTTTAATAATTACAATGCCAGGACCAGTCCCATATTCGTCATACAAAACCATACCATGGAATTATGGAGGGGATGTCTACTACCATGGTATCAAGTAGGACTGGCCAGCCGCCGAAGATTCAAGCTCCGAGAAAGTTAACTCCGACATCAGTAATATTGCAGGAACTAGCAAGATTACCCGAAGCCGAAGGATATTCTCTCCAAAAATTGCTCCCCCAAAAGCAGTTTCTGGACCCGTAATCATTCCTGCTGTTGCTCCCAGTCCTACAATCATCTCAGCCAATACTCCAACTAACAAAGCTGTTACAACCCCTGTTATCATTCCTACCGACACTCCTGCTGCCAAGTTAACCGAGACTCGAGGTAAAAGTATTCTGATTGAGCCTGTCCGGACGAAGGCTCAGTCAATGGCTATCCCTGAGACCTCCCGGAAAGAGATGGAGGAAATTCTGAAGATCATAAAAATAAGCGACTACGATGTAGTTGAACAACTGGGGAAAACTCCCTCTAAAATTTCCTTGCTGGCATTACTACTATGTTCTGAGGCTCATGCAAAAGCCTTGGTAAAATTCATGAAAACTATCCATGTACCCAAAGAGACATCTGCCGATTAGTTTCAAGACTGCGTAGCAAGTTTGACTGCAAATAATTGTCTAAGTTTTTCGGATGCTGATTTAACAACAAGAGGAAGGAAGCATAATGAGGCATTACATGTCTCAGTTGAATGTAGGGCACAACCTTGGCCTATGTTTTGGTGGACACTGGCTCATCTCTGAATGTATTGCCTAAAAAAGCTCTTGATAGGCTTGACTGCGAGGGATTAACATTGAAGCCAAGTAGCATAGTGGTAAGGGCTTTTAACGGCTCGAAAAGGATGGTACATGGGGAGGTAGACATTCCCATAAAATTTGGAACAAAAACATTTGATTCAACTTTTTACGTAATGGATATCCGTCCCTCATGTTCTTGCTTGCTAGGACGACAATGGATTCACAATGCTGGTGTTGTCACTTCTATGTTGCACCAAATGCTAAAATATCCGATTCAAGGGTAGATTATCACTGTTCATGGAGAAGAAGAGTATATGATCAGCCATCTCAATTCCTTCATATATGTGGAATTAGATGGTGAATTTATTGAAACTCCATTTCAACACTTTGAAGAGGTCCTGTAAGATGTGGCAGTAATCAAGGCTGTTCCCAAGATTACAAGGCCTCCACTCTGGATGTCATCTCTGAAGGATGCCAAAGCAGTGGTAGAAGAGGGCGGGTGCTCTATCTGGGGACAACTCCCGGATATCCATATAAGTCTGACAAGTTTGGCCTGGGTTTCACTTCAAGTGCTCAGAAGGTTGTACGCCGCGCTCGTGCCGGAGGACCACCTCTGAAGATCGACAATCGTGAGATCAACGCTGTAGAAGATAATGAAGATAGTTGTGACTTGGAGGACTGGATATTCCCAACTGTCAATGGAGGGCTCGGCAATTGGGAGGCTAGAGATTTTTTCCCGATCACTTTTATCTCACAATAATTTGTCTTTACATTTTGTTGGATCTGTAATATTAAAACAATTCGCACTCTTAAAACCTTGTGTCTTACCCGAGGCACAATGGTCCATTTGTAAGGGTTATTATTGAAGAAGTGAAAAACACAAGAAGGGGGTTGAATTGTAAAACTGAAAATCAATGCAATGAACACGATATTTTTATCCTGGTTCGTTTGATCTCAAACTACTCCAATCCACCCGTCAAGGTGATTTCGCCTCTCTCCAACGAGGTCTTAATCCACTATATTCAACTGAATATTACAATCTACTTTAACAACTGCTAAAGCCTTCTTGATGCAAACCACAAACCGGTTTGTCAAGGAATCACTTTCTTACACAGAATAGAAATCTAGGTGTGTGAGTGTTTTCTACAAAACAGTTTATCACAACTGTGATATTACACAACTTAAGCTTATGGAAACTAGATTGCTAAAATAATTGAGTAAGGAATTTTTGGAGCTTTTAGCAAACTGAGAATAAGAAGATGATGATTAGCTTTTATGCGTGTGAATTAATGTAGAGCATTAGCCAATTCAATCTTCATTATCTTGTTTATATAGCATTGAGATTGATGAACGTTGGAGCAATAATCTTGATTCAATGCCAATAACAAACTTTCCTTATTAAGCAGATCTTGTCTGGAATGATGCCGTTGGTAATAACTCGTCTTGAATGCACAATACCGTTGCTACTTAAGGCGTGTTCTGGCTTTGGCTCATTCTGACGCTGCTTAAGTGCTGATGAACTGTTGTTGTTGTCTTATATCAGAGTTCAGAGTGTTGAGCGCAGTTCTGTTCATCAAGCTTCAGCATAAGCGTGAGTTGTTCTTCTGATTCTGGTATCTGATATAGCATCTTCTGATGCTGATGTTGATAACCAATATTCTGATGCTGATTATGATGTACTCTTGCTGATACCTATCAGAGTTTCTGCAAAACAGAAAGTAGTATTTTAGGTAGCAAGTAGTTCTTACATGAATCACATAATTAATATATCTTTTCATTTTGTTATCATCAAAACTTAAGCTTAGGGTAGTAGATTCAAACTTTGTTCTAACAATCTCCCCCTTTTTGATGATGACAAAAACTAGATATTTTTTAATTGAAAATAGTGTGAAAAAGTATCAGAGATAACTAAATGATAAGTTGCATCAGAATTAAATAAGGAGTTATCAAAGATAAGGGATAAAGAGATATCAGAGATAGGATCGGAGATACTCCCCCTGAATTTATTACTTCCCTTTTTAATTCCAAGAGTTCTTCAGGATCAGATCTTTATTGAATTCTTGAACATCAGAGTATCAGAGCTTTGACTATCAGAACTTCAGATCAAAATATCAGAGCTTTATCAGAGCTATCAGAGTATCAGGGCTTTGGGCTTCAGTGTATCATAGAGCATTCTTGTACCTGTAGACTTATGCAAAAACAAACAACATTCAAGTGTATCAGAGTTAGAATGTTTGAGACTTTTTGTCTCAGTAATCCGTTATTGAAAAATATCATTCTTGTTCTCCCCCTTTTTGTCAGCAATCAAAAAGTGTAAGTGATGTGCTAAAACGATTAGAGCAGAAAAACTTGTTATATTAAAATATTCAGAGCCAGACAAAACAGTACAAAAGATATGCAAAGGAAAACATTGAAAATATCATGAATGAAAAACTAAGGTTGGGGAGGAAAGCATGTGAACAGAGTCTCCAGCATTGCCTAATTTGATCAGCAGTTTCAGTCTGCTTGTGCACCATGCTGACTACTGTATCTATCTTGCTGTCCTGCACATCCATCCTTTCCTTCATCTTCTGATCATTTTCATCCATCCTTTGCTGCAAACGAATGTCATCCAGCTTCAGCTCTTCCAGAGTCTGCCTGTCCAAGGCAGCTTGAGAAACATCAGAAGCAGGGAGCTTCTGAGAGCTTTCTGCAACATCTTCAGCTTGTCTGACTTCAACTTGAGCTGTCTGATCTTCTTCTGGCTACACTTTTGAAGCTGGACGCTTCTCAGACCATGGCTCACTATCCAGAAGGAGCACGTCTTCCTGTGGCAGCTGACTTTCAACTTCCTTCAGCAGCTTGCTGAAGTTCTGTTGTGCCTGCTCATAGTTGATATCCTGCAACTTGAGGGCTTCAGCACGTACCCAAATTCTGAAACGTGACCAGAGCTGGTCTGAGGCAGCAGGATCAATCATTCCAGGACAGACTTGCTTCAGAGAAGCAATCCATTGCTGCAAACCTGTTTCAAAATTCATAATGCCAGAGCCAACATCTGGCTGTTTTGGTTTTGGAATGGCTATTCTATGTTTGAGATCAGCAAGACGGTCAAGGATTGTTAAATCGATGAAGGTCCTGCTGGGGTCATCTGTAGTTTGTTTGGGAGATGTTTGTTTGGGAGATGGAGTGGGAGAATCAGAAATAATAATTGGACTGTGGGGGGTTTTTGGAGTATTTGGAAGGGTAGTTTCTGGCGAGGATGGCAGCTGGGCCATGGTTACAGTTGTTCCACATGGCAGCTGAATTTCCAGAGGTTGTGGCTCAGAGGATTGAGGAGAATGAGGTTCAGGAGATGGAGTTTCAGAATGAAGAAACTCAGGTTGAGGAGGTGATGGTTGAGGTGATGGTGGATGAATTTCTGGTTGGGGAGAGGGAGGAGGAATTTCTGGTTGTTCAGGAATTTGAGGTTCTTCTGGTATGGGTGAGAGAGGATGTTCTGGTTGAGGAGAGTAGGCAATATCTGGTTCAGTGTTTGGATTATTGGAGAGGTGATCAGAAACACGTTGATCAATGTCAGACAGAACTTTGTCAAGTTCTAATATTGTTGAAGTTGTTGGTTTGGGATGTTTGGTGCGGGGTCTTCTGAGTTTTAGTGCCTCAGAAGGGTCATCTTCTAGTTCGGTTTCATCTATAGTTGGTATGGGGATTGGAATTTCATGTGAAGCTGGAGTTGGGATTGATGTTGGGATAGCAGAAGAATTTAAAACAGAAGCAGCAGATAAATTACCTCTTTTCTTGGGAGTCTGCTGGGATGTTCCTTCTGAAGTGGCCTTCCTTTTCTTCGTCTTCTTCAGTGTAACTTCTGGTTGAGGTTGGTGCAGATCTTTGATATTCAGCTTGGGATCTGTACCATCATCCTTGCACGCGTCCAAGTATCTAAGAACCACTACTGGTTTAGATTCTATCTCAGAAAATAATGGAAAGTCGCTCAGTGGAACTCTTCTGCTGGTGATGTCAGCAATAGGAGTAACGCTGGGTTCCTTTCTGATATTCTCTATTAATTTCATTTTCTTCAGATTCTTCGTGTTCAGAGGCTTGCCAACAGTTGGTTCAATAGTGCTTTACTCCTGAGCTTCTATAAGGTGCTCTATCAGCCTATTCTCAGTCAGAATATCTGATATTAACCTTCCAAAGGGTATCCAATCCCTCTTTGTTCTTTCTTCTTCCCTGGTCTCCTTGACGCTTGTTCTGAGGTGATTAAACAGAAGATGAGCCAAGTTGATTTTTACCTTCTGATTAATAAAGTAGATCAGAAACTGCTGATCTATATTTATATAATCAGGGGAGCTAGTTGGCTTCCTGTGATTAAAACACCCCAGAATGATCTTCGTCCAAACTCTATGGTGATCCTTTAAGTCTCTGATTTTGCTGCTGGGCACCCCAAAGATGAAAATCTGTTGTGCTATGACACCAACGTCATAGCATCTTTCAGCCATATCAATACAGCGGACGCCACCGCTAGTGTAACCAATCAGTTTTGCTATGTGATCCTCAGTGATCACAATCTTCTTTCCCATTATGTAGGAGATGACTTGATGCGTTGAAGAGGACGCATGAATCCAGAACTCCTTGACTAAAACTGGGAACGTTGGTCCAACCAACCTGTCAAAATATCTCTCCCATTTCTGTGCCCTAACTTCTTCTGTCAAGTCAAAACCATTCTCTTTCAGACTGCCAAAGTCAATAATCAGTTCAGACAACACTTCTAGATTCTTCACTGGTGTAAGGAGTGTTCTGAATGGAACTTGGTACTGTTCAGAGGAATCCTTCTTCTGAGAACCTGCAGAAGCACTGCTGGAGGTTGCCATGTTCACACTTAGGGTTTTTCTGAGAAAACTGAGAAAAAGGGTTTAAGTTTGAAAGAGATGAACACAGAGAAAATGCAGAAAATATTTGAGAGATTATGAGAAACGGTAAAGGATTAATGTGAGAAGTTAACGTGCTTAAATAGATTTTCAAAAATTTTTTTGAAAGTGTAAACGGTTTCAAGAAAGAGAAAATAAAATCATGATTACGTTTTAAACATGATTACTTTCATTTAATGCTTGCTGATTTTGGGGGATTTGAGAAAGATACTTGAAACGGTTACCAGACATGTGTCTCAATGCACCCAATCAGCGTTTTGCCTTCTCAGAAGCGTGCACACGTTCTGCTTCAGAGATTTGCTGATGATTGGATGACACTTGTTTGATTTAGTGATCAGCACGTCTATCCTTGAGCTGAAACACTCAGATCTTTAAGACTAGCATCTGATACAATCTGCATGTTCTATCTTTCTGAAAGGAGATTGATCAGAAGTTCACAGTAAAACAATTACATTATGAAGATAAATATATAGAATTAAAGCATTTTCACTCTGGGCAGATTTTCATGCTGAGATGTTTCAGAATGAAATTGAACCTATCTTCAGAAAGGGGTTTAGTGAAGATATCAGCCCATTGATGGTCTGTATCAATAAATTTTAAGTTCAAAATTCCTTTCTGAATATAGTCCCTAATGAAATGATGTTTTATTTCTATATGCTTAGCTCTAGAATGTAAAATGGGATTCTTACTTAAGCAAATAGCAGAAGTATTATCACAGAGTATAGGGATGTTACTCTCAAAAATCTGGAAGTCTTCAAGCTGACTTTTCATCCAGAGCATTTGTGTGCTACATCCTGCTGCTGCTATGTACTCAACTTCTGCTGTTGATAGTGCAATTGTGGATTGCCTTTTGCTGGACCAAGAGATCAGATTGTCTCCCAGAAACTGGCAGCTTCCAGAAGTACTTTTACGCTCTACTCTGTCTCCAACAAAGTCAACATCGCAGTAGCCTACTAAGCTGTAATCACTAGATTTTCTATAAAATAAACCCAGATTAGTAGTACCTTTCAGATACTTGAAAATTCGCTTAACAACTGTTAAGTGAGATTCTCTAGGATCTGATTGGAATCTAGCACAAATACATACGCTGAATAATATATCAGGTATTGAAGCTGTCAGATAAAGGAGAGAACCAATCATACCTCTGTAGACTTTCTGTTCTACCTTTTTGCTTACCTCTTCTCTTTCCAGAATGCACGTGGGATGCATTGGAATCTTTGATGGCTTACATTCTGAGAGGTCAAATTTCTTCAGAAGATCTCTGATATATTTGCTCTGATGAATGTAAGTTCCCTCTAGAGTTTGATTGATCTGAATTCCTAGAAAGAATTTCAGTTCCCCCATGAGGCTCATCTCAAATTCTGCCTGCATACACTTAGCAAATTTTCTTCCAAGAGAAGGATTAGTAGATCCAAAAATAATATCATCGACATAAATTTGACAGACTAAGATGTCATTCTTAACTGACTTACAGAATAAGGTAGTGTCCACCTTCCCTCTGGTGAATTCATTTTCTAACAGAAAGTTACTTAGTCTTTCATACCAAGCTCTGGGAGCTTGTTTCAGACCATATAGTGACTTCTTTAGTTTGAAAACATGTTCTGGATGTTTTGTATTTTCAAAACCAGGGGGTTGGTGCACATAAACCTCTTCTTCTATATACCCATTTAAGAATGCACTCTTGACATCCATCTGATACAGAGTGATGCCTCTATTAACAGCAAATGAAATTAAAAGTCTGATAGATTCTAACCTGGCGACTGGAGCAAAGGGTTCTGTATAGTCTATCCCCTCTTGCTGACTATAACCTTGTGCTACCAGTCGTGCCTTGTTTCTGATGACTTCACCTTGTTCATTTAGCTTGTTTCTGAACACCCATCTTGTTCCAATGACGTTGAATCCATTTGGTCTGGGAACAAGATCCCATATGTCATTTCTGGTGAATTGATTCAGCTCTTCTTGCATTGCCAGAATCCAGTCGTTGTCCAGAAGTGCTTCATCAATAGAAGAAGGTTCAATCAGAGACACAAGTCCCATAAGGGATTCTTCAGAGTTTCTGAAGCTTGCTCTTGTTCTGATTGGATCTTCCTTTCTTCCTAAGATAGTTTCTTCTGGATGATCCAAGCTGCTTCTGGGTAATCTCTTCTGAGATTGATCAACAGCTGTTGTAGGATTGCTAGCAGTGCTCCTTTCAGACGTTGAAGGAGTGTCTGTGTTGAGAGATTCTGATGACTTGTCTTCAGAACCTGTAAATTCAATTTCCATACCTGCAAAAACTTCATTCTGCTTTGACTTTTCAGAGTCAAGCTTATCATCAAAACGAACACTGATTGATTCTTCCACAATCTGTGTTTCTGTATTGTATACTCTGTACCCTCTTGAGCGTTCAGAGTATCCTAACATGATACACTTCTGTGCTTTAGAATCAAACTTGTTCAAATAATTCTTTGTATTTAACATAAAACAGGTACATCCAAATGGATGAAAATATGAAATGTTGAGCTTTCTGTTCTTCCACAATTCATATGGAGTCTTTTCCAGAATAGGTCTTATTGAGATTCTATTCTAAATGTAGCACGCTGTGTTTATTGCCTCTGCCCAGAAGATCTTAGCAACGTTTGTCTCATTGATCATGGTTCTGGCCATTTCTTGCAATGTTCTGTTCTTTCGTTCTACAACTCCATTTTGTTGGGGAGTTCTAGGACAAGAGAAATCATGCAGAATGCCTCTGTCATTAAAGAATGACTCAAAATCTTTGTTTTCAAAATCTCCACCATGATCACTTCTGACTTTAACGATTCTAAGATCCTTTTCATTCTGAACTTGGTTACAGAAGGTAACAAACACAGAGTGTGACTCGTCCTTGTGTCTTAAGAACTTTACCCATGTCCATCTGCTATAGTCATCTACGATTACTAACCCATACTTCTTGCCACTGACTGAAGCAGTTTTAACTGGTCCAAATAAGTCAATGTGCAGAAGTTCTAATGGCTTAGAGGTAGAAACAACATTTTTAGATTTAAAAGAAGGTTTTGCAAACTTGCCTTTCTGACATGCTTCACACAAAGCATCTGAATTGAACTTCAAATTAGGAAGTCCTCTGACCAGATTGAGTTTGTTAATCTGAGATATTCTTCTCATACTAACATGCCCCAATCTTCTGTGCCAGATCCACTGCTTGTTGTTAACAGATAGAAGACACTTTACATTCTGATTTTTCAGTTCAGAAAGTTTGATTTTGTAAATGTTGTTTTTCCTCTTTCCATTAAACAGGATAGTCCCATCTTTCTGACTAACAGCTTTACATGATTTTTGATTAAAGATTATATCATAACCGTTATCACTTAATTGACTTATGGATAACAGATTATGCATTAATCCATCTACTAGCAGAACATTATTAATAGAGGGAAGATTTCCATTACCTACAGTTCCAGAGCCAATTATCTTTCCCCTCTGATTGCCTCCAAAGCCAACGTGGCCTCCAGGCTTAAGTTCCAGGCTTTGGAACATATGCCTTCTTCCCGTCATGTGTCGCGAGCAGCCAGAGTCCAGGTACCATGACTGGTGTTTCTGATTTGCTTTTAAAGATATCTCTTCAGTATCTGATTCTGAGTCTGATTCAGAAGCTTCACTATCTTCTGAAATATTGGCCATGAGAGCTATGTTGGCTCTCTCATCATCTGATTCTGAGTCAGCTTCAGACGAGTCAGAGTCATCCCATGTAGCCATGAGACTTTTCTTCTTTTCTCTTCCAAACTTCTTTTTGGGCTTTTCCCTCTGAAGCTTTGGGCAGTCACTCTTGTAGTGTCCATGCTCATTGCACTCATATCAGATGATGTCCTTGGTGTTTGGCTTTCTGCTTCCTGAGGAGCCTTCAGATCTTCTGTATCCAGAGGAAGAAT
This sequence comes from Vicia faba, assembly GCA_948472305.1. NCBI lineage: Eukaryota > Viridiplantae > Streptophyta > Magnoliopsida > Fabales > Fabaceae > Vicia > Vicia faba. The sequence continues at coordinate 76,930,641 of OX451735.1, forward strand.
CTGTCCTTCTGTATCTGGAAGAAGACTCGTTCTGATCAGATCTTCTGGGATTCCTGAACTTCCTTTGCCTCTGCTTCCACAGTTGATTCACTCTTCTGGAGAGGAGAGAAAGTTCATCTTCTTCTGATGAGGATCCATCAGATGTTTCTTCAACTGCTTGCAAAACTTTAGACTCATATTTTTTGTTAGATTTTAATGCTAAAGGCTTACCTTGCTTCTGGGGTTCATCAGCTTCTAGCTCTATCTCATGACTTCTGAGGGAGCTAATAAGTTCCTCCAGAGAAATTTTATTGAGATCTTTTGCTAGCTTCAGAGCTGTAACCATTGGCCTCCACTGCTTAGGTAAGCTTCTGATGATCTTCTTGACGTGATCAGCAGTAGAGTAACCTTTGTCCAGAACCTTGAGACCAGCTACCAGAATCTGGAATCTTGAGAACATTGTTTCAATGGATTCACTTTCTTCCATTTTGAATGCCTCATACTTCTGAATGAGTGCCAGAGCTTTAGTTTCTTTGACCTGAACGTTGCCCTCATGCGTCATTCTGAGTGAGTCAAACATGTTCTTTGCTGTGTCTCTGTTGGAGATCTTTTCATATTCAGCATAAGAGATGGCGCTGAGAAGGATGGTTCTGGCCTTGTGGTGATTTTTGAAGTCACGCTTTTGTTGGTCAGACATTGTTTTCCTATCAATCTTCTGACCGCTTGTATTCACAGGGTGCGTGTATCCATCTGTCACCATGTCCCACAGATCAGCATCATGTGCCAGAAAGAAGCTTTCAATTCTGTCTTTCCAGTAATTAAAGTTTTCTCCATCAAAGACTGGAGGTTTGCCGCTGAATCTGTCTCTGTCCTCATGGTTGTCATTGCTGGTGTGAGAATAAGTTCCTGCCATTGTGTTTTTCTGACGCTGGATCTTGTACTAACACGGTTAAGTGTTTTAGCTCAGAACCAGGCGCTCTGATACCAATTGAAGAAGTGAAAAACACAAGAAGGGGGGTTGAATTATAAAACTGAAAATCAATGCAATGAACACGATATTTTTATCCTGGTTCGTTTGATCTCAAACTACTCCAGTCCACCCGTCAAGGTGATTTCGCCTCTCTCCAACGAGGTCCTAATCCACTATATTCAACTGAATATTACAATCTGCTTTAACAACTGCTAAATCCTTCTTGATGCAAACCACAAACCGGTTTGTCAAGGAATCACTTTCTTACACAGAATAGAAATCTAGGTGTGTGAGTGTTTTCTACAAAACAGTTTATCACAACTGTGATATTACACAACTTAAGCTTATGGAAACTAGATTGCTAAAATAATTGAGTAAGGAATTTTTGGAGCTTTTAGCAAACTGAGAATAAGAAGATGATGATTAGCTTTTAGGCGTGTGAATTGATGTAGAGCATTAGCCAATTCAATCTTCATTGTCTTGTTTATATAGCATTGAGATTGATGAACGTTGGAGCAATAATCTTGATTCAATGCCAATAACAAACTTTCCTTATTAAGCAGATCTTGTCTGAAATGATGCCGTTGGTAATAACTCGTCTTGAATGCACAGTACCGTTGCTACTTAAGGCGTGTTCTGGCTTTGGCTCATTCTGACGCTGCTTAAGTGCTGATGAACTGTTGTTGTCTTATATCAGAGTTCAGAGTGTTGAGCGCAGTTCTGTTCATCAAGCTTCAGCATAAGCGTGAGTTGTTCTTCTAATTCTGGTATCTGATATATCATCTTCTGATGCTGATGTTGATAACCAATATTCTGATGCTGATTATGATGTACTCTTGCTGATACCTATCAGAGTTTCTGCAAAACAGAAAGTAGTATTTTGGGTAGCAAGTAGTTCTTACATGAATCACATATTTAATATATCTTTTCATTTTGTTATCATCAAAACTTAAACTTAGGGTAGTAGATTCAAACTTTGTTCTAACAATTATCTCATTTTCATATGACATCAATGAATCATGGACGTTTTCGCATACAAACTTTTGTGCTCATTGTTTTTCTTTTTTCATTTTTATTTCTTCCAAGGATAGCTATACCCTTACACACACCCACACTCATAATGCAGGTATACATCCATTCGGGATCTCATGGGTAACGATACTACTATGGCCTTTTGTGACTCTGGGAATCTAATCTACCAAGCCGAAGACAAAGGTGAGGAAGATTGTGAAGTACCAGGGGAACTTGTCAGACTACTACAATAAGAAGAGAGAACTATTCAGCCTCACGAGGAAACCGTGGATACGATCAACCTAGGTACCGAAGAAGACAAAAAAGAGGTCAAGGTGGGTGCCAATCTAGAACCCAATATCAAGGAGCATCTAATTCAGTTGTTACACGATTATGTCGAAGTATTTTCCTGGTCGTATGAAGACATGCCAGGACTTGATGCAGATATTGTGGTACATCGTCTGCCTACAAGAGAGGATTGTCCGCCAGTAAAGCAAAAGGTTCGTCGAATGAGACCAGATATGTCAGAAAAGATTAAATAAGAGGTCATGAAGCAATTCAACAATGGATTCTTGGCTTTCATCCCTTATCCCCAATGGGTTGCCAATGTTGTTCCAGTGCCCAAAAAGGACGGCAAGGTGCAAATGTGTGTGGACTACAGAGATTTGAATAGGGCAAGCCCTAAGGATGATTTTCCACTCCCCCACATTGATATTCTAGTTGAAAATAAGGCACAACACAAAGTGTTTTACTTCATGGACGGATTCTCAGGTTACAACCAAATCAAAATGGCGCTTGAGGACATGGAGAAAACAACGCTTGTCACGCAGTGGGGCACTTTCTGCTATAAGGTGATGCCATTCGGACTAAAGAATGCTGGGGCAACCTATCAATGTGCCATGGTAGCTTTATTTTATGACATGATACATCACAAAATAGAGGTCTACGTGGACGATATGATAGCCAGATCTCAAACAAAAGAAGAGCATCTTGATCACTTGCAAATAACTATTTGAAAGACTGAAGAAGTACAAGCTGAGGTTGAATCCAAACAAATGCACATTTGGGGTACAATCTGGTAAACTCCTAGGCTTCATCGTCATCAATAAAGGTATTGAAGTAGATCCTGCCAAGGTAAAAGAAATACAAGAGATGTCTGCTCCTCGTACGTAGAAGGAATTCAGAGGGTTCTTGGGACGTTTGAACTACATTGCCAGATTCATCTCTCACCTGACAGCTACTTGTGAACCAATATTCAAATTGTTGAAGAAAGATCAGGTAGTCAAATGGAATGATGAGTGCCAAGTTGATTTTGACAAAATCATAGAATACTTACAAGAGGCTCCTGTGTTGATGCCACCAGTCGAGGGAAGACCGTTGATCATGTATCTGACTGTTTTAGAAAACTCAATGGGGTGTGTATTGGGGTAGCATGACGAGTCTGGCCAAAAAGAGCATGCTATTTACTACCTGAGAAAAAAGTTTACCGACTATGAAACCAGATATTCACTACTTGAGAAAACTTGCTGTGCTCTGGCATGGGCTGCTCGCCGGCTAAGACAATATATGCTGACTCATACTATGTTGATATCTAAAATGGACGCGATAAAATACATCTTCAAGAAGCTTGCTCTTTCTGGGAGAATAGCGAGATGGCAGATGATCTTGACAGAATATGACATACAATATACTACCCACAAAGCTATAAAGGGAAGTATACTAGCTGATCACCTTGCTCACCAAGCTGTGGAAGACTACCAGCCCATGAAGTTTGAATTCCCAAATGAAGACATCATGACGGTAAATAACTGTGAAGAATTCAGGCCATATGACGGACCTGAACAAGGATCGATGGACCTTGGTCTTTGATGGGGCATCCAACACGCTTGGAAATGGTATCAGTGTTGTACTCATATCTCCTGAAGGATGTCATACCCCTTTTACGGCAAGACTCTGCTTCAATTGTTCAGACAACATGGCGGAATACGAAGCATGTATCTTTGGCCTCAGAGCTACCATAAACTTGGGGATCAAATCCTTGAATGTATTCGGAGACTCAGCTTTGGTTATCAGCCAGATCAAAGGGGAATGGGACACCAAACACCCAAACCTTATCCCTTACAAAGAACATCTTTTGACGTTGCTACCACATTTTGAGAAGATTACCTTCGAGCATTTCTCGCGAGAAGAAAATCAGCTAGCAGACGCTCTAGCCACAATGTCATCTATGTTTAAACTTAATTAGGATAACGAGGCTCCCTAGATCACCATCGAACAAATGGAGGAACCAACACACTGTCACGAGATTAATACTGAAGAAGTAGTGGACCAACCCTTGTTTCACGAAGTCAAGAGGTATCTCGAGGCTCAAGAATATCCGGAAAGAGCTTCAGTTAATGACAAGAAGTTCTTAAGGAGATTCTCCACTAAGTTCTTCCTTAGTAATGGCATTCTGTACAAATGCAATCATGACTCTGTGTTACTTCGGTGCGTAGATAAGGTTGAAGCTAAAAGGATCATGGCTGAATTGCATGAAGGCACTTTTGGAACCCATTCCAGTGGACATACGATGGCAAAGAAAATCCTACGGGCAGGCTATTACTGGTCTACCATGGAAGCAGATTGCTATCAACACTCTCGAACCTGCCATAAATGTCAGATTTATGCTGAAAAGGTGCATGTACCTCCGGTTCTTTTGATTGTCTTGACGGCTCCTTGGCCCTTTGCTCTGTGGGGGATTAATATGATTGGGGAAATCAAGCCAACAACATCTAATGGACACCACTTCATCCTAGTGGCCATTGACTATTTTACAAAATGGGTGGAGGCAGCTTTCTTCGCTTCCGTTACCAAGAATGTTATTGCCCGTTTCATCAAGCAAAATCTCATTTGTCGGTACGGTGTCCCAGAAAGGATCATCACTGACAATGGTACAAATCTCAACAACACTATGATCACCGCCTTATGCAAGAAATTCAAGATCCAGCATCACAATTCTTCCCCTTACCGGCCAAAGATGAATGGTGTTGTCGAAGCCGCAAATAAGAACATTAAAAAGATCATACAGAAAATGACAGTCACATACAAAGACTGGCATGAGATGTTACCATTCGCTCTCCACGGGGATCTTACCACAACTCGCATATCAACTGGGGCAACACGCTATTCTCTGGTTTACGGCATGGAAGCCGTCTTTCCTATTGAGGTTCAGATCCCCTCTCTAAGAATTATGAAGGATGCAGGGCTGAAAGAAGAAGATTAGATTCAGACTCGACTTGATCAATTGAACTTGATTGATGAGAAGAAACTTACTGCTGTTTGCCATGGTCAAATGTATCAAAAACGGATGATCAAGGCTTTCAACAAAAAGGTCAGACGCCAAATGTATCAGGTTGGGGATCTGGTAATCAAACGCATCATATTACCGCAAGGTGATCCCAGGGGCAAATAGACTCCTACATACGAAGGACCATTGTATTAAAAAACATATTCTCTGGTGGCGTAATGATCTTGACCACCATGGATGGTGATGACCTGCTGCACCCTGCAAACGCGGACATAGTTAAAAGATACTAGGCATAAGAGACCCGCTAGGTTGACACACCTAGGAAAAACAAGGGCATCCCGACGAACCAAAAGGGCTTGGGCAAAAATTAGGGATAAAACAAAAAAATCTGTACACCCGGTAATTTGAAAACCCGAAAGGGAGACTTGGGCAAAAAAGGGTTTCCCGGTGGACTGAAAACCCGAAAGGGCGGTCCAGGCAAAAGTTAGGGAATTAAATCGTATGACTATGTCCCGTTGGATCACCTTATGGACAACCTTTGGCTTCAATTGACAAACTCAAAAGTTCTGATCAATTCAATCAGCTTCGGGCAAGGCAACAAACAGACAAGATGCTCGGAGATACAAAAGCTATAGCAGAATAGGACCCCCATGGGATTATTGCACATAGCTATCTTTTCTTTGTATCAAAATTCTCATTTTTTACGACAACATTCTCTTACTAGAATGCTTGTCTCATTGTACAAATACTTACTCAAAGTCAATACAAAGATATCCCTTTGAAAGTGTAAAACTATCTATTTTTCTTTACTTTTGTGTTTTGTTTACAAAAACGTCCAATGATTTATTTTTGAACATATGCATTTGAACATAATTACTGTTTACAAATAAACAAAATAGGAAGACAATCACTGATGGCTTTAAGAGGTAGGGAAATATCTCTATGCTATTTCCATAATCCTCGCAGTATGCAGTTTAATCCCCAGCAGAACAAAGCTCCTATCTATCAAATCCCCAGTAGAAATCGTCAAATTTCTCAGGATCCCCCAATAGGGTTTTACAAACAGTACACGACATTCCCCTTAGAACATAATTTATTTCTCTAAGGAGAAATTCATAAGCACTTCAACTTCACAACATGAAGACTTATACTCCATATCCACAGCAGCGGACAAGGATTTATTTTCTTCAATCCAATAGCAGTACCGCAAAATCAGCTCACATACGCATACATTGCATCCATATATCATAAACATTGATAACACAAATGCATTATACTATGAATTTCATACAACATGACTTTGCATTTTAGCTAACATTTTACCCTTTTCAGGATAAGGTTAACAGCTACCATTAACAAATGTTCAAAGTTTTCAGATACAGTTCAGATACGATCCAGACACGGATGCCATTCTGATACTCATTCAGATTTCAACTTTTGATACAGTTCAAATACGCTCCAGACACGGATGCCAGTCTGATACTCAATCAGATTTCAACTTTTGATACAGTTCAGATACGCTCCAGACACAGATGCCAGTCTAATACTCATTCATATTTCAACTCTTGATATAGTTCAGATATGCTCCAGACACAGATGCCATTTTGATACTCATTTAGATTTCAACTTTTGATACAGTTCAGATATGCTCCAGACACGGATTTCAGTCTGATACTCATTCAGATTTCAACTTTTGATATAGTTCAGATACTCTCTAGACACGGATGCCAATCTGATACTCATTCAGATTTCAACTCTTGATATAATTAAGATACGCTCCAGACACGGATGCCATTCTGATACTCATTCAGATTTCAACTTTTGATACAACTCAAATACGCTCCATACACGGATGTCATTCTGATACTCATTTAGATTCAAATTTCAGATACAATTCAGATATGATCCAGATTCGGATGTCATTCTGTCACTCATTCAAATATGATCCAGATTTGGATGTCATTCTGTCACTCATTCAAATACAGTCAAGATATGGATGTCATTCTGTCACTCAAATACAATCCAGATACAATCACCTCTGGATGGCATCTATAAGCCCATCTCCAACAACTGTCCATCATTTCTCCAAATGGCATCTTTAAGCCCATTCCATATACAACTAACCACAACATCATCGAGTGCAAATTTTTGGGCACTCAAGTGTTCAATCATCTTCCACCTTCAAGTCACGAATGGCAGATCCGTCAATCTAACTCTTCAAGTTTAAGAAGATTGAATATGGGCAGCTGTTGTACCCCAAAATTTTCCCTCTCATTTCTCAAAGGATCACCCTGAGCCCTCAGGTTTTCTTCCATCCCATTTCAAGCTTTGAATTACAAATTTTTCAAGAAAGTCATTCACAAGGGCAAAATGGTCATTTGCATACTAAAAAGTCAAACTTTGACTTTTGGATAAAAATCAAGTTTCAAGAATCATATTTCAGCAAGACATGTTAAATATGAAGTTTATTTCATTAAGAAAGTAAAAAGTTAAATTTGCTATTGGAAAAGTCAAATTTCTAAATACTTAGAATTTTTTTCTAAGTGTTTAAGAAATATGACATGCTCAGAACTTCTGATCAGACTATCACCATGATGCAAACTGATTCTAGATTAACTTCTAACACAAGAGTTATGGACTCAAATAAGATCTGAAACATTACAGAACAAAACTTCTTCTAGAAATGCTGGGATTTCAATTTATGACTCCTCAAAGACACGTCCATGAAACTGAAGCACTCACCAAATTCTGGACAGTTCCAAGACAGAGTTTGGTTACAACTTCTGGGCTAGTTTTCACAAAGATTCAGGTAGAGTTTGCAAGGGTAGTTCAAAAAAGGTTTACAAAACGTGTTGCAAGCTTCCTGGAAAGTCTGAGAGCTCCTTCAGAACATGTTGGAGCAAGGAGATACAAATATCAGAAGTTAGATGTCTATTCTAAGTTATGCTGAAGCTGAACTTTAGATTCAGAATTAAGTAATGATGCATAATCTCACATTGCATAATTTCTGGTTTGATCAATCTCATCATCATTTAATGCTCACAACCACTTTTGAGTCTTTATCCAAAGGATTTCCCCACGTGTGGCATAAAACTACCTTTACTGTCTTGGAAAAGCAAACTTTTGTATAAAAGTGTGATGGGCCCATACGTTGCTTTTGCTTTTGAGGTTACTTTTCCTTAATTCCTGCTTAAAAATTCAGCTTAGGCGCTGCTAAAACTGCTGACCACCCTACCTATTTGAAATTACTTCAAGAGCAAGTCAGCGCCCAACTTATGATGGTGGTTCCCCTTGACCACTCCAAGCTACTAAACCTTTGCCTATAAATTAGACCTTATTGGCAATTGTAAAAGGGTCGAAAAAATTGAGAAAGAAAAAGCCTTGAACACCTGCTAAAATTCCAAGAATCCAAAACTGCAAACACAAAATACAAAACCTGTTAACTTTTGATTTCTTGCATTCAAACTCCTTTTTTCTCAAGTGTTTCTTGACCAAAACTGTCCATACAGTTTCTGATTCATATTAGAAGCTATCCTAACTTCTGTGTTCAGACTGTAACATACTCTCCATCCACATTCACCTCAAGAAGTCAGAACTTTACCCCTTGACTGTTCCAGAATTTTTCTAATCATTCATTGCCCAAGTTGAAAGCTTCCAGCCTGCTGAGTACGTGAAGAAGCTGTTCAGAACATCACCAGAATTCAGAACCAGACTCCAATTCACAAAGTGTTTTCCAGCTGCAAGGTAAGCTTCTGCTGACTCTCATCATATCACCTAGGCATTATCAGATTTGCATGTTCAAAAATACAATGTAGACATCATGTTTCTGATGTTGTACGTATTTTGAGGTTTCACGTATTTGTATGCCTAAGTAGGGAGTAAATTAGTTCAGAACTTCTTAAGGAAATTAGAATTAGAAAATTCATGCTTGCCTCTGATTTATAGTTCTGATATCTCTTGTTTTTGAAACACTATGAATCTTGCCGTAATTGTTATAGGCGTATCTTCTGTTCTGTTGACAAATGACTAAGTTGCAAATGTTCTAACTAGCATGGAAAGGGAGACTAAGTTCTGCCAGTGGTATCAGAACTTCTAAAATCTTCTTTGTTCCCAGCGGACCCAAAACTTCTGACTTTACCTATTTTTACTAATATGATCTTTGTTTTGCAGCACGCCAGAGTCAGAACTTCTGATCTCATTTAGTCAGCAATACGTTGATTCTATTTTCTTTTTCCTTATTATTTTTCTATCACTTCTTATTTCACTAATCAAAAACACCAAAAACATTTTATATTTTACATGCTTTATTTTATTTCTTAAAACAAAAAGATCAAAAATATTTTCTTAAACAAAACTTATCTCTTTTATGAAACAAAACAAGTTCATTTCACATTTTCTTGTACATTGTTATCCATTCAATATGGTTGTAATAGTAATTTAGGATTTAATTTTATTTGCAATCCCCATTTGTAAATCTGTACACCCTCATCCCCCTAATAATTGTAATAACGTAGGATATTTACTTTCCGCACCTTTATTGCTTTCATATATTGCTAGTAATTAGGGTGTGTATGGAAAGACATGAAATCAACAAATAGAGAACCCTAATCAAGACAAAAAAATGCATGCAATCAAATACACTTGCACACGAGCACCCCTAGGGTTATTCCACTTGGTTTCCTTAGCAAAAACAAGCAAATACAAGATCATAGTCCCTCGATGACGCTATCTAAGTTGCCTTACAAATGATCTTAGTCCCTCAAAAAGAATGCTAAGATACTTTGAAATATTGCTTATCATGGTTATACGATGAGCCACGCCCGTCCCGTTTACATCCAAAGATAAGGTTGCTTACCAAATCAATGGTAAGACAACAATGTCAAAGGAAAAGAAAATAAACAAGAAAGACATTTGAGTAGGTAGATTGCTCCTAATTACTTGCTCTATTTCAAGACAAACATCCTTGCTATTTTCAAAACAAAAACACACACTTTCAATCATCTTACAAAATTGAAAACATTTTCAAAAGATCAACATCTTTGTATACATTCTTACAAACGAGAATCATTACAAAGTTTGCCTAAACAATGGCCTCTTTACAAAATACTTTCAAAAGCCACACAAAGCATAATTTCAAACAAAAAGCAAGTGATCTAGCAAATAAATAAGAGCCCATGGAAAACCATGGATGAAAAGGATGCTAAAACCTTCCCTTTTCATAATCTACCCCCCGAACTCAAGAAACAAGTAGTTTTTCCCATTGTATCACACACTCTTAGAAGAATTTTTTCCCTTTGTTATTTCTTACAATAATTGATTTTTGGTGTTTTGGATCGAATATTTTTCAATATATGAATTGTATTCCCTTTTGAGGATGTTGTACCCCAAAATTTTCCCTCCTATTTTCTTCAAGACATTCTTCTAGAGTTCTCACATGCTCAAGGATGCTCAAGAGTTAACCAGTCAAACCTCCCCCTAAGCAATGGGCCACAACTAGGATTTTGTGTTTTTCAAGGAAGTTTGGGTTGCAAAGGTCTCAAGTGGTTTCCATGGTCCTCCATAGGCCTTCAATAATGCTCATGTCGAGTTTCAAGCCTTGCATCACAAGTTTTCTCAGTCAATAGCTCAGATGATTGAAAATCAACTATATTGGGTAAAAAGTCAACTATGGTCAACCTATAGTCAAACTTCAATATTTTTGGTCAACATCAACATTTTGAAGTGATATTCATAATTTTATCAAGGGTTGATCATGATTCCTCAAGGAAATCCCTCAAATCATCAAAAGTCAAAAGTTGCTAAATTAGGGTTTCCTTAGGAGAAGTCAACTGAACTTTGACCAAGCATAACTTTCACATGCTTCATCAACTTTTACCCAAATAAAGAACATTTTAAAGGAAATTCAATTATCTACAACTTTGTATCGTTATGCTCAAATCCAAAAGGTGCTTCATTTGAGAGATATGAGCCTATACAGTATAGGTCATTTCAAAAGTCAACACAAAGACAGTTTTTGTCAAGGCAACTTACATCAAGATAAATTCGCCAAATGCAAAAATGATGAAAATAAAAATTGAAGAATACATCTAGAGAGTTTAAAAAAGTCCAACATCATCTTTAAAAAATGAAAATTGAGAGAGTTATGACCATTGCAAGTTGGGAAATTTTGGTAAAATGCATGAAATGCAAAGTGAACAAACTTGAAATTCTGAACTAGTGGGCCTAACTTTTGATGTTCAAACATGTTACCAATGTGTTAAAGGATCTATAAATCCATTCACATATTTTTATAATTTTTATTTCTTTTATTTGAATTTTTACTCATTTAAATGTAAATAAATCAAATAAAATGTAAAATCATTGGGCCAAGGCGCATGGGCTTTTGATTTCAATCACATGGAGGCCCAAGAACACATGACAAACATGCCAAAATCGTGAAAACATGTTGGGAACAAGAATCTTCAAGTTTGGAATGTTTTTTAACAATTTTGGAAGGATTTCAATGTGTTTTTTGGCAATGAATTGTGACATGATGGTACAAGATTCTTGTCTAGTTCTTGTTCCATTTCATTCCTCTATAAATACATGCAATACTCAAGTAAAAAAGGCACAAAATTTTCCTCTCAAGAACACACCAAAATTTTCAAATTTTATCAAAACTAGGTAAAATACAAACCCCTATTTCCGACCTCTCTCAAGTGGTTCCAAGCATTCCATCACACTCTTGAAGGTCCCAAGAGCCTATTCTAATCCTTACTCATGCTCAAGCGATCCCATGACGTGCCAACCAAGTGGCTCCGGCTTGGTAATGTTCTTCAATCTCAAGCTTTTCGTCCAGGCTATATAAATTAATTCTAATATATATATATATATATATATATATATATATATATATATATATATATATATATATATATATATATATATATATATATATATATATATATATATATATATATATATATATATATATATATATATATATATATATATATATATATATATATATATGCGTGTGTGTGTGTGTGTGTTTCTAATGATGTTTGGAACCATTTGGAACCATCATTTTTTAAAATTTGATGCAGGAACAATAATCCATAATTATTAGGGCAACATTTCGATGAAGCTTCAGATCCATAACTGCGGTCACTTTTAGACCAAACTAACCTCACCACCAGATTCGCAAGGTCCAAATTAGTGGATCTGAGTGGTTTGATTTTGTTGTTTGAATCTTTTTATCAATAATCAATTTTGACATTTTTTTAATTAAATTTAATTAACATTTTTCTTTATTTAAATTAATTAGAAACAAGTAGATTTTAATTATTTAATTAACATCAAACTATTTTCCATAAAAATAAAAAAGAAACATTTCTTTTCTAACATTTTCTCTTATTTATTTTTTGCTATTTAAAATTCCTAGAGAAATTGTATAGGTCATGCAGTTTAAATGTAATAACTTAGATTTACATTCTCGTGCTTTATCCTAATTATGTAACTGTACCAAAGCCCCGTAATAGTTGCAGGCCTTTACTTTCTCGCTCTTTACTTTCCGCACCTTTATTTTTTTGCATTTATAATTATATGCTTGTATATATAACTGTTAGTAAATAGGCTTGTATGACAAGATTTAAAAATTAATCAGTAGATAACTCCTAACTAATCAAGATAATATAACTAAATTGAACACACTATGCACACGTACACCTCTAGGATAACCTCCATTATTGCCTTCGGATAAAAAACAGTCACGGCCCTCGAACGTAGGGATACCACTAACAAAGACCCTCAGTTAAAAATCATCATAAAGATCATAGTCCCTCGATGACCCTTTGATGCTGCCTTCGGTAAATGATCTTGTCCCTCGATGTTGCCTATGAATACATGATGATAGTCTCTTTGAATTACTAAAGTTATCCCTATATGTTGCCTTTATGACTGTACAATGACCCGCGCCTGTCCCTCAAACATCCAATGATAGGGCTTCCTACTAACTAATGGTAGGATACCACTATCTAAAGGAGGAGGAAAAAAACAAAGACTTTTTGAGTAGGTAGATAGTTCTAAATTTTGTTGCTCACAAACAAAAAAACATATTTTACACAAGACACTTCTCTTCTGAAACATTTTCAAAACAAAAACTTTGTATGCATTCTCAACGATACGAGAATCATTACAAAATTTGTCGAACTTAGGCATTTTCAAAATATTTTCAAACTTACACATTCACAAAGTATTTTCAAAAGTGAACTCGCGATTAAGATCCTGTAGATAACTATGGATGAAAAGGGTGCTAACACCTTCCCTTTTCATAAACTACCCCTCTTACTCAGAAAATTCTCAAAGGTCTTTCGTGTTATTTTCACCCTTTCCATATTGGATAAAATAAAAATCGATGGTGACTCTTACTATCCGCAACATTTGCATAAAACTCAAAACCAAAAGTGAGTTCTCCCACCGTATTATAGAACTGGCGACTCTGCTGGGGAAGTCCTAGCTGAAGCACAAGTTAGTTCAAAAGCATACTGTTACAAAAGGTATCCTGACTCCTGTAAGGCTCACTATAAATCTTGAGTTAAATTCATATTCTTACCAAATTCTGTTTTTACTAAAAATGCATTCTCAATACTTCAAGACATACATAAGCTTTGCATTGTTAATATCACTGTTTGCATATGACTAATTGTTTGGCAGCAGAAAAATCCATGCGACGAATATTCAATGAACGGAAATCCTCTCAATGAACAGAATCACTTCAAATGGAAAGGAACTTTCAATAACAAGCTTTTCATAATCAAGGGGCATGACATATTATCTAAACTGATCTGGGGCAGTTAAGTCAAGATTCAAAGAATCTCTCAAAGGTGCTGAATAGCCAGGGGCAGATCTCCATGTGAATCACTTAGGGCATTGAACATGAATTCTAGCAAAGGGTCACTTACGATCAAGCAAACATTTTCTGGCAGTGCCACAATACTTACTACTATGGAGAATGACAAATCTTTGCACCATGTGAACACGAACATTGTAACGCATGTTAATTTAATTAATTATTTAATTAAATTAATTACGGATTAATGGTTGAAAATGTTGTTGAAATTTTTGAAGTTGCAAAATATCGAGAAATGTTGATTTAAGTTGCTAAGTTGTTATTTGGTTGATATTTAATTGATTGGTTGATTAATATTAGCAGTAATATTAATATAGATATTAGAATAATATAAGGTTTATTAGTTGGGCTCATTATTTGGTTGTATGGAGTAATAGGTGGAGTGTGAAAGTGAGGCCCAATAAGAATATTAATAATTATAAGGTTAAGATAATTATGAGGATTAGGTTAATTAGAAGGAATAAGGGTTTGGGAGAATTTGGAGAGCGAACGTAGAAGTTGCAGAATTGCAGAGAAGAGGAAAAGAGGCAAAGGTTGGAAAATTTGGCAAGGCTTGGCTCGATCGAAGAATTATAAAGCGGTCTCCAATCCAAGGTAAGGGTGGGGTTCTGACTCTATAATGGTAATTATAATGCATATTATGTAGGGATTGAGTTGTATGAAATTGCTACTGTGTGTACATGTTGTTGAGGAATGTGCCGAATCATTGTTTGTTTTCACGTTGTTGTCTGTATGGAAAAATGTTATCTACAAAATTATTGATCTGTGAAAAATTCATGTTGCTGCAATTATATATTGTGTTGATACGAAACTGTTAATCGAAGGAAAATTGATAATAAAAAGGAATTACAGAAATCTGCATAACCGGGGACTGGATACACATTGTGCTGAGGGGCACAATGTGTGTGCCGAGTGGCACAAAGATAATGGGCATGCCGAGGGGCATGGGAATGGGTGCCGACTGACACCATGTTGGAAAAAGGAAGGTGTGCTGAGGGGCACACCACTTGTGGCAACAAGCACACTAGTTTTATATAGTTTCCCAGTTTAGTCCATTTGATAATTGATTACAGTAAGGCCCCTATATTTTACTTGAAGAACTTAGTATCCTTTGGTCATGTAGTTCATATTTAATTAAAGATTATTGTAATACGATGGGAGAAATAACTTGGGAGTTTTGCGTTTGATCGCAATTGTTGCAGATAGCAAGAGTTGCCACCGACTTTTCTTTTATCCAATAAGAAAAGGCTGAAAAGAATAGGAAATACCTTTCGAGATTATTTCTTGAGTTCGGGGGGTAGGTTATGAAGAGGGAAGGTGTTAAAACCCTCTTCATCCGTAGTTATCTACGAGCTCTTAGTTTCTTGCTAGATCACTTGCTCTTGTTTGATAATGTGCTTGTGGTATGGGTTTTGAAAGTATTTTGAAAATGTCTTTGTAATGATTCTCGTTTCTATAAGAACGCATACAAAGTGTTGGTTTTGAAAATAGTTCAAAGAGGTGTTTGTGAAATGTGTTTTTGAAAAGTGTCTTTGTAATGATTCTCGTCTCTATAAGAACGCGTACAAAGAGCTTTGTCTTTTGAAATGTTTCAATTTGAAAGTGTTGGTGTATAAAATGTTTTTGTTATGAGCAAGCGAGCAACTATGAGCATCCTACCTACTCAAAAGGTATAACGTTCTTTTCCTCCTCCTTTAGATGTTGCTATCTTACTATTGATTTGGTAAGAAGCCCCATCGTTGGATGTGAAGGGACAGGCGTGGGTCATTTGTATAATCATAGAAGTCAACCTATGAGGCGTTTTAGCAATGTCGTTTAGGGACTAGGTCGTTTACCGAAGGTAACATTGAGGATCATCGAGGGACTACAATCTTTTATCGAGGGTCTTTGCTAAAACGCCCATATTCGAGGGACATGACTATTTTTCCGAGGCAACAAGTGAGATTACCCTAGGGGTGCATGTGTGTGAATAATGTGTTTGATTTGCATGCATTTTGTCTTTGAATTTTAGGTTGTCAATTTGTTGGTTTTTATCTTGCCATACATCCTAATTACTAACATTTGTACAAAAGCAATAAAAATGCAGAAAATAAATCCTACACTATTACAACCATATTGAATAGCAAGAAAATTTAAAAACAAAACAAAATAAAAGGAGGAAAAATGAGCCTTTCGATCCAGGCAAAAACACCCTTCGATTCTACCCTTTCTGGCTTCCTTTAATTTGGCTTGGAAGTAGTGAGGACACACCTTTTGATTTGGGCTTAGCAATGAAGCATGAGATGCAGCCTTCGATTATGCCTTTCTACTTCCTTCGATTGGGGCCTGGAACCAGCATGAAGTGCACTCTTCACCTCAAGTCCCTTGCTGCCTCCTTCGATTGGGCCTGGCAGTCAGTCTGGACAAACTTCTCTACTTAGTTTGGATTATAAAGTAGTAAGGGGGGGGGGGGGGGGGGTGAAGCCTGAGGCTTCTTTTCACACAAAAAAACTCCTTCTTTTGTTTGGGCCTATACTGGTTAGTTCTACCATATATTTGACAAGAAAACAAACGAAAAGGGCAGAAATGGAAATTAGACAAATGTCACGTACATGCTTGAAACAAAAGGAATGACTATTCACATGTTATGCTAGAAACTAAAGGTTCAAGGTTAAGAGAAACTTACCTTGCTTGAAGCTAGAACGTGTGTGCTGGACCTTGAGTGGCTGCCTAGATGCTCCTGGATTCGAAGGAAAGAAACACGTGTGGTGTTTCTTTGACTGGATTCAAAGGAAGGAACCAAGCGTTGGATTGATTTAGATTTGAAGGAGAGAAAGAAATAAGTGTTGTGTTTCTTTAGATTCGAAGGGCCAAGGAAATAGGTGTTGTGTTTCTTCTGGATTCGAAGGGCCAAGGAAACAGTTGTGGTGTTTCTTCTGGATTTGAAGGGTTTGTGTTTAGTATTTGAGAATCTTAAGAGTTTAAGAGTTTTGAGAGTTTGATGATTTTTGAAGATTCTTTTCACACCACCCCAAGTCTCTGGATGTGTTGTCCAACCCCTTATACATGTCATGAAGCCACTTATTTATAGGCAAAGCTGGGTGAGATTTAGGAGGGAAAATAAAACAATTTGAACAAATTGAGTAAACTATTTTTTTGTAGCTTTCGAGGGACAGTGTTTGTATGCCATTTTGGTGCAAGAATAGGGCAGTGTTTCAGGACTGCTGTGCAACAGTTTTGAAGAGTTATGGCTAGTGTATCAGGCCTGAACTTGGCAGCAAGCATCTTTTGAATATTTCATCTTTCGTTTTGACCACCTTCGACCAGATCCCTCTTCCAGCAACATTATTTGATTTTCATCCACAAGTGTCTTTCGAATGAGTCACTTTTATGCATCCTTCGAAGGAGCCAAATGTGTGCCCCTTGAATAGGTCACCAACGTATGTCTTAAGATATGTCTTGCAAGTCCTTCGAATGGGCCATCAAACATGTCCTTCGAATGAGACACCCAGACATGTCTTTTGAATGGGTCAAATATGGGTATCTTTGAAAAGGGCCAAATATGTACCCTTCAATTGGACTATATGTGTGTCCTTCGAAGGGATCAAATGCAATTATTCAAATGGGCTAGTAAGGTATATCCTTCGAAAGGGACTCTTATGTATGCCCTTCGAATCCACCAATACATGTCCTTTGAAGGGGCCACCAACCATGTGTGTTGAAGGTTGTCAAGGGTGGTATTGAAGCATATTGTCCAGTCGAAGCTAGTGTAAACATAGCCAATACCCCGTCGAAGCCTACATGCAGGAGGTCACTAATTTGTGACTCCAAGCAAGCATACAAGAGGTCATTTCTCAAACAAAGGTTTGCATGAAGAGTCAATTCCTTGTCAAAGCCTACATGAAGGAGGTCACTGCTTTGTGACTCAAGGCAAACATATAAGGGGCTAATGATGCAACCGAAGGTTACATGCAGAAAACTCCTGCTTTGGATCGAAGGAGGCTACACGAGGCTCTTTGCCTTGTGCCTGCTGTCTTGGTGGGAGCCTCCTGCGTTCCAGAAGGAAGCTATGGCTCAATCGAAGGTTGCATGCAGCCAGTCGTTACTTTGTGGATCAAAGCAAGCATGGAGAGATCAAATTTTCAAACAAAAAAGGCATGTAGGCAACCATTGCATTGTGAACCATGTGAGACCAATGGTGTAATCGAAGGTTGCATGCAAGAAGCTCCTGCTTTGTGAATCAAAGCCAACGTGTCATAGGCCAATGCAAAATCGAAGGATGCAAGCCAAGCTTGCATCGAAAGAGGCTAGAAGTCCAATCGAAGGATGTGGATTCGAAGAAAACTTTTGTCTTGTCAAAAGGCACATTAACATCTTCAATTTTTTTCATTTTTTCTTTTCCTTTAAATAGGTGTTTGTAACCACACATGTGAGAGAAATCTTGAGAAAACAAGAGGGCAAATTTTGGGGTACAACAATTGTTATACCTAAAAAGCAGTAACAATAATAAATTAGTAGGAGAATAATCTAGCAGGATAGTAATTACAAGTAGCATAGCTTGTGAAATAACAGTACCAGGATGGTCTTAATAATAATAATACAAAGTAGAAATACTAGTAATTTTAGCAGAGGATTGTTTAGCCGGATAAAGTTGATCTGTCCGAATAATTATGCGGAATGTTTGTAAAATATTACGGTTAAGACAGTGGATTGTATAAGTTACTGTAAGGTAAAGACTAAGATGTGAATTAGTAACAGAAGGTTATTAATAATAAAGTAACAATGGAGAATTAATAAATTAGCAGGATTTAGTCGGTTTGTATGAATAACTATATAGAACAATTGTTATATATTTTAGTCGATACAGTGTGTTTTATACCTTGCCGAAAAATATGAAATTGCAGGTGATGATGAATTTGGTTGAATTGCCTCTATTTATGAGCAATATTATGTTGTAGGCCTATGGCCAATGTTGAATGGTTGTTGACCTGTTGTTATGTTGTTGTGGAGGTTGAGTTGCCGGGGAATTATTGTTGATGATATGTTAATGTCGAAATGCCACTATTTATTGGCAAGATAAAGTTGTAGGCTTATGGCCAATGTTGATTTGTTGTTAAGTTGCTGTTTAATTATTGTTGTTGATTTATTATTTTATTGCTGTTGTTGTGTTGTTGTGATTGTTGCTGTGAATTTTTATTGATAATGCGAAGTTGCAAGGAATTTTAAATGACGATGAATTACTTCTATTTATTGATAATAATGGTGATATAGGCTCATTCCTTGCGATGAGCGATGATTGTTGTGAGTATGTGATAATGCATTCATTAAGTCACGTACATTTGCATATTTTGCAACGGCCTGGATTGGAAAACTGCGAAGAAGGCTTATGCCTTGTTGATGCCTATATTATTTGGAAATTATTAAGTTGGGAGTTCTGCTCCGTTTGTAAGTTGGGAGTTCTGCTCCATTGGTACCACATGCATGTGCATTGTACAAGTCGCATTTCGTGTTGCATAATTGAGTTGTTGTAATGATGAAATAGTAATTATTTCATGTGATTCTTTATTGTAATAGCTGTTATGTATAAGTTGTGAAGTGGTGATTTTATATGATTTGATCTAATATATTATTTATCATACGACTTATTATATTGTCCGATATCTCACTCCTTTTGTTTGAATGTTGCCCTCTGTTGGTAACGTGCATGTAATCAAGAAGGATAGTTATTACCTTTGTTAGTTCGAGTCGGTGTTATCTCTCTGATACATAGCACTCAGGGGGATGAATGATTGATGTTTAGTTGTTGATTATTATTTCAGTTGCTGAATTTTTAGGTTGATTACATGAAATAATTGTTGTCTTGAAGTTGTTTTAGTCGAATAAGAGATGTTAAGTGAATTGAAGTTGAGTATGAATATTTCGCTGCTTATCAATAAAAAGTTGTTTGATTTTGAAGAATAAATCAGGTTGTTATCAGTTCATCCGAGCTAAGTGTTATGCATCTGTTTTAAATGCGATTAAATGAAGTTTAATTTTAAGTTGTAAATTTAGCATCCTATTTGCGTTGAACTCTAATTTTATTATTATCCTCCGAGTAGAATTGGGGTGTTACATTAGTGGATTAGAGCAAGTGGGTCTGTTCGGCCAAGTTGTCTAATGTTGTTTGTCCCTTAGTATGCGACAAGTGTGTGAAACACTGTCAGTGCTTGCT
Organism: Vicia faba; assembly: GCA_948472305.1. NCBI lineage: Eukaryota > Viridiplantae > Streptophyta > Magnoliopsida > Fabales > Fabaceae > Vicia > Vicia faba. Next base: position 76,950,967 of record OX451735.1, read on the forward strand.
TTCTTTTCTAATCGCTTGTTTACACGAGTTGGTTTAAAGATAAGTGGGGGAGAAGTTTTGCTTCTCAGATATGTTTCGGTTTTAAGATGTTGGTTCAGTATGACGACAGTGCAAGTATTGTTGAAGTTTTCTTATTTCCCGAATCCGAAGGTGACATGGATTAAATATTTTGTTTGTTAATCAAGTTGGAACATCTTGAGGGAGGATGATCAAACATTGTTGATGTTTACTTCTCGAAGGATGAGGAGAAATGTAATGGTTGTTGATATACGAGTAGAGTGTAAATCCCTGATTTTTCTGAATATGGTTGTTAAGTAACCAGGATAATTTTTAGAAGATGGAATTTAGAAAGTTACGATGTTTCAGTGCTGCTAGTGGATCGTGAAGTTTCTGTTTTGATTATCCCTTGCGTAAGATGTCGATGTTTAAACGATGATAGAGTGACAAATTGTTGTAGACCTTTTCGTGGGATCCTTGTGAGTGATTGTAAAAGTTGTTGAAGTTGTTGGAATGTTTTGAATCGCGAGTCAGAGTCGGAAGTGCAAGGAGATGAGTACGATTTCAAGAATGGTAAGTGTTGGTACTGGTGCAAAGAAATTTTATTCTGATGTTATCATAAGGTGTGTAATAGTATGTCGCTGCATGATGTCGGTGTTCGCATTTTTGGATAACTTTAGAAATTCATATCTTATGTTCCGAGTATTAGATTGGCGTTCCGTTTGAACCAAAGAGGAGATAGAAATATATTCTATCATATGAAAGTGTTTTAAAATATGGTTAATGCATTCCCATATGGAGGAACTATGTAGTCGGTTACGGAACTAGAGGCTTTTTGGGCATAAATGGTTATTATGCAGTTGTTTGAGACGAGGTCAAGCGTAATATGTTGTTGGCTATTAAGTTGAGAAATGAGATGTTCGACATTGAAAAGGATAGTTGTCCATCATTTCAAGTATGGGATGTTGCATGTGAAGAAAGTTTTATAGAACTAAAGAAAAGATTGACGTCGGCTCTGATTTTGACATTACCTAATCCAGGAGAACCTTTTATGGTATATTGTGTTGCTTCTAAGATGGGTTTAGGAGGTGTGCTTATGCATAATTATAAGGTAGTTGCTTATACGTCAAGGCAGTTGAGGACTCATGAGAAGAACTATCCTAAGCATGATTTAGAACTTGCTGTAGTTGTTTTTATGTTGAAGATTTGGGGACATTATCTTTTTGGTTCTAGATTTGAAGTATTTAATGACCGTAATAGTTTAAAGTATTTATTCGATCAAAAGGAATTAATTATGAGACAAAGAAGATGGTGGGAGTTATTGAAAGATTATGATTTCGGTTTGAATTATCATCCAGGTAAAGCTAATGTTGTGGCTGATTCTTTAATTCGGAAGACTTTACATATGTCGGCAATGATGGTTAAAGAATTAGAGTTAATTGAACAGTTCAGAGATATGAGCTTAGTTTTCAAAGTGACACTGAATAGTTTTATGTTGGGGGTGTTAATGATTAACAATGATTTTCTGGACAATATCAGAGAAGTTCAAAAGTTAGATGTGAAACTGGTAGATTCGGTGGTTGGACTCGATCAGTCTGAGAATGATGATTTCAAGTTAGATGCGCAGGGTGTGTTGAGATACCGTAATCCAATTTGTATTCCTGATGATGCATAGATGGAGAAAGTAATTCTTGAGTTGGAGAATACTTAACCTTCGTGTGAGGCTAAGTGAGTGTAATGTGGACCATGTAATATGTTGAGCGTTGGTGTCTCATCGACAAAATCGAATAAGAGGGAAAATTGTGGAAGTAATTGTAAACCTCATTGGAGATTATTGTATTATGGTGCTTTAGGTGACTTCAGTACAAGTTCTAAAGGAACACTATTATAGTTTGGTAACGATGATTTATACTCCATTATGGTTGTCGATTATCTATTGACAAATTGAGGAACTGATCACCCTTAATCTATTGTTGATAGTAGACGAGATCATGTTGGATGGTATAGACTTATATTGCTATATTAATGGTGTTTAAAGTGATTAATGTTATATCATGAGGATAGTCACTCGCTAGTTTGTGTGAATTAATAGAGGAATGGCTAGGAAAGAGTTAAGACATGTTGAACAATTCGGAGTAGCAGGTTTTTATGTGAATTAACATCGCAAAGTGAAAGATTGAGAATATCAAGTGAACAATGGTTTTATGGTGGGTATTGAGGAAATTAAGAAACTAGATTGAAACTTGTAAACCATATATTTGACGGAAATTTTAATAAGGACGGTGACTTAAGATAGATGATCAGAGTTATGCAGCTGAAGCGTGATGTGGCGCAGTTGTTGTGCTTGTAAGACTCGTTAGAAGAGAAGGACTACATATCAGGATCCTATGGGAATGATATGTCTTGATCTACATGCTTGATTTGGTGGATTGTTTATATAGAGATGTTGTGCCAGGGAACTATGTTTTCTAGTAAATATTTGCAGATTTTATAAGAAGATTGTTGTGGACTATTGGATGATAGTGAACTATGGGTATGATTGCTGAGTTATATAGTTAAGTTGATGTTGTAATGATTTTGTTATCTTTATTGAGATGTTATTGTTGATTTCCATAAGTAAGGAATGATACTCCATAATGTGACGAAGTTGATTATGTTGGTTGTGTTGATGTCACTACAAGAGTGATACGACAATATGAGTAGAGTTGTTGATATTTTGTTGATAATTAACATACGGTACTGAAATTGTGTATGTGTTTTGGTGTTGAAAAAGGTGTTAAGATGATATTGCGATGATGTATATCCAAGTATAAGTGTGTTATATTTGTTGCTACTTTAAATGTTGATATGTCAGATTATGGTGGAGTAGTTGAGATGCTAGTAAGAATTGTGTCGCGAAGTGTTGAATGATTGGCACGCGTGTAATTGATTTGAATCATGTTGAGTTATTGAGTTATCAGGAAAGTAGTGGTCGAAGTGTTGCCAAACGCGACTTGAAAGTCAATGAGTTGGATGCGAAACTCATACTAAGAGTGGTAGTATCAAATAGATTTTCGAGGACGAAAATATTCCAAGTGAGGGAGAGTTGTAACGTCCGTTAATTTAATTAATTATTTGATTAAATTAATTATGGATTAATGGTTGAAAATGTTGAAATTGTTGAAGTTGCGAAATGTCGAGAAATGTTGATTTAAGTAGCTAAGTTGTTATTTGGTTGATTTTTAATTGATCTGTTGATTAATATTAGCAATAATATTAATATAGATATTAAAATAATATAAGGTTTATTATTTGGGCTCATTATTTGGTTGTATGGAGTAATAGGTGGGATGTGAAAGTGAGGCCCAATAAGAATATTAATAATTATAAGATTAAGATAATTATGAGTGTTGTACCCCAAAATTTTCCCTCTCACTTATCAAGAATTTGCTCACAAGATCTCCTTTGGCTCAAGACTGCACTAGGGTTGATCAGCTCAAGACACCTCCTTAAGCACTGATGACCAAAATTAGGGTTTGAGATTGCACAAGTATATTTGAACTTTCAATGCTTCATATGACTTTCATTGATCATTATGGACCCCCCAAGATTACTCATGTCAAGTTTCAAGCCTTGGATCACACTTTTGCTCAGTCAATTAAGTAGTTGACCTAAAAATCAACTGTATTGGGGAAAAAGTTAACTATGGCCAATTTACAGTTAAACTTCATATTTTTTGATCCACATAAACATTATAATCTCATATGTATCATTTGATCAAGTTTGGACCATAATTCCTCAAGATTTTGATCAAATCATCAAAAGGGCAAAATGCTGAGAAGGGGCAATTTCTGATTTTTGACCTAGCAAATGGTCAATTGGTTTGAAGCATGATTTCAAGAGTTCAATTGCATCATTTTGACCTAATGACATGACCCAAAACATTGCTCAAGATTAATCGGATTGATAATGAATTTTCAGTCAACTGATAAAAAGTCAACTGTACACTGAAAAGTCAAACTTTGACTTTTTTGGTCAAAATTCAATGTCAAAGATCACAATTCATCAAAACATGTCAAAATATGAAACTTATTCATCAAGAAATCAAAAAGTCAAGATTTCATTTTGAAAAGTCAAAGTTTTCTAACTTAGAAAATTTTCTAAGTGTTTAAGCTTCATGTTTTTTCATAACTTTAAGCCAATTTTTCACCATGACGCAAGATGATTCAAAAGAAACTTCCAACATGAAAGTTGTAGATCTCCATGAAATATACAACTTTTCTACACACAACTTCTCCTAAAAAGTGCTTGGATCTTAAGTTATTAATTCATAAAGTCATGGTCATGAAACAAAAACACTTAGTGAAATTTTGCCCTAATTTGGTCAGGATTTTGACCTAACTTCATGGCACTTCTTCATATAGTTCCAAGGGGAATTTTCAAAAGTAATTCAAATATGGGTTGTAGAGCACATTACAAGCTTTCCAAAATGTCCAATAACTCTTTGATGTCATTCTTGAGCGGGGAGAATCGAAGAGATGAAGTTAGGGTTTTATCACTTGAATTACAAGTCATTTTTTGATGAACACATGAACCAAATCCATGCTAGGCTGCATAATATTTGCTTTGCAGGCCTCAAACTTGTTTGTCACTCCATAATTAAATTTTTACACAGCTGTTGGGGCTTTTATCCAAGCAATTAAGCTATTATCCAAGTTGCATTTCCATTAATGGCACAAAGTTAACATTGCCATTCTTGTAAAGCAAGCTTTTTGCATAAAGTCCATTCTCAAGCCTCTAACTTGTTCCCTCTGACCACACTAAATCCAAAAAGTCAAAAGTAAGCTTGTTTAAAGCATAACCACTCTATGAACCAAGTACAAGGCATGAAACTTGTTTTGTCAAAAAATCACATGTTGAACTTAAACATGAAAATTTGAATTCTGATCAACTAGAGCACTCAAAACTTGTTACTTATAAATAGAGTCACTATTTGTGAGCTAAGGGACGAGTTTTAGCACCCTGAAACACTCCCAAATTCCCTCTAGCCATAAATTGCACAAAAAAAATCCATTGATACACAGTTCTGACCTTAAACTTGTATCTCTCATTTCCCTCGTGCGTTTCCCTCAAATTCATTCCTTAAGCTTCCTTACATCAAATATAACTCATCCCCATTCTTATTCCAGAACTGTAACACCATTTACCATAACCTCCATAACCAAAAAACAAAGTCTGTAACTTGACTCCTCCAGGCCATTTCAGCTCCTCTCAACTCAAGCAAACCATTGCATTAGCTTCCTAAGGACTTGAGGAAGCTAGCCTGGTCATCCCCACTGCCTGAAACAAGCTCAAATCCATTTCACGATTTCCAGTTTTGAGGTATTTTTCTTGAACTTCTATCTTCATATTTAGGCATTGTTAGGCTTGCATTTGTGAAGATAAAATGTAGACATCATTGCCCTGAAACTATACATGTCCATAGATTTCATTTATATTGATCGAGCTTAGAGAATTTTAGGTTTGAATCTCTGAAAAAGTTAGGTCAGAATTTGGTACTTTTAGAAATTATCATTCATCTTTGAGTTATAGCTTATGATATTTATATGGTTGGATTCGTATGGAAAAATGGAGCAACTTTCATGTTTGCATCTTTCATTTTTGTTGAGAAATGAACAAGTTACAGGATCCATGGCTGGGGGTTGAAGATGAAGTCATTTTCAGGACTTGACTTGTGTTATGTATTATTTGTTTTGCTTATGCTAACGAATGTATAGCCATCCCAGTGGTAGAAGCACGTGCCTGTAACCAGAGGGACCAGGGTTCGAGCCCCAGTGGTACTCTTTTGATTTTTTTAAATATTTTTTCCTATTCTGACTTTTTGGACAAGCGCTGGGCCTCCTCCTTTGGGCCTTATGTTTTTTTCTTACCTCTAACCCCATTGCAGCCTATTCATACCCCTGGCCCAGTTTTTATTTTCTTTTCTTATTTTCATTTTATTTATTTTCTTAGTTATTTTTCTAATGCTAAAAAATCATAAAAAATATAAAAATATTAGATTTATATTTGGACATAGTTTATTTATTTTTCCCACACAAAATTTATTTTATTTTATCATACTTTATATATCTCACTAAATATTTTGTAAATTTAATTAAAGACTAGGGTTTTAGTTTATTTCCCTCATAATAAAAAAAATGCTTTTTTAAATATAAAAAGACCAAAAGTATTTTATAATACTATAAATTATTTTCAAGACAAAAATACAAAAAATACTTTCCTTAAACTTAATTTCTTTTTAATCAATTAATAGATTTAGGGTTTTATTTAAAATATTTTCTTAGTAAATTTGTTTTACTTTTAATTAATTATTTTCTTTTAATTAATTAGGTTAAAACAAATTCCCTTTTCCTAAAAAAATCCAAACAAAAATATCCATTTTCTTCACATTTGCATTCTTGTATATTTATTCATTATGTACATTATTTATTTCAATTCTTGTATAAATTCAATATGGTTGTAATAGATTAATTAGGTTTATTTTCTTGCAATCCCCATTTATAATTTGTACACCCCCTCCCACAAGTATTGTAATAGCGTAGTAAATTTTAAATTCCGCAATTTATCGCATTTATATACAATTGCTAGTAATTAGGGTTTGTATGGAAAGACTAAAATCAATGCTTAGAAAACCCTAATCAAAGACAAAATCAAGCATAAAAATAATACACTTGCACACAAGCACCTCTAGGTTAAATCCACTTGTTTTCCTTACAAAATAGCCATATTACGCATGCGAGGTATCTTAGCAAAAACAAGCAAAAATATAAGATCATAGTCCCTCGATGACGCTATCTAAGTTGCCTTTCAAATGATTTTAGTCCCTAAAAGAGAATGTTAAGATATATTGCAACATTGCTAATCATGGTTATACGATGACCCACGCCCGTCCCGTTTACATCCAAAGATAGAGTTACTTACCAAATCAACGGTAAGATGACAATGTCAAAGGAAAGAGGAAATGAACATGAAAGACTTTTGAGTAGGTAGAATGCTCCTAATTACTTGCTCAATTCCAAAACAAAACATCCTTGCTATTTTCAAAATAAACACATACACTTTCAAAACACCTTACAAACTTGAAAATATTTTCAAAAGATCAACATCTTTGTATACATTCTTACGAACGAGAATCATTACAAAGTTTGCCTAAACAATGACCTCTTTACAAAATACTTTCAAAAACCACACAAAGCACAATTTCAAACAAAAGCAAGTGATCTAGCAAGTAACTAAGAGCCCATGGAAAACCATGGATGAAAAGGGTGCTAATACATTCCCTTTTCATAATCTATCCCCCGAACTCAAGAAATAATCTCAAAGGTCTTTCCTGCGCTTTTTCACCTTTCCTTTTTGATAAAAGAAAATTCGGTGGCGACTCTTGCTAACCGCAACATTTGCGATAAAACTCAAAACCTTCAAGTCAGTTCTCCCACCGTATCAAAATGAGGATTAGGTTAATTAGAAGGAATAAGGGTTTTGGAGATTTTGGAGAGCGAACATAGAAGTTGCAGAATTGCAGAGAAGAGGAAAGGACGAAAAGAGGCAAAGGTTGGAAACTTTGGAAAGGCTTGGCTCGATCGAAGAATTATAGAGTAGTCTCCAATCCAAGGTAAGGGTGGGGTTCTGACTCTATAATGGGAATTATGATGAATATTATGTAGGGATTGAGTTGTATGAAATTGATACTGTGTGTATATGTTGTTGAGGAATATGTCGAATCATTGTTTGTTTTTATGTTGTTATTTGTGCGGAAAAGTGTTGTCTGCAAAATTATTGATATGTGAAAAATTCATGTTGCTGCAATTATATATTGTGTTGATACGAAACTGTTAATTGAATGAAAATTGATAATAAAAAGTGTAACACGGTGGGAGAACTGACTTGGTCGTTTTGCGTTTGATCGCAAATGTTGCGGTTTTGCAAGAGTCGCCACTGACTTTTCTTTTATCCAAAAGGAAAGGCTGAAAAGAACAGGAAAGACCTTTGAGATGTTTTTTTGAGTTCGGGGGGTAGATTATGAAAAGGGAAGTATTATCACCCTTTCCATCCATGGTTTTCCATGGGCTCTTAGTTACTTGCTAGATCACTTGATTTTGTTTGAAAAGGTGCTTTGTGTGGTTTTTGAAAGTATTTTGAAAAGGCGCCATCATTTAGGCAAACTTTGTAATGATTCTCGTTCGTAAGAATGTATACAAACTGTTGATCTTTTGCAAATGTTTTCAAGTTTGAAAGATGTTTTTGAAAGTGTTGGTGTTTGTTTTGAAAATAGCAAAGATTACCTTGATTTGTTTACATGCTTGATTTGTCTTTGGTTTACATGCTTGATTTGTATATAAAGCATTAAATTGCAGAAAATAAAAATACTAAGCTATTACATCATTTAGGGGAGGGGGTGTACAAATTTACAAATGGGGAATTTGCAAGAAAATTAAATCTAAATAATTATTACAACCATATTGAATATTGTACAAAAAAATGAATAAATAAAAATGCAATAATGTAAATGTAAAAAGAAATGTGATTTTTGTTTGGTTTTCATGAAAAGGGTTTTTTGACCTAATTAACTAAAATAAAATAATTAACTAAAAAAGAAAATTAAGATTAAGTTAATAAAAGAAAATAATTTATTAAAGAAAAACAGGTATTTAGGGTTTTTGTGAATTTAATTAAACTAACAAATAAAATAAAAGTCCTAAGTTCTAAATTGATTTTAGTTTACAAGAAAATAATATAATAATAATTATGACTAATTATCTAAGTATTTAGAAAAAAAGGAAATTAGTTTATTAAAGGAAATGTTTTTGTTCTTTTAGTTTTATAAAGAAAAATAAACTAAATAAATATAAATAATAAATATAAATATTTTTGGATTTTTATTAAATAACAATAAATATAATATTAATAATAATAATAATAAATAAAATAAAAATATAAAAGAAAGAAAACGGGCCAGGGGGTGCTGAAATGAGACAGGGGTCAGCAAGTTAGAAAAAAAACATGAAGGCCCAACATTTGGGGCCCAGGCGCTGCAAAAACCAAAGAAAGTGTAAAAATGTGAAAAAAATAACAAAAGACAGCGCTGAGGTTCAAACCCACGACCTCTACCAATAACGCGCGCTGCCTTAACACTGGGGTGGCTGTACATCCGTTAACTTAACTGAAATGATAAATACATAATACAAAACAAGTCCTGAATATGGAACTTCATCTTCAACCTCCAGCCAGATCATCTGTAACTTCACCATTTCTCAATAAAAATTAAATATGCAAACATGAAAGTTGCTCCATTTTTCCATATGAATCCAACCATATAAATATCATAAGCTATTAATCAAAGATGGATGAGAATTTCTAAAAGTACCAAATTCTGACCTAGATATTTTCAGAGATTCAATCCTAAAATTCTCCTAGCTCAATCAAAATAAATGAAATTATGGACATGTACAACTTCAGGACAATGATGTCTATATTTTATCTTCACAAATGCAAGCCTAACAATGCCTAAGTAATGATATAGAAGTTCAAGAAAAATACCTCAAAACTGGAAATCGTGAAATGCAAATGAGCTTGATTCAAGGTGCCGCAATGATCAGGTTAGCTTCCTCAAGTTCCTTGGAAGCTAATGCAATGGTTAGCTTGAGCAACGGATGGCTAGAATGGCTTGGAGAAGTCAATGTGCAGTGCTCTGTTTTTGGTTATGGAGGATGGTGGAAATGGAGTTACAGTCGTGTAACAGGGACAGGGATGAGTTGTATTTGATGTAAGGAAGCTTTAGGAACTAAAAGGCCAAAGAATGCACGAGGGAAATATGAGTTACAAGTCAAAGGTCAAAAACTGTGCAACAATGGGGTTTTTGGGCAATTTCTGGCTTGAGGGAGTTTTGGTGTGTTTCAGGGTGCCTAAGCTTGTGTTCTAGCTCACAAACAGTGCCTCTATTTATAAGCAACAAGTTTGGAAGCTTGTTGTTGATCAGAATTCAAAATCACAAGTTTATGCATAACATGTGATTTTTGAGAAGTCCAAGTTTCAAAGCCTTGTGTACTTGCTAAGATAGATTGGTTATGCTTTAAACACACTTGCTTCTGACTTTGTAGATGGAGCGTGATTAGAGGGAACAAGTTAGAGGCTCAAGAATTGACTTTGTGCATAAAGCTTGCTTTTCAAGAATGGTATTCTTCATTTTCTTCCCAAAATGGAAATGTGAATTGGATAAAGCTTAAACCACTTGGATTATAGCTCAAACGTTTGTGTAATCCATTAATAATGGATAGATACACAAGTTAGAAGGCATTCAAAGCAAGATTATGCAGCCTAACATTGAAATTACATTTTTGTTCATCATGAAAATGACCTATAATTCAAGAATAAAATGCTAACTTCATGTCTTCGATTCTCCTTGCTCATAGAAGATCTCAACGAGTTCTTGGACATTTTAGAAATATTTTAGTGTGCTATACAATACCTCTTTGAATCAATTTTGAAAATTTCCCTTGGAACTATGTGAAAAATTGCCTTGAAGTTAGGTCAAAATCCTGCCTAAACTAGGGCAAAATTTTCACTAAGTGTTTAGTTTCATGAACATGAATTCATGGATTAATAACTTGAGATCCAAGCATTTCTTGGAGAAGTTCTGTAAACCAAAGTTTTAGATCTCATGGAGATATACAACTTTCACGTTGAAAGTTTCCTTTGAATAATCTTGCATCATGGTGAAAAATTGGCTCAAAGTTGTGAAAAATATGAAGTTTTTCAACACTTAGAAAAATTTCTAAGTTTGAAAACTTTGACTTTTCAAAATGAAATCTTGACTTTTTGATTTCTTAATGAAAAAGTTTCATATTTTTAGATGTTTTGATGAATTGTGATCTTTAACACTTGATTTTGACCAAAAAGTCAAAGTTTGACTTTTCAGTGTACAATTGACTTTTGATCAATTGACTGAAAAATCAACTATCAATCAAATGACCTTGAGCAATGTTTTGAGTCATGCCATTATGTCTAAATGATGTAATTGAAATCTTGAGATCATTCCTCAAACCAATTAACCATTTGCTAGGTCAAAAATCAGAAATTTCCCTTTCTCCGTCAAAACCCTAATTTTAACCATTTTGACCATTTTGCCCTTTTGATGATCTGATCAAATTTCTTGAGGAATTATGGTCCAAACTTGATCAAATAATACATATGAGTTTATAATGTTGATATGGATAAAAAATTATGAAGTTTGACTGTAAATTGGCCACAGTTGACTTTTTCCCCAACACAACTGATTTTTAGGTCAACAACTCAATTGACTGAGCAAAAATGTGATCCAAGACTTGAAACTTTACATGAGTAATCTTGAGGGTCCATAATGATCCATGAAAGTCATATGAGGCATTAAAATCTCAATTATCCTTGTGCAATCTCAAACCCTAATTTCAGTCATCAGTGCTTAAGGAGGTGTCTTGAGCTGATAAACCGTTGTGCAGTCTTGAACCAAGAGAGATCTTGTGAGAAAATATTTGATAAATGAGAGGGAAAATTTTGGGGTACAACAACTGCCCCTGTTCAATCTTCTTAAACCTGAAGAGTTAGATTGGCGGATCTGCCATTCGTGACTTAAAGGTGGAAGATGATTGGATACTAGAGTGCCCAGAAATTTGCACTCGAAGATGAAGTGGGAATGAGATTATAGATTCCATTTGGAGGAATAATGGAGATTTGCCGAAGATGGGCTTGTAGATGCCATCCAAGGGTTACTGTCGATAGAAAAATGGACTAAGTCTAAACTTGATTTCAACTGGAAAAGAATCAGAATAAATCTTCGGAGTGACTTATCTGAACCAGAAGAAATCTTGTATGTTGTTTGACTGGGAAGAATCAGAATAAATCTTGGAGAAATTTATCTGAACCAGAAGTGTTCCTTTGGAAAGTATCAGGATAAACCATTGAGGGGTATAAACTGAACCAAAAGAGATCTTGAATGTTCTTTAACTGGAAAGAATCAGAGTAAATCTTTGAGTGATTTATCTGAACTAGAGAAAGCGTCTGCGGGAAAGAATCAAAATAAATCATTGAGAGATTTAAACTGAACCGGCAGGGATCTGGAGAAGAATTAGAATAAATCATTGAGAGATTTATCTGAACCAAAAATGTTCCTTTGGAAAGTATCAGGATAAACCGTTGAGGGGTTTAAACTGAACCAAAAGAGATCTTGAATATTCTTTAACTGGAAAGAATCAGAGTAAATCTTTGAGTGATTTATCTGAACCAGAGAAAGTGTCTGCTAGGAAAGAATCAAAATAAATCATTGAGAGATTTATCTGAACCAGCAGCGATCTGGAGAAGAATCAGAACAAATCATTAAGAGATTTATCTAAACCAAAGAAGACGTATGCGGGGAAAGAATCAGAATAAATTGTTGAGAGATTTATCTGAACCCGAAGTGTTCCTTTGGAAAGTATCAGGATAAACCATTGAGGGGTTTAAACTGAACCAAAAGTCTTGAAAGAAATATCTATTATGTAGATGGTTTACCAATCCTTTTTTGGGAGTTGATCTGTATTTGACTTGTTGAAAATTTTGATGATAATTTTCTGTTGATTGATCTTTCCTGAAAAGATGAAAGGTTAGTTGTATGCAATGTCATGATGTATGAAATGCACGATATAATGATGTTCTCAAAATAAACGAGATTGTGTCGTATGTATCTGTGTTGTTAATGCTATGACGTATGGATGTAATGTATGGACACATTGATTGTTATGCCGCAATATTGCTGGAGTTAAGAAAAATAAATCCCTGAACATTGCTGGGTATAAGGAGAGCAAGTCTTCATGTTTCGAAGTGCTTATGAGTTTCCAATTGTTATAGAAATAAACTCTGGTGTGTAAGGGAAATTCTGTGTATTTCTTGTAGACCTTGTGAAATCCTGTTGGGGAATCCTGAGAAACTGGGCGACTTTCACTGAGGAATCTTAGGAGCGGTAAATGGAAGTTTTGTTCTGTGTGGGATGTGAGAGAGTATTTGATATCACTAATCTTCATACTGGAGATACGTTAGTGATCCTTTAGTGGGATGTCCCGTTTTCCGCTCTTGCTGGAAAAAGTACATGTGGGGGGATTTTATGGAATAGTCTAAAGATATTACCCTATTTCTTAAAGCCATTAGTGATTGTCTTTCTATTTTCTGTTCTTCTTTTTGCTCATTTGTAAACAGTAGTTACGTTCAAATGCATATGTTCAAAAAATAAATCATTGGACGTTTTCGCAAACAAAACACGGAAAAAGAAAAATAGATAGTTTTGTACTTTCAAAGGGATATCTTTGTATTAACTTGAATAAGTATTTTTGTACAATGAGACGAGCAATCTAGTAAGAGAATATCATCGTAAAATATGAAAATTGATACAAATAAAGGATAGCTATGTGAAATAATTCCATGGGGTTCCCATTCTGCTATAGCCTTCGTGTCTCTGAGCGTCTTATCCACTTGCTGCCTTGTCTGAAGTTGATTGGATTGTTTAGACCCGTTGAGTTTGTCAGTCGATGCTAAAGGTTATCTGCAAGGTGATCCAACGAGACATAGTCATACACTTTAATTCCCTAACTTTTTCCTGGACCGCCCTTTCGGTTTTTCAGTCCACCGGGATACCCTTTTTTGCCCAAGCCGCCCTTTCAGGTTTTCAGCTTGCCGGGTGTACAATTTCTTTTTATGTTTTATCCCTAATATTTTCCTGAACCTTTGTGGTTCGCCGGGATGCCCTTGTTTTTCCTAGGTGTGTAAACCTAGCGGGTCTCTTATGCGTAGTATCTTTTGACTATGTCTGCATTCACAGGGTGTAGAAGGTCGTCACCATCCATAATGATTAGGATCATTGCTCCACCAGAGAATATGCTTTTGATCACAAACAATTATTCGTATGTAGGAGTTCATTTTCCCCTGGGATCACCATATGGTAATATGATACGCTTGATTACCAAGTCACCAACCTGATATACCTGACGTCTGACCTTTTTGTTAAAAGCCTTGATTATACGTTTTTGGTACATCTGGCCATGATAGACAGCTGTAAGCCTCTTCTCATCAATCAAATTCAACTGGTAAAGCCGAGTTTGGATCCAATCATCTTCATTCAACCCTACATCCTTTATGATTCTCAAAGAAGGTATTTGGACTTCAATTGGTAAAACAGCATCCATGCCGTATACTAAGGACAAGGGAGTTTCCCCTCTTGATATGCGCGCCGTGGTACGGTAACCATGGAGAGCGAATGGTAACATCTCATGTCAGTCCTTGTAGGTTACTGTCATTTTTTATATGATCTTCTTGATGTTCTTATTTGCGGCTTCGACATCACCATTCATCTTTGGCAGGTAAGGAGAAGAATTATGGTGCTAGATCTTGAATTACGCGCATAGGGCGGTGATCATAGTATTTTTAAGATTCGTACCATTGTTTGTGATGATTCTCTCCGGGATACCATACCGACAGATGAGATTATGTTTGATGAATTGGGCCACAACATTCTTGGTAACTGAAGCGAAAGAAGCTGCCTCAACCCACTTCGTGAAATAGCCAATGGCCACTAAGATGAAGCGGTGTCCATTAGAAGCTACAGGTTTGATTTCTCCAATCATATCGATGCCCCACATTGCGAATAGCCAGGGAGAAGCCAGGACATTTAGAGGAACGGGAGGCACATGCACTTTGTCAGCGTAGATCTGACACTTGTGACAGGTTCGTGAATGCTGATAGCAATCTGCTTCCATGGTAGACCAGTAATACCCTGCCCATAGGATTTTTTAGCCATCGTATGCCCACTAGAATGGATGCCAAAAGTGCCTTCATGTAGATCAGCCATGATCTTTTCTCCTCAACCTTGTCTACGCAATGAAGCAAAACAGAGTCGTGGTTGCGCTTGTAGAGAATGCCATTACTAAGGAAGAACTTAGCAGAGAATCTCCTTAAGAACTTCTTATCATTTACTGAAGCTCCCTCCAGATATTCTTGGGCCTCGAGATACCTCTTAACTTCATAGAACCAAGGCTGGTCCGCTACTTCTTCAGTATCGATCTCGTGACAGTAAGCTGGTTCGTCCATCCGCTCAATGGTGATCTGGGGAGCCTCGTTACCCCACTTGAGTTTAAACATGGATGACATGGTGGCTAGCGCGTCCACTAGGTTATTTTACTCTCATGGAAAATGCTCAAAGGTAATTTCCTCGAAATGTGGGATTAATGTCAACACATGTTCTTTGTAGGGGACGAGGTTAGGGTGCTTCGTGTCCCATTCTCCTTCGATCTGGCTGATGACTAAGGCATAATCTCCAAATACACTTAAGGACTTGATTCCCAAATTTATAGCAGCTTTGAGACCAAAAATACACGCTCCGTATTCTGCCATATTATAAGTACAGTTGAAACAAAGTCTTGTAGTGAAGGGAGTATGACATCCTTTAGGGAATATGATTACAACACCTATGCCATTGTTGAGTGCGTTGGAGGCCCCATCAAAAACCAAGGTCCATCAGGATCCTTGTTCAGGTCCGTCATATGGTCTGAGTTCTTCACAATTGTTTACCATCACGATGTCTTCATCTGGGAACTCGAATTTCATGGCCTGATAATCATCCATAACTTGATGAGAAAGGTGATCGGCTAGTACACTGCCCTTTATTGCTTTTTGGGTAGTGTACTGAATGTCGTATTCAGTCAGGATCATCTGCCATCTTGCTATTCTCCCAGAGAGGGCAGGCTTCTCAAATATGTATTTAATTGGATCCATCTTGGATATCAATAAGGTAGTATGAGTTAGTATATACTGTCTTAGCTGGCGAGCAGCCCATGCTAGAGCGCAGAAAGTTTTCTCGAGCAGTGAATATCTTGTTTCACAGTCGGTAAACTTTTTTCTCAGGTAGTATATAGCGTGCTCTTTTCGGCCAAACTCATCATGCTGCCCCAACACACACCCCATTGAATTTTCCATAACAGTTAGATACATGATCAAAGGTCTTCCCTCGACTGGCGGCATCAAAACATGAGGCTCTTGAAGGTACTCCTTGATCTTGTCGAAGGCAGCTTGGCATTCATCATTCCATTTGACTACTTGATCTTTCTTTAGTAATTTGAAGATTGGTTCACAAGTAGCGGTTAGGTGAGAAATGAATCTGGAGATGTAGTTAAGCCGTCCTAAGAATCCTCTGACTTCCTTCTCGGTGTGAGGAGCAGGAATTTCATGTATTGCTTTCACTTTGGCAGGGTCCACTTCAATACCTTTACCGCTGACGATGAAGCCTAGGATTTTATCGACCTCACCCCAAATGTGCATTTATTCGGGTTCAACCTTAGCTTGTATTTCTTTAGCCTTTCAAACAGTTTCTGCAAATGGTCAAGATGTTCCTCTTCAGTTTTAGATCTGGCTATCATGTCATCCACATAGACTTCTATTTCGTGATGGATCATGTCGTGAAATAGAGCTACCATGGCACGCTAATAGGTTGTTCCAACATTCTTCAACCCGAATGGCATAACCTTGTAACAGAAAGTGCCCCACTGTGTGACGAAGGTCGTTTTCTCCATGTCCTCAGGTGCCAGTTTGATTTGATTGTAGCCTGAGAAACCATACATAAATGAGAACACTTTATGCTGTGTGGTATTGTCAACCAAAATATCGATATGGGGGAGTGTGAAATCATCCTTAGGGCTTGCTCTATTCAAATCTCGGTAATCCACACACACATGTACTTTGCCATCCTTTTTAGGCACTAGAACAACATTGGCGACCCATTGTGGATAGGAGGCGACGGCTAAGAATCTGACGTTGAATTGTTTCATGACTTTAGTCTTGATCTTCTATGGCATGTCTGGCCGCATGCGACGGGCTTTCTATTTTACCGGAGGGCAGTCTTCTTTTTTTGGTAGACGATGGACCACGATATCAGCATCAAGTCATGGCATGTCTTTGTATGACCAGGCAAAGACCTCAACATAGTCATGTAGTAACTGAGTTAAGCGCTTCTTGACACTAGGTTCCAGATTGGCACCCACCTTGACTTCTTTCTTGTCCTCTTCGGTACCTAAGTTAACTGTGTCCACTGATTCTTCGTGGGGCTGTATGGTCCTTTCTTCCTATTGCAGTAACCTGGCTAGTTCTCCTAGAACTTCATAATCTTCCTCACCTTCTTCTTCGGCTTGGTAGATTAGATTTTCAAAGTCACAAAAGGCCATAGCAGAGTCGTTACCCAAGGGATCCTGAGTGGATGTAGATCTACATTTTGATATGTGAGTATGTGTAAGAGCATAGCTATCATTGAAAAACAAAAATGTAGAAAAAAAGAAAAACAAAGAGCGTAAAGTTTGCATGCAAAAAATGTCCATGATTCATTGATGACATATGAAAATAAAGTAACAACCCTTACAAATGGACCATTGTGCCTCGGGTAAGACACAAGGTTTTAAAAGTATGAATTATTTAATTATTACAAGTCCGACAAAAATTTAAAGACAATTACTGTTGGATAAAAGTAATTGGGACAAAATCTTTAGCTTCCCAGTTGGTGAGTCCTCCGTTGATAGTTGGGAAAATCCATTCTTCCAGGTCGTAGCTGTCATCACTATCCTCCACTGCGTTGACTTCGTGGTTGCTGATCTTCAAGGGTGGTCCCCAAGCATGAGCATGACAAAAAGCTTTCTGGGCTCCTGAAGTGAAACCCAAACCAAATTTGTCAGATTTGTAAGGGATATCTGGGAATTCGCCCCAAATAGTACACCCACCTTCTTCAATCACTGCCTTGGCATCTTTCAGTGAAGACATCTTTAACGGAGGTCTTGTAATCTTCGGGACTTGGGAAACAGTCTTGGTTGCTGCCACTGTTTGTGGGACTTCCTCAAAATGCTGAAACAGAGTTTCAATGAATTTAACATCCAATTCCACGCATCTGAAGGAGTTCAAGTGACTGACCATATATTCCTTCTCTCCATGAACAATGATGATTTTTCCTTTGGTTGGGTATTTAAGCATCTGATGTAATGTAGAGGTGACGACACCAACGTCATGAATCCAAGGTCGGCCCAATAAGCAGGAATAAGAAGGGAGAATGTCCATCACGTAGAAAGTTTAATAAAAGGTTTGAGTTCCAACTTTAATGGGGATGTCCATCTCCCCATGCACCATTCTCTTTGAACCGTCGAAGGCCCTTACCACTATGTTGCTGGGTTTTAAGGTCAAACCTTCACAGTCGAGTCTATCAAGAGCCTTCTTAGGCAACATATTTAAAGATGATCCAATATCAACCAGGACATGGGCCAAAGTTGTGCCCCTGCATTCGACAGAGACATGCAACGCCTTGTTATGTTTCCTCCCTCTAGGTGTCAGGTCAGAATTGGAAAAGCCTAAACCGTTGTCAGCTGTCAAACTGGCCACACAGTCTTGGAATTGGTTAGCAGAGGTTTCTTGTGGCACGTGGGCAGTTTTGAAAAATTTCACCAAGGCCTTCGCATGAGCCTCAGAGCACAACAGTAAAGCTAGCATATAGATCTTTGACGGAGTCTACCCTAGCTGTTCGACTATGTTGTAGTCACTTCTCTTTATAATTTTCAGAATTTCCTCCATCTCCTTCTTGGAGGCCTCTGGGATAGATACTGATTGCGCCTTCATCTGGACAAGCTCAACCAAAATGCCTTTGCCCCGAGTCTCGGTCGACTCGACGGTAGGGTGTCAGTAGGGGTAACCATAGGGATTGTAGTAATAGTGTCAACAGGAAAAAAAGCAGGGATGATCACAGGACCCGAAATATTTTTCGGAGGAGCAATCTTGGGGGAGAATACCCTTCCACTTCGGGTTATTTTGTTGGTTCCCGCAATGTTGCCGATGTCGGGGCCAGCCTTCTCAAAAATCGAGTCTTCATCAGCCAGCCAATCCTGCTTGACACCGTGATAGTAAACGTCACCCCCATAGTTCCATGGGGAAATTCTATCTGAGGAGTATGGGATCGGCCCTGGCATAGTAATTATCAGTGGAGTCACTTTAGGAACAGGTGTAATCCTAACGGGTCTTTTGGTGGAGACCCTGGAAGGATTGGCGGAAATGGTTACTATTGAAACATCATTGTAAGAAATTATTGGAACGAGAGTCTTTTCAAACAAAATCTCTTTGTCATCCATTAGGCGTTGGACACCTGCTTTCAATAAATGACAACCATTTGGTAGGGATAAACAGAAGTGGAAGTCTTCGCCATAACCCGGAAATAAACCGGCCTTCAACAGGTTCTTCTTGATAGTCAGGAGAGCAGTAACAAGTTCATCAACAACAATAACAAACATATCATCTTCAACAGTGTTAACATCACGACCATGCTTGGGCATAGGAGCGGTGATAACATTTGGGATCTCAGGAGCATCAAATTCAATTTCTTTTGCTTCGATAAGGTCTTGTACCTTGTTTTTCAAAGCCCAGCAGTTCTTGGTATCATGGCCTAGACTTTATGAATGGTAAGAACAGCGAGCATTAGGGTGGTAATGAGGAGAAGCGGTGTTGGGATTCTTCGGGGCTTCCTTCAAAGTTACCAGATTAGATCTCAATAAATGTGGCAGGACTTGAGACAGCGTCATATTTATCCGGGTAAACTGTCTTATCGGTCTTTCTATTCTAGGCTAATTATTCCTTTGTTGAGTAGGTGCAGGTTTAGGGATCATGATGGCCCCTACCATCAGACGAAATTCAGTTCTGTCATGATTCCTTTGAGGATACACAACACCAACTTCTTTCTTCCCAATAAATGGTTTTCTCACGGCACTGGAGGATGTGTCTTTTTGGATCTTCCCACTCTTAATCCCAGCTTCCACTCTTTCCCCAGTCAAGATTAATTCAGTGAAGCCTACTGAGGAGCTTCTAATTAGATGATTAAAGAAAGGACCAAACAGGGTACCCAGAAACGTGTCTACTATCTCCCGGTCAGACAGGGGAGGCTGGACTCTTCCTGCTAAATCTCTCCATTTCTGAGCGTAGTCTTTGAAACCTTCGCTTGAAACCATAGCCATACTTTGGAGTTGAGTACGGGTGGGGGCAAGGTCTGAGTTATACTGATACTGTTTATAAAAAATAAGCGGAAAGGTCTTCCCAATTATGGATATTGGCCCTTTCCAGTTGATAGAAACAATCTAGTTGAGTTCCGGATAGACTATCCTGAAAGAAGTGGACCCACAAATCCTTATCAGCAATGTGAGGCTGTATCTTTCTCACATAAGATCGGAGGTGCATCTTAGGACACAAAACCCCATCGTACTTAGAAAACACTAGTGCCTTGAACTTTGGTGGAATGACAATCCCAGACACCAAACCCACCTCTTCAAAGTCCAGCCCGGGCACTTTCTGAATCTCCATTGCACTTAGACGTTCTTCCAGATGTTTGTATTTGTCATCAACCAGAGGATACTGTTCTTCAGAGTAATCCTCTTCTTCTTCCTCTTCAGATTCTAGATGGGCAATCACTTCCTTGCCTTTCCCTTCTTGATTATCCTTTTCACCAGATGATGTTGCGAAGCATAGGGTCCATCTGGCTGGCCCTGGGAACCTTCTTCCTAGATTCAAAACACCGGTTGATTTCTTTGTTTTCTTTTTATTTTCTTTGATCAGTAAAGTTTTCAAATCCTCTTGTCCTTTGGCCAAAGTCAAGAACATTTGTTGAAACTGAGCATTCTACGCCTAAAGATCTTTTTCTGTCTGCTCAAGATCCATCTTACTGAAATAAATAGTAGAAATATAAGGAAGCTTGTGGTAAGAAACTTGTTTATGTGATGATGAATGAAGATGCATATGCAATGATTTCAAGGAAATTAGAGATTTAAATTTTCTTTAGACCAAAAAGGAACACATGTTATATTAATAAATCAAAGTTTGAGTACATCATGCCTCTTTGGGCTTACAAAGAAATACAAAAACTCTAAGATAAAAAATCCGAGCGCATCCTCTTTGGTGCGATGCAGGCGTTCAGACTCTGCTCCTTATGAAGTTGCTTGGTGAGTTCAAGAACCTTCTTCTCGCTGGCGTAGAATTGGGCCTCAAAAGTGTCTCGCTCCCTTTAAGCTGGATCCGATCCCTTTGCAAGTCTTCGAGAGAGGTGGGCATGTCAGGATGCAGGATAGTGTATGGGATATCTCCTTCCACAACAGGCTCTTTGATAACCGGGAGAATGGAGGGGTAAGGAATTATAAGACTTTGAGCATGAGCTCGTACCAATTTGGGATAAGGCTCAAGAGGGATGGAATTATTATACCCCAATGTCTTGCTATCTACCTTGTTCAACATCCTCCAAGCTTGGATAAACCTCTGGCGGTGACCTTCATCGTCATTCTCGTAGTCAAATACCAACCCTTGAATAAGCATCTCATGTGGGCCATCCCTTTGGGCGTAACCAAACTGTCTTAAGGCTAAGAAGGGGTTAGGGGTGATACCTCCTCTAATGTCAAGTAAAGGGACATTTGGGAATTCTCCATAACAGTCGAAGATAGTAACATTCTCTACAGATCGAGAACACCAATGAATGTCTGAATGTTTGAGCGTCATCAACCTATTTGACCACCTTGAACCTTGCTCATTCTCCAATACAAATTGGGGAAGATGAGAAATAAACCATCTTGCCAAGAGAGGAGTACAACACATAAGAATACCTCTTTTCCTCATAGTGCGAGTGTGAAAAGAATGTAGGATGTCTCCTAACAAAGTAGGCACCGGGTTACGAGACATGAAGATTTTGACGGCATTTACATCTATGATTTGGTCAGGATTTGGAAACAAAACCATTCCATAGACGAGGAGAGCCAAAATTTCCTCAAAAGCTTGCAAGTCCAAGGAGTTCCAATAGTTTTGGGCTTTCTCAAACAAGAACTTGGCTAAGAAACCTTTGACACCACTCCTTGTTTCCCAATTAGTTGTGACATCAGATGGTTGCAAGTGTAGGGCTTGAGAAATATCTTCTGGTTTTGGATCTCTTTCCGTACCGTTGAAAGGTAGTTGATTGAGAATGGGAATCCTCAAGAATTGGGAGAATTCTTCCAAAGTCGGCACAAGCTAATAATCGGGAAATGTGAAGCAATGGTGTAGAGGATCAAAGAACTGGAAGAGCACCTTCATCATGTCCTCATCAGCGTTGGAGGTAACCAAGTTTAGGAGGAGACCGTGTCTTTCGGTAAATGGAGAATTTTCGGGAACCCTTGATGCTAACTCTTTAAGTTGAGAAGGGATCCTTACAAGATTGACTTGAATGGTTTTCCCGTGAATAGAATCCATGTCCTACAAAACAGAAAAAAGATAAATCCCAAAATCCTTGAAATGGTTAGTGAGTATGAGTATGATGTTATGATGTTTATGATGTTATGTACAAGTATACATATACAAACAAAACAAATAAGTCCTTATGTTTAGGCTTGCATGGAGTCTCATAGGTAAGTACCCTCTTGAAGTTTAGTTGGCTCAAACCTGTCCTAACAATAGTAACCAGGTTCTAAGGGAGCTCAATATCACTGGTTTGTTTTCTCGGGCATTGTTTCAACGCAAGCCTCTTTAATGGTGACCGAAATATCCCAAAAAACCAAACCTCAATGACTGTAGTATCGAGTATCTACCAACTTCGGACTGCACCAAAGCCGGTCATCTCACTACGTCCTAATGGCCAAGTTGGTCAAGTAAAGGTTCTAGAAGTTAGTTAGTGCTTCATGACATCAATCAGCGGCCCCATATTCTCCTTGACTACTCAAGGGCTACCGGTACCCACAAATATGTCACACTAACATAGCTATTGCTTTGACCATGTCGGTATATCCCGCACAGTTTCCACAATGTATTGCTACTTACCTATAAGGTATCCTAAATCCAGGTAGAGAATTCAAACCCAAACAAAGAACCAAAATGTAAAGCATACAAGTCAAACAATGAAAGAAAATAAATGTGATCTAGTCCTAAGGTAACCCCCTTCTTAGAAAATTCCACAGCAGAGTCACTAGTTCTATAACGCGGTAAGAGAACTGACTTGGTCGTTTTGCGTTTGATCGCAAATGTTGCTATTTAGCAAGAGTCGCCGCCGACTTTTCTTTTACCCAAAAGGAAAGGCTGAAAAGAACAAGAAAGTCCTTTGAGATGTTTTCTTGAGTTCGGAGGGTAGATTATGAAAAGGGAAGGTATTATCACCCTTTCCATCCATGGTTTTCCATGGGCTCTTAGTTACTTGCTAGATCACTTGCTTTTGATTGAAAAGGTGCTTTGCGTGGTTTTTGAAAGTATTTTGAAAAGGCGCCATCGTTTAGGCAAACTTTGTAATGATTCTCGTTCGTAAGAATGTATATAAAGTGTTGATCTTTTGCAAATGTTTTCAAGTTTGAAAGATGTTTTTGAAAGTGTTGGTGTTTGTTTTGAAAATAACAAAGATGTTTTGGTTTGAAAATGAGCAAGCAACTAGGAGTAATCTACCTACTCAAAAGTCTTTCATGTTTATTTCCTCTTTCCTTTGACATTGTTATCTTATCATTGATTTGGTAAGTAACCCTATCTTTGGATGTAAAAAGGACGGGCAAGAGTCATCGTATAGCTATGATTAGCAATGTTGTAAGACATCTTAGCATTTTCTTTAAGGGACTAAGATCATTTTTGAAAGGCAACTTTGATAGCGTCATCGAGGGACTATGATCTTGTATATTTTGATTGTTTTTGCTAAGATACCTCACATGCATAATATGGCTATTTTTATAAGGCAACAAAGTGGATTTACCCTAAGGGTGTATGTGTGCAAGTGTATTAGTTTACATGCTTGATTTGTCTTTGAATTAGGGTTTTTTATTTGTTGGTTTTAATCTTTCCATACAAACCCTAATTACTGGCATTTGTATATAAAGCATTAAATTGTGGAAAATAAAATACTAAGCTATTACATCATTTAGGGGAGGGGGTGTAGAAATTTACAAATAGGGAATTTGTAAGAAAATTAAATCTAAATAATTATTACAACCATATTGAATATTGTACAAAAAAATGAATAAATAAAAATGCAATAATGTAAATGTAAAAAGAAATGTGATTTTTGTTTAGTTTTCATGAAAAGGGTTTTTGGACCTAATTAACTAAAATAAAATAATTAACTAAAAAAGAAAATTAAGATTAAGTTAATAAAAGAAATTAATTTATTAAAGAAAAACAAGTTTTTAGGGTTTTTGTGAATTTAATTAAACTAGCAAATAAAATAAAAGTCCTTAGTTATAAATTGATTTTAGTTTACAAGAAAATAATATAATAATAATTATGACTAATTATCTAAGTATTTTAAAAAAAGGAAATTAATTTATTAAAGGAAATGTTTTTGTTCTTTTAGTTTTATGAAGAAAAATAAACTAAATAAATATAAATAATGAATATAAATATTTTTGGATTTTTATTAAATAACAATAAAAATAATATTAATAATAATAATAATAAAGAAAATAAAAATATAAAAGAAAGAAAATGGGCCAGGGGGTGCTGAAATGAGACAGAGGTCAGCAAGTTAGAAAAAAAACATGAAGGCCCAACATTTGGGGCCCAGCGCTGCAAAAACCAAAGAAAGTGTAAAAATGTGAAAAAAATAACAAAACGCAGCGCTGAGGTTCGAACCCACGACCTCTACCAATATCGCGCACTGCCTTACCACTAGGGTGGCTGTACATCTGTTAACTTAACTGGAATGATAAATACATAATACAAAATAAGTCCTGAATATGGAACTTCATCTTCAACCTCCAGCCAGATCATCTGTAACTTCACCATTTCTAAATAAAAATGAAATGCAAACATGAAAGTTGCTCCATTTTTCCATACGAATCCAACCATATAAATATCATAAGCTATAAATCAAAGATGAATGAGAATTTCTAAAAGTACCAAATTCTGACCTAGATATTTTCAGAGATTCAATCCTAAAATTCTCCTAGCTCAATCAAAATAAATGAAATCTATGGACATGTACAACTTCAGGGCAATGATGTCTACATTTTATCTTTACAAATGCAAGCCTAACAATGCCTAAGTAACGAGATAGAAGTTCAAGAAAAATACCTCAAAACTGGAAATCGTGAAACGCAAATGAGCTTGATTCAAGGTGCTGCAATGATCAGGTTAGCTTCCTCAAGTTCCCAGGAAGCTATTTCAATGGTTAGCTTAAGCAACAGATGGTTGGAATGGCTTGGAGAAGTCAATGTGCAGTGCTCTATTTTTTGTTATGGAGGATGATGGAAATGGAGTTACAGTCATGTAACAGGGACATGGATGAGTTGTATTTGATGTAAGGAAGCTTTAGGAACTAAAAGGCCAAAGAACACACAAGGGAAATATGAGTTACAAGTCCAAGGTCAGAAACTGTGCAACAATGGAGTTTTTGGGCAATTTCTGGCTTGAGGGAGTTTTGTTGTATTTCAGGGTGCTTAAGCTCGTGTTCTAGCTCACAAATAATGCCTCTATTTTTAAGCAACAAGTTTGGAAGCTTGTTGTTGATCAGAATTCAAAATCACAAGTTTATGCATAACATATGATTTTTGAGAAGTCCAAGTTTCAAAGCCTTGTGTACTTGCTAAGTGAAACAACCGGCTGAAAATCATTAAAACAATGAATTCGCCATCAAACGTCTTTTATCCCACATGTAGGGAAAAGTAAACATCGAGTAAACCTGAGAAGGGAGAAGTCACGGTCTTGCGACCGAGAGATCGGGTAAGGGAGTCTGTTACGCGAGGGGAACGTATTAGCACCCCACACGCCCGTAGTACTCTATGGTATCCACTCTTGTTGTCTATATTATGGGTGTGTTTAATCTATGCTTATTGTTTACTATACTACTGAAGGGAGAATGCATGCAAAAGGAATGAGAAAAGAATGTAGGGAAAATAAAATTATGCTCGCTCGGGCCCTACCCTAATGCCTACGTACCCCTTTTAAGGAATCAGAGCAGCCGTAGTTCGGCTGACATGTTTTTGTTTGTTTGTATTTTTTTAATGAACGTTAATTTCTCCTTCTGCCGCAACTCGACCTTTGGAGATTTATGCGTCGGCACAGAAGTGAATTAACATGTTCTTTCTGAAAAGAGTTTGAAAGAAAAGCCCGAAGGCGCAAAAGAGTTTACATTGGTTGATATCTTTTACCTTGAAGAAGGATTTGGAAGTTGTTAGATGTTCTAATACTTTTTCAAAGAAAAAAAAAGGAAGTTTTTGTTTTAATGCATGGATGCAAAAGAAAGAAAAACATCTAAGGGAGACTAGTCAAAATCTATCCCTAATGTTATCATACAATGATTGATCCTAAGATTGAGTTTTGAAGGGAAATATCTACCCTATGTTGACATGCTTAGATAACAATCCTAATGTCTATCTCAAATAATCATCTATAGATGAATCAAGAATTCCTAAAGGAGCATAGCAAGGGTCTATCACCTAAAACTATGTTTATCTCGAATCATTATCTATAGTCGAATCGAGAGCTCCTAAGGGAACATGCAGAGAGTATATCATCTCAAAACATGTACACAAAGATGAAATCAAACAGGTAAGCCAATAAGCTCAAGAGAGCTAACTCAGGAGAGATCCTATCTAGGCTAGCATGCCAAAGAAAGCCTAACAAAACTATCCTATAGGGAACATACAATGAGAGCGAAGTCGTGATCTCAATTTCTAAATTGAGTGACTCATCGATCAATAAGAAATAAAGGAAAGAAATGAAATCCTATAGGGAGAATGCACTGAGAGCAAAGTCGTGATCTCAATTTTTAAATTGAGTGACTCATCAATCAGTAAGAAAGTAAATAAACACATGCAAAACACATAAGGAAAATGAAGTGCGGAATGCCTGCTACAGGTCTTTAAACAGCGACTTCGAGCGCACGCTCTTTATTTCCTACTTCTCATGATATCTAAAAAAATAGTAAAGTACTGAAATGAGGTAAACAAGGGAAAATACCAAACAAATATCAATCCGTAGCAAAGAAAAGAATCAGAAATCAAATGCTTGGAATAAATGTCGATGCATCATCGATGTGAAAATAAATCACAATCGAAATCTCAAGCGCATTTGCATATCGCACAATAAACCTGCATAGGATTCCAGATCTCGACAAGCAAAAGTGAGTCACAAGATCGGGCGAAATGATTACTAAACATAATTGACAATAGAAAATTCCAAAAAAACTATTACAAAAGAAATTCTAAAAAAAAACTATTATATTCCACTATTTTTTTTATTATAACAATATTCTATCGGACTAAAGAATTAATTCCTAAATAAACAAAAACTAACAAGTTTTATTGGCTTTTATAATTCCTTATCACGAAAAAGAAAAAATATTAAATTCTAAATCTAACAAAAGAAAATAACAAGCTCAGGGGGGTGTCATCTGAAGCTAGTGATATAATTCAGCAGTTCGGCATGTAATGCTAAGCCCAGTCCAAAAATGGATCCATGAGTAGTTTGTTTTTTTTATAAGGCTTGCAGGCTCCAAAAAGGGTGTCATGATGCCATTCGGCCCATCTTCATGTAGGCTCAATCCATTTACTATTTTTCCAGCATATTAAAAAAATTGAACAACAAAAAATATGAAAAAGGGATTAGGGAATCAGACTGTAATGGTAGCTTCGACAACGAAATTGTTCTTCCCTCTCTTTCGATATTCCGCCGCACCAACAAACGGCCGTCACAGATGATGCCAGCGACGTAAGATCCTCGTTGAATCAACCTCGCCTCACTGCATTCATCCCGAATCCGTGAATCTCAATCACCTATCAATATCCGTCGCAACTACCCTTCCGCCTCCGGTCCGATTTCCATCTCCGTCGTGATCTTCAGCCCCCACCCAAATAGCATCTTCCGTCTCAAATTTAAGCCCCGTCCTTGCTCAAATTAGTTTTTATTGGTCTCACGCCTCCGATCTTAGCCTTCAGAGTCATCTCTCAAGCGTTCGCGGTCTTCAAGAAGAAATGCACCTTAGCTCCAACACGATTTAAACTTTAGCTCGCTTCTATCTCCGATTCGCTTTCAGCGTGAACCTCTGTCTTCCTCCATCTTTGACTTCTTAGCATCGCTTAATCCTAAGTCTAAGCCGCTGTTCAACCTTCGACGAGGACTTCTGAGGAGGATATGAGTTCAGGTGAGTCTCTCATCCTCTCTACTTCTTCTTTTGTACAGTTTTGCTTTCGTGCGTGCCAGTATCATGATTAAACTCTGCGTGTTGCAATTCTTGAAGGTTGAATGCAGATTAACAATTGAAGATGATGAATGAAAGTTACAGAGGAATGAAGTTGGAGAATCGGTGACGAAGATAATGCAGATGAAGGTCAGAGAAGCGTTGCGGTTGAGAAATAATGAAGATGACGATGAATGAAGGTTCCACGGTGTGGAGCTGTTGTTGTAACATTGATTCAGAAGTAGAAGGTTGGAGGTGTATGGTGATGAAGATGATGCAGTGACTGATGAAGATGTGTGAAGGTAACCAATCACAAAAGGTTGAAGATGCCGAAAAATTATGGAGATAAAGACGAGAGAAGCAGTAGAGAGTATTTTCTAGTGAGTTTTCTGTATTCTTTCTGTATGAATATGACCGTGAATCTCCCCCCCCCCCCCCTTTGATGAATTCTGTTGTATTCTGTTATGGGATTCTCGTTCTGTTAGAGATTCTGTTAGAAGTTTTATTGAAAAAAATTAGAAACAATTAGGGGTTTGTTAGCATGGTTATGACAGTTAGAAGTGGTTATTGAAGTTAGTTACAGTTGAGAATTTTTTTGAAACTGAAATTCAGTTATGTGGCCTTGAAATGAGCTGGAACTATTTGTTAGTTTGTAATTCTGTTTCTGATTCCATTATTTTCTGATTTTCTATTCTAATTTTTTCTTCTAATTTCATTATGCAGTGCAACCTGTGCTTGGACCCTTTTTATGACTTTTTATTCAGTCTCGGATTCACTTAACCAGTACAGGGCTGATTCCTGTAGCAGCCTGATTCTATTGTCAAACAGAACTATTTTGGGATCTAGTTTATGAAGCCGATATTGCTCTCTTGAAGAATCAGTTGCAGAAAAAAGATTGAACGTGTGTGGTTTTTGAAATGAATTTGCAGAGGGATTTTCAGAAGTTCGTTTAACATTTCCCGACAGCGATGAATTCCAATATTCTTTCCTTTACATCAGTTAATCCATAATGGTCTTCATCAAGAATCTTTTGCGCACCAGTAACATAAAAGTTCTCATCACTGTATTCACCCCAAGGCAGTGCAGTCGACTTGTCCAAGTAGTTGCGAGTAACACTGAATTCACTAGAACTAGCCTCCAACAGTTGTAGCTTTGTGTAACTTACAATTTTTTTGTAGTTTCTTTGGACCGGAATATGGATTTGTAAATTCAAAATGAATTGCTTGAAAACATTTACATGATATGATGCCTAAAAAAATGGTTGAATGAACATGAATTTTCAAGTGAACATTGAACGATGAATATTGAGATATTGAATTTGAATGATGTAAGTGAAGGTTTTGAGTGTATTTGGATTGATTTTGAACGGTATTTGAATGACACTGAAAGTGACAACTTGAACCAAAATAACCACTTGAATGGAATTATAATGAATGACTATGCCTTGCCATTTTTGTCTTGTCTTTTGCATTCCAATAAACCCTTATGACTAAGGTCTCCAAAATCGCCTGAATCAAATTCTCGAAAACAAACCAACGCTTAGATTTCTTTAATACCATTTGATTATCCTCTAAACACTTCACTTCATGACTCAGTGAACGAATTTCAACCAACTTGCATATTCAATGAACCAGTCCTGAACTCAAGATATGACACAACATTCAATCGAATCAATAATATTCCTACATGAACTCAGTCAAGAAATAACCTCTCCATGTCGACTTTGCCCAAAATCAAAGCCTTTATTCATATTCGCCTGACTCAATTAATGCTCTCTAGCATCATATTTTGTATTGTGCTTCAAATTTTGGAATTCAAGTCACAAACATGTCCACTTGAAAACGTAAGGCTAAAATCCTTAATAAATTCCCTTGAAGATTATAATTCTTGACGCACAATATAAGGCTTTCTGAGAAAGTCCCTTGATAAGAACAAACTCTAATCTCATGATCTTTGACGAAAAACTCGATTGGAACACAATTGCCAAAAACCTGGCTTTGATCACATATGGGGAAATAAAACCTGATAGCCTCGCGGCTTGATGAAGAAAGAAATCCTCAACGACCCAAGTCACAACCCTAATTCCACTGCTCACTACCTGAATAGGAAATCAGTCTTTATTGGATACGAACGCCTTAACCATTGCAAAACCCTAATATCGCACAACCACTGAACTTTGAACCTCAGAGCTATATTGAATGAAATGTATGCCCTGTTAGTGACCTGATGGAATAGATGCAGATGAATGCAAAAGTCTAAGCCGAAATAAAAGAAATTAGGAGGGAAAAATTTGGGGTGCAACAGCTGCCCCAATTTAATCGCCTTCAACCTGAAGGTGAGATTGGCGTCAGCCTTTCGAACTTTCAGGGTGGAAGAAGATTAAATACTAAAAGAACCCAAAAATATGCGCTCCGAAGCCAGTCAGGTATACACTATATTTTTGGTTTTCTGTATATTAATATATATATTTTTTTTGCTAGGTAAAAGGGGTTATCGGGGTTAGATGAGTAAATCTCTTGGATGCCAGTCAGGTCAGGGTTAGACACACAAAAGAAAGAGACCGACCAAAGGAGTCTCTGACGAAGGAACACTAATCAAAGGTGAACTTTACTGAGAAAAGAGACCAAGCGAATGGGACTCCCGACAGATGATATCAACCGAAGATGGATTTTAACAAATGATACCAGCCGAAGCGGGATTTTTAGTGAAGGATACCTGCCAAAGCGGGGTTTTAACAAAGGGTACCAGCCGAAGCGGGTTTTTTTAAAGGATACCTGTCGGAGCAGGGTTTTGAAAGATACCAGCCGAAGTGGGATTTTGAAAGAAACCAGCCGAAGCGGGATTTTGAAAGATACCAGCCGAAGCGGGATTTTGAAAGATACCAGCCGAAGCGGGATTTTGAAAGATACCAGCCGAAGCGGGATTTTGAAAGATACCATCCAAAGCGGGATTTTGACAAAGGATACCAGCCGAAGCGGGATTTTAACAAAGGATACCAGCCGAAGCAGGATTTTAACAAAAGATACCCGCCGAAGCGGGGTTTTAAAGGATAAAGGTATGCATATCTGGTCAGAGTTAGATACACAAGAGTTAAATTAAGCATCAAGGAACAAATGTTTGGAGTTGATAGTGAACGCAAGAACGAGACTAACTGAATAAAGCCCCAACAAAAAAGGACGCATTCGACTAGACAAGGACGCCAGACAACTGGCCTTTGAAGAGACGCTGAAGGACTCTTAACAGAAAAGGTTAGCTAAGCTAACGAAAGGAGGACCTGACTGACGCGGATAAACCAAAACAAGGACCCGACTAGGCAGGACCTTCAAAGAGCACTGATCTAAGGTGAACTCTACAAGAGAAAGAGACCGGTCAAAGTGGACTCTAACAAGGATTTCCAAAACACGTTTGGCTTTCGATAGGTTGCAAATACGCAAGAACTACAAAATCCCTTAGGCCAAAGGCGGGGTGTAATTCTTCAAGAGTGGCAATTATCTGAATTACCACACACCAAGTATGGATACTCAAATACTTGAGAAATAAGAAAGGCTATACGCCGACTCTTATTCGCACTCTAACGGCAAAGCAAACACGGGTAAAATAACCAAAGGCTTGCAAAGGCAAGCGCATACCACAAACTTACTGGGGAAATGGAGAAATACCGAAGACCCGGCTGGTGGTGAATCAAAATAAAATCCGCTGGGGAAACATAATAGAGTCACCCTAGGCTTGTTGTGGAGATAAATCAAATTTGAGCGTATAACAATCTGGTTATCACAGGTGGACATAATTGGCTTATACTCATGCATGTTTGAATTTTTATAGCGTAATGCTACATACAATGGAAATACTACGCGTTTTAGTAGATGCAATGTAATGGTGAAATGTAATAATGCATGTTTAGTAATGCACTGGGGAAATCACATCAACATCGGATGCTGGGAAGACAATGAACTTCCGAATGATTATTCTTGCACATCTGATCTTCTGTAGAGAACATGCAATATGAACTTAAATGGGGAGCCGAGATTCGAAACCATCAACCTCAAACGATTGATAACATTGGAGAAACAACTTCCTGGGGAGTAATACTGCAAAAGTAAATTGCAGTTTCAGAGAAAACCTTGAATTCTAACCAAGCTTCCAACTTCCTGGGGAGTAATACTGCAAAAATAAATTGCAGTAATACTTTATCTTCTGTTAGAAAGAGGAGAGCTTCGCTAAGGATGGAAGCTTTCTCGCGCAGAACTTCTTTACGAAGATAGCTTCTACTGGGGAGCATATAAATTCTTAAATAAAAGGAATTCCACTCAGACCACACTGGGGATAACATTACCGGGGGTAAAAAATCTTCACTTAGGGATGAAACAAATATCTGGGGATAAAAACTCCACTGGTGATATCTCAATAATTTTTTGTCACTGGGGATGAAAGAGCTACGACTGGCGCTCCCATGTACATCACACTGGGGGGATATGACACTTGCTCCACTAGGGAAATAATAGCTCGCTTCACTGGGGAATAAGAGACCAATTACTCTGGCAGGTCCTCAACATTCGGCTTAGACTGGGGACAAAGACTACCTCATACACTAGTGGCTAAAAGTCTTTAGATGATAACATCAACAATATCCGTTGCATTGAGTGTAGCCATCTTTGCGAGATTCAAGTCGACAAGAATTTTGTACTGGGAACAGAAATCATTCCATTGCGGATGATGTTCGTCCTCATGAGGATAAAAAAAATAGAATCTCCTGTAGATAAACATGAGTCTCTTCAAGAACTCTGATATAGCAGGCCTCATTGGAGAGAGAGGGAGCGCATCCCTCATTGAGTAGGAGAATACATACTTCATGGGGAGAATAAGTGCAAACCTCGCTGGGGAAGCCGTAGAATGTTGACTTCAAGGGGAGTATATCAAGAATCTCCAGTTAGTTAGTAAAATTATTCTTCCTAGAAACCTGGAAAGAAACAGACTGCACTGAGAAGGAGGAATACTCGGGCAAGAGTGTGCCTTCACTGGGGAAAATACTGCAAAAATAAATTGCAGTTCAGGGAAAATTTCGAACTCTGATCCAACTCCCAACTTCTTAGGGAAAAATCCAACATCTCTTTCCAAGGATAAAGAGAATCTCGCTGGGAACTGGGGCCTTCTGATGTAAGTCTTCGACAAAAGTGACTTCGACTGGGGAATCACATAAATTTTTTTGAATAAAATAATTCTACCCAGGCCACACATAGGATACTACTGTCGAGGGTAACAATCTTCACTTGAGGAAGAGAAGGGCATCTTTGAACCATAAGCTTGAGGTTCAGAACTCCACCGAGGGAATATTTCAGCAATACGCCATCACTGGAGATGAAAGAATTTCTAAACGGCATTCATCCATGTACACTGCCCCAGAAAAATAGAAGACCCGCTCCACTGGGCATAACAAACCCGTTAATCAAACATCTCTTTAAGAAAACCTGACTTGGGCAAAACTTCCCTAGGGAGAAAAGATACGAACTTCAGAGAGACGATGAACGACAACCTCCCTAGGGAGATAAATACCTACCACGGAGATATATGGTATTGACTTCAAGAGGATATAACAAAGGTCTACAATCCAATGAAATGATCTTTCTCGGATTTGTCGAAGCTGAGTAGACTATGCTGAAGAAGAAGTTTATACAAAACCTATTGAAATGCATTTCTTCAGAGATAAGTCTTATGGGAGGGACAAACTCTTAAACAAACTCTCATTGAGAGTACTGACTTCAGTGGGGATTACGCATGGACATACTTTCACTGGAGATAAGGAATTATGTCTGGGCGAGAGTGCGCCCTTATTGGGGATACATGATTCTGTCTTGAGAAGAAGTGAGCATTCACTAGGGAGATTGAATCCCATTCTACAGAAATCGTCATGTTGGTTACATACAAACCTTTCTTGATTCACTTGCTGGTATGCTTCTTGTCATAAAAGACCAACAATACTTGCAAAATAGAAAATCGTGGCAATATGCCCCATGCGTGGAATGGCAAACTTCACTGATGAATAAACAATTTGAACTACCAATCAATGGGTAAAAAAAAACGCGATGCAAGATTACAACTTCATCATGTCAACTCTAAGGAGGAATGCCACTGAAATGTGGACTTTGGAGAAGATGCTGCAAAAATAAATTGCAGTCCACTGAAAATAAATCATCTTGACTTCAAACAATTTCTGAATTTCCAGGGAGAAGAACCATTCTCCTCTTGCAGAGAAATGAGGATGCTTTGCTGTGGAATAAAGATCTCAGAAGAGAAACCCCTTGGTAGACATAGTTTTGTCTAGTAGCAAAGGATATTTTACCGGGGAGAGGCGTCCTCCTATGAAACAACACTTCCATCACGTCTTGTACGGGTAAACAACCTCAAATGATCTTTGCGTTACTGCTCGTATCCTACTGAGGATAACAATCCAACTTCGAGTGGAGATAATTATCCCGACTTCTGTAAAGGAACATCAATAAATGGACCTAAGTCTCTGATGAGCTGAGGATAACAATCCCGACTTCCTGACATGATTTTCAAACTCACGAGTCATTTAGCCTGTGTATGGACTTGATCTGATCAACCCTTGAAGAGGAGAGAATGCCCCTGCATTATTTCTTTCCCCAGTCTATAGGGCCTTTGAAGATAATTGTCCCGAGGGGACTTTCTGATATATGTACCGGCAAAATAAGTTGCCCCAGTATGGTGAACTTCAGAACATTTCCCCTGGATGACCAGTGTTGGAATCGGTTTCAACCATGCTTGAGTGAATGCCCCTGCATTTGTAAATTCTGAAAAGATTTTCCTCTAATCAACAAATTCTTGGAGAAGTTTGTCAGATCTCGACATAATTGCCCCAGTCTGACTGTATTTTGAGGGATCGCATCCTGACTTGAATGCCTCAGATTGGCTGAAAACTTACTCAACAGAGTATTTAACATGCTTGTCCCTTCTCAACAGAGTCCTGACAATTCTTTTCTTTATCTTATACCCATGGAGGGATGAGAAATTTGAGGATTATGAAGATAACACAACCTTAGGGTGGCTGGCTTGTGTCTCGAAAGTAGGCTACTACACAGTCGTACTTCCCAACTTACAATGCTTCATGTTTAAGCAAATACTTGAAGCAATACGTCTCTCGGGCTGAACTGAAAGTAACGCACCAGTGCTTGACAGAGACTCTGGGCAATCAATTTTCACAATCTGCTTCAGATCATTTCTCCAACTGGTATTCTTTCACTCAACAGAGTCAATAGAATTTTCGCCCCAGATTAAGATCATTCTCACAAATGATTTACCTTTGAATGGTATCCTGAAGCAATTTGTCCCTCGAGATAATCAAATTTTCATCTGATGCTCATTATGCAAGCTAACTTGATGTTTAAGCACTTGTTCATATGCAAATAATGTTTATTTTAAGAATGAAAATTCTAATGCAAAGCTCATGTTTATCTTGAAGTTTAAAAACTTTTATTGAGAAGATGTTGAAACATCGAAATTTTTTGTAGAAAGGATAATGTGATACCAACTCAAAAGTTTTAGCAAGCCTCCTAGGAGTCAGATTACCGTATCTTCATTACGGTGCGCTTCTGAATTAACTTATGCTTCAGTTAGGACTTTTAAGGGTTATAACGTAGCCTGGTTCACGGTTTTAGAAAAAAAAGATTTAAGGCTCAAAATTATTTGGTACCCACCCCCTTCATGATGTTCTCCAGTCCTAAATTCAGTTAACTCGATACGAGCGCTCATCTCTCAAGAAGAGTTTACAATGGTTGAGGAGTCAAACGAGGTTTTTTTTTGGACACAGCAGTCACTCACCTCTTTCGTTCTTAGTGCTTCTGGACACACGACTTTATTCTTTGTGGAGGATCTTTATTTAGTAATCCCTCTTTCTCATTTCACGTTCTTTCGTTTTCCCTAAATTTTGCCTGGACAAATTCCTTTTGCTTTTGATTTTGAAGTCCAGCAGGATACCCTGACTTTTGCCTAAGCGACTTGTTTTTTCAAGTTTCGACTTAACGCGGCTTTTTGTCTCTTTCTTTCATAATTTCTTTTTATCTGAACCAATCGTGTGACTTCGAGTCATTTTCAACTTGTTGGAGGTAATTATGACTGCCTGAGTCTTTGGTGGACGAGGGATGACTACCGTTGTATCGTAATCTTTTGACCTCTTGATGTGCGAGAGATAACCATTGTGGTATCATTCTCTTTGATGCATGTTGTTGATATATGAGAGTTAACCATTGCGGTTTTTACTTTCCTTATCCTTTTGATGGATAACCATTATTGTATCCTTAGGTGTGCACTCCTTTTGAGTTATGACCGCTCGATCGGATCAACTGAAATCTACCCTACCCCAAGTTAAATGTGAGGGTTTTTCTAAAAAGAAAAAGAAACTCCTACTTCAAGGCTCGAAGGGGTTGACGAGGGTCTATCTCCCTTATATCTCCGGTGTTTAGGAATTGAAACAAGGCCTGTACATCGTCATCAAGGTTTTTATTCAAAAGCACACCGTTCGAAATTTTTGGTACATTACTCATCATCCCCCCTCCAGAGATTATTTATTTAACAAGAGTTAAGTATCAAAAAGTCAAAGAAAAACATTAATGAGTGAATACGAATGGATTAATTCAAGACAAACATGTTCGATGCATTATGATTAATATTCAAGAATCAACAAGTTTTGCATACAAGAAAATACTGAACCAAAGCAAGAAAGATTACAAATGAGAATTGAAAATGGAACTAGAAATAGCTACGTTGAGGAGACTAGTCTCCGTATGGACTTGTTGCTTCAGATGATGATCTGGAAATCTTGACATTTACTGAGTCAAAGGAGACTTCAAATTCAACTGGCTAGCTCGAAATTGATAGCCTTTGCATCAAACAGGTCTTGCATATTTTCTTTGAAAGCCCAACAGTCTTCAATGGAATGACCTAGTGCCCCAGAATGGTAATCACACTGCACATTAGGATTGAAATCCATAGAATAAGGAGGAATGACAGGCTTCAGTGGCTTGGGTTCCACCAAGGAAAGCTTGAGAAACTGAGAGAACAGATGGCCATAAGTCATGGGAACAATTTCGAACACCCTCTTTGGCTTCCTATCCTTTTTCTTACCTTGTTGCATATGTCTCTGTTGATAGGTTTGCTGCTGAGTAGCACACTGAGCCAAGTGAACACGAGGAACATTCTGGTTTTGATTAACCAACCGATTTCCACAACTTACAAACAACTGCTGGTGAGAACTTTCTAGGATTATAGATTGTGTATGACGTGACTCCGATCGTGAGATAGAACTTTAAAGAGGAGAAGGCGTAACCCTATTCTTTGTAGCGGTTGGCATAAGATTGATTTGCACACTCAGACCTGCGGGAGTGAAGAGAATTGTCCCCGCATCAAGCAAGTCCTGGACTTGGTGCTTAAAAGCTATGCAATCTTCAGTATCATGACCAGGTGCCCTAGAATGAAATTCACACCTAGCATTATCGTCAAAGCCATGAGGGCGCTTTTCATGTGTAGTGAAGATTCAAAGTTTAACCAAATGAAATTCTAGCAGGGGAGGAAGCAATTGTGCATACAACATTGGAATAGGATCAAATTTTCATTCAGGTTGTTTTGGCCTCTGCTGACGGACTTTGCCTTTTGGGTCCTCTCGGGAAGTGACAACTTGTTGCGGATGGGAGGATCCTGGAATGCACGGTTGTGGAGGAGATACTCCCTGACCTAAAAGAGTCCTCAGGTTATGGGGAGGAATAGTAGCTCCTATTGTAGCAGGCATAGAAACATCTTCTTTCTTCAACATTGTCCCCAAAATTTCCATAACCAAATTCAATTGAGTTTTCAACTGAGCATTTTCTTCTTTCAAGAGTTCTTGTCCATGGACCAAATCCTGCGTGTCTAGCATCAAAAATCCCATATGTTCTTTCATCTCGTCCAATTCCCCATGAAGTTGTTCCATATCTTAAGTCTGATCACGGAGCAACGAGAAGTCAAGATTTGCAGCTCTGAAAAGAAAATACCGAGTGTGAATAAGGATTCCCCATTCTGAGTACCTTCTGAGTACCTGCTATGGATGCATGAAGATGCATGAAGATGCGTGAGGTGAATGAGCGGATACAATGATATGTTCAAACCTTTTTTTTTGCGTGTAATCTTTCACATTTCCTTTTTTGTGTAAAATAAACATGCTATAATGCAAGGTGCAATGACATAAGTTCAAAAGTTCAGCATAACAATTGTACAATCCTCTGGATAACTGCTGTATAAATCTGCTGAATAATATGGATATCATAGGATCAAAGGTTCATAACCAATTTCAGCATACAATGGAACCAAGTACCATGAATAACCGTTGTATAATCTCTGGCCAAGTGGAATATATCAGGATCAAAGGTCCGGAACATAACCGAATAACCATCCTGAATACCGAATCCAGAAACTCAAAAAATAAATCTGAGACCCACATAGTCACCAACAGAACAACAATCACTATCAGAACATAGTCACCATCTGTACCTGTAATAATCAAGTCCATCCCCTCTCACGGGTGAAAACTAGGTCAGGGTAAGGTCGGGTAACCCAGAATCGAGGGTACTCTTGAAAAACTATCGGCATATCACCTATGTGAAAATGATAGCCCCTCATTTGTACCTCATCTGAGCGTGGATGACATGGAGGCGATAGTGAGACCTAAG
This sequence comes from Vicia faba, assembly GCA_948472305.1. Taxonomy (NCBI): domain Eukaryota; kingdom Viridiplantae; phylum Streptophyta; class Magnoliopsida; order Fabales; family Fabaceae; genus Vicia; species Vicia faba. Next base: position 76,989,886 of record OX451735.1, read on the forward strand.
TCAACTAGCCGTTCATGTTCCACTCTATTCCTAGTATCCTAGTTCACTCTGGCCTGGGTATTGGGCCTTTTACCTCATAGCAACACCCACCCAATCATTAAAACATAGCCAACATAGCAGTATCACCAATATCGAAAGCAATAAAATGCAATGCAAACACATGCACAAATAAACATGTACAAAATGAACAAGCTATAAAGCATAAAAATAAACACCCAAGGAAAAGAAAACAAGAGCTAGGATCGACTCCGGGATGGACCAGCAATAGGTCAATCTATCCCCAGTGAAGTCGCCAGCTGAAACAACCGGCTGAAAATCATTAAAACAATGAAGTCGCCATCGAACGTATTTTATCCCATATGTAGGGAAAGGTAAACATCGAGTAAACCTGAGAAGGGAGAAGTCACGGTCTTGCGACCGAGATATCGGGTAAGGGAGTCTGTTACGCGAGGGGAAGGTATTAGCACCCCACACGCCCATAGTACTCTACGGTATCCACTCTTGTTGTCTATCTTATGGGTGTGTTTAATCTATGCTTATTGTTTACTATACTACTGAAGGGAGAATGCATGCAAAAGGAATGAGAAAAGAATGTAGGGAAAATAAAATTATGCTTGCTCGGGCCCTATCCCAATGCCTACGTATCCCTTTTAAGGAATCAGAACAGCCGTAGTTCAGCTGACATGTTTTTGTTTGTTTGTATTTTTTAATGAACAACGTTAATTTCGCCTTCTGCCGCAACTCGACCTTTGGAGATTTATGCGTCGGCACAGAAGTGAATTAACATGTTCTTTCTGAAAAGAGTTTGAAAGAAAAGCCCGAAGGCGCAAAAGAGTTTGCATTGGTTGATATCTTTTACCTTGAAGAAGGATTTTGAAGTTGTTAGATGTTTTAATATTTTTTCAAAAAAAAAAAGGAATTTTTTGTTTTAATTCATGGATGCAAAAGAAAGAAAAACATCTAAGGGAGACTAGTCAAAATCTATCCCTAATGTTATCATACAATAATTGATCCTAAGATTGAGTTCTAAAGGGAAATAACTACCCTATGTTGACATGCTTGGATAACAATCCTAATGTCTATCTCAAATCATCATCTATAGATGAATCAAGAATTTCTAAAGGAGCATAGCAAGGGTCTATCACCTAAAACTATGTTTATATCGAATCATTATCTATAGTCGAATCGAGAGCTCCTAAGGGAACATGCAGAGAGTATATCATCTCAAAACATGTACATAAAGATGAAATCAAACAGGTAAACCAATAAGCTCAAGAGAGCTAACTCAGGAGAGATTCTATCTAGGCTAGCATGCCAAAGAAAGCCTAACAAAACTATCCTATAGGGAACATGCAATGAGAGCGAAGTCGTGATCTCAATTTCTAAATTGAGTGACTCATCGATCAACAAGAAATAAAGGAAAGAAATGAAATCCTACAGGGAGCATGCACTGAGAGCGAAGTCGTGATCTCAATTTTTAAATTGAGTGACTCATCGATCAATAAGAAAGTAAACAAACACAGGCACAACACATATGGCAAATGAAGTGCGGAATGCCTGCTACAGGTCTTTAAACAGCGACTTCGAGCGCACGCTCTTTATTTCCTACATCTCGTGATATCTAAAAAAACAGTAAAGTACATAAATGAGGTAAACAAGGGAAAATACCGAACGAATATTAATCCGTAGCAAAGAAAAGAATCAAAAATCAAATGCTTGGAATAAATGTCGATGCATCATCGATGTGAAAATAAATCACAATCGAAATCTCAAGCGCATTAGCATATCGCACAATAAACCTTCATAGGATTCCAGATCTCGACAAGCAAAAGTGAGTAGCAAGATCGGGCGAAATGATTACTAAACATAATTGACAATAGAAAATTCTAAACAAACTTTTACAAAAGAAATTCTAAAAAAAAACTATTATATTCCACTATTTTTTTATTATAGCAATATTCTATCGGACTAAAGAATTAATTCCTAAGTAAACAAAAATTAACAAGTTTTATTGGCTTTTATAATTCCTTATCATGAAAAAGAAAAAAATATTAAATTCTAAATCTAACAAAGGAAAATAACAAGCTCAGGGGGGTGTCATCTGCAGCTAGTGATATAATTCAGCAGTTCGGCATGTAATGCTAAGCCCAGTCCAAAAATGGATCCATGAGTAGTTTGTTTTTTTTATAAGGCTTGCAGGCTCCAAAAATGGCGTCATGATGCCATTCGGCCCAACTTCATGTAGGCTCAATCCATTTACTATTTTTCCAATAAGCTCAAGAGAGCTAACTCAGGAGAGATCCTATCTAGGCTAGCATGCCAAACAAATCCTAACAAAACTATCCTATAGGGAACATGCAATGAGAGCGAAGTCGTGATCTCAATTTCTAAATTGATTGACTCATCGATCAACAAGAAATAAAGGAAAGAAATGAAATCCTATAGGGAGCATGCACTGAGAGCGAAGTCGTGATCTCAATTTTTAAATTGAGTGACTCATCGATCAATAAGAAAGTAAACAAACACAGGTACAACACATATGGCAAATGAAGTGAGGAATGCCTGCTACAGGTCTTTAAACAGCGACTTCGATCGCACGCTCTTTATTTCCTACATCTCATGATATCTAAAAAAATAGTAAAGTACTGAAATGAGGTAAACAAGGGAAAATACTGAACAGATATCAATCTGTAGCAAAGAAAAGAATCTGAAATCAAATGCTTGGAATAAATGTCGATGCATCATCGATGTGAAAATAAATCCCAATCGAAATCTCAAGCGCATTTGCATATTGCACAATAAACCTTCATAGGATTCCAGATCTCGACAAGCAAAAGTGAGTCACAAGATCGGGCGAAATGATTACTAAACATAATTGACAATAGATAATTCTAAACAAACTTTTACAAAAGAAATTCTAAAGAAAAACTATTATATTCCACTATTTTTTTTATTATAACAATATTCTATCGGACTAAAGAATTAATTCCTAAGTAAACAAAAACTAACAAGTTTTATTGGCTTTTATAATTCCTTATCATGAAAAAGAAAAAAATATTAAATTCTAAATCTAACAAAGGAAAATAACAAGCTCAGGGGGGTGTCATCTGCAGCTAGTGATATAATTCAGCAGTTCGGCATGTAATGCTAATCCCAATCCAATAATGGATCCATGAGTAGTTTGTTTTTTTTATAAGGCTTGCAGGCTCCAAAAAGGGCGTCATGATGCCATTCGGCCCAACTTCATGTAGGCTCAATCCATTTACTATTTTTCCAGCATATTAAACAAATTGAACAACAAAAAATATGAAAAAGGGATTAGAGCATCAGACTGTAATGGTAGCTTCGACAACGAAATTGTTCTTCCCTCTCTTTCGATATTCTGCCGCACCAACAAACTGCCGTCACTGATGATGCCAGCGACGTAAGATCCTCGTTGAATCAACCTCGCCTCACTGCCTTCATCCTGAATCCGCGAATCTCAATCACCTATCAATATCCATCGCAACTACCCTTCCGCCTGCGGTTCGATTTCCATCTCCATGGTGATCTTCAGCCCCCACCCAAATAGCGTCTTCCGTCTCAAATTGAAGCTCCTTCCTTGCTCAACTTTGTTTTTATTGGTCTCACGCCTCCGATCTTAGCCTTCGGAGTCATCTCTCAAGCGTTCGCGGTCTTCAAGAAGAAACGCACCTTAGCTCTTACACGATTTAAACTTTAGCTTGCTTCTATCTCCGATTCGCTTTCAGTGTGAACCTCTGTCTTCCTCCATCTTTGACTTCTCAGCATCGCTTAATCCTAAGTCTAAGCCGCTGTTCAACCTTCGACGAGGAATTCTGAGGAGGATATGAGTTCAGGTGAGTCTCTCATCCTCTCTACTTCTTCTTTTGTACAATTTTGCTTTCGTGCGTGCCAGTATCATGATTAAACTCTGCGTGTTGAAATTCTTGAAGGTTGAATGCAGATTAACGATTGAAGATGATGATTGAAAGTTACAGAGGAATGAAGATGGAGAATTGGTGACGAAGATGATGCAGATGAAGGTCAGAGAAGCGTTGCGGTTGAGAAATAATGAAGATAACGATGAATGAAGGTTCCACGGTGTGGAGCTGTTGTTGTTACATTGATTCATAAGTAGAAGGTTGGAGGTGTATGGTGATGAAGATGATGCAGTGACTGATGAAGATGTGTGAAGGTAACCAATCACAAAAGGTTGAAGATGCCGAAAAATTATGGAGATAAAGACGAGAGAAGCAGTAGAGAGTATTTTCTGGTGAGTTTTTTATATTCTTTCTGTATGAATATGACAGTGAATCTCCCCCCCTTTTGATGAATTTTGTTGTATTCTGTTATGGAATTCTCGTTCTATTAGAGATTATGTTAGAAGTTTTATTGAAAAAAAATTAGAAACAGTTAGGGTTTTGTTAGCATGGTTATGACAGTTAGAAGTGGTTATTGAAGTTAGTTACAGTTGAGAATTTTTTTGAAACTGAAATTCAGTTATGTGGCCTTGAAATGAGCTGGCACTATTTGTTAGTTTGTAATTCTGTTTCTGATTCCATTATTTTCTGATTTTCTATTCTAATGTTTTCTTCTAATTTCATTATGCAGTGCAACCTGTGCTTGGACCCTTTTTATGACTTTTTCTTCAGTCTCGGATTCACTTAACCAGTGCAGGGCTGATTCTTGTAGCAGCCTGATTCTATTGTCAAACAGAACTGTTTTGGGATCTAGTTTATGAAGCCGATATTGCTCTCTTGAAGAATCAGTTGCAGAAAAATGATGAACGTGTGTGGTTTTTGAAATGAATTTGCAGAGGGATTTTCAAAAGTTCGTTTAACATTTCCCAACAACGATGAATTCCAATATTCTTTCCTTTACATCAGTTAATCCATAATGGTCTTCATCAAGAATCTTTTGTGCACCAGTAACATCAAAGTTCTCATCACTGTATTCACCCCAAGGCAGTGCAGTCGACCAGTCCAAGTAGTTGCGAGTAACACTGAATTCACTAGAACTAGCCTTCAACAGTTATAGCTTTGTGTAACTTACAATTTTTTTGTAGTTTCTTTGGACCGTAATATGGATTTGTAAATTCAAAATGAATTGCTTGAAAACATTTACATGATATGATGCCTAAAAAAATGGTTGAATGAACATGAATTTTCATGTGAACATTGAACGATGAATATTGAGATATTGAATTTGAATGACGTAAATGAAGGTTTGGAGTGTATTTGGATTGATTTTGAACGGTATTTGAATGACACTGAAAGTGACAACTTGAACCAAAATAACCACTTGAATGGAATTATAATGAATGACTATGCCTTGCCATTTTTGTCTTGTCTTTTGCATTCCAAGAAACCCTTATGACTAAGGTCTCACAACTCGCCTGAATCAAATTCTCGAAAACAAACCAATGCTTAGATTTCGTTAATACCATTTGATTATCCTCTAAACACTTAACTTCATGACTCAGTGAACGAATTTCAACCAACTTGCATATTCAATGAACCAGTCCTGAACTCAAGATATGACACAACATTCAATCGAATCAATAATATTCCTGCATGAACTCAGTCAAGAAAACAACCTCTCCATGTCGACTTTGCCCAAAATCAAAGCCTTTATTCATATTCGTCTGACTCAACTAATTCTCTCTAGCATCATATTTTGTATTGTGCTTCAACTTTTGGAATTCAAGTCACAAACATGTCCACTTGAAAACGTAAGGCTAAAATCCTTAATAAATTCCCTTGAAGAAGATAATTCCTGACGCACAATATAAGGCTTTCTGAGAAAGTCCCTTGATAAGAAAAAACTCTAATCTCATGATCTTTGACGAAAAACTCGATTGGAACACAATTGCCAAAAACCTGGCTTTGATCACATATGGGGAAATAAAACCTGATAGCCTCGCGGCTTGATGAAGAAAGAAATCCTCAACGACCTAAGTCACAACCCTAATTCCACTGCTCACTACCTGAATAAGAAATCAGTCTTTATTGGATACAAACGCCTTAACCATTGCGAAACCCTAATATCGCACAACCACTGAACTTTGAACCTCAGAGCTATATTGAGTGAAATGTATGCCCTGTTAGTGACCTAATGGAATAGATGCAGATGAATGCAAAAGTCTAAGCCGAAATAAAAGAAATTAGGAGGGCAAAATTTGGGGTGCAACACTAAGATAGAGTGTTTATGCTTTAAACACACTTGCTTATGACTTTGTAGATGGAGTTTGATCAGAGGGAACAAGTTAGAGGCTCAAGAATTGACTTTGTGCATAAAGCTTGCTTTTCAAGAATGGTATTCTTCACTTTCTTCCCAAAATGGCAATGTGAATTGGATAAAGCTTAAACCACTTGGATTATAGCTCAAAAGTTTGTGTAATCCATTAATGATGGATAGATACAAAAGTTAGAAGGCCTGCAAAGCAAGATTATGCAGCCTAACATTGAAATTGCATTTTTGTTCATCATGAAAATGACCTATAATTCAAGAATGAAATGCCAACTTCATGTCTTTGATTTTCCTTGATCAAACATGATCTCAAGGAGTTCTTGGACATTTTATAAATCTTGTAATGTGCTCTACAATCCATATTTGAATCACTTTTTAAAAATACCCTTGGAACTATGTGAAAAATTGCCATGAAGTTAGGTCAAAATCCTGCCTAAACTAGGGCAAAATTTTCACTAAGTGTTTATTTTGATGAAAATGACTTCATGGATTAATAACTTCAGATCCAAGCATTTCTAGGAGAAGTTGTGTAAACAAAAGTTTTAGATCTCATAGATATCTACAACTTTCATGCTGAAAGTTTCCTTTGAATCATCTTGCATCATGGTGAAAAATTGGATCAAAGTTGTGAAAAAATATGAAGTTTTCAACACTTAGAAAAATTTCAAAGTTTGAAAACTTTGACTTTTCAAAATGAAATCTTGACTTTTTGATTTCTTGATGAACAAGTTTCATATTTTGACATGTTTTTATGAATTGTGATCTTTGACACTTGATTTTGACCAAAAAGTCAAAATTTGACTTTTCAGTGTACAGTTGACTTTTGATCAGTTGACTGAAAAATCAACTATCAATCAAATGACCTTGAGAAATGTTTTGAGTCATGCCATTAGGTAAAAATGATGCAATTGAACTCTTGAGATCATGCCTCAAACCAATTAACCATTTGCTAGGTCAAAAATCAGAAATTGCCCTTTCTCAATCAAAACCCTAATTTTGATCATTTTGCCCTATTGATGATCTGATCAAATTTATTGAGGAATTGTGGTCCAAACTTGATCAAATGATACATATGAGTTTATAATGTTGATATGGGTAAAAAATTATGAAGTTTGGCTATAAATTGGTCACAATTGACTTTTTCCCCAATATAGTTGATTTTTAGGTCAACTGCTCAATTGACTGAGCAAAAATGTGATCCAAGACTTGAAACTTGACATGAGTAATCTTGAGGGTCCATAATGATCCATGAAAGTCATATGAGGCATTAAAATCTCAATTATCCTTGTGCAATCTTAAACCCTAATTTCAGTCACCAGTGCTTAAGGAGGTGTCTTGAGCTGATCAACCCTTGTGCAATCTTGAACCAAGAGAGATCTTGTGAGAAAATATTTGATAAATGAGAGGGAAAATTTTGTGGTACAACAACAAGGAATTACAGAAATCTGCGTAACCGGGGACTGTATACACATTTTGCCAAGGGGAACAATGTGTGTTCGGAGTGGCACAAAGATAATGGGCATGCCGAGGGGCATGGGAATGAGTTCCGACCGGCACCATGTTGGAAAAAGGAAGGTGTACCGAGAGGCACACCACTTGTGGCAACAAACACACTAGTTTTATATAGTTTCCCAGTTTAGTCCATTTGATAATTAATTAAAGTAAGGCCCCCATATTTTACTTGAAGAACTTATTATCCGTTGGTCATGTGGTTCATATTTAATTAAAGATTATTATACCTAAATAGCAGTAACAATAATAAATTAGTAGGATAATAATCTAGCAGGATAGTAATTACAAGTAGCAGAGCTTGTGAAATAACAATACTATGAGGGTCTTAATAATAATAATAATACAGAGTAGAAATACTAGTAATTTTAGCAGAGGATTATTTAGCCGGATATAATTGATTTGTCTGAATAATTACACGAAATGTTTGTAATATATTACGGTTGAGACGATAGATTGTATAAGTTGTTGTAAGGTAGAGACTAAAATGTGAGTTAGTAACAGAAGGTTATTAGTAATAAAATAACAGTGGAGAATTAATTAATTAGCATGATTTAGTCGGTTTGTTCGAATAACTATACAGAATAATTGTTGTATATTTTAGTCGATACAGTGTGTTGTATACCTTGCCGAAAAACATGAAATTGCAGGTGATGATAAATTTGGTTTAATTGCTTCTGTTTATGGGCAATATTATGTTGTAGGCCTATGGCCAATGTTGAATGGTTGTTGACCTGTTGTTGTGTTATTGTTGTGGTTGAGTTGCTGGGGAATTATTGTTGATGATATGTTGATGTCGAAATGCCACTATTTATTGGCAAGATAAAGTTGTAGGCTTATGGCCAGTGTTGATTTATTGTTAAGTTGCTGTTTAATTATTGTTGTTGATTTTTTGTTGTATTGCCGTTGTTGTGTTGTTGTGATTGTTGCTGTGAATTTTTGTTGATAATGCAAAGTTGCAAGGAATTTTAAATGATGATGAATTACCTTTATTTACTGGTAATAATGGTGATATAGGATTATGCCTTGCGATGAACGATGATTGTTGTGAGTATGTGATAGTGCATTCATTGAGTCACATACATTTGCATATTTTGTGACGGCCCGGATTGGCAAACTGCGAAGAAGGCTTATGACTTGTTGATGCCTATATTAATTGACAATTATTAAGTTGGGAGTTCTTCTCCGTTTGTATGTTGGGAGTTCTGCTCCATTGGTACCACATGCATGTGCATTGTACGAGTCACATTTCGTGTTGCATAATTGAGTTGCTGTAATGATGAAATAGTCATTATTTCATGTTGATGCTTTGTTGTAATAGCTATTGTGTATAAGTTGTAAAGTGGTGATTTTATATTATCTGATCTAATATATTATTTATCATACAACTTATTATATTTTCAGGTATCTCACCCCTTCTGTTTGAATGTTGCCCTCTGTTGGTAACGTGCAGGTAATCAAGAAGGATAGTTATTACCTTCGTTAGTTCAAGTCGGTTTTGTCTCTCTGATACATAGCACTCGGGGGGATGAACTCTTGATTTTTAGTTGTTGATTAGTATTTCAGTTGCTGAATTTTTAGGTTGATTACATGAAATAATTGTTGTCTTGAAGTTGTTTTAGTCGAATAAGAGATTTTAAGTGAATTGAAGTTGAGTATGAGTGTTTCGCTGCTTATCAATAAAAAGTTGTTTGATTTTGAAGAATAAATCAGGTTGTTATCGGTTCATCCGAGCTAAGTGTTATGTATCTATTTTATATGCGATTAAATGAAGTTTGATTTTAAGTTGTAAATGTAGTATCCTATTTGGGTTGAACTCTGATTTTATTATTATCCGCCGGGTAGAATTGGGGTGTTACAAACATAGTCAGAAAATGCTACGCATAAAAAAAGACCCGCTAGGTTGACTGACCTAGGAAAAAATAAGGGCATCCCGGCGAACCAAAGAGTTCAGGCAAAAATTAGGGATATATAAAATTGTACACCCAGCAAGTCAAAAACCTAAAAAGGCGGCTTGGGCATAAAAAAGGGTATCCCGGTGGACTAAAAATATGAAAATACAATCCAGGAAAAAATTAGGGATTAAAGCATATGACTATGTCTCGTTATCTCATCACTTGTCTACCAGTAGAAGACTTATCACCCTGATCAGCATTTACCAAGGGCTCTAGAAGTTGAGATGATGTTCAAATCATCCATAAATCCCCACAAAGCTATCTGCACAAGCTCATCTTAACAAGAGATACATTCCCCACAAGTCTAATATGTTTCACGACAAAAAGTAGGGCATCTTCCATCTGTTAACATAATCATACTCACCAGTAGATCACCCTAGCGGATAAAGGAATATGATCTTTTCCCCGATAATATTGCCAACCTACGGAGTCCCAATCTCCATCGGAGATTACAACATCAATACATTTTATGGAAATTCTCTTCCCCAACTGAGCTTATTCCTCCAGCAACGCTCATTTCCTCAGCAAAGTGTTTCTCCAGTAGGTTTAGGGTTTATTTCCCTAACAAATTACAGTCTCCCCAGTTTGAGTCTATTTCTCTAACTACCACAAATTACCGGCAAAGGACAGTTAGGGTCGCTATCCCCGGAGAGTTGCTACTGAATCGGAAACTGGACCAGGTATCGTTTAACCTTATTCTCTCCAGACGAGTCAACATCCATATTGGAAACCCGACCGGACAACACCTCGAAAGGTTATCCATATCTTTTATCCCCATTCAGGGTATATAAGAATTAATTTCCCCAATAGAGCGAGGAACGACCAATGTTCCTGAACTCTTCTATTCCTAAGCAAAAGTCAAACATTCCCAGCGGAGTATCCTCCAAAACATTAAGCAGGAATCCCCCAGTGAAGTATCCTCAAAAACAGAAAATAAGAATCTCCAGCGAAGACATTCTAAACAAGATTGAAGATTCATACTCTTCATTCCCAACGATAGTTAGGGATTTATTTTCCCTGGCCAAAGATGTTACACGAAGCTACTGTCGCCATCAGCGACATCTTACATCTCATACATCATTTACGAAATATCATAGCAAATTCGCATGAAACCCATATAAGACAATCTCATTTATTTTGAGAACATCATTACACAATGCATTACATATGTCATGACATTGCATAAAGACTAACTTTGTCTTTTTAGGTAAAGTCTACAAACAAGACGAATATCATCAGTAATTTTCAAATAGGTCAAAGATTAATTCCCGAAATAAGTCGGGGAAATAATCAAAGACTAGGTGGTATGAATTCCCGAAACAGGCCGGGTTTACGAATGAAAGAAAATTATAGATCTATTCCCAAAACAAGACGGGGAGACCATCTGCATGGCCAAATGACTTCCTTCAAAGATGTACTCTGAAAAACATCTCCTAAACAACATTTCCTCGGAGACTGAATTTCGATAAGAATTTCCTCGGAGACTGAATTCCGAAAAGCATTTCCTCGAAGACTGAATTCTGATAAGCATTTATTCGGAGACTGAATTCCGACAAGCATTTCCTCAGAGACTGAATTCCGACAAGCATTTCCTCGGAGACTGAATTCCGACAAGCATTTCCTTGGAGGCTGAATTCCGACAAGCATTTCCTTGGATACTGAATTTCAACAAGCATTTCCTCGGAGACTGAATTTCGACAAGCATTTCCTCGGAGACTGAATTCTGAAAAGTATTTCCTCGGAGACTTAATACCGTCCAGAATTTCCTTGGAGACTGAATTCTGACAAGCGTTTCCTTGAAGACTGATTTTCGACAAGAATTTCCTCAGAGACTGAATTCCGACAAGCTTTTCCTTGGAGACTGAATTATGACAAGCATTTCCTCGGAGACTGAATTCCAACAAGAATTTCCTTGGAGACTGAATTTCAATAGGCATTTTCTCGAAGACTGAATTTCGACAAGCATTCCTCGGAGACTGAATTCCGACAAGAATTTCCTCGCAGACTGAATTCCAACAAGCGTTTCCTCAGAGACTGAATTCAAACAAGCATTTCCTCAGACACTGAATTCTGAAAACCATTTCCTCGGAGACTGAATTCCGACAAGCATTTCCTCAGAAACTGAATTCTGACAAGCATTTCCTCGGAGAGTGAATTCTGACAAGCATTTCCTCGAAGACTGAATTCTGACAAGCATTTCCTCAGAGACTAAATTTCTACAAGCATTTCCTTGGAGACTGAATTCTGACAAGAATTTCCTCGGTGACTGAATTTCGACAAGCATTTCCTCAGAGACTGAATTTCGACAAGCATTTCCTTGGAGACTGAATTTCGACAAGCATTTCCTCGGAGACCGAATTCTGACAAGCATTTCCTTGGAGACTGAATTCCCAACAAGCATTTCCTCGGAGACTGAATTCCGACAAGCATTTCCTTGGAGACTGAATTCCGACAAGCATTTCCTCGGAGACTGAATTCCGACAAGCATCTTCCTCAGAGACTGAATTCTGAAAAGCATCTTCCTCAGAGACTAAATTCCGAAAAGCACTTACCTCAAAAATTTATTCTGAAAACCATTTACCTCAAAGATTTAATCTAACAAGCATTTCCTTCAGAGAATGAATTCTGAAAAACATTTCCTTCGAAGAATCTTTCCAACACCTTTTCTATTTGAAGTCGAGCGTAGACATTTTCTAGTACATCATTTAGACAAAATCGAGCGTAGATTCCTTCTGAAGCTCCTTTGGAAAAGTCAGGTGTAGACTCCTTCCAACATCTTCTTCCAGTTGAAGTCGGGCGTAGACATCTTCTGGCTCATATTAAATTGAGTGTAGATTTATTCTGATACTTATTTCAGTTGAAGTCGGGCGTAGACATCTTCTGGCTCATATTAAATTGAATGTAGATTTATTCTGATACTCCTTCAGAAAAGTCGGGTGTAGACTCTTTCCAACACCTGTTCTAGTTGAAGTCAGGCATAAACATCTTCTAGTACATCATTCAGACGAAATCAAGCGTAGATTCCTTTTGAAGTTCCTTTAGAAAAGTCGAGCGTAGACTCTATCCAATACTTCTTCCAGTTTAAGTCGGGTGTAGACATCTTCTGGTTCATATTAAATTGAGCGTAGATTTATTCTAATTATCCTTTTGAACCAAGTAGGGCGTAGACTCACTCCAAATACATCTTTTAAGACATAGTTGGGCGTAGACTTAGTCTAATTTCTATCAACAGTTACTTTGGATGGAATCTATAAGCCCATCTCTGATGACTCTCTTTTACCTTTCCAAATGGAATATTTAATCTCATTCCCAGTATAATCAACCAACAGTGTTACTTTGTGCACCGGCTAGTGCAAATTTCTGGGCACTTAAGTGTTTAATCAACTTCCACCTTCAAGTCATGAATGACGAACATGTCAATCTAACTCTTCGGGTTTAAGAATATTGAACAGGGGCAGCTGTTGTACCCTAAAATTTTCCCTCTAATTTTCTTCAAGGCATTCTTATAAGGTTCTCACATGCTCAAGGATGCTCAAGAGTTGACCAGTCAAACCTCCTCCTAAGAAATGGGTCCACAACTAGGGTTTTGTGTTTTTCAAGGAATTTTGGGTTAAAAAGGTCTCAAGTGATTTCCATGGTACTCCATAGGTCTTCAACAATGTTCATGTCAAGTTTCAAGCCTTGCATCACAAATTTGCCCAGTCAATAGCTCAGATGATTGAAAATCAACTGTATTGGGTAAAAAGTCAACTATGGTCAACCTAGAGTCAAACTTCAATATTTTTGGTCAACATCAACATTTTGAAGTGATATTCATCATTTTATCAAGGTTTGATCATGGTTCCTCAAGGAAAGCCCTCAAATCATCAAAAGTCAAAAGTTGCCAAATTAGAGTTTTCTTAGTATAAGTCAACTGAACTTTGACTAAGCATAACTTTCACATGCTTCATCAACTTTTCCCTAACTAAAGCCTATTTTTAAGTAAATTAAATTCTCTACAACTTTGTAACTATATGCTCAAATCCAAAAAGTGCTTCATTTGAGAGATATGAGCCCATACATTATAGATCATTTCAAAAGTTAACAAAAAGATATTTTTTGTCAAGGTAACTTACATCAAGATATAGTCTCCAAATGCAAAAATGATCAAAAATAATTGAAGAGGACATCTAGAGATTTTCAAAAAGTCAAAGATCATCTTCAAAAGATGAAAATTGAGATGTTTAATGACCGTTGCAAGTTGGGACATTTTTGTAAAATGCATGAAATGCAAAGTGAGCAAACTTGAAATTTTGAACTAGTGGGCCTAACTTTTGATGTTCAAACATGTTCCCAATGTGTTAAAGGACCTCTAAATCCATTCACATGTTTTTATGATTTTTATTTCTTTTATTTGAATTTTTATTTATTTAAATGCAAATAAATCAAATAAAATGTAAAATCATTGGGCTAAGGTGCATGGGGTTTTGATTTTAATCACATGGAGACCTAAGAACACATGAAAAACATGCCAAAATTGTGAAAACATGTTGGGAACAAGAATCTTCAAGTTTGGAATGTTTTTTAATAATTTTGAAAGTATTTCAATGTGTTTTTTGGTAATGAATTATGACATAATGGTACAAGATTCTTGTCTTGTTCTTGTTCCATTTCATTCCTCTATAAATACATGCAATACTCAAGTGCAAAGGGCAAAAAATTTTCCTCTCAAGAACACACTTAAATTTCTCAAATTTTGTCAAAACTAGGGCAAACACAAACCCATATTTTCGGCCACTCTCAAACGGTTCCAAGAATTCCATCACACTCCTGAAGGTCCCAGGAGCCTGTTCCAATCCTTACTCATGCTCAAGCGATCCCAGGACGTGCCAACCAAGTGGCTCCGGCTTGATAATGTTCTTTAATCTCAAACTTTTCATCCATGCTATATAAATTAATTCTAAGCGCATATATATATATATATATATATATATATATATATATATATATATATATATATATATATATATATATATATATATATATATATATATATATATATATATATATATATATATATATATATATATATATATATATATATATATATATATATATATATATATATATATATATATATATATATATATATATATATATATATATATATATATATGTGTGTGTGTGTGTGTTTTTTTAATGTTGTCTAAAACCGTTTGGAACCATCATTTTTTTGAGATTTGATATAGGAACAACAATTCACCATTGTTAGGGCAACATTTCAATGAAGCTTCAGATCCATAGATGCAGTCACTTTTAGACCAAACTAACCTCACCACCAGATTTGCAAGGTCCAAATTAGTGGATCTGAGTGGTTTGATTTTGTTGTTTGAATCTTTTTATCAATAATCAATTTTGACATTTTTTAATTAAATTTAACTAACATTTTTCTTTATTAAAATTAATTAGAAACAAGTAGGTTTTAATTATTTAATTAACATCAAACTATTTTCCATAAAAATACAAAAAAAAAATTTCTTTTCTAACATTTTCTCTTATTTATTTTTTTCTATTTAAAATTCCTAGAGAAGTTGTATAGGTCGTGCAGTTTAAATATAATAACTTAGATTTACATTCTCGCACTTTTTCCTAATTATGTAACTGTACCAAAGCCTTGTAATAGTCGTAGGCCTTTACTTTCTCGCGCTTTACTTTTTGCACCTTTATTTTTCTGCACTTATAATTATATGCCTGTATATATAACTGTTAGTAAATAGGCTTGTATGGCAAGATTTAAAAATCAATCAGTAGATAACTCCTAACTAATCAAGATAATATAATTGAATTGAACACATTATGCACACGTACACCGCTAGGGTAACCTCCCTTGTTTTCTTTGGATAAAAAAAGTCATGTCCCTCGAACGTAGGGATACAACTAGCAAAGACCCTCGGTTAAAAATCATCATAAAGATCATAGTCCCTCGATGACCCTTCGATGTTGCCTTCGGTAAATAATCTTGTCCTTCGATGTTGCCTATGAATACATGATGATAGTACCTTTGAATTGCTAAAGGTATCCATATATGTTGCCTTTATGACTGTACGATGACCCGCACCTATCCCTCAAACATCCAATGATAGGGCTTCCTACTAACTAATGGTAGGATATCACTATCTATAGGAGGAGTAAAATAACAAAGACTTTTTGAGTAGGTAGATAGTTCTAAATCGCTTGCTCACAAACAAAAAAACATATTTTACACAAGACACTTCTCTTCTGAAATGTTTTCAAAACAAACACTTTGTATGCATTCTCAACGATACGAGAATCATTACAAAGTTTGCTGAACTTAGGAAATTTCAAAATATTTTCAAACTTACACATTCACAAAGCATTTTCGAAAGCAAGCTAGCGATTAAGAGCCCGTAGATAACTACGGATGAAAAGGGGTCTAACAACTTCCCTTTTCATAACCTACCCCCCTTAATCAGAAAATTCTCAAAGGTATTTCCTGTTCTTTTCACCCTTTCCTTATTGGATAAAATAAAAGTCGGTGGCGACTCTGGCTATCCACAACATTTGTGATAAAATGCAAAACCAAAAGTCAGTTCTCCCACCGTATTATAGAGGACAATTATTATTTCAATAAAAGTATTTTGTTTCCATATCTCGATTGTGTATTTGTTTTTAGATGCTCACCAATAAAAAATCAAAACCTGAAAAATATATATACAAAAAAGAATATGAAAGAAAAATACAAGTGAATAAGACATTCAAAAATAAAACTAAAATCTTAGCATATTCATATGCATCTATGCATTCATTAGCATCACATTTAGGAAATGTCATACAAAAACTTATCATTTTTCAAAATCATTTTCCAGTTAAATCATTTGTAAAAAAACACTGCCTCTCCGACGACCATATCAAACAAAGAAAGTGATGGAACAAATCGAAGAGAATCGAGTTGATTTCAAGAAGATTTGGAGCAAGTAAAGAGTAACATTAACTCAATTAAAGGAGACATGATTCAAGTTTTGTTATCCTTGAAGAACATCATCGAAAGGCAAGATCAGATATCTAGGGCAACCTTTGAAGAAGTAGCCCATATTGTTGGTGCATCAAGCAGTCACCGACCAAGAAGAGAACCAGAGTCAAGACCTATAAAGTTAACAGTGGCCCAACAAGACGTCAATCAAGATGATACTGAAGGATTTGTTTCTCCTCCACCGAAGGTAAGGGCATCTCATACCTTGAAGATTCCAATCAACATTCCACACAACATGGATAATTACATAGACCAGGAGTATGGAGACCGCGACTTAGAAGACATCAACCAAGTACCTCAAAGGATAACCCATACTAATGTTGTTGAAAATCCCATGACACCCACTCGGTTTAAAGCTCTCGAGGAAAGGTTGAAGGCTTTGGAGGGTTACGATGCTTTCGACATGGATGCTCTCGAGATGGGTCTAGTTCCAGATGTGGTGATCCCTCTAAAATTTAAAGTTCCTGACATTGGAAAATATAAGCAACTCACGTGCCCGAGGAACCATCTATGCATGTATTGCAGAAAAATGCATGCCTATGCTTAATATTAGAAGCTGATGATCCATTGTTTCCAAGACAGTTTGAGTAGGGCATCTCTAGATTGGTATATGCAATTGGAGCGAGTCCATATCCAGACGCTCGAAGATCTTGCAAACTCTTTCTTGCGACAATACAAGTATATTTTAGACATGGCTCCTAACCATATGCAACTCCATAACTTTTCTCAAAAGAAAGACGAGTCCTTCAAAGAGTACGCTCAACGATGAAGGTTAATGGCAGCCCGTGTACAACCACCACTCCTGGAGAAAGAATTGGTCGATATGTTCATGGGCACTCTATAAGGCCTATATTATGATAAAATGGTAGGAAGCGTCTCTTCTGGATTTTCTGATTCGGTAACAATTGGTGAAATAATTGAGGCAGGTATAAAAAGTGGCAAGGTACAAGGAGCATCACCCAGTACTCCTTCCAGTTCAAAGAAACATGTTCCTAACTTCTCGAAAAAGAAGGAGGGAGAAATTAATATTGTCACATCACATCTAAAAGCACAACAACCATTGGTAATTCCTCGTGAACAACAATAGAACAGGTTTGAGAGGCCTCTGAGAAGATTTGATCATCTCCTCAAGCTTCATAATCAATTACTGCAGCACTTACTCAAAGCATCTTTGGTGGAGCTGAAGCCTCTAGCTCCCCCGATTAGGGCACTCCCGCCAAAATATGATGCCAATGCAAGGTCCGAATATCATGCTAACTTTTTGGGGCATACCATAGAGAAATGTTGGGCCTTCAAACATAAGGTTCAAGGTTTGTTGGATTCCCAAAATATCACTTTTGACAAGCCAAATACCAAGACGAACCCCATGCCTCCACATGGTGGACCTATTGTGAATGCATTGAGGTGGTCGCTGACTTTGGGGCAGCTAGACGAGTAAAAAATCTGATTGATCTCTTGAAGAAATATTTGTTCGAACATGGTTTCCTTTTGGAACATAATGATGCTTTTGAGAAGACGTTACAGAAATTGGTGGACCAAAGGGAAATCCAATTCGGGAAATACCCTGAAGGAGAATACATAGTTGCGATCAATGGAAACACAATGTTTCCAGGAAGAAAGGGCGTTCCGCTAAGTTCGAACCCTAAATGGGCGACTTAGGCAGAAATGGGCATTCCAGTTGATTGAAAACCCAAAAGGGCCGTCCAGGAAAAAATTAGGGACATAAACAAAACAATATCCCGGTGGATTAAAAACCCGAAAGGGAGGTCTAGGAAAAAGTTAGGGATCTTATTCGAAATAAAGAAGAAATAGACTATGATCTAAGTACCATGACTACAACCATGAAGGGGAGGGATTAATCTAAATCATTTGACTCAAACGCAAAGGATATTGGAGTTATCAAAAGGACATTAGAGAAACAACAATAGCGATTATCATTTTCATTGCCATCTTTAATTTTTGTTAAAATTTCTGTAATTACCTCTTTCAAGGAATTTCATCATGTACTTTCACCTATTTAAAGGACCTTTCATCAATACAACAATTTACTTTCCAATCTTTTCAATTTTCTTTTTCTTTTTCCGACTTGTTTGCAAAATAATACGAATATTTCTTATGAATACTGCACTGGAATTATTTTGGGGATTGGAAAAACAATTCAAAACATTTAATAAAACATCAAAGTGAATTTTGGTTAGAAAAGCGCCAAAAGAAAATCCATGTCCATGTCTGTATCCATGCCTATGTCCACATCTACATCCACGCCCACGCCTGTGCCTACGATACAATTATCAAAGTCTTGCTGACACTATTCACCTTGTTATATCAAAATTCTAATCAACTTGGAGATACCATGATAAAACAACATGCAACATTGATGAGTCGGTGACAAAAGAAAAAAGAGTCAATGGTTTAAAACGAGAGAAATATCAAAAAATGTTTGTAAAACACTTGGTGCGCGTACATACGAGATATTTGGTGCTTATATAAAATAAGCACATTCGGGTTTCATACAAATTTAGGGCATCATGCATATATATCGTGCATGGCATTTTCAAATATAATTTCGGTAAGAATACTACAAATTCTCTTGGGGACTATTGTTGAATTAGCTTATCTACGCAAAACAAATAAACACCTTGGTTAGGAACAGACACAACCAGTAAACTTAGATCTTATCTTTGGTTTAGTTATCTAAGATTTGATCATCAAAACACTTTTCAAATATCTAACTCGTATTATCTATCCCCTATGTTGTGGTAGGTATGCAAAAATCTATAGTTCATTATGTTAGCCTCTAAGAGATAATGAATTATCAGGTATGTGTTATTTATCCTCTAGGTCGTGATAAATACACAAGCCTATCCTCATATTATCTATCCCTTAGGTTATGGTAGGTATGCGAAAATCTATAGTTCATTGTGTCAGTCTCTAAGCGATAGTGAATTATCAGGTTTATGTTATTTATCGTCTAGGTCATTATAAATACACAAACCTACCCTCGTATTATCTATCTTCTAGGTTATGGTAGGTATGTGAAAATCTATAGTTCATTGTGTCAGTCTCTAAGCGATAGTGAATTATCAGGTTTATGTTATTTATCCTTTAGGTCGTGATAAATACACAAGCCTATCCTCGTATTATCTATCCTCTAGGTTATGGTAGGTATGCAAAAATCTATAGTTCATTGTGTAAGTCTCTAAGGGATAATGAATTTTCCGGTTTATGTTATTTATCCTCTAGGTCGTGATAAATACAAAAGACTATCCTTGTATTATCTATCCCCCCAGGTTGTGGTAGGTATGCGAAAATCTATAGCTCATGGTGTTAGTTTCGAAGCGTTAGTGAATTATCTGTTATGTTATTTTCCAGCTAGGTTGTGGTGAATATGCAATAACTGCGATGAAGTATGCTATATTAGCCTCAAGTTGTTAGTAAGTCTATCTTCAAGCTTGTGTTGTTTACCTCTCATGTTATGGTGAATACAGAAAAATCTACGATCTCTTTTCTAGGTATTGACGAGTTATCCATGTGGTCGTATCTAGGTCAATCATAACTTTTTGTTCGAACTCTGGTAGGATGATACATCATCATCTTTGCCTATTTTTTCAGAATCTTCGGAACACTATATAGTGTATCCTTATATAGCCAATATTTGGTCAAATTTTGGGGTCTTCCATTATTTAATAACCCTCTGATTTGAATGTGCGAGACCTGTGTATTGTTGCACCATTCAATCAAAGAGAAAGTAAATAGGGGCAACTGTCATACCCCAAATTTGCTCCATCAATTAAACTGTCATATTATTATTATGTTTCTAATCTCTAAGTCATATTGTTCAAATCTGTCTGTTTTGAATGTTATTTTTATGGGGGTTTAAAATCTACAAGGGGTATATATATTAATCATGGATGGGTGTATTGCTTCAAGTGGGCTCTTAAAGTCTGATGGCCCATTAAGAGTTTTTACTCATTTTAAGTCAATAGGAGAAAGGGTTTTTTATATGTTGTTGTTGCAAGACCGGCCCAGTAAAGCTGAGTTTTGGCCCATTTTGTGTCCCTCATTGATGACCGGAGTCAACTCCTGATTTTTGACCACCTAGTTCTTTTTACTATTCACTATTCTTTCTATAATTATATAATTATTAATATACTTATTATTATTAACATAATTATTATTGTTATTATTCATGATTATTATAAGCGCCATTAATTATTATTGTTATCAAAAATACTATTATTATTTAAACATTATTATTATTATTATTATTATTATTATTATTATTATTTTTATTTCAATTATTATTTTATTTCTTTATGTTGACTGAAAGTCAAAGAGGGCAAAGAAACCCTAATTTCCCTAATCTTGTAAGCCATCGGCGACCGTTCATCACCCTATTCATCGTCCTTTTCCCTAAGCCTAGAATCCAAAAGCCCAGAAAATGCAAATCAAAAGTGATATCAAATCTTCACCGAAATTGAATCAAATCAATTACACAAAAATCAAATTAAATTTCATATAAATTCAATAAAATATCAATCAATTACAAATATGAGAATCAATTACAATCAATTTTTAAAATCAACCTAACCTAATTTACATCAATCTTCTATCAATCTCAAAATGAAACGACAATCAACAAATTTTTTCCTAAAAATAAATCTAACTTTAAACCTATAAAAACCTCTAATTTCTAAGAATTAGAGGGGGTAGGAAATTTTTTTACAGAGAAAGAGTAAAAGAAGAGACGAAGAAGCATTCCTCGGAGCTTTCCCTCTTCCAACCGATCTAGGGTTTCTGAACAGAAACTCTAAGATCTCCGCTCAATCCATCATCGTCGCCGTACTTGTAGAAGAAAAAAGAAGGGAATTAGAAGATCAAACTCAGAGACTCAAAGAAAATAGCGGCCAAAGAGGTATTCTCAGATGCTTAGCTTTTATAAGGATTGTGTTTTGTTGAATTTTTTGGGATTTATGGGTTAGGGTTTGTGGGATCTCATTTTAGGTTGGGTTTTTGTTTGGCGCCGCCGTCGATCTGGGTAGGGTTGTGGTGTTGTGGTTTTTGTTGTGTGGTAAGAGAAGTGAGAGGAAGAAGAAAGAAAGAGGATAAGAAGAAAACGAAGAAAAATGAAAGCAAAAGAAAAGTTATACTCCTTCTGCATCCGTTGATAAGTGACATGTGGTCATTTTCTAGCCACGTGATGAGATGTTGTACAACAGTCCCACGCTTCCTTACCATGTACCCTCACTCTCCACCCTTTTGATCAAGATTAATGGCCCAAATCTTGTGCACCCACGATATCCCCTTAGACCTCCTCATACCGAGTACAGGCGGACTACCCAAACAAAACTTTATCTAGACCCAAGCCCATTCCTTTTAACACCTCTCCCCTAGTCCACGTTTTATACCTAAGCGCAAAATGCACCCCCTGCAAATTGGATCAAAAAATGAACATTGGGCTCATGCCCATTGCTTTCCAAGCTCCCTGTTTTTACTACTAGCCTGAATACTACACCCCACCTGTGTTTTGGGTCAAGTCTAAATCCCAGACTTGGGCCCTTAATTTTTACACCCATCATTCTACTTTTTACACTCATGCGCTCAAAATTAAAACAATTTAATTTATTTTATTTTATTTACTTAATTTTCTTATTTTACTTATTTAATTTTTTATTGTCATATATTATTTTATCATTTAGCATTAAATATATAGTTTTGCATATTAATAAATAATTATTGGATATTTTTATTAAAAATATTAATATATTTTTAATAATTAAAAAATAATTATTTATTAATTAAATATTTTCTAAAAACACTAACCCTATTTTTATAATTGCATTAAATCTTTTTCTCATTCAAATTTATTTTCTCATATCGCATCATACATTCTAATACAACTAACTCGTCAATTACTAACATTTTTTCTACTAACTTAATTCATATTCAATATATTTTCAAAAAGGATTGTGGAGATCTTTTTCATATTAACTGTGAACTTCGTCTACGATTCTGTTATTTACAACCCAGACTTGGTTCAAGGATTAATTCAAAATATTTCCACAATCCATAAAAAAACAACCAAACACCACGAACTACAAATTGAGACTCTGATTCCTCATAAGAGGATATATAGGCATACTACTAAAATCATGGCGAGTCCTTTAAGTAAAACACTAAAACCCTTTTCCCCTAATTAAAAAATTAAAACCCTATTTCTGAACCTTAAACCTAAACCCCAGTATCCTTGTAAACAAGATAGATGAAGGGTGCCTAACACATTCCCTTCATCTAAAGTGAGTCAAGAATTTAGAATCACTGTATCGATTTAGGGTTATTCCGTTATATTCCCGTCCTTAGGATAAAAATTAATGGTGGCGACTCTTCTATATTTTTTTCCGGTTACGATACAACAAGAAGTTCCCAGTTATCATACGAGGAACTACGCAATGATAAGGCTTGAAACTCATCATCCAACTTAATATCAGTAGTTGCCAACTGATTCACAGTATTTTAAAACACACTCATATGGTCTGCCATTGAGTCACCATCCTAGTATTTTATATTAACCAACTTCCTAATTAAACATGCTTTATTTTGCATGTTCTTGTGCTCATACAACTCTTTTAATTTATTCCACATTTTTATGCATCAGTTTCAACTTTAACATGTGGAAATACACTCAAGTCCAACCATTTTCAGATTATAGCAACTCTCTTCTGATTCGTGTTCTTCCATTCAACATCAGACTTATCACTTGGCTTACCCTTTCCCCCCTCAATAGGAACATACAAATATTTGATGTCTAACATATCTTCTATGAGAGTCTACCAGAGTGTATAATTAGTAGAGTTAAGTTTAACTATATTAGGCTCTTGATTTTTCTCCATTTAAAATGCACAAAACAATCCAACTAGAGCTCTTGATACCACTTTGTTGGGAAATAATCAAATAATCGAAATATTTTTCAAGCTGAATAACTTTCCAAACCTATGTAATTTAAATAGATAACCACCAGAACCAATTCCATATCATAATAATAATAACAGAAAAATAAAGTGGCAAGAACACCAAATTTTTAACATGGAAAACTTCCCTCAAAGTGAGAGAATAAAAACCATGGGACCTAGTCCAATAAAACCTTCCACTATATCAATAATGGGAGTACAAAAGTCTCTCTAGTAACACTAGGAAATAACAATCTTCACATATAAACAATAAAGGTCGGAAAACTCACTCCAAACAACACCTCCACAAGTTATGGATATGTGAAAACAACTCTAAGAGAATGTACAAGTACTCAACAAGAATATCAATAAAATTTGTTAAGTGATAGAAACAACATACTGAATTTGTAGCTTCAACTTATAAGGTTTCCTACACACCCTTCTATCACTTGTAACCTTTCCTCTTCTCTAAAACTCGTGTGCTCTTCTCTAAAACCCTTGTAAGTTGTTTATTTGTTATGTTGCTTTAGGGATTAAAAAATTCCTTTAAATAAATGTCAAATCGGTTTGGCCTAAATAAAACAAATTAAATAAAAAATTTATTTTATTCTTTTTATATTTTTTATTATATTTTTCTAGATAAATAGTCGATCCCACTTTAGGAGTGAGTCAACCCTACACTATACAAATAGATTGGGTGTATGTGAGGACATGGCACTTAACTAGTATGAATCTCGACATACAATCTATTTAACTATCTCTTAATTTTCTACTTAGATCTCGCATGGTAGTTTTGTCGTTTTTAAGTAGTTTTCATGCTATTAGGTTTTTTATTGTTCAGAGATTTATTGTTTAAGTGTAGGTAATTTAGATCTAATCTTGTAAATTCGTGTTTCTGTTGATTATATTGAAGAATTGTGACTTTAGAATTTTTAATCAGTTAATCCAGTTAGATTCAAATTTCTCTATTTGAATTTAAGAATATCAAATATTTCATTGTTACTAGTTCATTCATCATTGCTCTGTAACTCCTTAAGATTTATATGGTGCATTTATCCAATTCCATTATATCTATAAACTCTTTTTAAAATTTGCTTCTGCTCTCAACTTTAATTTTGGAAAAATATTTTTTAAAAAGGAAAAGGTCTATTCAACCACTCTTCTAGACCAATCTTCTCCCATATTTAACCAACAAGTGGCATCAAGAAAAAATTAGAGGGTACGGGTCTAAAAAAATGAGATGCGGCAGAGCGTGTACATTAGAGGATGCTAGCCTAAACCCTTGGTCTGCCACTCACAAAAATGTGGGAAAAACATGCATTCCTAATAGGCCGGGCCTATTTTGCCACCCTTAGGTAAGGATGATATGAGTTGCGCTTATAATAGAGCTCCCATATTTAGTGGAGAGAATCATACATATTGGAAATATTACATGTACATGCATCTTATGTCGATTGATAAATTTCTTTGGGTTGCTATTGAGCACAATTCTTTTATCTCTAAAAGTATCATAGATGACATTTCTATTAAGAAATACCCCAAGGATTGAAGGGTGGAGAAACTAAAACAACATATTACAATTTGAAAGCGAGCAATATATTGATATCCTTCTTAAGATCTAATGTACATTTTACAATTTTATATTGTAAAACATCTAAAACAATGTTGGATTCACTTTAGGTTCTCCATGAGAGAGTTAAATATGTTTTAAAAAAATCTAAAATTAACACTTTATAAATGAGCGTGAACTCTTTTGTCTGGAACCCAGGGAATATGTTTCTTCCATGTGGATGAGATTCTCCTATATAATCAAAAAATTAGAAAATTTGGGTAAGCCTATCTCTAATAAGGATTGTGCAAACAAAACTCTAAGATTTATGTGTAAGGAGTGAGAACCAAAAGTAACTTCTATCAGAGAATCTCATGATATAAAGTTACTTGATATGTCAATTATTTTTGGAAAGCTCACTGAACATGAACATGAGCTGAAAAGAGTTGATGCAAGTGAATGTAATGTAAAATAAAAAATAAAAGAACAAAAAAGAGAATAAAATTAGCTCCTCGAAGGCATCCACTTCCAAGATCAAAGTAGACGATGATGAAGATAATATCAATGAAGAATCTTTAAAGGATGTAGATATTTGATTGTTTGTTAGACGTTGTAATAGGTATTTGACAAAAAAATGGTATTAATCATTCTAATAAGAATTTAATGAAGTTTAGAAATTCAGGTCCACCAAAGAAGTGGAAGATAAAAAGAAATAAGAAAGGAAAGTAACATGTTATATATGTGGTAAACCCAGACACTATAAGAGTGATTGCCCAAGTTTAGTGAAGAACATAATGTTCAATAAATGAATCCAAGCATAAGAGATGGGGTGGGGTGAAAGAGAAATGGGGAATGAATTGTGAAATTTATAATTCGTGATTAGTTTAAAAATATATTTACTTTTAAAATGATTTATGTTAGTATAAAGATGAAAGCATCAGAAGATAGAAAGAAGGAATTAGAGAGGAAATAAAATAGATCAACAAAAATAAAAGAGATAAGGATATAAATAATGCACTAGGATTTATAGAGGTTTGAAATTTTATTCTTCAGGACATATGTTGAACACAATGTCTGGGACAACATGTACAACTTTCTTATGACAGGTTAACACAATTTTACAACAACAATGATTTAACACAAAAAGCAATAAAGAACACAAAGGATTTCTAACCCAGTTCGATGCAACGTCACTACGTCTGGGGGGATTCCATCCTAAGAAAGGAAATCCACTATTAATAAAATTAGTACGGAGTGTCTTAGTTTAATAACCCTTGTTCAATGCCCCTCTTCTTAATTCTACCTGTGTATTTCTATTTATAACTCCCCATAAATAAGAGACTCCTCTCACTTTGTTTTAAGCTCTAACACTAGTGTTCAATAGAATAATCATAATATTGATGTTTGAATTACAACTCAACTATCAAACAAATCTCTAAGCCTTTAGATATTAATGCATGCACTATAGTGGTGCACAAACAAAACGCAAACAAATGACTCAAAATAGAAACCCTAACACAAATATTATTCAATACTTACACACTTTCAAATGTTAGGTTTGAGTTACCTTAAATAGAAATGCAACTTATGGGTTTTTGCCAATGGGCATGAGATTTAATCACGTCCAGATTTGTATAAGACTCTATTTTGATTTGTTTTTCAAAAGCCTCAAACAAAAATATTTGATTTGTTTTGATGCAAATTTAAATTTCAAATAATTATATTTGATATTATTCAATATTACAAACAAATTTAATTAACACATTGCTAAAAGATAGCAACAAATCTGATTGAAACACAACTAGAATTTATACTCAAAACAACAACAACCATGGCCTGACAAAGGCTAGTTGTTGTACACATGCTGGAACATCGTGTCCCACACGTGTCCTTTATTCACAAAACATCTTGTACACTTCAAGAAGATTTTTCATAATGCAACTAATCAAAAGGAATAATAAGGTCTGACCCAACCACTTGGCTGACGCCCTTTTCCCAAGAATTTCTTCTTAAGAGTTCCACGGTAAAAACTCTTGTGCTATTATGGATATGCTCACAAACCTTATTATAAAAATGAGATATTTTATACAAGATGATATCCCAAACTAAATGAAGGTTTTGAAGGTTGAGCTTACAAACCAAACAAATATTTTACCCATTAATCTCAAGAATCAAATAAATATTTTACTAGGACAAAATCAATAACCAAACAAATATTTTACAAGGACAATATCGAGAACAAAATATATCGAAAAAGAGTATCACACTTTTAAATAATAGAAATTTAGCATGAAAACTAGTACAACCAAAAATCTCTTTGAAGTATTTTTTTACTCATAAGGCACCAAGACGACTTTTAGTGAAAGAATATAAAATAAGAGAAGAGAAAAAATAAGTAAAGGGTAGTATAAATTTGAATTTTGGAGTGTTTTTAAATGAGTAGAAACCTCCTTTATTTAGGAAAAAATCTAGTTCAAAAAGGAAAATGATCTGAGGGATTTTTAATTATCATAATTGATTATGCATATCACTTAATCAATTTGCAGTTCAAATATAGAGATTTTTCAAATTCATTGTCACTAATCAATTATAAGCTCTAATAGTAAATTAGGATGCATTAAAAAGATATAATTGATTATCTAGTGTAAACTACACTCATATAAGATTATTCAAGCAAGTAACCAACTAGCTATTTGTGTAAAATATTTTTTTGTGATCTTATAAAAGCCGAGAAGCTTAAAAATTATTTTAGTGTGCGTGTGAGATGCCTTATTATGTTTTGATATACTATTATACTTTTACAATACAATGATCACTCATACACAAAACCATGTGAGCTTTCACATTTCCACTCTTTCACAACCATGAAGTTTCAAGACCCTTGCTAGATTCACCATGGACTCAACACTTCATCTGCTACTTAACTTATTCTATCTAATGAGGCTTGATAAAATTATTTTGTAAATGACATTGTCGGAGTTTCATTAGTTAGATATCTTTAATGACTTCACCAAAGACTACTTAACATTAGGTGTTGTCAGCATCAAAACCACCAAGTATCATCAGCTACTAAAAACATTTGCATATGACTGTAAATATTTTAGGAGACATCAAATAAGGTGTAAGAACATGTTCCCAAGTTATTAAATTTTGTAACTATTCCGCCTTCATTTCAATGATTGAACAAAAAATGTCACAAAGGCAATCTTATTTTAAAATTACCGCGATCTCGCTTTAAACTCTTTAAAAGATTACAAGCAAATGAATATTGTTTTTATCATTTTATTATTTTTCACAATTTTTTATTTTTGTATATAACCTTTTTTTAATCCATCATGTTACTAATTTGTTTTCGCCACATGGGTCGCTCTAGATGTGGCTTCACCGACGGTCCATTTTAAAATTAAATATCATATAGGAAATGAAAAGGTGACCATTATTGAAATCGTCCTCAAAACATGCAAATCAACCTTTCTTGCATAAGCGAAGCTACACAAAGGAAATGTCATGGAGGAAACAATCAGACCTAAGAAGATATAATTTCCCCCCTAAGAGCTTAGACATAAATCACACTCCAGAACAAAATTGCATGGTAGAGCGTAAAAATTGTCTTTAGAAGAATTAAGATGTACTATGATAAGTGAGATGGGTCTACCTAAGTACTTTGGGATGGATATTATTAATTCCACATGCCACGTCTTAAATATGTTGCTCATTAAACCTATCATAGAGAAGACCACTTCCAACTGCAAATATTTTATTTTAAACAATGATAAAGACAGGCTACACAAGTTTAATGCTAGAGCTGATGAGAGAATATTTCTAGGGTATTATCATCTAATAAGGTCTATATGATGTTCAATAATAGAACACCTGTTTTTGGAGAGTTTGTGCATGTTGCTTTTGATGAAACCAAACCCCAAGAAATACGGAAAGCTAGTTCTAGTTTTGATGTTTTAGGTGTGTTGACAAAATATTTGGAAAATGACGACGATTCAAAAGTGGATCCTCCTAAAATTTGGGACATTAAAAATTATAAAGAAGAAATAAAACAAGAGGATGAAATAAAAGGTACCTCAAATAAGCTTCCTCAAGATTAGATTGTTGATAAAAACCATATGTTGCACAATGTTCTAAGAGACATTAAAAAGGGCGTAAGTATGCATTCCCATGTTAATAATTTTTGTAATTATTCCACATTTATCTCTCTAATTAAACCCAAAGACATCATTTTTGCCTTGGATAATAAAGGTTGATTCATTGCTATGCAAAAAGAGCTCAATCAATTTTAAAAAGTGACGTGTGTGATCTTGTCTTGCATCCTCAAACTAAAACTGTCATAGGCACCATATGGATTTTTTGGAACAAGCTTGATGAACATGGAATAATTACAAGAAAGGAAGAAAGGGTAGTGGAAAAGTTAATTTTAAGGGATTGACTATGAGGAAACATATGCTCCTTGTCGCTATCGCGAAAAATACCGATGCAAGTAGAATCACCATCGACTATTATTTATCCCAAAGAAGGGAAAGGAAAATATCGAGTAAACCTGAGAAAGGGAAAGAAAAAGGTCTCACGACCAAAAGCAGGGTACGGAAGTCAGTTACACAAGGGGAAGGTATTAGCACCCCTCACACCTGTGGTACTCCACGTGATCTACTCTAGTCGTTCAAATCAAAGGGTGTGTTATATCTAATGCTTACAAGCTAGGGGAATGCATGAATGAATTATTAATGAACA
This sequence comes from Vicia faba, assembly GCA_948472305.1. NCBI lineage: Eukaryota > Viridiplantae > Streptophyta > Magnoliopsida > Fabales > Fabaceae > Vicia > Vicia faba. The sequence goes on from OX451735.1 coordinate 77,019,865, forward strand.
AAAATAATTTTTTTTTTATTATTATGCTCGCCTCGGTTTGACAAACTTGTGGCTACTTATCTCGAAAGAATCAGAGCATCATAGTTCTTCTAAAAAAATTTGGTTTGTTGTATGTTTTTTAGTAAACGATGTTAATTTTGCATTCTACTGCTGCTCGACCTTTAGAGAGTCACGCATGGTTGTATTTTGTGAAAGGAACTAACATGTTATTTATGAAAATATTTTAAAAATAAGAGCCCTAAGGAAAAAGAGTTTGCATTTGTTGAGTGTTTTGGTGTAGATAATAACAAATGGCTCCCAATGCAGGGACACTCACTATTTCTCCACTTATTTGTGAAAAGGTTTGCGAATTGAATTGTAATAAAGTCTGGAAATGGAAGAAAGAACAAGGTTCAAAATGTACCACCTCATTCTTTTCTATAAGACTCAACTGCATACGATGCATATCTTTATTTGTTAAGTATTTTGAGTTTGTGATCAAGAAATAGTTTTTTTTTAAGATGCAATGCAAAAGAAAAGCAAAAACTAAAGGGAGACTCAAGCCCTAGTTTTTGTCATGAAATGTGGACCTAAAGTTGAGATTTTAAGGTAAATTCTACCTAGACGTTATCATGCTTGGATCAAGATCTAAAGTCTATTTTAACTCAATTTAATCAAAGATTAAAATTGAATTAAAAAGTTCTAAGGGAGCATGCGAGCACGAGCAATCAACAAGAAGAGTGATGCCATAATCTCAGCTAGGATGCAAGACTGAGTGACTCATCGTTCACAACTAAAAGCAAAAAAAAGAATGATGTTGTGATCTCAACTAGGATGAAAGATTGAGTGACTCCTCGTTACAACTAAAAGAAAATAAAAGAATGATATCGTGATCTCAACTAGGATGCAAGCTTGAGTGACTCCTCGTTCACCATAAAGAAAACAATGTAACAACATCAAAGCAAAGGTAACAACATCAAAGCAAAGGTAACAACAAAATGATAAACACCAACCACAAAGGTATCAACCCCAAAATGAATCACAAATACCTAACAAGGCAACCAACCTCACATTTAGAGATCACACCCACAAATATATCAAACATTATTTGTTATAAATCACACACAAAAGAATAGCCACAGTTATGTGAAAAGCTAACTTCAAATGATTAAGGAATATAATAGGAAAAAATCCTACTTAATTTCTAAAAGAAATCCTAGAAAATTCTAATATTTTCTATTGTTTTTTGTTTTGTTATTATTATTCTATATAAAAAATTATGATAACAAAAATGAATAGAAACTATGAAAGAAAATGTTAAACTCTAAAATAGAGGGAGTATGAAATTGAAATGGGTATTTAAGTTCAGTAAAATTGGCACATAGGCCCAAACTGAAGTCCATGAATCAATTTTTTTGTCAAGCAATTGGTATGCCAAAAACACATTATGCTCAAGCAAATGGGTTTGCAGTCCGGTTCAGTCCAAATCTCAACACCTAATCTCTGAATTCCAAATCCATCTTTATTGATTTATTTATTTGAATTAAAAAAACACAACAATAAAATAGAGAAATAGAAATAGAATAATACTGTGCGTTTTGGTGTATGGTGCTAAGGTTAACTTGTGTGACTCTGCAACTTCCCTCCACAAACGCGATTCTCTTCTTTTCTAAACTTCCATAATGTTGCAGACGACCTTTTCTCCTCTGATAGGTGTGAACTAGTGGCTCCGCCATGAAACAAACACAACCGCAATCGTCCCCTTCGATCTTTTCTTCAACCTCCAACAAAAATCATCACCTTCATTGCTTCTGTCTTCCTCAACTCTACGGTGGTGCGACTTCGTTTCATTCTCAGATTCTGCTCAAATGTGGATTTTGTTCAACATCCGCCTTGAGATTGTTGGGTATCAAAGTAAAAAAATAATAATAAGACAACTAAAATAAGAGATAAAAGTATAGAACTAAGGAGAAGAAATTGACTATTAAACTCTTGGATGATTAAAAAAGTTACAATGTAGCAACTATTTATATTAATTGTTGTGTTATGAATAGATAACTTAATTTTCTCCTAACCATTAATAAATTGATGATTTCTATAACTTTGAAACCTTCTCTCCACTACACAAAATTGACTTTACACAATAAATTAAACACGACTTTACTTCCTGACAATCTCCCACTTAAAGCCTTATTTGTTTGCTTTCAAAATTTCTCAACTATGCCAATTCCAATGTTGCTACGTTTCTGATAAGCCATAAGGGTTTCTGCACCAGATAAACTTGTAAGTATTGATCGATTTTGTCATAACATCTACTAAGTTATCTTTAGTGTGAATCTTCTACATATCCATGCTCCCTTCCTCTACTACTTCTCGAACAAAAATATATTGTACTCCTATGTGTTTAGTCATAGAATGAAAGGCTGGATTTCTTGCAATATGCAAGGCACTATGGATGTCATAATACACAATAATCTTCTGCTGCTTGTGCCCGAGTTCTTCCAATAACCTTTAAGTCCAGATAGCTTCCTTGCATGCTTGGGTAGCTGCCATATATTCTGCTTTTGTGGTAGATAAAGCTACGACAATTTATAGCTTAGATAACCAACTTACCGCTTCTCCTGCTAGTGTAAACACATAGCTAATAGTAGGTTTTCTTTAATCAAGATCACCTGTATAGCCCGAATCAACGTATCCTTTGACAATAAACTCTTATCCTCCAAAACATAATGTAACATCTCAGGTCCCTTTAACATATCTCAGGGTCCTCTTCACAATATTCCAATGCTCTATACCCGGATCTTCCATGAACCGAGTGATCGTCCTAACTGCTTGAGCAATGTCTGGTCTAGTACAAATCATAACATATATAAGAGTTCCCACTGTTGATGCATATGGTACTCAAGACATCTGATTCCTCTTTGTTTCACTGATAGGACACATACTTGAGGATAACTGGTCATTGATAAGAAGTGGGGTAGAGATTGGCTTACAGTCTTGCATGTTGAAGTGCCTCAAGACTTTCCGAATATAATTCTTCTAAGAGAGCTAAATCTTCCTATATTTTCTGTCTCAGTGAATTCGCATCCCTAAAATCTTGTTGCGGGTCCCAAATCCTTCATATCAAACTCCCTAGCCAACTATGCCTTCAGTTCTTGGATTCGATCTTTATTGGGGCCTACCACCAACATGTTATCCATATATAACAACAAAATAATGAAATCATCATTATCTAACCTTTTGTAATACATACAATGATCTGAACTCAGTCTGTTGTATCCAAGGCTCATGCTGAAGGAATCAAATCTCTTGTACCAACACCTGGCCTCCTGCTTTAAACCGTACTGAGATTTGGTCAACCCGCAAACCAAGTTTTCTTTTTCTTTTTATTCAAACCCTTCTTGTTGGAGCATATATATTTCCTCTTCAAGTTCTCCATGAAGAAATGTGGTCCACATCTAACTTCTCAAGATGTAAATTAAATGCGGCACACATTGCAAGAACTACTCTGATAGTAGTAATTCTTACCACTGGAGAGAATATCTCATTGAAATCAATGCCTTCTTTCAGAGCATATCCTTTGACCACCAGTCTTGCACGATATCATTCCACTTGATCATTGCCATCTCATTTGATTTTGAACACCCATTTGTTTCCAATGGCTTTCCGACCTTTGGGAAGTTCAACAAGTTCCCAAGTGTTGTTCCTATGTAAGGCTTCAATCTCCTCCTGCATTATCGCCATCCACAGAGTAGTATTTGAACCATTTAGCGCCTCATGAAAGGTTGATGGTTCTTCATCTTCTGATAGAAGACAATATGCATCATGACTAGCCATCACATACTCTGATTGCCCTGATGGTTTCCTTATCTGACGTGGTGTTCGTCTAAGTTAAACATCATCGACTTCTTCTGGTTCTTGTACCTTGTGATCTGGTTACAATTCTACTTCAAAATAATCTTCTTCTCCAGACTTTCCATCTATATGAATAGTAGTAACATCTTTAGGCGTGCCATCATTTTCCTGCTCACTTTGTAGTTCATTCTCTGCAAATATTACATCCCTGCAGACAATAATCTTACTGGCAGTGGGATCCCACATACGATACCCCTTAATACCGCTAGCATAGCCAAAGAATATGCATTTTCTGGATTTAGGATCCAGTTTGGTTCTTTCTCGGGAGTTGTACATCACGTACACGGAACAACTAAACACATATAGAGAAGAATAATTTCCTAGCTTTTTATTCCACATTTCCATCGATGTCTTTAAACCAATTGTAGTTGACGGTGATCGGTTTATCACGTACCAAATCATTTTCACTACTTCTTATTAGAAGTACTTGGCTAGTCCTGCAGTTCGCAACATAGCTCTAGTCCTCTCTAGGAGAGTTCTATTCATCCGCTCTTCTACTCCATTCTGCTGAGGTGTATGAGCAACAATAAGTTGTCTCTTAATACCACCTTGTTTGCAAAATGCCAAAAAATCACCGTCTATATATTCTCCTCCATTGTCTGTCCTCAAGCATTTTATCTTTTTACCAGTTTCAAGCTCCACTAGTGCTTTGAACTCCTTGAATACTGGATACACATCTGACTTCTTTTTGATCGGGTACACCCACAATCGCTTGGAGTAGTCATCAATGAATGATACAAAATATTTTGCTCCTCCTGTGGATATTTCCGGTGACTCCCACACGTTAGAATGAATCAAGTCCAGTATGTGTTTGCTTCTAGAATTTGACTTAGCAAACTTTAATCTATGCTTCTTGCTTATCACACAGTGCTCACAAAAAGGTAAATTTACCGTTTTGAGCTCAGGTATGAGATTACATCCTGGAAGAACTTTCAAGCCTCGATCTGACATATATCCTAGTCTATGAATCCACATTGTCGTTGATTTTTCTTGACTAGTTGATGCAATTGACACATTACCCTCTAGCAACGTCTCTCCCATAAGAATGTATAGATTTGCAGATGGATTTTCTGCCTTCATCACTACTAGAGCACCTCTCACCACTTCAAGATCCCACCTTCAATATGGGTCTTGCACCCTAGGTCATCTAATTGTACAATAGACAATAAGTTCTTCGTCAACTCTTTCACATGTCGTACCTCTTGATTTGTGCAAACTGTACCATCATACATTTTTATTTTGACAGTACCAACACCAGCAATTTCTAAGGCATAATAATTTCCCATGAACACTGATCCTTCTGAGATAGGTCCATAAGTGTAAAACCAATCTCGTCGAGGAGTTATGTGTCATGTTGCTCCTGAATCAATTATCCAAACGTCAGTGAGCTATTTACTACCCTTGGAACCAGTTCTTGCTCCACTCTATAGAATCTCTCCATCATAAGAGGTATTGGTAATACATCCCTGAGATGAACTTGCCTCAGAAGACTTCTCACCATTCTTCTTAAACCAATAATCTCTTTTCAAGTGCCCTTTCTTGCCACAATTGTAGCATCTCACATTTATCTTACTTCGAGATTTTGCTCTACCATGATTTTGGCTCCCATTGGGGCCACGTTCCACTAATATTCCTCTCGTCATTGTCAAAGATTCTATTTGTTTTGAGTTTTCTTTACGGTCTTCCTTATTTATACGCCTGGACTCTTCATCAAGAATATCTCCGGCAACATCATCAAAGTATAGATGGTCTGTAACATTATTATTTGTTAAGTTAACAATGAGTGGATCATATGAATCTGGTAAGCTCTGAAGTGAAAGTTCTGCGTGTTCATTTTCTACTATGCTAAAATTTTCCGATGTAAGTTGAGCAAAACTTGTATTTAGAGTGTTGATGTGATTTGTTAGAGATGTGGATTCACTCATTCGAAGAGTTTAGAGTCTTCTCTTTCAGAAAATTCAGTTGTGTAGTGATTTGACCTCGTACAATTTGATGAGGACATTCATATCTCCTTTGCAGTTTTCTTTTCGACAACGCTAGACAAAACTGAATCCGTCAATGCTAAGTGCAAATTGGCAACAGCGTTGCTATCCATCTCATCCCACTTTTCTTCGGATATTCCCTCAGCTATATCTTCAATTGCTGCTAAATAATTATCCTTCCTCGGGATTTCCTTTATCTTCAGTTTCCACAGGGAGAAATTACTCCCATTGAACTTCTCAATCTCAAATTTTGCTGTCATGGTTTTACACCAAAAATTAGCAACTGAGTTGGCTAACACAATTTCACCGTGAATAGTAAAGTATACGTGAACAACATTGTATATTTTTACCACACATTGGAATGAATCTGGTATACATTAACAATCATTGTAAAAGTATATAATCACATGTGAGAATAATAACTGTGAACCGTAGCGGAATATGAACCTACACCAATAGCTCTGACACCACTTTGAGGGGAGTTACTAGGAGCGTCGATATATAGTGTAGGAATAGGCACCTTTGTGAGAGACACACCACTTATCCACCTAAAACCTTAAGGGGATAGGTGTGTGGGTTCTCTCACTTATATATGCTTAAGTCTCCATATTCCTATCCAATGTGGGACTATTTCTCCACTTACTCACACTTTCTATATTATTCCAGCACTCCCCCTCAAGTGTGAGTCCATAATGCTCCCCCACTTGTACCATCATTGACATCTTGAAACAGAACACCACTTCCTAGGCGCATTTTGATACAAGTCCCTTCCAGTCCCTTTCTCGAACCAAAGGCTCCGATACCACTATTGGGTATCAAAGTAAAAAAAAATAATAAGACAACTAAAATTAGGGATAAAAGTATAGAACTAAGGAGAAGCAATGGTCTATTAAACTTTTTGATGATTATGGGATGATTAAAAAAGTTACAATGTAGAAACTATTTATATTAATTGTTGTTCTATGAATAGATAACTTAATTTTCTTCTAACCATCTATAAATTGATGATTTCTATAACTTTGAAACTTTCTATCCACTACATATAATTGAACTTACATAATAAATTAAATATGGCTTTACTTCCTGACAGAGATACGTTTGTGGTTCCATTCTCAAGCATTTACAGGAGGAAAACAAAAAAGATGAAAAGAAGATCGAAGAATCGTGTGCGGTGCTTACCTACTGGAGATCGTCCGACGTGCCTTTAATCCGTGACTCAGGTAAGTGTTTCATTTTTAATTCATCATCTCTTCTTCTTTGGGATTTCAATTTCTACATCTCTTTGTTTGTTTTTCTATGCGTGTCCAAGTTTGTTGTTGTTTTTTCGCTATGCTTGAAGTTTCATATGCAGATTTATTGCACATTTTGTTGCAGCAAGATGATGATTGGAGATGCCAGGTGTTGAAGTGGTTCCGAGAAGATGAAGATGGAGAAGTGTTGTTGAATGAAGGTGCGGCTTATTTGTGAATATATGTTGTAAACGAATCAGAGATAAGAGATGAAAACATGTTATTATTGAAATTCACATTGGAAAAGTTGCAGAGAGTGCCGAGAGAACTCAGAGAGAAGCGAGTGAAGATTTTTGGATTTTTTGTGAATGAATCCTCATAATGAATTGTTTTTTTTAATGAATCATGGATTTGTTATTTATCTCCTAAGAGTTTGTTAGAAATTGAGAAATATCAGCCATTTGATCAATAGTTTGTTAGAAAATTGAATGGTTAAGATCTGTTCAGTTTGAGTTTGTTATGGTCTGTTATGAAGCTTACTCTGAAATTCTCTTTCTATCTTCTTTTGTTTAATTTTCATGATTTATTTTCCTCTGTATTTTCTGTTGCCACAATACTTATGTGGGACTGATTTTAAGATGATATTTTGAACAAGTTTGCATCAACTTTGGAGCTGTTTTGGTTCAACATGACACAAGAAAAAAATGACAAATTTGGACAGCTTCTTGACAAGAGTTCATGGACATTTGGATAGACTAAAGGCTTAGAAAAAATGATAAAAATTTTATGGAATGTAAATTTGGACATTGTATTTGAACTTGAGTATTTGAATTATGATGGATTTTGAATTTTGAATTTGATTTCAAATCATGCCTTTGAATGATGAACTTTGAAATCTTGAATAAATAATGGTATATGCTTTTGCCTCAAACTAATTCACATGATCTTGATCTTGTAATGAACATTAAAGCTTTAAATTTAAAGGATACAAACTGTTTGAATTTGTGGTACGCCTAAGTTCCAAGTAATCTAAATACATGAACCTTCCAACTTTAAACCCTTGATCTTGAAATGGTACTTGTACTTGAATTTGAAATGAATGAATAATTGGACTTGACAATTGAGATTTAACTCATTTTAACTTGTAATCAAGTAAGCCATATGACACTTTCTACCTTAAGAATTTGAATGAATACTTGCCAAATCAAAGCTTGCATTATAAGCAAAAAAAACTTAAGAACAAAAATGTCTTGTAAATTTAAATTGGGTGAAGTTAAACCATGAGGCCTGCCTTGATCACAAATAATTCTCAATCCCATCTTTTGTCATGCTTGACCAATTAACCTCATTCTTCAATTGAATCACAAATTCAAGAAGCAACACAAATCCTATTGGAAAGTTTGGTTAGATCTTAATTCATAACTTAAACAGCAATAAGCATCTTAATTTGATAAAATATTCAACCGATCATTAACCATTTGACAAGTAACATCACAACAAATAAGTAATTGGTTAAATCCTCTAAACTTCTTGAAAGGAAAGTCTTCTAGAGAAAGAAATTAGGAGAAACCCTAAATGAGGATGATGAACTTGCAATGAGGAAATAATGATGATACTTGTAGCCTTGAGAAGAAAACCTAGCACAATGAACCATTGATGAATAACCAATACCAATTCTCAGGCAGAACATAAGAGAAACCCTAATTCTTTGGCTCTGAGTGCACATTGGTGAAGAAGTCTTGAGATGGTGAGAGAACCAAAACCCTAGCTCAAGAAAAATCTCAATGAAGACCTGATGAACTCTTAAGCGTACAAGTTAAACCTTAAAGAACTTGTTCTTTGTAGAATCTTTGATGAAGACAACCTTGTATCTTGAGAAATCTTGCCAAGGAAGATATCCATGATGCTTTGTGATCCAAAACCCTAGTTTCATAACCCAAGATTGATAAATGAACCAGTTGAATCAACTTGAGTAAGGTAGCAACCTCAATCCATATGGAAAAACCTTGATGCAAAAGAGCCCTTTAATCCCATGCCTTAGGAGCTCAAATGAATGAATGATTTATAATGTAAGTGCATATGATGTTATGAATAGACATATTAGGGATAAAAAATAGGGTATGATGTGAGAACAAGATTTGGTTATGCAATATTATCTCTTGAGTTTTGATGATAACAAATGAGTATTTTTGTATGAACAATTTTGATACTCTAATGTTTGTTATTGTTGAGTACTTAACAAACATGTTCTACTTCTGATGGATGGCGTGGCTAAGACATTAGAAAAGAATTAAGTTCCACTTCTGCGCTACACAAGTTCTAATGAGCAGTAGCAAGACACTCTAGAAGACTCTAAAGTGTAGGCTCTGATATGAAGTCTAAAGAAATCAGTTAGAATAACTAAAGACAAAAGTTTCTACTTACGTCCATATAATGAAGACTTATGCTTCTAAAGACAATGTGTTCTAAAGAAACAAGTCAGAAGATCTGAAGACAAAAGTTTCTACTTACGTCCAGATGCTGGAGACTCATGCTTCTAAAGACAACGTGTTCTAAAGAAACAGTCAGAAGATTTGAAGACAAAAGTTTCTACTTATGTCCAGATGCTAAAGACCCATGTTTCTGAAGAGAACGAGTTCTAAAGACCAAGTGTTGAAGACTCTGAAGACATGAGTTCTAAAGACTCTAAATTTGAAGTTATAAAGACCCAAGATTATAAGAAAACGTTCTCACGACCAAGTGCCGAAGACTCAGAGGATGCAGTTATGAAGACTGAATACTTGAAGTTCTGATGACCTTATGTTATATTCCCGCTTCTGAACTCATGCTCGCAGAAGCCTCTGAAGTGCATAAGGAGAGAAGATAATGTTAACATGGTACAATAGTATATAATACGAAAAAGTCTTATTCCACTATCTCTCCACTAGCTTGAATTATGGAAAAGAAAAGGAGGTAGCAATACTATTTGTAATGACTCTTTTTTCAATAGCCAACGACTCTACTTTTCTTGGCTATATAAGAAAAGAATCACATGCTTAAAATGTTGTTGGTGTTCAAATATTGTTAGAGCTATTACGCGGAACATATTGAAGCTAAGCCAAAAGAAATCAAGAAGATGATGCAGAAGAATTCAAAAAGAGGCTATTCAAATTCTTATCAAATACTTCTTGGTAGAAGTATGAAGAAGCAAGGAGTTGTTGCTCATAGCTTGCTCAATTAAATAAAATAAAGACAAGAAGACTAAAACATGTTGCACTTAATCTTAGATCATATTCATCTTTGTAGAATCAAGTAAACAAAAGAGTTGTTGTTCATATTGTGTTATATCTTAAGTTCTTCATGTAAATTGTTTGTACACAAGAGTTATTGCTCATTATTGTGTCAAACAATCAGGAATTAATCATTTGTGCAATATGCTTAGGATTCTCAAGAAGACTTTAGTTGCGGTCATCGTAGATGAAATTCTGTTAAGAAAGACCAGGTTAGTCAGATTTCTTAAGGGGTCCTTGATGGTTATGTCTCATGGAGATCACTGAACGTATCTATTATACCCTAATTTTCCCCCCTAAGATCTCTCATCATTTCAATGTCAACCCACTCATATCAAGATCACACACTAGGGTTTAGTTCTTCTTCCTATCATTAGGTTTGCTTATGTGGGATTACCAAAAACCCTGATTTGTTTATCTTGTGTTGATTGACTTTTAACTAACAAATACAATGTATATATATTTGCTCTATGGATGTTAGAATTATAGGTGATGGCACAACACATTTCATCAGGTTGATTCATAGGTTCATGAGTTTATTTCCATGCCTTCTTCAACAAAGCTTCATTGAGATTTAAGCTTCATATTTCAGAGTGATTTAAATAAAATGTCATGACAAGGTCTAATATGTCTCATCATACTCCACTCTACTATGGAAAGTTAAGAGATGCAAGATTGATTCAAAAAGTTTGACCTAATTTGACAAGTTCTTGATTTATTGACCACAAGTACATAACTCCCTAAATTATCAATATTTTGAAGTAATTATTATTGACATGGCTTCATATTATCTTTTACATAACCTCTCTTCACAAGACAAAAGCAATTGTGCAAGAAAGATTGTCAAAAGTTGAAAGGGTTTCCAAGTCATTTTAATGCTTTAGGAGCTAGGGTTTTGAACTTCTAAGGGCTATATCTTGTTCATCTTTTGAGAGTCTTGAGTGGTTCCAAATTTATATTTCTATTTAAAGGGTTATTAAAAAATAACTTCAAGAGTTTCAAGCAAATTTTATATGGAAGATCACTAATGGTTGAGAAAGATTACAAGTCCTCTAGATAGGCCATCAAATTATTTTATGTGACTTCAATGGATCATAACTTGGTCAATTTTTATCATCTTGAGCTCATTCTTTTTTCAAAATGTTCTTAAGGATGTTAATTTGAACTCTCTTTTTGTTAATAAGCTTGTAAATGATTGCAAGATGCTTCTTGAGTTCAAAAAATTATAGGTCACCTCTTGGATTTTCATCAATTTCAAAAGATCATAACTTGTTCATTATTTAGAATTTTTGAGTGATATAAGTTTCAAAATACTCTTATAAAGTCCACTTCAAGATAGAATCAATTATCAAAGCTCAATTTTGAAGGAAGACCTTGTTGGAATCAAAACATTATAGGTCATTTTTGAAGAAAAAACAGAGAATTTTTTTAACTATAAAAGTCATCGCTTTATTCCTGATTTGGACCAAGTATAACTTCTAGCTCAAGCATCCAAATGAATTATTTCTTGGCACATTATAAATAATGTTACCCGATATTTCTAATGCATCAAGAATCAAGTCCTAAGGTTTCCTAAATCATGTACACAATGAGTTCAAAGTCAGCTACTTAAAACTGCATTTTTACTCTGTCAGATTTTGAAATCCATAATCCAGCTTCTAAACACCAAATTAGCATTCGTTTTTGATTTAAATATGTTTTAAAAAGTTACGAAAGTTGAATTAAGGATCAAAATGCAGGAATTAGCTGAGTTTTGATGCACATGGAGTCACACGTTTTCCACTTTTGGGCTCCATCCAATTTCCCTCTAAACTTCAATTTTCCTCTCAATTCTTTGCACCATTCACTTCACTATAAATAGAGGACCTCACTCCTCTCATTTTCTTAAGCTTGGACAGCCAAAATCACCCTGCCAAACTCTCTCCATAACTCACATTTTTGAGTTTTCAAATTCATCTTTTCTCCACTTTTCAATCCAATTTCTTCGTTAATTCTTCATCCTTGAACTTCACTGAAGCTAAAACAAAAGAAAAAATAAGCCTTAAGGTGTCCTAAATCGTGCTATCCAAGTCCAATTGTAGAGAAAATTCATCTGACTTCATTCAGGTCGTTTAAGGCGCCAGATCTTCTAACTCAAATTACTGGAATGGTCTATGATGTTCACTGATGCTTGCTATCAACTCAATTTTGGTGAATCAATGCATTTGATGCTTCTATTTTTTATTTCAAAATTTTAAAAAACTCTCTGGTTTTTTTTCAAATCGACTACATTGTGATTTATATAAATTTTTCGCAAGCATATGGTTGTGATCGTCTCAAGTAGACACATCTGATGGCACCATTGTTAACGCATAGATTTACAGATTAAAGGATTTGAGTTTTGCTTTACTTGCAGGAGGCTGGAGGTTGAAGATGACCTACGTGTCGTTCTTCAACCAATGATACTCAACCATTTGCTTTATTTTGATTGGTTGGATTTTTTGTGTTACATACACGCATATTGACTTGGATTCATGATACTCCCTCACCTGAGATCTATTAGATCTTTCAGCGTGTATAAGTGAGTTAGATCCAACACATGTGGTTTTTTCTGATTTATTTTATTTTATAAAACTTTTTTTTAAATCCCTTTTATCTTTAAAAGTTCATAACTCTCTTATTTTTTATCCAAAAATTACAAAAAAAAATACTTTGAATTATTTCTGACTTTGTGAATATTTTTTCATATTTTTATTTTGATGTTTGATATTTTTCATAACTTTTATATTGTTTGTCTTATTTTAATTATTTTAAAAATACTTTCTGGTCTTTTTAAATTCTAGAAAAATTATGGAAGGATCCAATGATCTCTTGACAAATATTGGTGACCTTATTTATTTTTATTTCGGATTTTACTATTTTTTACAAATTTTAGTTTATTTTGCTTATTATTTTAAATTTTAAAAATAGTTTCTAACTTTAAAAAACTCTAAAATTTTTTGTCAACTATTATTGACTCATATTTTCCCTCTGACTATTTTTTAGGATTTTTATTTTGTGTTTTAATATAATTTGTGTATTTTACCAATTATTTTCCTTTTATAAACCATTTAAATATTTTTTTATTAATCATTATTTTATTATTTTTGTATGGTCCTGACTTGGATTTCATTTGGTGACAAATTCCTCAACCTCATTAGATCTTGGGTGTTAATTGGTTGAAAATCCAAATCCACCAAAATGGATGAATGATGATGATGATATTTGAAACCCTAATTTCATAAAATACATCCCCTCCTTCTTCATCTTAACCCTTTCTTACATGTGCTACATGTTGTTAGAGAATAATCTACATATCATTTCTCTAAACATATGGTACATATATTGCTATTGATCAACCTCAAAATAGGTGCGACTTCTACATAAGTCCATTTACGATTTCTTAACATAGCGTTAAATGTTTTCTCGATTCGAGAAATGATCATTCGTGGACCAAACCCTTGTTTTCAAGCCCAAGGTATGTTTAATTTGAAACCTTTAATCCAATAACCTTGAGGTTCATTGTTAGGAGGCTTTGGTCTTATAAATCCTCTAATGAATCATCATAAACTTTGGTCTAAGTGAATTATTTAAACATCGTTGACGATATGTTATTGTCTTGAGAATTTGAAATGAGGGATATACTTGACAAAAAGCAAATGAAACTTTTTCTTGAGAAGCTTTGATTTTATCAATCTTCTAATGAGTCTTCAAATGCAAGCTTCAAGATGGTCATTCAACTAAACTATAATTTCTAACTCACTAACAATTGACTTTTACTTTATGCTTTTACTTTATGCCTTTACTTTCACGTACCATTTATTTTAGCATTTATAGTTCATGCCATTTTTTATCTTTGCTCACTTGAGCATTTATCTTTATGTCATTTTGATTTTTGCTCACTTGAGATTTTCATTTTCTTTTTGAAGATACTTAATAACCAACTTGAACAATAAAAAACTTTAAGGTTACTTGGACTATTTGGTTACTATCCTTGGCATAATGGAGTTATGGACCTCTTGGACTTAGGATTAAAAGCCTTGATACCCTTGGGACCTTGTGACTTTGTTTGTTATTTTGTCTGGAGTTCTTGGGATTTAGCCCAAGACATTGGGTTGATTTTCTTTATGTGCATGTTATTCTGATTATGTGCTTTGTCTGTGATTGAGAATTCCCTTGTATTCAGTTGTTACTCTGCCCAATTATTGAGAAGACTTAACTCATCCAAAGCTTGGTATTATTAATATATTTAGTATCTTTTCTTGCTTGGTTCAAATCCAAAGGATGTGAATTCTACATTGACTCATTGTGTCAAGTGTTGACTTCTTGTTGTTTAGATGGTTCTTTAGCCTATATTTTATCTTATGCTTTAGGATAATCCCTTCATCTCCTCCCATCTTCTTTAATTTCATAAGTGTTCTCCCTCCTTTTCAAAACTCTTCTTGTTTTCCAACTTGAACTGTTTTCATAATAAACTTGGACTTAGGTCCATGCATTTTCAAAAATATTTTCTTAATCAAAATTTAACCAACTTAATCATACTTTGACATTTTTGTGAGAAGACTAAAAGTCAATCAATCTCATTCAAACCATTTTTTCCACTTTGACTTTTTACCTTAAACTATTTTCTTAAAAAGATTAGCCTCTTCTTATCAATCCTTGTAGTGATGCGAGCTACTATACTTCTACGATATGTAGTGAAGCGAGATCTTTTCCACTTGGGTGTTGAGTGAGGCTTTGTTGATTTTAAAATCTAAGCTATATCCCGCACTTTGAGAGGATGAAAATTCTCCTTTCTCATAATCGTGGGTAGTAAGTATGTTTTCCACTCGGACATGACGATGGTGTCTCGTCTCTTAAAATTAACCAACACATATATATTTAAATTTCTAAAGGTGAACTATGAGTACCTTGATCCCCTATTGCATGAAAGGTGGTATGTAGGCACTAAAGGTTCGCAATCGCAGTGGCTGCAAAAATTATAAAATAAATACTTCTCTTCTCACCTCCACCATCTATTTCTATATACAACACTTATAACAAAAATACATAAATTTTCAAAGAGGTTCATGTGGAGTACCATAGATGTTTAGGGTGTTAATACCTTCCCTTTGCATAACCAAACCCCGTACCTAGATTCTCTCCCCCTCTTCTTTTGGTTATTCGCTCTTTTCCTATTTCCTTTGGAAACAATAAAGCGCAGTGGCGAATTTTTATTTGACCTGTGCGAGTTAAGTCAATCCAATGGCTTAGTTTCAACATTTCTACCGCTACAGAAAAAATGGTGACTTCACTGGGGAAAGATTGACCAAATGTTGGTCTATCTCTAAGTGGGTTAAGCCTATCTTTGCTTATTTATGTATGTGTTATTATTTGTTGTGTGTTATGTGTTATATATATATTTGTCTGGATTTTCCTTGTTTTCAGGGTGCTCGGTGATTTCTCATAAGTCCTCTACCCGGACTTGGGCAAACTTAAGATAAGACGAGCAGTATAGTCATGTTAACTTTGAGAGAGGAATCCCCAAAAATGAGATATGATACCCCCCACTCAATGGAGGCCCCTTTGATTGTAGTATTCGTTTATCGAGAAATCAGGAAGACATATTGCTTTCGACCTGGGACCTGCTGAAGCTACGAATCATATAACCCTTAACCCATCTTGGCCTTTTAGGTGAAGCGTGGAAACTATGACGGAGCAATCCGAAAGTGGTTGTCACACGATACTACACTCAGATGAGTTTTATCTAAGAATATTACTAATTACTGAGTTAAACAGGACGTTGGTAATATCCAAAGGAAGGATGTAGACTCTTGGAACCTTTTAGAACCTTGTTCGGCAGGTGACAAACTATTAGTCCATACCTTGTAGGTAATACCTTTGACTTTATTATCGTGACTTTGAACCTATGAATCCCCCCCTATATTTGTGATCTTGTGTGTGATTGTTGCATCATGCATTCATGCACCCATGAGCATTCTTTAAAATAGTTGATTCAAGGAACTTAAAGTCGAGTTTTGCGAATATCTCAGGTACTTTTGACCATGGATTTTGGAAGAAGAAACACTCGGAAATATAGTTTCAAAGATCCTAAGATAGAGGAGCTGATTAGTTTGATTCCTGAGATTGAAAGCTCTACGGATTTCCAGAAGAAATATGGAGCTGTCGTGCCTCTTATGAAGCTTAAGATGAAGGAGGGTATCCTTTCTACATTGGTCTGGTTCTATGATCCATTGTGCTGGTGTTTTACTTTTCCTGATTATCAGTTAATGCCCATATTGGAGGAGTATTCTTACCTATTTGGCTTACCTATTACTGATTGTGTTCCTTTCACCGAATTAGAGGAAGAATCTAAATCTCATGAAATTGCTGCTATGACCCATTTGAAGAAGTCTGAGATTGAGGCTGCTATGACTACTAAAGGAGGAATTAGGGATTTACCTGCTTAGTTCCTATTGGAGAAAGCTCGTTACTTTGCCAAGATGAAGAGTACGGTTGTTTTTTAGGCTATCTTTTCTTTGCTTGCCTATGGTTTGTTCTTATTTCCTAATGTCGATAAGTTTGTGGATGTTAATGCCATTAGGATCTTGATGATTGGGAATCAGGTTCCTACGCTGCTAGGGGACACTTATTATTCTATCCATCTTTGGAATTTCTATCAGGAAGGGATGATCATCTGTTGCATGTCATTATTATGTCAGTGGTTTATTTCTCACTTACCTCGGTATTTTGCTTTCTGGGATATCAAGAAGGAACCTCGTTGGGCACCGAAGATTATGGCTCTCACTCATTCTGACATTTTTTGGTATCATCAAGCTTATTATGACATGGATATTATTGATAGTTGTGGTAGTTTCCCCAATGTACATCTTATTGGTACAAAGGGAGGAACTAACTATAATCCCGTTCTTGCGCACTGTCAACTTGGATATCCGATGAGACAAACCAAATAGTATTCATTTGAGTGGTATCTTTATCAAAGAAGGATAAGATCACAAGGAGGATAAGAAAGAGATTGAGAAGGCTTGGCGCCATATTCATAAAAAGAGTAGAAAAGATTTGGGACCAAGAGGAGTTGTTCCTTTAGAACCATATATCCATTGGGTACAAACAAGGGCAATTCAGTTGAAGATGCCTTATTCTCGTGAAGAACTTATATCTGATGTGTTTATGAGAATTACTCCTCCTATTTTAGATGATGTAGAAGAACTTCATCTTGCCCTGGTTAGGATGCAGCAAGAGAATGAAGCATGGAAGAACAAGTACCAGACTTTGGAAGTATCCTACTCAACAGAATTGAAAGATAAAGATGACTTGATCGAGATTCTTAAGAGTTGAGTTATGGAGATGATGGAGAAGCAAGAGGATTTATTTTCCTCTAGAGCTTAGCCAAGACCTAGTGGCTCACTTCCTGACTCTGGTTATTGGAAAGAAGTCACTAACAGGTATGCAGAAGAGAACAAGCAGTTGAAGGCTCAAATTTCAAGAATTACGAGAAAGCGTCAATGCATGGAGAGATCTTCATCAGCTCTAGCTCCTTAGGATTTTAGATTCTATCTTTATTCTCTTGTACTTAGGATCATTGAAATTTGTACTAAAAGTTGTAATCCATTTCGAAGTTATTATATGAAATTTTCAGTATGTGTTAAGACTTTAATATTTGCAATTGCCTATAATTCTTTGAGTTCCTTGAAAAAATGATAAATAAATCATATGCATTGCATATGATGCATCACTTTTCACATATGCTTGCATTTCTGTTCATACCCAATTATCTTACTGTGTTTCTCTACTTCGTCCAGTCAGCAAGTTGTCTCATCGATCTAATACGCGGGCAAATTCCAGGAAGAAAATAGAGAATCTTAAACAAGAGAATCGTGAGCTGCGCGAAGAAGTTACTTCTTTAAAGGTCAATAAGGCTAATCTAACAGCTTTGATGGAATCACTGGTGACTTCCCAGAATCAGCCACCGCTTGCTACCCCGTCTCCTCAGGTTGCTCAACCACAACAGACGATTGTTATTTCAAAATTTCAATCAGTCCCCGTTTCTGTTACTCCCATTATTGTTGCTCAGAATTGTATGCCTCAAGGTTACCCTTGGGGAATGACTAAAAATTTTATGCCAGAAGGTTTTAATCTAGATTCTCAAGTTGCTCCATTTTCTCAAGAAGTTGCTATTACTACGCCTCCTGTGGTGCATGTTGCTCCTGTTGCTAGAAATGAGATTCATTATGATTTGCCACCTCCGGTGAATGCTGTGCCTATTATTAATGATGAAGTTTATTTTCCTATTCCTCCACCAAGTGAAAGTGCGAGTTTCAATGATTGACTGGAAGACTTTCACGACCAATTTAATGAGATGCAGAAGGAAATGAAGGCTCTTCGAAGAAAATAATTATTCGATCAGAACATCAGTGAGCTCTGTTTAGTTCCTAACGTAAAAGTACCAGCAAAGTTCAAGGTGTCAGAATTTGAGAGATACAAGGGCAACTCTTGTCCTCGTGACCACTTAGTGATGTATATCAGAAAGATGTCCACTCATACTGATGATCAACATTTGCTTATTCATTTCTTCCAGGATAGCTTAACCGTTGATGAATTAAAATGGTATATAGGTTTGGACAATAGCAGTATCCGAACCTTCAATGATTTGGGCGAAGCTTTTATCGAGTAGTACAAGTATCACATGTTTATGGAACCTGACTGTGACCAACTGAGGGAGATGGCTCAGAAGGATAAAGATTCATTTAAATAATATGTGCAACGTTGGCGTAAGTTTGCTGCTTAAGTAGTACCTCCGATGGGAGTGCAAGAAATGACCAAGGTCTTTCTCAAAACCCTGGGATCATATTACTATGAAAGAATGGTTCCCAATGCACCAAGTGATTTCACTGAGATGGTAAGAATGGTTTCTAGTCCGTCTATAAAAAGCTGTCAGGGAAGAACGATTGATAAAATATGAAGGAACGAAGAAATCATCATATGGGTTTTCTAGGAATAAAGAGAGTGAAACAAATGTTGTCATTGAGGAAAGAAAGTTTAGACTACCAAGAAGATGTCATCAATACCAATAACACGTTTCTTCTGTGACTCCAGTTTTAAATACAACTCCGACAACTATCTCCTATCAAAGACCACCTCCTCAAGAAAATCAAGGGCAAAGTCACAAGAGAGAAGCTTTTGACTATATTTCGATGAGTTATGCAGAGCTGTTTCTAGCGTTGATTCAAAATAAATTGGTGCATATTAGGCCTCCCCTACTATACCTTCACCTTTACCATGGTATTATAAGGTGGATCAGACATGTGCTTTTCATCAAGGAGCCCCAAGGCATAACATCGAAAATTGTTATCCTTTGAAGTCTAAAGTACAGAAGAGGGTGAGATCTGGTCTTTTATCTTTTAAAGATGTTGGTCCTAACGTAAAAGATAATCCATTACCCAAGCATGAAGGCGGAAGCACCGTGAATATGGTTTCTTATTGTCCCGGGGACTTCCAAATTTTTGATATTAACTTGGTGAGAGGATATTTGGTGAAGATGCATGCTGATCTCTGTGAATTCATCTATTATACACATGACCATGCTGGTTGTAGTATTTGCAGTATAGATATCCATGGATGTGATAAAGTGAGAGATAATCTTCAAGAGATGATGGATGAAGGTCTTATCCATATAATCAGGCCAAGGGTTGAGTATGAAGAAAAAGTGAATATGGTTTATGGATGTCTCGGTGAATTTCGGATTTTTGATATGAATTATATGAATGACGATCTGGTGCCGTTGCATGCCATATTTTGTCAGATGGAGGGTCAGGAGGTACATCATTATGGATCTTGTCGAGTCTGTTGTAGGGATTCCCGTGGTTGTTATGTGGTAAGAAGAGGTGCTCATTTATTGCTAGATAATGGTACTATCAAAGTCACGGGTAATAGAGATGATTACAATGGAGTTAATATGATTGAAGATTACTCTACTAAGGATGTCTCTGATAATCAATACATTTTTATTGATGAGTTCTTTTCTTTTGATGAGTCAGATTCGGTAAGCAAGGATGTTTTGTTTGACAAAGAGTTTAAGTCTCCTAAGGAAGCCAGAGTGAATGTCATTGTTCCATGTTTGGGTGTTCCCACTCCTGTAGAGATTGATTATTATAGCAAGCCTATTGGTTCTCCAGTAGTTATTTGTCTACCTGGTCCTGTTCCATATAAATCAGATAAAGTTGTGCCTTATAAATACAACACGACTATCCTGGAAGATGGTGTGGAAATCCTTATCCAACCTTTGTTTGACGTCAAGAATATTGCTGAAGCCAGTCGGGTAACTCACAGTGGTCGAGTTTTTGCCCCTACTTTTTAAAAAGATGTTGATTCTGGAAAGAAGATGTTTGAGAACGATGACCCTCAGAAAGTGGTGGGAGAATCTAGTGGTGCTGTTTTGGAAAAGGATGTGGATGATTTGTTGAAAATTATCAAGATGAGTGACTACAAGATTGTAGATTAATTGTTGCAAACTCCTTTTGGAATTTCCATTCTAGCCATGCTAATGAACTCTTCTGCTCATCGAGAATCTTTGATGAGAGTGTTGGATCAAGCTTTTGTTGAGAGTGACATGTCTCTCGATTAGTTCAGCAGTGTTGTGGGGAATATTACATCTTGTAATAATATGAGCTTTTGTGATGATGAGTTGCATGATGAAGGAAGAAACCATAACCTGGCTCTCCATATTTCCATGAATTGTAATAATGACTCTTTGTCAAATGTGCTTATTGATAATGGGTCTGCTTTCAATGTCATACCAAGAAGTACACTCATGAAGCTTAAGTACCAGGGGGCTCCTATGCGTCCAAGTGGAATCATAGTGAAAGAATTTGATGGTTCAAGGAAGTCTGTCATCGAAGAGGTAGATTTGCCTATTCACATAGGACCACACTTATTCCAGATCACTTTCTAGGTTATGGATATTGTTTCCGCTTATAGATGTCTATTGGGATGACCATGGATCCAGAAGCATAAGTCGTTACTTCAACCTTGCACCAGAAGCTGGAATTTTTTCGTGAAGGAAAGATGGTCATTATGAATTGGGAGAAGGCTCCGTTGATATCTCATTTGTCACCTTTCAGCATTGTGGAAGTTGATGAAGTTGTTGTTGGAACTCAGTTCTAAGCTTTATCTATTAATAATATAAGGAAGAATAAAGATTATATTTCCTCGTTTAGATATGCACAACAGGTAGTTCAGAAAGGCCCTAGCAAGGTGTGGGGGCAGGTTATTAATCCTCCTGTGAACAAGAGTAGGACCGGCTTGGGTTTCTCCATAAAGAAGGAAGTTGTGAAGCCGAAGTCTGCATTAAGTAAGTACAGGGCATCTCACAGTGCTGGGTATCTTTATCCAACTACTCCAAAGATCAATGCTATTCTTGAAGATGAATCAGATCAAGAGATGACAAACTTCGTGACACACGGAGTTAGAGTCCTAAACTGGATCACTATTGATGTTCCTTCTTGCATGCACATTTCAAAGTAATTTGTGTTTTAGTCTTTTCAAAAATCTTTCACTCTGCCCAAGGTAGAAGTAATGATGTTATATGGGCATATCTGATATTTTGATTTTTTAAATCATTAATAAAAGTTGTTTTTGATTCCAAAATCATGTTTTTTCTTTTTTTCTTTTTCTTGGAATATGGTAATAAAAAAAAAGAAAATACCCTTTCAAAATAAATGATAACTATAAATAAATCTGCATAATCACTTGTTACATGTGTTAGTTTCTAAAACCAATCATAAATCACATGTGCAGATTAATTAAAAAACCCGTTGAATGCAATGACCTTGCACCCTCTCCCAACTTTGAATATCCTATGTATATGGATGAGGAAGAAGAATATGATGAAATTCCAGAAGAGGTTTGACGATTGCTTGAGCGCGAGTAAAGTGCCATTCAACCATATAAAGAGTTGTTGGAGACAATTAACTTGGATTCAGAGGAAGATCCAAAGGAAGTCAAGATTCGAGCATTACTTCATCCTGATGTGAAGAACATGTTGATTGAATTTCTGAAAGAATATATGGATATCTCCGCCTGGTCTTATCGAGATATGCCTGGTCTAGATATCGATATTGTGGAGCACTATTTGCCGCTAAAGCCAGAATGCTCGCCAATTAAATAGAAGTTTTGAAGAACTCATCCTGACATGACAGTGAAGATTAAAGAAGAGGTTTTAAAACAGATTGATGCCGGTTTTCTTATGACATCAGTGTACCCTCAGTGGATTGTCAATATTGTTCCAATACCGAAAAAAGACGGAAAAGTCTGCATGTGCATTGATTATAGAGATTTAAACAAAGCTAGTCCAAAAGATGACTTTCCATTGCCGCATATCGATATATTGGTTGATAATACAGTGAAATTCAAAGTATTTTCGTTCATGGACGGATTTCCCGGATACAATCAAATCAGAATGACTCTTGAGGACATAGAAAAAACAACGTTTATCACACCCTGGGGAACATTCTGTTACAGAGTTATTCCCTTCGGGTTGAAGAACGCTAGTGCAACGTACTAGAGGGCCATGACAACCCTATTCCATGATCTAATGCACAAGGAAATTGAGGTATATGTTGATGATATGATTGCCAAATCCCAGACCGAGGAAGGGCATTTAGAAGATTTGTTGAAATTGTTTCAGTGTTTGAGAAAGTTTCATCTCCGCTTGAACCCAAATAAATGTACTTTTGGTGTTCGTTTAGGAAAATTTCTAGGTTTCATTGTCAGCCAAAAAGGAAATGAAGTTGATCCTAATAAAGTTAAGGCAATTCAAGAAATGCCTGTACCAAGAACTGAAAAGCAAGTTAGAGGCTTCCTTGGAGGTTTGAATTACATTTCCAAATTTATTTCCCATATGGCTGCAACATGTGAACCGATCTTCAAGTTGTTAAAGAAATATCAAGGTTGTGTATGGAAGGACGATTTCCAAAGGGCATTTGAAAGCATTAAAGAGTATATGCTTGAACCTCCTATCTTTCTCCCTCCGGTTGAAGGAAGACCATTGATTATGTATCTAATTATGGTAGATAATTCTATGGGTTGTATTTTGGGATAACAAGATGAAACAGGAAGAAAAGCATATGCCATTTATTATCTCAGTAAGAAGTTTACCGACTGTGATTCACTGTATTCTATGCTGGAAAACATGTTGCGCTTTGGCCTGGGCGACAAAGCGATTGCGGCAATATATGTTGAATTATACTACTTGGTTGGTTTCTAAAATAGATCCAATTAAGTATATTTTTGAAAAGCCTACTTTTACTGAAAGAATTTCCTGTTGGCGTGTGCTATTGTCTGAGTATGATATTGAATACCGAACTCAGAAGTCTATAAAAAGAAGTGTATTGGCGGATTATCTTGCTCACCAATCAGTTGATGATTATCATCTCGTTAAATATGATTTCCCGGATGAGGATGTAATGTATTTGAAAGTAAAAGATTGTGATGAGCCTTTGCCCGAGGAAGATCATGATCCTGAATCCCGATGGGGTATGGTGTTTGATGGAGATGTAAATGCTTATAGGAAGGGAATTGGTGTTGTGATTATCACTCCCCGTGGATCACATGTCACTTTTACTGCAAGGTTGACTTTTGATTGCACCAATAACATGGCAGGATATGAAGCTTGTATCATGGGTCTTGAAGAGGCTATAGATATCATATTAAAAGTCTAGATGTATATGGTGATTCAACTTTGGTAATCAATCAGATTAACGGAGAATGGGATACTCGTCATGTTGGCTTGATTCCTTATAAAGATTATGCTAGAAGATTATTACCTTTCTTTAATAAAGTTGAATTGCATCACATTCCCAGAGATGAGAATTAGATGGAAAATGCCTTAGCAACCTTGGATTCCATGTACCAAGTGAATACTTGGAATGATGTACCTCCGATCACTGTTTGACGTCTTGACAAACCCGCTCATTTGTTTGCTACAAAGGGTATATCAGATGAAAAACCTTGGTACTATGATATCAAGCACTTCCTCCAGACTCGAGAGTACCCGCTCGGGACGTCTAATAAAGATAGAAAGACATTAAGAAGGTTGGCAGGTAGATTTTTCCTCAATGAAGATCTGCTATTCAAAAGAAATTACGATATGGTCTTGCTCAAATGCGTGGATAGACACGAAGCAGACATGTTGATGCATGAGATCCGTGAAGGTTCCTTTAGTACCTATGCCAATGGACATTCAATGGCAAAAAAGATGCTTAGGGCAGGTTACTATTGGCTGACAATGGAATCAGGCTATTACAAGTTTGCGAAGAAGTTCCATAAGTTCCAAATTTATGTTGACAAGATTCATGTGCCTCCAACGTTTCTCAATGTTATTTCTTCTCAGTGGCCTATCTTTATGTGGGGTATTGACATGATTTGAATAATTGAACCCAAGGCATGAAATGAACATCTTTTCATCTTGGTGGCAATTGACTACTTCACTAAATGGGTGGAAGCAACTTCTTATGCTAATGTCACCAAGAATATGGTTGTGTGCTTTATCAAGAACAATCTTATATGTCGGTATGGTGTGCCAAGCGGGATTATTACTGACAATGGCTCAAATCTAAATAACAAGATGATGACAAAACTTTGTGAAGAATTCAAAATTTTCCATCATAATTCGTCTCCTTACAGGCCTAAGATGAATGGGGTTATTGAAGTTGCTAATAAAAATATTAAAAATATCATCCAGAAGATGGTTGTTACCTATAAATATCAGCATGGGATGCTTCCTTTTGCTTTGCATGGGTATCATACATCTGTCCGCACTTTGACATGAGCAACCCTGTTTTCTCTTGTATATAGTATGGAATCAGTACTCCCCATTGAGGTTGAGATTCCCTCTTTGCGTGTAATAATGGAAACCAAGTTGTCAGAGGATGAATGGGTTCATAACAGGTTTGACTAGTTGAATTTGATCAAAGAAAAGAGAATGACGGCCATGTGCCATGGCCAATTATATCAGAAAAGAATGAAGAAAGCTTTTGATAAGAGGTCAAGCCTCGTGAATTCATAAAAGGTAACCTCGTGCTCAGAAAGATCATGTCTTTTAACACTGGTTCTAGGGGAAAGTGGACTCCCAATTACGAAGGCCCATATGTTGTCAAGAAAGCCTTCTCTGGCGGTGCGTTGATTCTTGAAACTATAGATGGTGAGGAGTTCCCACGTCCCATGAATGCTGACGCAGTCAAGAAATACTTTTCCTAAGAAAATAAAAGAACAAGTCGCTAATTTGAAAACCCGAATGGGAAGCTTATGCAAAAAAGAGCGTCTCAGTAGGCTGAAAACCCGAAAGGGCGATCTAGGCAAAAGTTAGAGACATAAACTGAATAAATCTTCCTGATAGGTTAAAAACCCAGAAGGGAAACCTAGGAAAAATTTAGGTATTTCTTGGCAAGTAACTGCATTAGACAAGACTTGATCATTGAAGCAACAATCTTCTCAAATTCTTATTACACTTCAACTAAAGTCTCTACTCATGAGTTCAAAGTTGTTAGGGAGAATAGTGGTTATTGTATTTTAATGTATCTTTTCCATGTACTTACCATTTTCTAAACTTTGTAATCATTCATGGAGTCACGCCATTTGCGGACTACCATTCTATTAATAAAGTTTGAGCCTTTATCCAATTTTTTGTGGTTCTTATTTCATTCTGTTTACAAAAATTTCATTTATTATTGATAGTAATTTTCAAAACAAAAAGACATAATAATAAAAACATGTTTTTGAAAAGAATTTGAAAATCACCTTTTACTTATGATTTTATGATTCAAGTGGAACAAAAGTAGTGATTCCAAGGATGTACTAACCCCAGAGTTCAGAAGGGATTCCTTAAGATGTATCTCAAGATTACTCTTTCTGATACGCGTATGATCCATTTGTGTTATGAATATTTGGATTTCATATCAATTAATATATGGGGGTGTGGAGTTGGTGATCTCATCTTTCCCCGATTAAGTCTTAGCTCAGATCTTATTCAGGTTGATTATTTGGTTTCGGGTCTACGTGGTTTGAAACCTCTATCCCGAGTTCCCCAGTGAGGTCTTTGTTCATCTGATGAAAGTTCTTTCCCTCTTTGCATGTTGAGTGAGAATCATTCACAAATCATCGTTCTTTGAAGTAATAACATTGTTGTTGTTGTTATTTATTTCCCAGACATCCTCTTAAAGGCAGTATTCTTTTCTAAAGAGTTTTGGGATGGCTGTCAACTTTTTGGGTTTTCTCTCGGCAAGTGTTGAGTTTGGTTTAAAATCCCCATAATTTTGACCTCTTGTTGTGATATTAACTTCTTTAGGTCTCCAAATGAATTGAGGATGTTGTTTCCCTTTAAGATGAATATCCCCATGAAGCTTCATAATTTCTACTCGAAGAAGTTTACATAGACTATTATCCTTAATTTTGGATAATGTGGTTGAGCTCTCCTTGATGATGTGAGGTTGTCCTCCCCAATGAAGTCGGCATGAGATCCCAAGTTGAAGTCTCAATGATTTGGTTTTCACCTTCCCTAATAAAGTCAGTATTGGAATCTCCAACAAAAAACTAAACAATGAGGCATTGTGTTCCCCAGTCGAAGTTTCTATGATATTCCCCGGTGAAATCTGGAGGAATATTTTATAGCCCTGCAGATGCATTGGTTTATTACTATCTAATTATGCTTTGATTATTTTTCGAACTATGTTTCTTCCCAGTGGAGTTAAGCCGTGAAGTAGGAATTTGTTTCCTCGTATGGTGCTTACTCTCTTATGGAATCTTAATCCTAGAAGTGATTCAGCCAAGTTTTGTTTTTTTTGTCCAAGTTGGTTTTGTCTGGTTATCCCCAGTGCAATGTGTCTGTTTCGTCAGCATATACATGATAACATTTATACATTCATACATACATCATGCATAGTTGAATTTAAAAATTCATTGCTCATTTGCATTTGTTATGATTTTGGTTGACATATTTCCCTATTTGCAGAGTTAGGTTACCCTTTTTCCAATAGGTTATCGACCTTAAGAAGAAAGTGTATATCCTTTTAATTTCCCCACTGAGTTTTCCCTCGTGGAAGAATTTTGCTTTATCCTTCCTGCCCAACTCATTATTTGGATGGAAGTTGATCTCTATTTGAGTTCATTCCTCATTGGATATTGTCTTAGTTGACTGTCTCACTTTGGATTGTTCCTGGCTTGAAATCACGGTCCCCAACAACTTTGTTATTTTGATTTCTGTAGGCTTTGAGCCCTGGGTTAAGAATTTGCATTTATTTTGCACGAGAAGACTTTATCTCTTCATCAGGAATACATTGGTATTTCCCAAGGAAGCCAAGATTCATTTCCCAACAGCATTATTGCAATTCCTTCTCATAACAACAAGTGGCGGTCTCTTTATTTGAACAACCTGTTCTTCCTCAGTGAGTTTGTCAATGCCAGAAGAGATTTGTTACTCCAATGAATGGTAGTCTCGTCATTATGGGAGATAGTTTGTTGTTGAGATTTGTTACTCTAATGAATGGTAGTCTCGTCATTATTGGAGATAGTTCGTTGTTGAGATTTGTTACTCCGATGAATGGTAGTCTCGTCATTATGGGAGATAGTTTGTTGTTGAGATTTGTTACTCTAATGGATGGTAGTCTCGTCATTATGGGAGATATTTCATTGTTGATATTTGTTGCTCCAATGGATGGTAGTCTCGTCATTTTGGGAGATAGTTTGTTGTTGAGATTTATTACTCCAATGGATGGTAGCCTCGTCATTATAGGAGATAGTTCGTTGTTGAG
The DNA here is from genome assembly GCA_948472305.1 of Vicia faba. NCBI lineage: Eukaryota > Viridiplantae > Streptophyta > Magnoliopsida > Fabales > Fabaceae > Vicia > Vicia faba. The sequence continues at coordinate 77,048,061 of OX451735.1, forward strand.
ATTTTTTACTCCAATGAATGGTAGTATCGTCATTATGGGAGATAGTTTGTTATTGATATTTATTACTCCAATGAATGGTAGTCTCATCATTATGGGACATAGTTCATTGTTGAGATTTGTTACTCCAATGGATGGTAGTCTCGTCATTATGGGAGATGGTTCATTATTGAGATTTGTTACTCTAATGGATGGAAGTCTCGTCATTATAGAAGATAGTTCATTATTGAGATTTGTTACTCCAATGAATGGTAGTCTCGTCATTATGGGAGATAGTTCATTGTTGAGATTTATTACTCCAATGAATGGTAGTCTCATCATTATGGGAGATAGTTCGTTGAGATTTGTTACTCCAATGAATGGTAGTCTCGTCATTATGGGAGATAGTTCGTTGTTGAGATTTGTTAATCCAATGAACGGTAGTCTCTTCAATATGGGAGATAGTTCATTGTTGAGATTTATTTACTCCGATGGATGGTAGTCTCGTCATTATGGGAGTTAGTTCATCATTGAGATTCACTTTGCACTAAAGTAGTTCATTTGTTTTTGGTCGGAAGTGCTAATTTTAATCATTTTTTACCTACCATAATATTGGTATTTACCCGTATTATCTTACCATTTCTTTTCCACGTAAATCGATGTTACTTTTTTGCTATCCTCTTTGTGAGTGGGTAGTTCGCAGTTATCTGTCGATCTTAGTCATCCATTAATCTTTCCTCAATATTTTGAGTTGATGATTCCTTATCTTCTCTTTGGGATTTACCCCAGTAGAGTCGAGTCTTTTATTCACCAGTGATTTATTTTCCTGGTCAGATTTTCTTTTGATCCTTTATTTTTATTTCCCGCATCCCCAGTGGTGTCCTGAGTCACCTTTGGATTTGTTTGTTTGCATGCATGATCATAAGCATTTCGCGTTGAGATGAAGATTTTAACCTTTGTATCTCTGGATAAAAGACACTTAAATAAGGGTAGCTGTTATACACCAATTTTTCCCCTAAGATCTATCATCGTTTCAATGCCAATCCAATCATATCAAGATCACACACTAGGGTTTGGTTCTTCTTCCTATCTTTAGGTTTGCTTATGTGAGATCACAAAACACCCTGATTTGTTTATCTTGTGTTGATTGACTTTTAACTAACAAATACAATGTATATATATTTGCTCTATGAATGTTGGCATTATAGGTGATGACACAACACATTTTATCAAGTTGATTCATAGGTTCGTGAGTTTATTTACATGCCTTCTTCAACAAAGCTTCATTGAGATTTAAGTTTCATCTTTGAGAGTGCTTTAAAGACAATGCCATGACAAGGCCTACTATGTATCATTATACTCTACTTTGCTAAGGAAAGTCAAGAGATACAAGATTGATTCAAGAAGTTTGACCTAATTTGACAAGTTCTTGATTCCTTAACCACAAGTGCATAAATCCATCAATTATCAATATTTGGAAGTAATTCTTCTTGCCATGGGTTCATATTATCATTTACAACAACCTCTCTTCACAAGACAAAAGAAATTGTGCAAGAAAGATTGTCAAAAGTTGAAAGGGTTTCCAAGTCATTTTGATGCTTTAGAAGCTAGCGTTTTGAGCTTCTAAGGTCTATATCTTGTTCATCTTTTGAATTTTTTGAGTGGTTCCAAAGATACATTTCTATTTAAAGGGTTGGTTATTAACAAATCACTTCAAGTGTTTAAAGAAAATTTTATATGGAAGATCACTAATGGTTGAGAAAGATTACAAGTCCTCTAGATAGGCCATCAAACTCTTTTATGTGACTTCAAAGGATCATAACTTGGTCAATTTTTATCATATTGAGCTCATTGTTTTTTCATAATGATCTTAAGGATGTTAAATTTAACTCTCTTTTTGGTGCTAAGCTTGTAAATGATTGCAAGATTCTTGTTGAGTTAAAAAGATTATAGGTCACCTCTTGGACTTTCATCAATTTCAAAAGATCATAACTTGTTCAATATTTGGAATTTTTTAGTGATATAAGTTTCACAATACTCTTTAGGGAGTCCACTTAAAGCTAGAATCAATTATCAAAGCTCAGTTTTGAAGGAAGACCTCGTTTGAAATCAAAACATTATAGGTCATTTTTGAAGAAAAACTAAAAAAATTTCTAAGTATAAAAGTCAACGCATTTTCTTGATTTTGACCAAGCATAACTTATAGCTCAAGCATAAAAATAAATTATTTCTTGGCACATTATAAAGAATGTTACCTGATCTTTCCGATGCATCAAGAATAAAGTCCTAAGGCTTCCTAAATTGTGCACACCATGAGTTCAAAGTCAGCTAATTAAACTGCATTTTTACTCCAAGTCATATTTTGAAATCCATAATCTAGCTTCTAGACACCAAATTAGAACGCATTTTTGATTTAAACATGTTTAACAAAGTTACCAAAGTTGAATTAAGGATCAAACACAGTAATTAGCTGAGTTTTGATGCACATGGAGTCACACGTTTTCCACTTTTGGGCTCCATCCAATTTCCCTCCAAACTTCAATTTTCTTCTCAATTCTTTGTACCATTCACTTCCCTATAAATAGAGGACCTCACTCCTCTCATTTTCTCAAGCTTGGACAACCAAAATCACCCTGCCAAACTCTCTCCATAATTCACTTTTTTGAGTTTTCAAATTCATCTTTTCTCCACTTTTCAATCCAATTTCTTCATTGATTCTTCATCCTTGAACTTCACTGAAGTTAACAGAAGAAGAACCGAGTCTTGAGGTGTCCTAAATTGTGCTAGCCAAGTACAATTGCAGAGAAAATTCATCTGACTTTTTCAGGTAGTTTAAGGCACAAAATCTTTTAACTTAAATTAATGGAATGGTTTATGATGTTCACTGATGCTTTCTATCAAATCAATTTTAGTGAATCAATGAATTTGATGCTTCTGTTTTTTATTTCAAAAACTCTCTGGTTTTTTACAAATTGAATATGTTGTGATTTATATAAATTTTTCGCGAGTATATGGTTATGATCGTCTCAAGTAGACGCATCTGATGGCACCATTGTGAACGCGTAGATTTACAGATTGAAGGATTTGAGTTTTGCCTTATTTGCGGGAGGCTGGAGGTTGAAGACGGCCTACATGTCGTTCTTCAACCAATGATACTCAACCATTTGTTTTATTTTGATTGGTTGGACTTTTTTGTGTTACATACGTGCAGATTGATTTGGATTCATGATACTCTCTCACCTGAGATCCATTAGATCTTCCAGCGTCTATAAGTGAGTTAGATCCAACGCGTGTGGTTTTTTCTGATTTATTTTATTTTACAAAACTATTTTTTAAATCCCTTTTATCTTTAAAAATTCATAACTCTCTTATTTTTTATTCAAAAATTATGAAAAAAATACTTTGAACTATTTCTCACTTTGTGAATATTGTTTCATAGTTTTATTTTGATGTTTTATATTTTTCATAATTTTTGTATTTTTTTCCTTATTTTAATTGTTTTAAAAATACTTTCTGGTCTTTTTAAATTCTGGAAAAATTCTGGAAGGATCCAATGACCTCTTGACAAATATTGGTGACCTCATTTTATTTTTACCAATTTTGGTTTATTTTACTTATTTCTTTAAATTTTAAAAATAATTTCTGACTTTAAAAAACTCTAAAATTTTTTGTCAACTATTATTGACTCATGTTTGACCTCTGACTATTTTTTAGGATTTTTATTTGGTGTTTTAGTATATTTTGTGTATTTTACCAATCATTTCCTTTTATTAACAATTTAAATATTGTTTTATTAAACACTATTTTATTATTTTTGTATGGTCCTAACTTGGATTTCATTTGGTGACAAATTCCTCTACCTCATTGGATCTTGGGTGTTGATAGGTTGAAAAATCAAATCCACCAAAATGGATGAATGATGTTGATGATATTTGAAACCCTAATTTCATATAATACATCACCTCCTTCTTCATCTTATCCCTTTCTTAAAAGTGCTACATGTTATTAGAGAATACTCTACATATCATTTCTCTAAACATATGTTACATAGATTGCTATTGACCGACCTTAAAATAGGTGCAACTTTTACGTAATTCCACTTACGATTGCTTAACATAGCGCTAAATTTTGTCACGATTCGATAAATGATCATTCATGGCCCAATCCCATGTTTACAAGCCCAATTATGTTTAATTTGAAACCTTTGATCCAATAACCTTAAGGTTCATTGCTAGGAGGCTTTGGTTTTATCAATCCTCTAATGAATCATCATAACCTTTAGTCTAAGTGAATTATTTAAACATCATTGATCATATGTTATTGCCTCGAGAATTTGAAATGAATGATATACTTGACAAAAAACAAATGAAACTTAATATTGAGAAGCTTTGATTTCATAAATCTTCTAATGAGTATTCAAATGCAAGCTTCAAGATGGTCATTCAACTAACCTCTAATTTCTAACTCACTAACAATTTACTTTTACTTTATGCTTTTACTTTATGCCTTTAGTTTCACGTACCATTTATTTTGGCATTTAAATTTTATGCCATTTTTTATCTTTGCTCACTTGAAAATTTATCTTTATGTCATTTTGATTTTTGCTCACTTGAGCTTTTCATTTTATTTTTGAAGATACTTAATAACCAACTTGAACAATAAAAAACTTTAAGGTTACTTGGACTTTTTGGTTACTATCCTTGGCATAATGGAGTTGTGGACCTATTGGACTTAGGATTAGAAGCATTGATACCCTTGGGACCTTGTGACTTTGTTTGTTATTTTGTCTGGAGTTCTTGGGATTTTCCCCAAGACATTGGGTTTATTTTCTTTATGTGTAGGTTATTCTAATTATGTGTTTTGTCTGTGATTGAGAATTCCTCTATATTCAGCTGTTACTCTGCCCAATTTTTTAGAAGATATAATTCATCTAAATATTGGTATTCTTAAGAGGTTTAGTATCTTTGCTTGCTTGGTTTCAATCCAAAGGATTGGAATTCTACATTGACTCATTGTGTCAAGTGTTGACTTCTTGTTCGTTAGACAGTTCTTTTCCCTAGCTTTTATCTTATGCTTTAGGATAGTCCCTGTTAGAACATAGTTTGATTCTACAACCCTCAGTTAGAGTTTTGATGATAACAAAATACAAGATTAAATAAATTGTAAGATTTATATAAGACATATATGCTACTTAAAATTATGTTGTGTATTTACAGAAACTCTGATGGAATCAACATCAGAATATCAATATCAACATCAGCATCAGAAGATATGTCAGCATCAGAAGATCAAATAACATGTGCTACGCTGAAGCCTGATGAACAGAATCTGCGCATAAAATACTCTGACTCTGATCAAGATCCTAACCAAGTCATCAGTACTCAGAAGCGTCAGAATAAAGGAAAGAACACTCTGATTACCATAAGCAGAGAAGACTCTGAAGTGTAAATGTTACTATGCATTCAAGATAGATTTATTACTAACGGCTTTATTCTAAGACAAAGATCTTCTCAAAAAGGAAAGAACGTTAATAGCATTGAAATGGATTTATGGACAACCAACGTATCTCTTCCGTGGCTATTTAAACAAGACTGTGTGAGAAAAGAAAAGGCTAATACTCTTCCTACACGCACGCATACGAGAACTCTCTCACTCAAATTGCTAAAGCTTTCAACCACGCCTACTCAAAAGCATTAGCAGTCTAGTTTCATCTAAGCTTAATATTGTGTATTATCACAGTTGTGATATATAGTTTTATTAGAAAACATCAAACACACTCTTGTTCATTTATCTGTAAGAGAATTTCCTTGAGATAAACCGGTCTATGGTTAGACTCAAGAAGGCTTTAACAGTTATTAAAGCAGTTGTGTAATCAGTTGATTAAAGTGGATTAAGACCTCGTTGGAGAGAGGCGAAATCACCTTGACGGGTGGACTGGAGTAGTTTGAGATCAAATGAACCAGGATAAAAATAACGTGTTGTCTGCATTTGATTTTAAGTTTTACAATTCAACCCCCCTTCTTGTGTTTTTCACATCTTCAATTGGTATCAGAGCGCCTGGTTCTGAGCTTATAACACTTAACCGTGTCAGTACAAGATCCAGCGTCAGAAAAACACAATGGCAGGACCACATCAAAACATCAGCAATAACAACAATGAAGAAAGAGACAGATTCAGTGGCAAACCTCCAGTCTTTGATGGAGAGAACTTTGATTACTGGAAAGACAGAATTGAAAGCTTCTTTCTGGCCCATGATGCTGATATGTAGGACATGGTGACTGATGGATACACACACCCAGTGGATGGAAGTGGTCAGAAGATTGACAGGAAAGCAATGTCTGATCAGCAAAAACGTGATTTCAGAAATCATCACAAGGCCAGAACAATTTTTCTCAGCGCCATCTCCTATTCTGAATATGAAAAGATATCAAACAGAGACACTGTAAAGAATATGTTTGACTCTCTGAGAATGACACATGAAGGAAACATTCAAGTCAAAGAAACCAAAGCTCTTGCGCTCATTCAGAAGTACGAGGCATTCAAAATGGAAGAGAGTGAATCAGTAGAAACGATGTTCTCAAAATTTCAAATTCTGGTGGCTGGTCTCAAAGTTCTGGACAAAGGGTATTCTAGTGCTGATCATGTTAAGAAGATCATCAGAAGCTTGCCAAAACAGTGGAGGCCAATGGTCACAGCGCTGAAGCTAGCTAAGGATCTCAACAAAATCTCTCTGGAGGAAATTGTCAGCTCCCTCAGAAGTTACGAGATAGAGCTAGAAGCAGATGAACCTCAAAAGCAAGGTAAGCCATTAGCCTTAAAATCTAACAGAAAATCAGACTCCAAAGTTTTACAGGCTGTTGAAGAAACCTCTGATGGGTCCTCATCAGAAGAAGATGAATTATCTCTCCTCTCCAGAAGGGTGAACCAATTATGGAAGCAGAGGCAAAGGAAGTTCAAGAATCCCAGAAGATCACAGAATCAAAATGAATCTTCCTCCAGATACAGAAGGTCAGAATCCTCCTCTGGACACAGAAGATCTGAAGGCTCTTCAGGAAGCAGAAAGTCAGACAACAAAGACATCATCTGCTATGAATGCAACGAGTAAGGAAACTACAAAAGTGATTGCCCAAAGCTTCAGAAGGAGAAGCCCAAAAAGAAGTTTGGCAAGGAAAATAAGAAAAGTCTCATGGCTACATGGGATGATTCTGACACATCCGAAGCTGACTCAGAATCAGATGATGAGAGAGCAAACATAGCTCTCATGGCAAACATACCAGAAGACAGTGAAGCTTCTGAGTCAGACTCTGAATCAGATACAGAAGAGGTATTTCCTGACTTTGCTATTAACTTTACTAAGGCTGAACTAGCTGAAAGCCTTAATGAAATTCTGGAAAGATATCAGCAGATCAGAGTCAAATTTAGAAACCTGAAAAGGAATCTTGCTTCTGACTCTGATAAAACTGAGAGTCTCAAATTGGAGAATTCTGAGTTAAAATATAAAATTTCAAAATTAGAAAATCTATTGCAAAACTCTCAGAAGGAAACAATCCCTGAAACTTCCAGCAGTGCTGATGAGATCATCAAGGAGTATGATCACAGCTTTCAGAAGTTTCTAGCTAAAAACATAGATAGAAGCAAAATGGCTTCAATGATCTATGGAGTTAGCAGAAATGGCAGAAAAGGAATATGATACCAAGGTAAGATACCTACACCAAATAATGCCATGGATTTAGTTATAAAACGCACTTCACTTGATTCTCACTTTGCATATGGGCACACACATGACATCAAATATACTAGTAGTAATTATTCTATCAAACCAAAATTCAACCAGAGTTTTGGTAAAACTAACAAATCAGGACCCAAGAAAATATGGGTACCTAAGGATAAAATAATACATGTGGCAGATATCTTTAGCAGCAAAGCAGAAACACCAGTCATGGTACCTGGACTCTGGCTGCTCACTGCACATGACGGGAAGAAAGCATATATTCCAAAGCCTGGAACTTAAGCCTGGAGGCCACGTAGGCTTTGGAGGCAATCAGAGGGGAAAGATCATTGGCTCTGGAACTGTAGGTAATGGAAATCTTCCCTCTATAAGTAATGTTTTATTAGTAGATGGATTAATGCATAATCTGTTATCCATAAGTCAATTAAGTGATAACGGTTATGATATAATCTTTAATCAAAATTCATGCAAAGCTGTTTGTCAGAAAGATGGGACTATCCTGTTTAATGGAAAGAGGAGAAACAACATTTATAAAATAAAACTTTCTGAACTGAAAAGTCAGAATGTAAAGTGTCTTCTGTCTGTTAACAACGAGCAATGGATCTGGCACAGAAGATTGGGACATGTTAGTATGAGAAGAATATCTCAGATTAACAAACTCAATCTGGTCAGAGGACTTCCTAATCTGAAGTTCAATTCAGATGCTCTGTGTGAAGCATGTCAGAAAGGCAAGTTTGCAAAACCAGCTTTCAAATCTAAAAACATTGTTTCCACCTCTAAGCCATTAGAACTTCTGCATATTGACTTATTTGGAACAGTTAAAACTGCTTCAGTCAGTGGCAAGAAGTATGGGTTAGTAATCGTAGATGACTATAGCAGATGGACATGGATAAAGTTCTTAAGACACAAGGACGAGTCACACTCTGTGTTTGTCACCTTCTGCAACCAAGTTCAGAATGAAAAGGATCTTAGAATCGTCAAAGTCAGAAGTGATCATGGTGGAGAGTTTGAAAACAAAGATTTTGAGTCATTCTTTAATGACAAAGGCATTCTGCATGATTTCTCTTGTCCTAGAACTCCACAGCAAAATGGAGTTGTAGAACGAAAGAACAGAACATTGCAAGAAATGGCCAGAACCATGATCAATGAGACTAACGTTGCTAAGATCTTCTGGGAAGAGGCAATAAACACAACGTGTTACATTCAGAATAGAATCCCTATAAGACCTATTCTGGAAAAGACTCCATGTGAATTGTGGAAGAATAGAAAGCCCAACATTTCATATTTTCATCCATTTGGATGTACTTGTTTTATTTTAAATACAAAAAATTATTTGAACAAGTTTGACTCTAAAGCACAAAAGTGTATCATGTTAGGATACTCTGAACGCTCAAGAGGGTACAGAGTATACAATACAGAAACACAGATTGTGGAAGAATCAATCAGTGTTTGTTTTGATGATAAGCTTGACTCTCAAAAGTCAAAGCAGAATGAAGTATTTGCAGGTATGGAAGTTGAATTCACAGGTACTGAAGACAAGTCATCAGAAGCTCTTAACAAAGACACTCCCTCAACATTAGAAAGAGGCACTGCAAGCAATCCAACACCTTCTGTTGATCAACTTCAGAAAAGACCATCCAGAAGCAGCATTGATCACCCAGAAGAAACAATCTTAGGAAGAAAGGAAGATCCAATCAGAACAAGATCCAGCTTCAGAAACTCTGAAGAATCCCTCATGGGACTTGTTTCTCTAATTGAACCATCATCAATTAATGAAGCACTTCTGGACAATGACTGGATTCTAGCAATGCAAGAGGAGCTGAATCAATTCACAAGAAATGATGTATGGGATCTAGTTCCCAAACCAAAAGGATTCAACGTTATTGGAACAAAATGGGTGTTCAGAAATAAACTGAATGAACAAGGTGAAGTCATCAGAAACAAGGCACGATTGGTAGCACAAGGTTATAGTCAGCAAGAGGGGATATACTATACATAAACCTTTGCTCCAGTTGCTAGGTTAGAATCTATCAGACTTTTAATTTCATTTGTTGTTAATAAAGGCATCACTCTCTATCAAATGGATGTTAAGAGTGCATTCTTAAATGGCTATATAGAAGAAGAGGTATATGTGCACAAAACCCCTGGTTTTGAAAGTTCAAAAAATCCAGAATATGTTTTCAAACTAAAGAAGTCACTGTATGGTCTGAAACAAGCTCCCAGAGCTTGGTATGAAAGACTGAGTAACTTCCTGTTAGAAAAGGAATTCACCAGAGGGAAAGTGGACACAACCTTATTCTGTAAGACAGTTAAGAATGACATTTTAGTATGTCAGATTTATGTTGATGATATCATTTTTGGATCTACTAAACCTTCTCTGGGAAGAAAGTTTGCTAAGTGTATGCAGACAGAATTTGAGATGAGCCTAATGGGGGAACTGAAATTCTTTCTGGGTATTCAGATCAATCAAACCCCATAAGGAACTTACATTCATCAGAGCAAATATGTCAGAGAACTTCTGAAGAAATTTGATCTCTCAGAATGTAAGCCATCAAAGATTCCAATGCATCCCACGTGCATTCTGGAAAGAGAAAAGGTAAGCAAAAAGGTAGAACAGAAGGTCTACAGAGGTATAATTGGTTCTCTTCTTTATCTGACAGCTTCAAGGCCTGATATTTTATTCAGTGTATGCATTTGTGCAAGATTCCAATCAGATCCTAGAGAATCTCACTTAACAACTGTTAAGCGAATTTTCAAGTACCTGAAAGGTACTACTAATCTGGGTCTGTTTTATAGAAAATCAAGTGATTACAGCTTAGTAGGATATTGTGATGCTGATTTTGCTGGAGATAGAGTTGAACGTAAAAGCACTTCTGGAAGCTGCCAGTTTCTGGGAGAAAATCTGATCTCATGGTCCAGCAAAAGACAATCCACAATTGCTCTATCAACATCAGAAGTTGAATACATAGCAGCAGCTGGATGCAACACACAAATGCTCTGGATGAAAAGTCAACTTGAGGACTTCCAGATATTTGAGAGTAACATTCCTATCCTCTGTGAAAATACTTCTGCTATTTGCTTAAGTAAAAATCCAATTTTGCATTCTAGGGCTAAGCATATAGAAATAAAACATCATTTTATTAGGGACTATATTCAGAAAGGGATTTTGAATTTAAAATTTATTAACACAGACCATCAATGGGCTGATATTTTTACAAAACCACTTTCTGAAGATAGGTTCAACTTCATTCTGAAACATCTCAGCATGAAGCTCTGTCCAGAATAAAATTGTTTTAATTTTATATATTAACCTTCAGAATTGTGTTTATTTTCTGTGAACTATTGATCAATCTTCTTTCAAAACTTTAGAAATGCAGATTGTATCAGAATCTATCCATGAAGATCTGAGTGCTTCAGTTCAAGGATAGAAGTGTTGTTCACTCAAGTAAACAAGTGTCATCCAGTCATCAGCTGTTTTCTGAGGCTGAACACGCGTTCACGTTTCTGAAAAGGCAAAGCGCTGATTGGATGCATTGAGACACATGTCATGGGTAACCGTTCCAAATATCTTTCTGAATCCCCTAAAATCAGCTATCATTAAATTCTAATAATCATGATTTATTTCTCTCTCTTAAACGTTTATGTTTTCAAAACCTTTTTAGAAATCTATTTAAACACACTTCACACCATCCACACTTTTTACCTTCACTCTCATTTTCTCTCAATATTTGTGTTTTCAGTGTTCTTCTTTCTCAAGAAAACCTTTCAACCTTTTTTCAAAAAAAACCTCGTGTGAACATGGCTTCTTCCAGCATTCCTTCTTCAGGTTCCCAGAAAGTTGTTTCATCTGAACAATATGAAGTACCGTTCAGAACGCTTCTAACTCCAATCAAGAATCTTGAAGTTCTGTCTGAACTGATTGTGGATTTCAACAGTCTCAAGGAAAATGGTTTTGATTTATCTGAAGAGGTTAAAGCTCAAGGTTGGGAAAAGTATTTTGACAGGCTGGTGGGTCCAACATTTCCTATTCTGGTAAAGGAATTTTGGATTCATGCTTCTTCCTCAAATCATCAAGTTACGTCTTACATCATGGGGAAGAAGATTGTGATTACTGAAGACCTCATTGCTCGCTTGATAGGCTACAATGGTGGTGGTATTCGTTGCATTGATATGGCAGAAAGGTGTGCAGATGTTGCCCTAATTGCAAGGGAAATTTTCACGCTGGGGCTTCCCTCCAGCAAGATAAGGGATTTGAAGGACAAGCACAAAATTTGGGCCAAGATCATTTTGGGCTGTTTCAACCACAGGAAGCCTACCATCTCTCCTGATTACATTAACATTGATCAACAGTTTCTGATCTATTTTATCTCTCAGAAGGTCAAGATAAATCTAGCTCATCTTCTGTTCAACCATCTCAGAACAAGTGTCAAGGAAACAAGGGAAGAGGAACGTACAAAAAGGGATTGGATACCCTTGGGAAGACTGATATCAGATATTCTTACAGAGAATAGGCTGATTGATCATCTGACAGAGGCACAAGAAATCAGCACTCTGGAACCTACTGTTGGCAAGCAGCTGAATGCAAAAAATCTGAAGAAAATGAAGTTGATAGAGAACATTAAGAAGGAGCCCAGCGTCACTCCTTTTGCTGAAATCTCCAATAGAAGAGTCCCTCTGGACAACTTCCCTCTGTTCTCAGAAATTGACTCTAAGCCTCAAATCATTCTGAGATATTGGGATGCTTGTAAAGCTGATGGTACAACACCAAATCTGAATATTCAAGATCTTCAGCAGAAGGCTCTAGAGGTTGTTCTGAAGAAGACAAAGAAAAGAAAAGCTTCTGTAGAAGGATCATCTCAACAGACTCCCAAGAAAAGAGGTAATCCTTCTTCTATAACTGTTTTAGATTCAACTATTGTTTCAACATCTATTCCAATTCCAACTCCATCTGAAAACCCAACACCTCAAACTTTCGATGATTTTGACTTAGACTTTGACCCTTCTGAATCATTAACCCTCAGAAGATCTCGCTCCCAACCACAAAATCAAAATCCTGAAGCCATACCAGAACAAGAACTTGAAAAAGTTCTTTCTGATATAGACCAACACACTTCCGCTCCCGAAACAGAAAATCCAAATCCACACACAGATCCACAACCAGAAACTCCACTCTCACCAATACCAGAAACTCCACTCTCTCCAATACCAGAAATCCCTCAACCAGATATTAATCCACGCTCTCCTCAACATGAACAATCTCCACAACCTAAGACTCAAACCTCTGAGACTCAACACTCTGAATCCCCTGAACCACAACCTTTGGCCATTCAATTGCCCTGTGGTACCACTGTGAATATTCCTCAACTTCCCTCTTCACCAGAAATAACTCCACCAAATTCCCCATCAAGTCCAATCGTAATTCCTGACTCTCCCACTCCCTCACCTAAGAAAAATTCAGATGACCACAGCAGGACTGTCATTGATCTAACAGTCTTTGAACGCCTTGCTGCAATAAACCATAAAACTGCTATCCCTAAACCAAAACATCCAGATGTTGGTTCCAGCATATTGAACTTTGAAACAGATATACAGAAGTGGATCACTTCTTTGAAACAAGCAAGTCTGGAACTGGTTGATCCTGCTGTATCAGACCTCCTCTAGACAAAATTCAGAAGATGGGTATGCGCTGAAACCTTTAAGTTGCAAGACCAGAGCTATGGACAGGCTCAACAGAACTTCAGCAATCTGCTGAAGGAAATTGAAGGTCCAATTTTGAGCAAGCTGCTTAAGGAAGAAATCCTCCATCTGGACATTTCTCCTTGGTCTGAAAAGCGTCCAGCATCCAAAGCTCAACCTGCAGAAGAACAGACGATTCCAGCTGAAGACTTGGGTCAAGAAGAAGATATTGAAGAAAGCTCTGAGAAGCACCCTGTTTCTGGAGATCCTCAAGCTTCCTCTCTTGACAGACAGACTCTGGAGGACTTGAAAAAATCTGATATGCTGATGAATGAAAGAATGGATAAGTAGGACACCAAGATTGATGCCATAGCGAACATGGTATCTCAGCAACAGGAAACCAGCAATCAAATCAAGAGCATGTTGGAAGCCCTGTTCACACGTCTTCCACCTTCCTCTTAGAATTTTCTTGTGTTTTCCTTGTTTTCGTTACATGTTTGTCTGTAATATTTTACGTATTCTGAACTAATCATTGCTTATGTTTTTAATATAAATGTTTCTTTTAGCTCTGATCACTTTAACTCTGATTATTTATGCTTTTTGATAACTAACAAAAAGGGGGAGAAAGAATGATATTTTTCAATAATGGATTACTGAGACATAAGTCTCAAACATTCTAACATTCTGATCTATTTGAATCTTGTTTTTCTGAAAAGCTTACAGGTACAAGAATCTGATGAATCTGATGAACTCTGATAAAGTAAAGTTCTGATGCTCAAGGTCTCATGGAATTAAAGGGAAGTAATCAACTCAGGGGGAGTTTTTCTCTTCATTACTCTGATACCTTTTTATTCCTTATCTTCTTATCTCTGATACCTTCTATTCGTTATTTGTTTATCTCTGATACCTTTTCCTCTCTATCCTTAATCTCTGATACCTTTTATTCTTTAATTTTAATTGAAAAAAATCTGGTTTTGGTCATCATCAAAAAGGGGGAGATTGTTACAACATAGTTTGATTCTACAACCCTCAGTTAGAGTTTTGATGATAACAAAATACAAGATTAAATAAATTATAAGATTTATATAAGACATATATGCTACTTAAAATTATGTTGTGTATTTACAAAAACTCTGATGGAATCAACATCAGAATATCAATATCAACATCAGCATCAGAAGATATGTCAGCATCAGAAGATCAAATAACATGTGCTACGCTGAAGCCTGATGAACAGAATTTGCGTATAAAATACTCTGACTCTGATCAAGATCCTAACCAAGTCATCAGCACTCAGAAGCGTCAGAATAAAGGAAAGAACACTCTGATTACCATAAGCAGAGAAGACTCTGAAGTGTAAATGTTACTATGCATTCAAGACAGATTTATTACCAACGGCTTTATTCCAAGACAAAGATCTTCTCAAAAAGGAAAGAACGTTAATAGCATTGAAATGTATTTATGGACAACCAACATATCTCTTCCGTGGCTATTTAAACAAGACTGTGTAAGAAAAGAAAAGGCTAATACTCTTCCTACACGCACGCATACGAGAACTCTCTCACTCAAATTGCTAAAGCTTTCAACCACGCCTACTCAAAAGCATTAGCAGTCTAGATTCATCTAAGCTTAATATTGTGTATTATCACAGTTGTGATATATAGTTTTATTAGAAAACATCAAACACACTCTTGTTCATTTATCTGTAAGAGAATTTCCTTGAGATAAACCGGCCTGTGGTTAGACTCAAGAAGGCTTTAACAGTTGTTAAAGCAGTTGTGTAATCAATTGATTATAGTGGATTAAGACCTCGTTGGAGAGAGGCGAAATCACCTTGACGGGTGGACTGGAGTAGTTTGATATTAAACGAACCAAGATAAAAATAACGTGTTGTCTGCATTTGATTTTAAGTTTTACAATTCAACCCCCCCTTCTTGTGTTTTTCACATCTTCAGTCCCGTTATCTCCTCCCATCTTCTTTAATTTCAAATAGCTTCTCCTTACTTTTCAAAACTCTTCTTGTTTTCCAACTTGAACCGTTTCCATAATAAACTTGGACTTAGGTCCGTGCATTTTCAAAAATATTTTCTTAATCAAACTTTAACCAACTTAATCATACTTTGACAATTTTGTGAGAAGACTAAAAGTCAATCAATCTCATTAAAACCATTTTTTCCACTTTGGATTTTTACTTTAAACTCTTTTCTCAAAAAGATTAGACTCTTGTCAATCCTTGTAGTGATGCAAGCTACTATACTTCTATGATATATAATGAAGAGAGATATTTTCCACTTAGGTGTCTAGTGAGGCTTCGTTGATTTTAAAATCCAAGTTGTATCCTCCACTTTGAGATGAGGCAAAATTGCCTTTCTCATAATCGTGGATAGCAAGTATGTTTTCCACTCGAATATGACGATGATGTCTCGTCTCTTAAAATTAACCAACACATTTGTTTTGAAATTTTTAAAGGTGAACTACGAGTACCCTAGTCCCCTATTCCACGAAAGGTGGTATATAGGAACTAAAGGTTCGCAACCGCGGAGGGTGCAAAAATTATATAAAAAAATACCTCTATTCTCACCCCCACCATCTATTTTTATATACAACACTTATAACAAAAATATATAAATTTTCAAAGAGGTTCCTGCAAAGTACCGTAGATGTTTAGGGTGTTAATACCTTCCCTTTGCATAACAAGACCTTGTAACTAGACTCTCTACCCCTATTTGTTTGGGTTATTCGCTCCCATTTCTTTTGGAAACAATAAAGCGCGATGGTGATCTTTTATTTGATTTGTGCCAGTTAAGTCAATCCAATGGCTTAGTCTCAACTTTTCTACCGCTAAAGTATCATTGTATTGTTCCTTGAGTGACTAAGTGAAAGTCTGATCTCAATAAGATAATGGTTGCGATCATTATGGGAAATCCTTATAGGAGATTATGAGGAATCAGATTCTGTTGGGTTAATGGTAGTCATATCTCAAAGAGGACAGAGTGAAAGTCAGCCTTGTGATATCACTGATGGATATCATTGCAAGGAAATCCTGGAAGGAGATCTTGAGGGATCGGAATCTATAGGGTCAATGAACGTTATATCCAGTTGGATCCATGAATGTGTCATTGTGTGTTAGTCACAGGTGGTTCCCTGTTCGATTGTAACCAATTTGGTTATAGTGGATTAAGTCCTTGATTAAGGCGAAATCACCTTGGCGGATGGACTGGATTAGCTTAGGGATTTCTCAAGTGAACAAGGATATATCGTATGTTCTTTACTCTTGCTTATGTTTATAGTTTATGTTTACATAACTTAATTAGAAGCATTGCTTAGAAGCAAGATTCATAAGCATTGTTCAACTAAATAATGCTTAGACTTTACTCTTATGTATGCTTCAGAGTTTATGTTTTCGTAACTTAATTAGAAACATTATTTATAAGTAATATTCAGAAGCATTGTTCAACAAATAATGCTTAGAAGCGAAATTTAATCAAAGAGTGAAAAACCCAATTTAAACCCCCTTTCTTGTATTTTCTTCACACCTTAAATTGGTATCAGAACCTGGTTCTATTATTGATGGATATCAAATACCTAACAATGTTAGATAAAGATCCAGATGTTGTGTGAAGAAATACTCTAAGGTGATAGTTATTCAATTTTTAACTACTGTCTAAAACTAGAAAAATGAAGAACAAGCTGACAAGGAACATTCATCCGATAAGAAGTTATATATGTTGAATGCTTTTGATTAATTTCCTTGAGAGTATGAGATGTTTTCAAGAAACAAATTAGTCCACCCTTGAATTTCTCATAAGATCTCTTTAGGAATCTTTTAAAAAGAAGAAAGATTGTTGTCTTATGATACATAAGAACTTCATGATAAATCTATCTATTTAAACAGACAGAAGATCTTATGCAGAAGATCTAAACATTGGTTCTGTTAAAAGAGGCTTTGTAGAAGACCATACATGGCTGTGGAAAGAACGTTCATTGATTCATCAGAAGTATGATCAAGACTAGCTCTAAACAAGTTAGATCAAAATTGCAAAATCCATTCTTCTAAGTTCTACTTCATAAAATGAATATGAGTAGATCACGAATAGAGAGACTGCAAAGTCTATATTTGATTCTATTCAGATGACACATGAAGGCAATGTACAAGTAAAGGAAACAAAGGTTTTGGCCTTAATTTAAAAGTATAAAGCCTTCAAGATGGGAGATGATGAATATGTGGAAGCAATGTTTTTAAAGATTTCAGACTCTTGTGGTAGGACTTAAGGTTCTGAATAAAGGTTACTCTATAGTAGATCATGTTAAAAATATTATTAGAAGTCTTCCTGTTAAATGGAGACCCATGGTAAATGCTTTAAAACTTTCAAAGGATCTGAACAACACCTCTCTTGAGGAATTGATTAGCTCTGTAAGAAGTCATGAAATAGAGCTTAATCAAGATGAACCTCAAAAGAGGGTAAAATCAGTTGCTTTAAAGTATA
Source organism: Vicia faba (assembly GCA_948472305.1). Classification (NCBI taxonomy): domain Eukaryota; kingdom Viridiplantae; phylum Streptophyta; class Magnoliopsida; order Fabales; family Fabaceae; genus Vicia; species Vicia faba. The sequence goes on from OX451735.1 coordinate 77,065,929, forward strand.
CTTTTGGGAAGACCAAGGCTTATCAAGCTAAGGAAGAATCTGAAGAAGATTCATATGATGATAAACTTTATTTGATATCCAGAAGAATCAATTAAATATGGAAGCACACAAAAAGCAAGTACAGAGGTCAACGAAGGACATATGGAAGAGATGAATCTACTTCCAGTCAGAAGAATGCTTCTGGAAAATAAGTTAATTGCTATGTGTTGTACCCCAAAATTTTCCCTCTCATTTATCAAGTATTTTCTCACAAGATCTCCTTTGGTTCAAGACTGCACTAGGGTTGATCAGCTCAAGACACCTTCTTAAGCATTGATGACTGAAATTAGGGTTTGAGATTGCACAAGGATAATTGAAATTTTAATGCCTCATATGACTTTCATGGATGATTATGGATCCTCAAGATTTCTCATGCCAAGTTTCAAGTCTTGGATCACATTTTTGCTTAGTCAATTGATCAGTTGACCTAAAAATCAACTATATTGGGGGAAAAGTCAACTATGGCCAATTTACAGTCAAACTTCATAATTTTTTATCCATATCAACATTATGAACTCATATATGTCATTTTATCAAGTTTGGACCACAATTCCTCAAGAAATTTGATGAGATCATCAAAAGGGCAAAATGGTCAAATTTAGGGTTTTGATTGAGAAAAGGCAATTTCTGATCTAGCAAATGGTTGATTGGTTGGAAACATAATCTCAAGGATTAAATTAAATCATTTTGACCTAATGGTATGACTCAAAACTTCCTTCAAGATCAAGTGTTTAATAGTTGACTTTTTACTTCAGTTGAATTACGGACGAGTTCCTAAATCTCAGCAAAGTATTTCCTCAGTTGAATTACGTGCAGGTTCCTAAATCTCAGCATGGATGTTTTCTCAGTCGAATTACGGACAAGTTCCTAAATCTCGACAAAACTTTTACTTCAGTTGAATTACGGAAGAGTTCCTAAATCTCAGCAAAGTATTTCCTCAGTTGAATTACGGGCAGGTTTCTAAATCTCAGCATGGATGTTTTCTCAGTCGAATTACAGGCAAGTTCCTAAATCTCGACAAAAATTTTACTTCAGTTGAATTAAGGACGAGTTCCTAAATCTCAGCAAAGTATTTCCTCAGTTGAATTACGGGCAGGTTCCTAAATCTCAGCATGGATGTTTTCTCAGTCGAATTACGGGCAGGTTCCTAAATCTCGACAAAACTTTTACTTCAGTTGAATTACGGACGAGTTCCTAAATCTCAGCAAAGTATTTCCTCAGTTGAATTACAGACGAGTTCCTAAATTTCAACAGAGACGACCCACCAGTGGAATGATGGACGACAAAGCTCCTAAAATTCTACCACTCTCAACAAAGATCATCTTTTTCCAACAGGATCCCCCTCAACAACAGATATACAAGCTCTCGCTAAGGAATCTCTTACGCGATAGACACTCCTTAAGATGGCATCCTTAAGCCTATCCCCTTGCCATCCATCTCTAAATAGCATTTTTAAGCCCATTCCCTCCGTTATAATTTGACGAGTACAAATTTACAGGCACTCTAGTGTCCAATCCTCTTTTACCTTCGAGTCACGAAAGGCAAGCCTGCATATCTAACTCTTCAGGTTCAAGAAGATTGAACAGGGGAAGCTGTTGTACCCCAAAATTTTCCCTCTCATTTTATCAACATTTCTCATCACAAGACTCTTGGAACTCAAGATCAAGCTAGGGTTTGCTCTGCTCAAGACACCTCCTTGCATTGTTGACCTAAATTAGGGTTTGAGTTTGCACATGGATGTTTTGACCCACAATTCCCAAAGTGACTTTCATGCTTCATGTTGGACTCATAAGTTTTCCCATACCAAGTTTCAAGCCTTGAATCAAATTTTTGCCCAGTCAATTAGACAGTTGACCTAGAAATCAGTTGTATTGGGGGAAAAGTCAACTATGGCCAATTACAGTCAAACCTTATGAATTTTGACCCACATCAACATTATGAAATCATATGAACCCTTTGACCAAGTTTGGATCACAATTCCACAAGAAATTTGATTGGATCACCAAAAGGGCAAAATGGTCATTTTTAGGGTTTTGACAGTACAAAGACAATTTATGACTGTTTGACCTAGCCAATGGAAAATCAAGCTCAACCATGGACTCAAGGACTCAATGACATTATCTTGACCCATTCAACAAGTTCAAAAGATCTCAAATGCATAGGATTGACAGATGAATTTTTCAGTCAACTGATCAAATTTGACTGTACACTGTAAAGTCAAACTTTGACTTTTTGGTCAAAATCAAGTGCCAAGGGTTATTTTTCATCAAGACATGTCAAATTATGAAACTTGTTAATCAAGAAACCCAAAATTGCAAATTAGGATTTGAAATTGAAAAATTTCATAACTTAGAAATTTTCTAAGTTATGAAATTTTCTTAATTTTTCCTAACTTTTCCCCACATTTTCACCAAGATGCAAAGGGATTCAAACAAAACTTACAACATGAAATTTGTATTCCTCCACAAAGTCTACAACTTTGATTCACAAAGTTTTCTCAAAAGAAGCTTAGATCTTAAGTTATGATTTTTGGAACAAGGGTACCTAAAACTTTTAACTTAGAGAAATTTTGCCCTAGTTTAGGCAGGATTTTGACCCATCTTCTTGCCCATTTTTTACATAGTACCACTTGGAGTATTAAGTTGCATTTCAAAGATGGATTATAGTACATGTTGCAAGCTTTCCAAATTGTCCAAGAACTCCTCAAACACCTTTGTGGTTAGGGAGAATCGAATGCTTGAAGTTGGCAAAAACTCACTTTGTAACCATGGCCAATACATGTTCATACCACTTGCCAAATCTGACCAAACTAGCTTAGTACATAATTACAGCCTCTAAACCAATTTTCACTCAAAAATTGAATTCAAATACATTGGACATTGGCATTGTTCTGATCAAGAGAGCATTGTACAATGAACATTTCCATTTTGAGCATAAAGGTCATACTTCCATTTTCATAAAGGGAACTTTATGTCAAATTGCATTTTCTTGAGCCTTGGAATTTTTTCCTTGCAGCAAACAAGTTCCCTAATCTCAAGCATAGTACTCCAACTTAAGCATGCTTGTAACTAGCTTGTATAGGCCATAGCTTAGTCACTTCACATCTTTGCTTTCAAAACAAGTCAAATAGCCAAAAGCTCAGAACTCATACACCTGATAAAATCAACTCAAACAAAGTTTTCAAAAAAGTTTTGCATACCCTTGTAAGCCAGAAGCACGAGCTTTTCACCCATAAAGCACCCTTATACTCAAGAACCATATTTTCTTGCAAAACAGGGCCAGTTCTGAATATCACAAGCCACAATCAAATCCCCTCATGCGTTTTGTCCAAAATCACTTCAAACACATTCTAAACAATACACCTAAGCTGTCTAGACCATTCACAAGTTGTTGTAACTCCATTTACACACATCACCAGTTTTGTTTGGAACCTTTGCAGTTTGAGTTCTGTAGCACGATTCAAGCCACTTCAAAACAAACTAAGCATTGGGAAAGGTTCAGGGGACATCAAGCAAGCTCAAAAGAACCTCAGGCCCCATTGAAAGTTGTTGCATTGTCCAGCTCGAACTCAACTGAAACAGGTATTTCATGAACTTCTATCTCTCTATTTAGGAACATTTAGACTTAGGTTTGTAATTGAAAGATGTTGTATTCATTGCCCTGAAACCATACATGTGCTTAGTTTTCATTTATATTAATCGTGCTAGGAGAATTTCATCCATGAACTTTATGAAAAAACTAGGTTAGAAATTAGGGCCAGAGAAATTCTCTCTGGTCTTTGAGAGTTAGATTTAATGTTTTATATGGTTGAAATCGTTGTTTGATGCTCTACAAGTTTCATGTTTTGAGTTTTGTCAAAAAAGCACTAAAACAGGAAATACAAGTTTGATCTGGCCATGCGTGCGTTTCTGTTGGACAGAGGAAGAAGATGAAGTAGCTGGGCTGGGCCTGGCTATTTCCTACTTTTGACACCCCCATTTTCAGTTTCACACCCCCTGGCCCATTTCTTTGTATATTTATTATTTTTGCATTTTAATTTCATTTCTGACTTTATTATTTTATTTCCAAACATAAAAAATGCCTAAAAAATATTTTCATAAATTTTTACATTTTATTTGGTATTTATTTTAATTATTTCCAACATTAAAATGTTTAAATACTTTATATTATTTTGTTAAAACTTAAAAATAATGTAAAAAATACTTTTATTTTCATTTATTATTTTTATTCACATTTGAAAATATTTTCTTGAAATATATACATTTTTGTAAATGATTTATTTTATTTTTTACACACTTAATATATTTAATATATATATATATATATATATATATATATATATATATATATATATATATATATATAGAATAAAAAACACAAAAATAATACATTTTTATTTTTATTGATATTTTATACTAAAAAATACTTTTTTTTTTCAATATACTTTTATTTTTGTACATATTGATACATTTTTGTATATAAATATTAAATAATACCATTTCTTTAAGGAATTAGGGTTTACCCTAAAAATAATTAAAATTAACTTTTTATTTATTTCTTTACATTTCTTTCCATTTAAAGATACTTTACATACATAAAAAACCTTTTTTTGCATAATACATTTTATCTAATATTTATTTATTGTATTTTATTTAAATATTGTACATTTAAATATTATGCCTTGCAAATTCAATTTGGTTGTAATAACTTAGGGTTTAATTTCTTGCAAAATAATCCCCTATTCAAATTTGTACCCCCTCCCTATATCATATTGTAATAGTTTAGGACTTAAATTCTCGCACCTTAAAGCTTTCAATTATACCATGATTAGAGAATTAGGGTTTGTATGCAAAAATCAAATGAACAAATAGTTTGACCTAATCAAAAACAAAAATGCATGAAAAAAATGAACACAATGCACACTTGCACCCCTAGGGTTACAATCCACTTGTTGCCTTCAAAAATGGGCCATGGTATGCATGTTAAGTACTTTGGCAAAACAAAAACAAAACAAAAGATCATAGTCCCTCGATGACGCTATCTGAGTTGCCTAAACAAAATGATCAAGTCCCTTAAGAAAATTGCCAAAAATACTTGACACAATTGCTATCATGGTCTATACGATGGCCCGGGCCTGTCCCGTTAAATATCCTGACATAAGGTTGTTCACCAAATACAATGGTGAAACAACACTGTTAAAAGGGTTAAAAACATAAGAAAGATCTTTGAGTAAAATAGGGTAGATAACTCTTAGTTACTTGATCAAAAGCTTGCAAAAAACATCCTTGCTATCTTCAAAACACACTTCACCACACAATTTCAAAATCCTACTTTCAAACATTGGAAACTTTTCAAAAGACAAAAAACACCTTTGTATACATTCAAACAAGAATCATTACAAAGGTTGCCACAACGATGGTTTCTTTTCAAAACATCTTTTCAAAATCACACACAAAGCACCATTTCAAACAATTGAAGAGCACCATTTCAAACAATTGAAAAGCAAAGCAAGTGATCTAAACAAGTAACTAAGAGCCCATGGATAACCATGGATATAAATGGTGCTAATACCTTCCATTTCTATAATCTACTCCCCGAACCAAAGAAAACATCTCAAAGGTCTTTCCTGTGCTTTTTGACCTTTCCTTAGGATAAAATAAAAAGTCGGTGGCGACTCTTGCTAAACCGAAACATTTGCAAACACAAACGCAAAATCCCAAGTCAGTTCTCCCACCGTATCACAGAACTGGCGACTCTGCTGGGGAGAACTTTAAAAGTGGAGTAACCTTAGGGCTTAGATCACCCTTTGCATGATTATATTGTTTGCTTTGATTGCTTTACATTTGGTTCTCTTGTTTGGGCTTGAAATCCTCCACCCGGATTTGGGAAATATTCATAGGTAAATAGCAATACATTGTGGAAACTGTGTGGGGTATACTGACATGGTTGAAGCAATAGCTATATTAGTGCGACATATTTGTGAGTACCAGTAGCCTTTGAGTCAATCAAAGAGAATACGGGGCCGCGGAGTGATGTCATAAAGAACTTATGAACTCATAGAACTTTACTTGACCATCTTGGCCTTTTATTAGGGGTAGTGAGATGACCGGCTTTGGTGCAGTCCGAAGTTGGTAGATACTCGATACTACACTCATTGAGGGTTGTTTTCTTGGAATATTTTGGTCGCTAGTTAAGTGGCTAAACCAAAACAATTAACATAGAAAACAATCCAGTGATATTGAGCTCCTTAGAACCCGGTTACTATTTATAGGACAGGTTTGAGCCAACTAAACTCAAGAGGGTATTTACCTATGAAACCTCATGCAAGCCTGAAACTAGGGTTTTGTGTGACTTGCTTATACATGTGTTTGTGCATACATCATGAACATCATAAAGCATCATATGCATCCATTAACCATTTCAAGGGTTTGGATCTTCATCTTTGTTCTTGTTTTGTAGGTCATGGAATCTCTTCGCAGGAAAACAATTCAAGTCAACCTTGTGAGAATCCCTCCTCAACTCAAGGAGCTTACATCCAGGATTCCATAGAATTCTCTCTTCAGTGAAAGACATGGTAGACTTCTCAACTTGGTCAACTCTAACATTGAAGAAGACATGGTGAAAGTTCTCTTCCAGTTCTTTGACCCCCTACACCACTGTTTCACATTCCCTGATTACCAACTAGTACCTACTTTGGAGGAATTTTATCAACTCCTGAGAATTCCTATTCTTCATCAACTACCCTACAACGGTACGGAAAAAGAACCAAAGCCTGAAGATATTGCTCAAGCATTACACTTGCAACCATATGACATCAAGGGACATTAGGAAACCAGAAGTGGTGTCAAGGGTTTCTTGGCAAAGTTTCTGTTTGAGAAGGCACAAGACTGCTGGAATTCTCTAGATCTACAAGCCTTTGAAGAGATTGTGGCACTCCTCATCTATTGGTTGGTCTTGTTCCCAAACCCTGATCAGCTTATAGATGTGAATGCTGTCAAGATTTTCATATCCCGGAATCCTGTACCTACATTGCTTGGGGACATCCTACACTTATTTCACACACGAACAATGAGGAAAAGAGGTGTTCTCATGTGTTGTACTCCTCTTCTAGCAAGGTGGTTTATTTCGCACCTTCCCCAATCAGTTTTGAAGAATGAGCAGGGTTTAAGGTGGTCACAACGATTGATGACCCTCACACATTCTGATGTTCATTGGTGTTCTCGGTCCAGAGAAAATGTCATCATCATTCATTGTTGTGGGGAGTTCCCTAATGTCCCACTACTTGGCATTAGGGGAGGTATTACCTACAACCCCTGTTTAGCTCTAAGACAGTTTGGATATGCTCGGAGGGATGGCCCTCATGACATGGTGATTCCTGACCTAGTTTTTGACTTCGACAACGATGCGCAAGGACTTCGACAAAGGTTCATCAGAGCTTGGAGGATGCCCAACAAGATGGATAGTAAGACACTGGGGCACAAGAATTTCATCCCCCTTGAGCCTTACCTCAAGTGGGTACGAAACCGCGCCCAGAGTCTTATGATGCCATATCCTCACATTCTCCCCTTGATCAAAGAGCCTGTTATGGAAGGAGAGGTTCCATACACCCTCCTACATCCTGGCATGCCAACATCATGGGAAGAATTTCAAAAGAGTTGGATCTAACTCAAGGAAGAACGGAATACTTTTGAAGCCAGCTTCTATGCCAGTGAGAAGAAGGTTTTGGAGCTTACCCGCCGACTACATGAGGAGGAAACTCTCAACACTTACATTGCACCAAAGAGGATGCACAATGTCTTTTTACATTAAGAATTTTTTAATATTTTGCCCATTGGGGCACTTATGTACTAACAATTTCTTCTTAATATGACGTGTGTTCCTTTTTGTTTGCAACAAATTTGAATATCTGAATCCTTGAATGCATTACATGAATAACATACCATTCATCATATGCATAAACAGGTCTTCACACCAAGTTTCCTTATCTTTCTGCTGTTTATTTCAGCAAGATGGATTTGGAGTAGACGGTTAAGGATCTGCAAGCACAGAATTCACAATTCCAGAAACTCCTCATGACCTTGGCAAAGGGTCAAGAGGACCTTAAAGCTCTGTTGGAGAAAAATAAAGAGAAAAAGAAGAAAAGGCCCGGAGTAGCCACTTTTGGAAGAAGGTTTGAAAGCAATGCTAGAAAAGTTCTCGAGTTCCCCTCAACGTCTGATGAAGGGGCTGGTAAATGAAAAGGAGTTGCGGGACCTTCTGAATCTGAAGTTGAAGAGGAAGAAGAGGAAGAGGATGAAGACTACTCCGAACAACAATATCCCCCGGCGGATGATAAATATAAAAATCTTGAGGATCGATTGGCAGCCATGGAGTTGCAGAGGGTACCTGGTTTAGATTTCGAAGAACTAGGGCTGGTCGCTGGGATCGTCATTCCTCCCAAGTTCAAAATTCCTACATTTGCTAAGTATGACGGTCTGTCCTGCCCAACGATGCATCTGAGATCCTATGTCAGAAAGATCAAACCCCACTCATCTGATAAAGACCTCTGGGTACACTTTTTTCAAGATAGTTTGTCAGGCACATAATTGGACTGGTTCTATCAACTTGAGAGACCGGATGTTCATAACTGGGAAGACTTAGCTGCTGCTTTTTACCATCAATACCAATACAATGCTGATTTGGCGCCCACTCGTACTCAGCTACAGAGTATGGGTATGGCTTCTAATGAGGGATTTAAGGAGTATGCCCAGAAGTGGCGTGATCTGGCTGGAAGGGTGCAGCCGCCATTGTCGAATAGAGAGTTGGTTGACATGTTTTTAGGGACTCTGTCTGGCCCTTTCTTCAATCACTTAATCGGGAGTTCTTCCACAGGATTCACCGAACTAATTTTGACTGGAGAAAGGGTCGAGGCCGGTATTAAAAGTGGTAAGATTCAGAAAGATACCTCCGCGTCCACTGATGTTAAGAAAACCTTCCCAACTAGGAAGGAAGCTTCTGCTGTTTATTCTCAGAAAAGCCAAGGAAGAACCGAGCGTCGGCCAACTGTAGGGGCTGTATGATTCAAAACTCCTCAACCGATCAACCTAGAAATGATCAACCAAGAGCCAACCAACAAAGAGGAGGAAGGCCCCCTAGGCAGTTCACCAAAATCAATATGATGCCAGCTCAGGTCCTCCCTCATCTACTGAAGTTAAACCTTTCAACCTTGAAAGATCTGCCACAAAATCCGAATACAACTTCCCCGCTTTATCGCCATAATGCAAAGTGTGCTTACCACTCTGACAGCGTAGGGCATGATACCAATAACTGTTGGGCACTTAAGAACAAAATCCAAGACCTGATTGACGCCAAGGAAGTAGAATTTGATGCTCCTGAGAAGCCCAACGTGATATTTGCTCCGATGCCCAAGCACGGTTATAATGTTCATGCCGTTATGGAGACCTTCATGTTACCGATGTTGCTGACCTTTTGACTCCCTTACCAGTGATTAAAGTGAAATTGATGAGAGCCGGGATATTCCCAGGCTGTGGAAAAGACTGCTACTTTTGTTTAAACATACGAGCTGACTGCCCAATGTTGAAATCAGGTATCCAACGCCTGATGGATACCTAAGAGATACTCTTCCAAAAGACTCCTGTTGATACCTTCACTCCTGTTACTCCTGCTACTTTTGCTACTTCAACCAATGATATTGCAATAATAACCATTTCCGACAATCTTCCCAAGGTTTGCAAAAGTCCTGTCAAGATTACACCTGATCTTGAGTTTGTACCATTAAAAATCACCATGCCGGGGCCTGTCCCGTATCAATCTAACAAAACGATACCATGGAACTACGGAGGAGAAATCTTCTATCATGGTATCAAACAGATTGAAGCAGTCCAAGAGAATTCTGAAGAGGAAACCCATGATATAGGGAACATTACGGGTACAAGCAAGATAACTCGCAGCGGACGAATTTTTCTCCGGAGATCGCTCCCCCTCGAGCAGTTTTCGGACCCTCGAAAGCTTCTATGCCTGTTAAGCCATCTGTGCAAGACCCGATAATTGAAGAATTGGATATTCCTGAAGTAAGACCATCTGTTGATACTACCGATAAGGGTAAGGGGATACTATAAGCGCTTGTCAGGACGAAGGCTCATACTGTGGTTATCCCCGAAACCACCCAGAAAGAAATGAAAGAAATCTTGAAAATAATCAAAAGGAGCGATTTCGACATCGTGGAACAGCTAGGGAAGACCCCTTCCAAAATATCCATGTTGGCTCTTCTACTCTGCTCTGAGGCCCATGCTAAGGCCTTAATCAAATTTTTAAAGGTAGCACACGTGCCCCAAGAAACTTCGGCTGACCAGTTTCAGGAGTGCGTGGCCAGTCTTACTGCTGATAATGGTCTTGGCTTTTCCGATGTTGATTTGACTCCCAAGGGAAGAAACACAACGACATGCTACATGTCTCAGTTGAATGAAGGGGAACCACCCTCGCCCATGTCTTAGTTGATACCGGTTCTTCCTTGAATGTGATGCCGAAGAAAGCGTTAGACCGTTTGGATTGCGAAGGATTGACCCTCAAACCCAGTAACATCGTTGTTAGGGCCTTTTATGGGTCCAAAAGAATGGTTCATGGAGAAGTTGACATTCCTATCAAAGTGGGCACATAAGTTTTCAACTCCACCTTTTATGTGATGGACATCCGTCCTTCATATTCGTGTTTGTTGGGAAGACCGTGGATCCATTATGCTGGGGCAGTTACCTCCTCTTTACACCAAATGCTGAAGTATCCTGTTAAGGGTAAGATTATAATGGTGCACGGCGAGGAAGAGTACATGATAAGTCACCTCAACTCCTTCCGCTATGTGGAGTTGGATGGCGAGTTCATCGAAACGCCTTTCCAACATTTTGAGGAAGTTTCTCCTGAAGTCGCAGTTGCGAAGACAATGGTTGAGGTGCCTATCGTTCCCAAGCATGTATCTAGGATGGCATCTCTCAAGGACGCAAAGGCTGTAGTCAAAGAAGGAAAGAGCATAGTGTGGGGGAAACTGCCTGATTTTCCTCATAAGACGGACAAGTTTGGATTAGGGTTCACTGCTGCAGGACAGAAGGCTATGCGTCGCTCCAAGGCTGGAGGACCACCCGTCAAAATTACCTACCATGGAATTAATGTTGTAGAAGATGAGGATGAAGAGAACAACTTTGAAGATTGGATCTTTCCAACCGTCGAAGGGGGTTTAAGCAACTGGGAAGCAAAGGATTTTATTCCCATCACCTTCATCAACCAGTAAATTTATCTTTGAACAATTTCTTATTTTGGTCTGTAATAACTAAACAATTCGTACACTAATTTCACCTTATGCCTTGCCCGGGGCATATAGGTCCATTTGTAAGGGCTTGATTTTCTTCATTATCATATGCCAAGTTTTAATGAATCATTGGAAGTTTTCATCTATAAACTGTTGTGTTCATTTTCTTTCCTTTTGCATTTTGTTTTGTTTGAGGATGGTTATACCTTACACACACCCACACTCACAAATGCAGGTACCCATCCACTCCGAATTCCATGGGTGACTATTCTGCTTTAGCCTTCGGTAACTCTGAAGATTTGGTCAATCATGCTGAGTACGAAGTTGACGAAGACTGTGAAGTGCCGGGAGAGTTAGCCAGACTTTTGCAACAAGAAGAGAGGGCTATTCTGCCTCATGAAGAGTTACTAAAAACCATCAGCCTGGGAACAGAGGAAGACAAGAAAGAGGTAAAAATAAGTGCCAACCTGGAGCCAGATGTCAAAGAGCGTCTAGTGCAATTGTTGAACGAATATGTTGAGATCTTTGTCTGGTCCTATGAAGACATGCCAGGGTTAGACACATATATTGTGGTTCATCGTCTCCCTACAAGAGAAGATTGTCCACCGATCAAGCAAAAGATCCGCCGAATGAGGCCCGACATGTCTGAGAAGATCAAAGCTGAGGTAATGAAGCAATTTAACGCTGGCTTTCTAGATGTTACTTCCTATCCATAATGGGTTGCTAACATTGTGCCCGTGCCTAAGAAGGACGACAAAGTCAGAATGTGTGTGGACTATCGGGATTTAAACAGGGCTAGCCCTAAGGATGATTTTCCACTGCCACATATCGACATCTTGGTTGACAACACAGCTCAACACAAGGTAATTTTCTTCATGGATGGATTCTCGGGATACAACCAGATCAAAATGGCCCCCGAGGACATGGAGAAAACTACTTTTGTCACGCAATAGGGTACCTTCTTCTACAAAGTGATGCCATTCAGACTGAAGAATGCAGGGGCAACCTATCAACGCGCCATGGTAGCTTTGTTTCATGATATGATACATCATGAGATCGAAGTTTACGTAGACGACATGATAGCTCGATCACAGACAGAAGAAGAACACCTTGATCATTTGCAAAAGCTGTTTTCCAGGTTGAAGGAATATAAGCTCAGATTAAACCCAAGCAAGTGTACTTTTGGAGTTAGGTCTGGTAAACATTTGGGATTTATTGTCAGCAACAAAGGCATTGAGGTTGATCCAGCTAAAGTAAAGGCTATACAAGAAATACCTGCCCCCCGCACTGAAAAGGAGGTTAGAGGATTCTTGGGACGCTTAAACTATATTGCAAGGTTCATCTCTCACCTAACATCTACCTGTGAGCCAATCTTCAAGCTGTTGAAGAAAGATCAGGTGGTTGAATGGAACAATGATTGTCAAGTTTCTTTTGATAAGATCAAGGAGTATTTACTAGAACCTCCTATTTTGATGCCACCCGTCGAAGGAAGACTGTTAATCATGTATCTGACTGTTTTGGATAACTCAATGGGGTGCGTACTGGGCCAACATGACAAGTCTGGCCGAAAAGAGCATGCAATTTATTACCTTAGTAAAAAGTTTACCGACTGTGAGACTCTCTACTCACTGCTCGAGAAAACTTGTTGCGCTTTGGTATGGGCTGCTCGCCGGCTAAGGCAGTATATGTTGACTCATACCACTCTGCTGATTTCCAAGATGGATTCGATCAAGTATATCTTCGAGAAGCCCGCTTTATCTGGAAGAATCGCTAGATGGCAGATGATCCTGACTGAGTATGACATCCAGTATACTACCCAAAAAGCTATAAAGGGGAGTGTACTAGCTGAACATCTAGCTCACCAAGCTGTCGAAGATTACCAATCTATGAGATTCAACTTCCCTGATGAGGACATCATGACACTGGACAACATTGAAGGTAACAGACCGTATGACGGACCTGAACAAGGATCCCGATGGACCCTGTACTTTGATGGTGCTTCAAATGCACTTGGCAACGGTATCGGTGCGGTACTCATTTCTCCGGAAGGTTGCTATACACCCTTCACTGCCCGACTTTGCTTCAGCTGTACCAATAACATGGCTGAATATGAAGCTTGCATCTTTGGTCTCAAGGCTGCTATAGACTTGGGAATCAAATCTTTGGTCGTATTTAGGGACTCGGCTTTGGTTATCAGTCAAGTCAAAGGAGAGTGAGACACTAAACATCCTAATCTTATCCCATACAGAGAACATGTCCTGACATTGTTGCCTCATTTCGAGCAGATTACTTTCGAACACTTCCCACGAGAAGAAAATCAGTTAGCCGATGCTCTGGCTACAATGTCTTCCATGTTTAAACTCAACAGGGATAACGAGGCTCCCCAAATTACCATCGAGTGAATGGATGAACCTGCACACTGTCACGAGATTAACACCGAAGAAGTAGTGGAACAACCCTGGTATCATGAAATCAAAAGGTATCTCCAGACTCGAGAATACCCTGAAGGAGCTTCCGTCAATGACAAAAAGTTCTTAAGGAGATTTGCTGCCAAGTTCTTCCTAAGCAATGGCATCCTTTATAAGCGCAGCCATGATTGTGTTCTACTTCGTTGTGTGGACAAGGTTGAAGCAGAGTTAATCATGACTGATATACATAGTGGCACATTTGGCACCCACTTGAGCGGACATACGATGGCTAAGAAGATTCTAAGGGCAGGCTACTACTGGTCTACTATGGAAGCTAATTGTCATCAACATTCCCGTACTTGCCACAAATTCCAAGTCTACGCCGACAAGGTACATATTCCTCATGTTCCTCTCAACGTTCTGACAGCTCCCTGGCCATTCGCAATATGGGGAATTGACATGATTGGAGAGATCAAGCCTACGGCATCCAATGGACATCGCTTCATCCTGGTGGCTATTGACTACTTCACCAAGTGGGTCGAAGCAGCTTCCTACGCCTCAGTTACAAAGAATGTGGTTTCCCGCTTCATTAAGCAGAACCTCATATGCCGGTATGGTATCCCCGACAGGATCATCACAGACAACGGTACAAATTTGAACAACACTATGATCACCGCTCTGTGCGAGCAGTTCAATATTTATCATCACAATTCATCTCCCTATCGGCCAAAGATGAATGGTGTTGTTGAAGCCGTGAACAAAAATATCAAGAAGATCATTCAAAAGATGACAGTCACCTACAAGGACTGGCATGAGATGTTACCGTTTTCTCTGCATGGATATCGTACCACGACACGTACTTCAACAGGGGCAACTCCATTTTCTTTGGTATATGGCATGGAAGCTGTTCTACCTATGGAAGTTCAGATTCCTTCCTTGAGGATTATGAAGGATACCGGTTTGAGTGAAGACGATTGGATTCAGACTCGGCTTGATCAACTTAATTTGATCGACGAGAAGCGACTTACTGCTGTTTGTCATGGTCAGACGTATCAAAAACGAATGATCAAGGCTTTCAACAAGAAAGTCAGACGCCAGGTATATCAAGTCGGAGATATTGTAATCAAGCGGATCATCTTACCGCAAAGTGATCCCAGGGGCAAGTGGACTCCTACTTACGAAGGACCATTTGTGATCAAGAGCATCTTCTCTGGTGGGGAAATGATTCTGACCACCATGGACGGTGACGATTTTCCCCACCCTGCGAACGCAGACATAGTCAAAAGATACTACGCATAAAACGACCCGACAAGTTGAAAACCCGAAAGGGCGACTTGGGCAAAAATGAGCATCCCGGTGGATCGAAAACCTGAAAGGGCGGTTCAGGCAAAAATTAGGGATAAACAAAAAAATCTGTACACCCGACAAGTTGAAAACCCGAAAGGGCGACTTGGGCAAAAAAGGGTTTCCCGGTGGATCGAAAACCCGAAAGGGCGGTCCAGGCAAAAATTAGGGAATTAAAGCGTATGACTATATCTCGTCGGATCACTTTAAGAACAATCTCTTCACCAACAAGCTCTAAGTTTTTGATCAATCCAGTCATCGACGGACGAAGCAGCGAATGGACAAGATATTCAGAGTTGTGAAGGCTATAGCAGAATGGGAACCCCATGGAATTATTACACATAGTCATCTTTCTGTTGTATAAAATTTTTCTCAATTTTTACGACAACATTCTCTTACTAGGATGTCTGTCTCTTTTGTACAAAGATACTTACAAAAGTTAATACAAAAATACTTCAAAGTGCAGAAATTTGCTTGCCTTTCTTTTCTTTTTACACTTATGTTTTATTTGAAAAACGTCCAAATGTTTTGTTAAAAAGGCATATGCATTTGACCATGATCACTGCTTACAAATAAAACGAATTTGAGAAAGGATAATTACTGATAGGTTGAAGGTGTAGAAAGATATCCTTGTGCTATTTCAGAAGAAATCCCCTACAGTACACCATTCAGATCCTCAACAAAGCTAAAAATTTGGAGTATATTTCCCCAGCGGAGTTAAATTTAAAGATCCCCAGTGGAGCCCGAAAACCCTGAAATACCTATCCCCAACAAAGCCAGAATATTCTAAACCTATTTCCCCAGCAGGTTATCTTAAAAAGTTTGAAAACCAAGCAGATAACAGTTAACTTCTTGACTTATCCCCAACTAGGATGCTTCCCCAGTAGATTGGCGTACAACCCAAGCTCTTGATTTCATCGGCCGAGTAAACATTCTCCCCACAAAGTTATCTCCCAGCAGATCGAAGATTCTCGGTCTCATTTCTCCAAGCAGAAGCCTCCCAGGTTTTAACTCCCCAGTAGAGATTTTCAGAGTTTTCCTTATTTCCCAGGAAAGTCATGAAGGATTCTCATTCCCCGTAGAAGTTGTCAAATACTTTTAATCCCCAAGCAGTCAGCAAGGATTTCTCATCTTCATCAATCAAGGATTTTCAATCCCCAGCAGCAGTCAAGAATTTATTTCCCCCGACAGCGGTCAAAGATTTTATTATCTCCAGCTATCTGGGACTTATTTTCCTCAGCAAGACAGCTCTTCAGCTTACATATGCATACATTACATTTATATATCATAGAAAATTGATGAAACACATCTTACAGCATCATACAGCACAATATCATTTATTCTGAGAGCATCATTTGCTTGATACATATCATGCATTACATACAACTAACCTTTTCCTTTCAGGAAGGATCCTCACAAAAAAATTTCAAGCGACAAAACTTTTACTTCAGTTGAATTACGGACGAGTTCCTAAATCTCAGCAAAGTATTTCCTCAGTTGAATTACGGGCAGGTTCCTAAAGCTCAGCATGGATGTTTTCTCAGTCGAATTACAGTCAGGTTCCTAAATCTCAACAAAACTTTTACTTCAGTTGAATTACGGACGAGTTCCTAAATCTCAGCAAAGTATTTCCTCAGTTGAATTATGGGCAGGTTCCTAAATCTCAGCATGGATGTTTTCTAAGTCGAATTATGGACAAGTTCCTAAGTCTCGACAAAAATTTTACTTCAGTTGAATTACGGACGAGTTCCTAAATCTCAGCAAAGTATTTCCTCGGTTGAATTACGGGCAGGTTCCTAAATCTCAGCGTGGATGTTTTCTCATTCGAATTACGGGCAAGTTCCTAAATCTCGATAAAACTTTTACTTCAGTTGAATTACGGACGAGTTCCTAAATCTCAGCAAAGTATTTCCTCAGTTGAATTACGGGCAAGTTCCTAAATCTCAGCATGGATGTTTTCTCAGTCGAATTACGGGCAGGTTCCTAAATCTCGACAAAACTTTTACTTTAGTTGAATTATGGACGAGTTCCTAAATCTCAACAAAGTATTTCCTCAGTTGAATTATGGATGAGTTCCTAAATTTCAACAGAGACGACCCACCAGCGGAATGACGGACGACAAAGCTCCTAAAATTCTACTACTCTCAACAAAGATCAGCTTTTTCCAGCAGGATCCCCCTCAACAACAGATATAAAAGCTCTCGCTAAGGAATCTCTTACGCGATAAACACTCCTTAAGATGGCATCCTTAAGCCCATCCCCTCGCCAACCATCTCTAAATGGCATCTTTAAGCCCATTCCCTCCATTACAATTTGACGAGTGCAAATTTACAGACACTCTAATGTCCAATCCTCTTTTACCTTCGAGTCACGAAAGGCAAGCCTGCCAATCTAACTCTTCAGGTTCAAGAAGATTGAACAGGGGCAGCTGTTTTACCCCAAAATTTGCCCTCTCATTTTATCAACATTTCTCATCACAAGACTCTTGGAACTCAAGATAAAGCTAGGGTTTGCTCTGCTCAAGACACCTCCTTGCACTGTTGACCTAAATTAGGGTTTGAGTTTGCACAGGGATGTCTTGACCCACAATTACCAAAGTGACTTTCATGCTTCATGTTGGACTCATAAGTTTTCCCATACCAAGTTTCAAGCCTTGAATCAAATTTTTGCCCAGTCAATTGGACAGTTGACCTAGAAATCAATTGTATTGGGGGAAAAGTCAACTATGGCCAATTGACAGTCAAACCTTATGAATTTTGACCCACATCAACCTTATGAATTTTGACTCACATCAACATTATGAACTCATATGAACCCTTTGATCAAGTTTGGATCACAATTCCACAAGAAATTTGATTGGATCACCAAAAGGGCAAAATGGTCATTTTTAGGGTTTTGACTATACAAAGACAATTTTTGACTGTTTGACCTAGCCAATGGCAAATCAAGCTCAACCATGGACTCAAGGACTCAATGACATTATCTTGACCCATTCAAAAAGTTCAAAAGATCTCAAATGCATAGGATTGACAAATGAATTTTTCAGTCAACTGATCAAATTTGATTGTACACTGAAAAGTCAAACTTTGACTTTTTGGTCAAAATCAAGTGCCAAGGGTCATTTTTCATCAAGACATGTCAAATTATGAAACTTGTTCATCAAGAAACCCAAAATTGCAAATTAGGGTTTGAAATTGAAAATTTTCATAACTTAGAAATTTTCGAAGTTATGAAATTTTCTTAATTTTTCCTAACTTTGCCCCACATTTTCACAAAGATGCAAAGCAATTCAAACAAAACTTACAACATTAAAGTTGTATTCCTCCACAAAGTCTACAACTTTGATTCACAAAGTTTTCTCAAAAGAAGCTTAGATCTCAAGTTATGGTTTTTGGAACAAGGGTACCTAAAACTTTTAACTTAGAGAAATTTTGCCCTAGTTTAGGCAGGATTTTGACCCATCTTCTTGGCCATTTTTCACATAGTTCCACTTGGATTATTAAGTTACATTTCAAATATGGATTATAGTACATGTTGCAAGCTTTCCAAATTGTCCAATAAATCCTCAAACACCTTTGTGGTTAGGGAGAATCGAATGCTTGAAGTTGGAAAAAACTCACTTTGTAACCATGGCCAATACATGTTCATACCACTTGCCAAATATGACCAAACTAGCTTAGTACATAATTACAGGCCTCTAAACCAATTTACACTCAAAAATTGAATGCAAATACATTGGACATTGGCATTGTTCTGATCAAGAGAGCATTGTACAGTGAACATTTCCATTTTGAGCATAAAGGTCATACTTCCATTTTCATAAAGGGAATTTTATGTCAAATTGCATTTTCTTGAGCCATGAACTTTTTTCCTTGCATCAAACAAGTTCCCTAATCTCAGGAATAGTACACCAACTTGATCGTGCTTGTAACTAGCCTGTACAGGCCATAGCTTGGTCACTTCACATCTTTGCTTTCAAAACAAGTCAAATGGCCAAAAGCTCAGAACTCACACACCTGATAAAATCAACTCAAGCAAAGTTTTCAAACAAGTTTTACATACCCTTGTAAGCCAGAAGCACGAGCTTTTCACCCCTAAAGCACCCTTATACTCAAAAACCACATTTTCTTGCAAAACAGGGCCAGTTCTGCAAATCACAAGCCACAATCAAACCCCTTCGTGCGTTTTGTCCAAAATCACTTTAAACACATTCTAAACAATACACCTAAGCTGTCCAGACCATTCACAAGTTGTTGTAACTCCATTTACACACATCACCATTTTTGTTTGGAAGCTTTGCAGTTTGAGTTCTGTAGCACGATTCAGGCCACTTCAAAACAAACTAAGCATTGGGAAAGGTTCAGGGGACATCAAGCAAGCTCAAAAGAACCTCAGGCCCCATTGAAAGTTGATGCATTGTCCAGCTCGAACTCAACTGAAACAGGTATTTCATGAACTTCTATCTCTCTATTTAGGAACATTTAGACTTAGGTTTGTGAATGAAAGATGTTGTATTCATTGCCCTGAAACCATACATGTGCTTAGTTTTCATTTATAATAATCGTGCTAGGAGAATTTCATCCATGAACTTTCGGAAAAAACTAGGTTAGAAATTAGGGCCAGAGAAATTCTCTCTGGTCTTTGAGAGTTAGATTTAATGTTTTATATGGTTGAAACCGTTGTTTGATGCTCTACAAGTTTCATGTTTTGAGTTTTGTCAAAAAAGCACTAAAACAGGAAATACAAGTTTGAACTGGCCATGCGCGCGTTTCTGTTGGACAGAGGAAGAAGATGAAGTAGCTGGGCTGGGCCTGACTATTTCCTACTTTTGACACCCCCATTTTTAGTTTCACACCCCCTGGCCCATTTCTTTGTATATTTATTATTTTTGCATTTTAATTTCATTTCTGACTTTATTATTTTATTTCCAAACATAAAAAATGCCTAAAAAATATTTTCATAAATTTTTACATTTTATTTGGTATTTATTTTAATTATTTCCAACATTAAAATGTTTAAATACTTTATATTATTTTGTTAAAACTTAAAAATAATGTAAAAAATACTTTTATTTTCATTTATTATTTTTATTCACATTTGAAAATATTTTTTTGAAATATATACATTTTTGTAAATAATTTATTTTATTTTTTACACACTTAATCTATTTAATATATATATATATATATATATATATATATATATATATATATATATATATATATATATATATATATATATATATATATATATATATATATATATATATATATATATATATATATATATATATATATATATATATATATATATATATATATATATATATATATATATATATATATATATATATATATATATATATATATATATATATATATATATATATATATATATATATATATATATATATATATATATATATATATATATATATATATATCCATATGTACTTTATTTTATTAAAAGCATAGAATAAAAAACACAAAAATAATACATTTTTATTTTTATTGATATTTTATACTAAAAAATACTTTTTTTTTTATATATACTTTTTTTTTTGTACATATTGATACATTTTTGTATATAAATATTTAATAATACCATTTCTTTAAGGATTTAGGGTTTACCCTAAAAATAATTAAAATTAACTTTTTATTTATTTCTTTACATTTCTTTCCATTTAAAGATACTTGACATACATAAAAAACTTTTTTTTGCATAATACATTTTATCTAATATTTATTTATTGTATTTTATTTAAATATTGTACATTTAAATATTATGCCTTGCAAATTCAATTTGGTTGTAATAATTTAGGGTTTAATTTCTTGCAAAATAATCCCCTATTCAAATTTGTATCCCCTCCCTATATCATGTTGTAATAATTTAGGACTTAAATTCCCGCACCTTTAAGCTTTCAATTATGCCATGATTAGAGAATTAGGGTTTGTATGTAAAAATCAAATTAACAAATAGTTTGACCTAATCAAAAACAAAAATGCATGAAAAAACGAACACAATGCACACTTGCACCCCTAGGGTTACAATCCACTTGTTGCCTTCAAAAATGGGCCATGGTATGCATGTTAAGTACTTTGGCAAAACAAAAATAAAACAAAATATCATAGACCCTCGATGACGCTATCTGAGTTGCCTAAACAAAATGATCAAGTACCTTAAGAAAATTGCCAAAAATACTTGACACAATTGCTATCATGGTCTATACGATGACCCGCGCCTGTCCCGTTAAATATCCTAACATAAGGTTGTTCACCAAATACAATGGTGAAACAACACTGTTAAAAGGGTTAAAAACATAAGAAAGATCTTTGAGTAAAATAGGGTAGATAACTCTTAGTTACTTGATCAAAAGCTTGCAAAAAACATCCTTGCTATCTTCAAAACACACTTCACCATACAATTTCAAAACCCTACTTTCAGACATCAGAAACTTTTCAAAAGACAAAAAACATCTTTGTATACATTCAAACAAGAATCATTACAAAGGTTGCCACAATGATGGTTTCTTTTCAAAACATCTTTTCAAAATCACACACAAAGCACCATTTCAAACAATTGAAGAGCACCATTTCAAACAATTGAAAAGCAAAGCAAGTGATCTAAACAAGTAACTAAGAGCCCATGGATAACCATGGATAAAAAGGGTGCTAATACCTTCCATTTCTATAATCTACTCCTCGAACCCAAGAAAACATCTCAAAGGTCTTTCCTGTGCTTTTTGACCTTTCCTTAGGATAAAATAAAACGTCGGTGGCGACTCTTGCTAAACTGAAACATTTGCAAACACAAACGCAAAATCCCAAGTCAGTTCTCCCACCATATCACAGGCACTATTAGGCTTGCATTTGTGAAGATAGAAAGTAGATATCATTTCCCTGAAACTATACATGTCCATAGATTTCATTTATGTTGCTTAAGCATGGAGAATTTTGAGTTTAAACTTGCTGAAACATTTAGGTCAGAATTTGGTACTTTCATATATTCATCCTTATCTTTGAATGTTAGCTTAAATTAGTTACATGGTTGGATTCGTGGTGAAAAAATACACAAGTTTCATGTTTACATTTTTGAAAATGGTTGAGGAATGAGCAAGTTTGAAATCCTTTGGCTGGAGGTTGAAGATGAAGTACAGTCAGGGCAAAATATGTGTTATGTATTTATTGTTGTGCCAATGTTACGAATGTATAGCCACCCCGGTGGTAAGGCAGCGCACTGGTAACCAAGAGGGCATGGGTTCAACACCCAGCGCGCTGCCTTTTTTTCATTTTTCACATTTTCACCTTTTTTTGTCACAAACACACAGCAGCGCCTGGGCCTCTCCTTTGGGGTTTTATTCTTTTTGCTGCTTCTAACTCTCTGCCTTACTTCAGCACCCCCTGGCCCAATTTTCATTATTATTTTCTTTTTCTTATTTTATTTTATTTCTTTTTCCTTTATTATTATTATTATTATTAATATATTTTTATTGTTATTAATAAAAATCCAAAAATATTTTATTTTTTATTTTTAACTTATTTAGTTTATTTGTTTTATAAAACTAAAAGAATAAAAACATTTTCTTAATAAATTAATTTCTTTCTTAATAATTAATATTTAGGTTTAGGTTTAACTATTATATTATTTTCTTGTAATTAAAATTAATTTAGAACTTAGGTTTATCTTAATTAATTAATATTCATATTATTTTTATTAATTTAAAATCTTTTCATAAATAAAACCCTAAAAAATCCATTTTTAGTTAATTTCTTTTCTTATTTAGTTTAATTAATTTTATTTAATTTTCATTAATCATTTTTCTTAATTAGGTTTAGGTTAAAACCTTTTCATGAAAACCAAACAAAATCATTTCTTTTCCATTTATCTTCTTGTATATTTATTCAATTCTTGTACAATATTCAATATGGTTGTAATAGTTAATTAGATTTATTTTTCTTGCAAAATCCTCATTTGTAAATTTGTACACCCCCTCCCCTTTTGATGTAATAGCTTAATATTTTTATTTTCCGCAATTTAATGCTTTATATATAAATGCTAGTAAATTAGGGTTTGTATGGAAAGATTAAAATCAACGAGTTAGCAAACCCTAATACAAGACAAATCAAGCATGAAAAAGACACACTTGCACACTTACACCCTTAAGGTAAATCCACTTATTGCCTTGAGAAAAAAATGATCATAATACGCATGTAAGATGTCTTGGCTAAAATAAACAAAAATACAAGATCATAGTCCCTCGATGACGCTACAAATGTTGCCTTACGAATGATCTTAGTCCCTCAAAGAAAATGCTAAGATATCGTACAATATTACTAGTCGTGACTATACGAAGACCCGCGCCCGTCCCTTTTACATCCAAAGATAGGGTTTCTTACCAAATCAATGGTAAGATAAAAATGTCAAATGAAAGAGGAAATAAACAAGAAATACTTTTGAGTAGGTAGAATGTTCCTAGTTGCTTGCTCACTTTCAAACCAAAACATCCTTGCTATTTTCAAAACAAACACCAACACTTTCAAAACATCTTTCAAACTTGAAACATTTTCAAAAGATCAACACTTTGTATACATTCTTACGAATGAGAATTATTACAAAGTTTTCCTAAACGATGGCGCCTTTTCAAAATACTTTCAAAAAACCACACAAAGCATATTTTCAAACAAAAGCAAGTGATCAAGCAAGCAACTAAGAGCCCATAGATAACTATGGATAAAAAGGGCGCTAATACCTTCCCTTTTTATAATCTACCCCCCGAACTCAAGAAAACATCTCAAAGGTCTTTCATGTTCTTTTCAACCTTTCCTTTTGGATAAAAGATAAGTCGGTGACGACTCTTGCTAACCGCAACATTTGCGATCGAACACAAAACAACCAAGTCAGTTCTCCCACCGTATCACAGAACTGGAGACTCTACTGGGGAATAAACTTAAAAGTGGGGTTAACTTAGGGCTAGATCACATTTACTTGCTTTCTTTGTTTGACTTGCATGCTTTACATTATGGTTCCTTGTTTGGGCTTACTTTGATCCTCCACCCAGATTTGGGACACCTTGTTAGGTAAGTAGCAATAGATTGTGGAAAATGTATGGCGTAGAACGATATGGTTGAAACAATGGCTACGTTAGTGTGACGCATTTGTGGGTAATGGTACCCCTTGTGTTGAATCGAGGAGAATACGGGGCCGCTGAGTGGCGTCATGAAGCACTAACTGACTTTAGAACCTTAATTGAACAAACTTTTCCAATTAGGACGTAGTGAGGTAACCGGTTTTGGTGGAAAGCTGAAAATTGGTTGATACTCGATACTACACTCATTGAGACTAGACTTTTGGGATATCACAGCCGCAAGAAAATATTGATTATGCTGGGACAATGCCTAAAAGAAATGTTAGTGATATTGAGATCCCTTAAAACTCGGTTACTATTAACTAGGACAGGTTTGAGCCAACTAAACATCAAGAGGGTACTTACCTACAAACTCCATGCAAGCCTAAACCTAAGGACTTGTTTTTTCCTTGTGTGTATATGCTTACTTATACATAACATCATGAACATCATAACATCATACGCAATATCACTAACCATTTCAAGGATTTAGTAATTTATCTTTGTTTTTGTTTTGTAGGCCATGAACTCCATCCGAAGAAACACCATCCGAATCAACTTCGTGAAAGCACACCCTCAGCTCCAAGAGTTAGCATCAAGGGTGCCCGAAGATTCTCCTTTTACCAAGAAATATGGAAGACTCCTCAGTTTGGCTATATTTAATTTCCAAGAGGAGATGATGTGTGTGCTCTACCAATTCTTTGATCCCATACATCATTGCTTCACCTTTCCTGACTATCAGTTGGTAGCTACACTAGAAGAGTTCTCTCTACTATTGGGAGTGCCCGTGCTTGATCAGATACCGTTCACCAGTCTAGAAGGGATCCCGAAACCTGAGGTCATGGCCAAAGCTCTACATCTGAAGAGAGTTGACATCATAGAAAATTGGGAGACTAGAAGCATAGTCAAAGGGTTCCTAGCCAAATTTCTATTAGAGAAAGATCGTTCATTCTGGGAAGATATGGATTTTCAAGCCTTTGAAGAAGTCCTGGCCCTTCTCATCTATGGTCTGGTTCTTTTCCCAAACTCGGACCAATTCATAGATGTAAATGCCATCAAAGTCTTTCTCTCCTGTAATCCTATACCTACCTTGTTGGGAGACATCCTACATTGCATCCATACCCGCACCATGAAGAAAAGAGGTACACTTTTGTATTATATTCCCCTACTGTCCAAGTGGTTCATTTCACACCTACCTCGATCAACATTGAAGAACGAACAAAGATTGACATGGTCTCAAAGGATGATGTCCCTCACCCACTCTGATATTCATTGGTGTTTAAGATCCTCGGATGATACTTCTATCATTGACCGTTGTAGGGAATTCCCTAACGTCCCTCTACTTGGCGTTAGGGGAGGTATCACTTACAACCCTTGCTTAGCTTTACGACAGTTTGGGTATGCTCGGATAGATGGTCCTGATGAGATGCCCATCCAAGGTTTGGTGTTCGACTACGAAAGCAATGATCAAGGCTACCGTCAGAGGTTTATGCAAGCTTGGAGGATGGTAAACAAGGTGGATAGCAAGACAATAGGGCACAAGAATTCTATCCCTCTTGAGCCTTATCTCAAATCGATACGAGTCAGTGCTCAAAGTCTTATAATGCTTTACCCCTTCATTCTCCCAGTTATCATAGAGCCTGTTGTGGAAGGATATGTTCCATACACTATCCTTCATCCTAACATGCCCACCTCTCTCGAAGACTTGCAAAGGGATTGGATACAACTTAAGGAAGAGCGAGACACTTCTGAAGCCCAATTATATGCCAGCGAGAAGAAATTTCTAGAACTCACCAAGCAGCTTCATGAAGAGCGGAGTCTGAACGCCTACATCGCACCAAAGAGGATGCGTTCAACTTTTTTGTCTTAGAGTTTTGTATTTTATTTCTTTCATTGTAAGCCCAAAGAGGCATGATGTACTCAAACTTTGATTTATAAATATGATGTGTGTTCCTTTTTCTCTAAAGCAATTTTAAATCTCTAATTTCCTTGAAATCATTTGCATATGCATCTTCATTCATCATAACACAAACATGTCTCTTACAACAGGTCTCCTTATCTTTCTACTGTTTATTTCAGTGAGATGGATATGGAACATACAATAAAAGATCTTCAGACGCAGAATGCTCAGTTTCAACAAATGTTCTTGACTCTGGAAAAAGGACAAGAGGATTTGAAAACTTTACTGATCAAAGAAAAAAAGAAGAAAGCGAAGAAATCAACCGGTGTTTTGAATCTGGGAAGAAGGTTCCAAGGGCCATCCAGATGGACCCTAGACTTCACAACATCATCATATGAAGGGGAAAATCGAGAAGGGAAAAACAAGGAAGTGACTGACCATCCAGAATCTGAAGAGGAAGAAGAGGATGATTACTCTGAAGAGAAATATCCTCTAGCTGATGAGAAGTACAAGCAGCTGGAAGAGCGTCTAAGTGCAATGGAGATTTAGAAAGTGCCCGGGCTGGACTTTGAAGAGTTGGGTTTGGTGTCTGGGATTGTTATTCCACCAAAGTTCAAGGCACCCGTGTTTGCTAAGTACAATGGGGTTTCGTGTCCCAAGATGCACCTCCGATCTTATGTGAGGAAGATACAGCCTCACACTGCTGACAGAGATTTGTGGGTCCTCTTCTTTCAGGATAGTCTATCCGGGACTCATCTAGATTGGTTATATCAACTGGAGAGGGCCAATATCTATAATTGGGAAGACATGGCCGCTACTTTTTATAAGCAGTATCAGTACAACACATGCCTTGCTCTCACTCGTACTCAACTCCAGAGTCTGGCTATGGGTTCGAGCGAGGGTTTCAAAGACTACGCTAGAAGTGGAGGGACTTAGTAGGAAGAGTCCAACCTCCCCTATCTGACAGGGAGCTAGTGGACATGTTTCTGGGTACCCTATCCAGTCCTTTCTTTAATCATCTAATTGGAAGCTCCTTAGCCGGCTTCACTGAATTAATCTTGACCGGGGAGAGAGTGGAAGCTGGGATTAAGAGTGGGAAGATCCAAAAGGATGCATCCTCCAGTGCTGTGAGAAAACCATTCACTGGGAAGAAAGAGGTTGGTGTTATGTACCATTAAAGTAATCAGGACAGAACTAAACACCGTCCAATGATATGGGCCGTCATGATCCCTAAGCCTGCACCTACTCAACAAAGGAACAACCAGCCTAGAACAGAAATACTGGTAAGACAATTTACCCAGATAAATATGACGCTATCTCAAGTCTTGCCACATTTGTTGAGATCTAATCTGGTAACCTTGCGAGAAGCTCCAAAGAATCCCAACATTGCCTCTCCCTGTTATAACCCAAACGTCTGTTGTGCTTACCATTCAGAAAGTCTAGGTCATGATACAAACGACCGGTGGGCTTTGAAAAACATGGTGCAAGACCTTCTCGAGAAAAAGGAAATTGAATTTGTCGCCCCCGAGATCCCAAATGTTATCACTGCTTTTATGCCCAAGCACGGCCATGGTGTTAACGCAGTTAAAGATGATGTGTTTTTTGTCGTTGTTGATGAACTTGTTACTCGTCTACTAACCGTCAAAAGGAAGCTGTTGAAGGTCGGTTTATTTCCGGGATATGGCGAAGGCTGCCACCTCTGTTTATCCCTACCAACTAGTTGTCATTTATTGAAGGCAGGTGTCCAGCGCCTGATGGATGACAAAGAGATTTTGTTTGAAAAGACTCCCATTTCAACCATTGCTTACAAGGATATTTCAATA
This sequence comes from Vicia faba, assembly GCA_948472305.1. Classification (NCBI taxonomy): domain Eukaryota; kingdom Viridiplantae; phylum Streptophyta; class Magnoliopsida; order Fabales; family Fabaceae; genus Vicia; species Vicia faba. The sequence goes on from OX451735.1 coordinate 77,093,863, forward strand.
GTAACCATTTCCGCCAATCCTCCCAGGGTCTCCACCAAAAGACCCGTAAGGATTACATCTGTTCCGAAGGTGACTCTACTAATAATTACTATGCCAGGGCCAATCCCATACTTCTCAGATAAAACTGTCCCCTGGAACTATGGGGGTGACGTCTACTACCACAGTGTCAAGCAAGATTGGATGGCTGATGAAGACTCGGTTTTTGAGAGGGCTGACTCCGACATCGGCAACATTGTGGGAACCAACAAAATAACTAGAAGTGGAAGAGTGTTCTCCCCTGATATTTCTCCTCCGAAAACTATTACCAGTCCTGTGATCATCCTTGCTTTTGTTCCTGTTGATACTACTACTACAACTCCTGTGGTTACACCTGCTGACACCCCTATCACTGAGCCGACCGAGACTCGAGGCAAATGCATTTTGGTTGAACCTGTCTGAATAAAGGCATAATCAGTATATATCCCAGAAGCTTCCAAGAAGGAGATGGAATAAATTTTGAAAATCATAAAGAGAAGCGACTACAATGTAGTCGAACAGCTAGGGCAGGCCCCTTCAAAGATTTCTATGCTAGCTTTACTGTTATGCTCCGAAGTTCATGCGAAGGACTTGGTGAAATTTCTTAAAATTGCCCATGTTCCACAGGAAACCTCTGTTGACTAATTCGAAGATTGTGTGGCCAGTTTGACCGCTGATAACGGTTTGGGATTTTCTGATGCTGACCTGACACCTAGAGGGAGGAAACACAACAAAGCGTTACATGTCTCTGTCGAATGCAGGGGCGCCACTTTGGCCCATGTCCTGGTAGATACTGGTTCATCATTGAATGTGCTGCCTAAGAAGGTTCTGGATAGATTAGACTGAAGGTTTGACCTTAAAACCCAGCAATATAGTGGTAAGGGCCTTCGATGGTTCAAATAGAATGGTGCACGGGGAGGTGGACATCCCCATTAAAGTTGGAACTCAGACCTTTGATTCAACTTTCTATGTGATGGATATTCGTCCTTCCTACTCCTGTTTATTGGGCCGACCTTGGATTCATAATGATGGTTCTGTCACCTCTACATTACATCAGATGTTGAAATACCCAACCAAGGGAAAAATCATCACTGTCCATGGAGAGGAGGAATATATGGTCAGTCACCTGAACTCCTTCAGATATGTGGAAATGGATGTTAAATTCATCGAAACTTCGTGTCAGCATTTCGAGGAAGTCCCACAAACAGTTGCAGCAACCAAGACTGTTTCCCAAGTTCCTAAGATTACCATACCTCTGCTAAAGATGGCTTCTCTGAAAGATGCCAAGGCAGTAGTCGAAGAAGGTGGGTGTACTATTTGGTGCCAACTCCCGGATATTACCTACAAGTCTAACAAATTTGGTTTGGGTTTTACTTCAGGAGCCCAGAAAGTTGTTCGTCGCACTCGTGCCGGGGGACCACCTTTACGGATCAGTAACCATGGAGTCAACGCAATGGAGGATAGTGATGATAGTTGTGATTTGGAAGATTGGATTTCCCAACTATCACGGAGGACTCAACAACTGGGAAGCTAAAGAATTTGTCCCTATTACTTTTATCCAACAATAATTGTCTTTAAATTTTTTTTGGACTTGTAATAATTAAACAATTTAGACTTTTAAAACCTTGTGTCTTACCCGAGGCACAACGGTCCATTTGTAAGGGTTGTTACTTCATTTTCATATGTCATCAATGAATCATGGAAGTTTTTGCATACAAATTTTCCACTCTTTGTTCTTCTTTTTTCTACATTTTTATTTCTTTCAAAGATAGCTATGCTCTTACACACACTCACATATCAAAATGCAGATCCACATCCACTTAGGATCCCATGGGTAACGATTCTGCTATGGCCTATTGTGACTTTGAAAATTCGATCCACCAAGTCAAAGATGAAGGTGAGGAAGATTGTGAGGTGCCAGGGGAACTAGCCAGGTTACTACAACAAGAAGAAAGGACCATACAACCCCACGAAGAACCGGTTGACACATTTAACTTAGGTACCGAAGAGGACAAGAAAGAAGTCAAGGTAGGTGCCAATCTGGAACCCAGTGTCAAGAAGTGCTTAACTCAGTTACTACATGACTATGTTAAGGTTTTTGCTTGGTCATATGAAGAGATGCCAGGACTTGACGCTGATATCGTGGTCCATCGTCTACCGACAAAAGAAGACTACCCTCCGGTAAAATAGAAAGTATGTCGCATGCGGCCAGACATGTCAGAGAAGATCAATACTGAAGTCATGAAACAATTCAACACCGAATTATTAGCCGTCACCTCCTATCCACAATGGGTCGCCAATGTTGTTCCATTGCCTAAAAAGGACGGTAAAGTACGCATGTGTGTGGATTACAACGATTTGAATAGGGCAAGCCCTAAGGATGATTTCTCACTTCCCCATATCGATATTCTAGTTGACAATACAGCAGAGCATAAAGTGTTCTCATTTATGGATGGTTTCTCAGGCTATAATCAAATCAAAATGGCACCTGAGGACATGGAGAAAACGACCTTCGTCACACAGTGGGGCACATTCTGTTAAAAAGTTATGCCATTCGGGTTGAAAATGTTGGGGCAACTTTTCAGCACGCCATGGTAGCTCTATTTCACGACATGATCCATCACAAAATAGAGGTCTATGTGGATGACATGATAGCCATATCTCAAACTGAAGAGGAACATCTTGACCATGTACATAAACTTTTTGAAAGGCTAAAGAAATACAAGCTAAGGTTGAACCCGAATAAATGCACAGTTGGAGTAAGGTCCGGTAAACTCCTAAGCTTCATCATCAGCGGTAAAGGTATCAAAGTGGACCCTACAAAGGTAAAAGCAATACAATAAATGCTTGTTCCTCGTACCGAAAAGAAATTCAGAGGATTCTTAGGACGACTAAACTACATCGCCAAATTCATTTCTCACCTAACCGCTACTTGTGAACCAATCTTCAAATTACTGAAGAAAGATCAAGTAGTCAAATTGAATGATGAATGCCAAGCTGCCTTCGACAAGATCAAAGAGTACCTTCAAGAGCCTCCTGTTTTGATGCTTCCAGTCGAGGGAAGACCTTTGATCATGTACCTAACTGTCTTAGAAAATTCAATGGGGTGTGTGCTGGGGCAGTATGACGAGTCTGGCCAAAAAGAGCATGCAATATACTACTTGAGAAAAAAGTTTACCGACTGTGAAACCAGATATTCACTGCTTGAGAAAACTTGCTACGCTCTGGCATGGGCTGCTCACCGGCTAAGACAGTATATGTTGACCTATACTACCTTATTGATATCCAAGATGGATCTAATTAAATACATATTCGAGAAACCCACCCTCTCTTGAAGAATAGCAAGATGGCAGATGATCCTGACTGAATACGACATTCAGTACACTACCCAAAAAGCAATAAAGGGCATTGTGTTAGCCGATCACCTTGCTCATCAGGCTGTGGATGACTACCAATCCATGAAATTCGAGTTCCCAGATGAAGACATCATGTTGGTGAACAATTTTGAAGAACTCAGACCATATGACGGACCTGAACAAGGATCCCGATGGACCTTGGTTTTTTATGGAGCTTCCAACGCACTCGGCAATGGCATAGGTGCTGTAATCATATCCCCTGAAGGATGTCGTACTCCCTTCACTGCAATAATTTGTTTCAATTGTACCAATAATATGGAAGAATATGAAGTGTGTGTTATGGGTCTCAAAGCTGCCATAGATTTGGGAATCAAGTCCTTAAGTGTATTCGGAGATTCAGCCTTAGTCATCAGTCAGATCAAAGGAGAATGGGACACGAGACACCCTAATCTTATCCCCTACAAAGAACATGTGTTGACATTAATCCCACATTTTGAGGAGATTACCTTTGAGCATTTCCCATGAGAGGAAAATCAACTAGCGGCCGCGCTAGCCACTATGTCATCCATGTTTAAAATCAAGTGGGGTAACGAGGCTCCCCAGATCACCATTGAGCAGATGGATGAACCAGCATACTGTCACAAGATCGATACTGAAGAAGTATTGGACAAGCCTTGGTTCCATGAAGTTAAGAGGTATCTCGAGTCCCAAGAGCATCCGGAGGGAGCTTCAGTCAATGATAAGAAGTTCTTGAGAAGATTCTCTGCTAAGTTCTTCCTCAGTAATGGCATTCTCTACAAGCGCAACCACGACTCTACCTTGCTTCGTTGCGTAGACAAGGTTGAGGCAGACAAGATCATGGTTGATCTACATGAAGGCACTTTTGGCACCCATTCTAGTGGGCACACGATGGCTAAAAAGATCCTATGAGAGGGGTACTACTGGTCTACCATGGAAGCAGATTGCCATCAGCATTCACGAACCTGTCACAAGTGTCAGATCTATGCTGACAAAGTACATGTGCCTCCAGTTCCTCTAAACATCCTGACTGCTCCCTGGCCATTCGCGATGTGGGGTATCGACATGATTGGAGAAGTCAAACCTACAACTTCTAATGGAAACCGCTTCATCTTGGTGGCCATTGACTACTTCACGAAGTGGGTTGAGGCAGCTTCTTTCGCTTTTGTTACCAAGAATGTTGTGACCTGATTCATTAAACAAAATGTTATCTGTCGGTACGGTATCCCAGAAAGAATCATCACAGACAATGGTAAGAATCTCAACAATACTATGATCATCGCACTATGCGTGCAATTCAAGACCCAACACCATAATTCTTCTCCTTACCGCCCAAAGATGAATGGTGATGTCAAAGCCGCAAATAAAAACATCAAGAAGATCATACAAAAAATGATAGTGACTTACAAGGACTGACATGAGATGTTACCATTTTCTCTCCATGGTTACCGTACCACGGCGCACACGTCAATAGGGGAAACTCCTTTCACATTGGTATACAGTATGAAAGTCGTCCTACCAATTGAAGTCCAAATACCTTCTTAGAGAATCATAAAGGATGCAAGGCTGAATGAAGATGAATAGATCCAAACTCGACTTGACCAGTTGAACTTGATTGATGAGAATAGGCTCACGGCTGTCTGTCATGGTCAGATGTACCAAAAACGTATGATCAAAGCTTTTAACAAGAAGGTCAGATGTCAGGTATATCGGGTTGGTGAGTTGGTAAACAAGCGTATCATATTGCCACAAGGTGATCCCAAGGGCAAATGGACTCCTACATACTAGGGACCATTCGTGATCAAAAGCATATTCTCTGGTGGAGCAATGATCTTTACCACTATGGACGAAGATGACCTTCCACACCCTGTAAACACGGACATAGTCAAAAGATACTATGCATGAATAAAGACCCGCTAGGTCGACAGACCTAGGCAAAAATTAGGGCATCCCGGCGAACCAAAAAGGTTTGGGCAAAAATTAGGAATAAAATACAAAAAAATCTGTACACCCGGCAAGCTGAAAACCCGAAAGGGCTGCTTGGGCAAAAATGGGTATCCCGGTGGACTGAAAACCTGAAAGGGCGGTCCAGGAAAAAGTTAGGGAATCAAAGCGTATGACTATGTCCTGTTGAATTACCTTACATACAACCTTTAGCATCGATTGACAAACTCAAACAGTTCTAATCAATCCAATCAGCTTCGGACAAAGCAGCAAGTGGGCGAGATGCTCAGAGACATGAAGGCTATAGAAGAATGGGAACCCCATGGGATTATTTCACATAGCTATCTTTTCTTTGTATCAATTTTCGTATTCTACGATGACATTCTCTTACTAGAATGTTTGCCTCATTGTACAAAAAATACTTATTCAAGTTAATACAAAGATATTCCTTTGAAAGTGCAAAACTATTTGTTTTTCTTTTATTTTTGTGTTTTGTTTGCAAAAACATCCAATGATTATTTTTGAACATATACATTTGAGTGTGATTACTGTTTACAAATGAGCAAAAAGGGGAACAAAATATAGAAAGACAATCACTAATGGCTTTAAGAAATAGGACAATATCTATAGACCATTCCATAAAGTCCCCCGCAGGTACTTTTTCAGCAAGAGCGAAAACCGGGACATCCCGCTATAGGATCGCTAACGTATCTCCAGTATGCAGCCCAATGGTATCAAGTGCTCTCGTATCCCTGACGGAACAAAACTTCCAGTTACTATTGCAAAGATTCCCTAGTGAAAGTCGCCCAGTTTCTCAGGATTCCCCAGCAGGTTTTCACGAGGTCCACAAGCAATGCACGACATTTCCCTTACACAATAGAGTTTATTTCTCTAACAAATGGAAACTCATCCATCAACGCGTCAACTTCAAAATATGAAGACTTATATTCCTCATTCCCAGCAGTACTCACAGATTTATTTTCCTCGACTCCAGCAACATTGCAGCATAATAATTAATATGTCCATGCATTACATCCATACGTCATAGCATTGACAACACATGTGCATACATCGCAATCTCATTTATTTTAAAAAAAACAACATTATAATGTGCATTTCATACATCATGGCATTACATGCAACTAACCTTTCACCTTTTCAAGAAAGATCAATCAATAGAAAATTATCGTCAAATTTTCAACAAGTCAATTACAGATCAATTCCCGAGAAAGGACTGGTCAACCATCTACATAATAGATATTTCATTCAGAACCCTGCTGGTTCAGTTTAAATCTCTCAATGATTTATTCTAATCCTTCTCCAGAACCCTGCCGGTTCAATTTGAATCTTTCAACGATTTATTCTGATTCTTTCCCGCATAAGTTTTCTCTGGTTCAGATAAATCTCTCAATGATTTACTCTGATTCTTCTTCAGATCCCTGCCAGTTCAGTTTGAATCTTTCAACGGTTTATTCTGATTCTTTCCCGCAGACATTTTCTCTGTTTCAGATAAATCTCTCAACGATTTATTCTGATTCTTCTCTAGATCCCTGCCGGTTTAGTTTGAATCTCTCAATGGTTTATTCTGATTCTTTCCCGCAGACGTTTTCTCTTGTTCATATAAATCTCTCAACGATTTATTCTGATTCTTCTCCAGATCCCTGCTGGTTCAGATAAATCTATCAATGATTTATTCTGATTCTTTCCTAGTAGGCACTTTATCTGGTTCAGATGAATCTCTCAACGACTTATTCTGATTTTTCTTCAGATCCCTGTTGGTTTAGATGAATCTCTCAATGATTTATTCTGATTTCTTTCTTAGTAGGCACTTTCTCTGGTTTAGATAAATCGCTAAAAGATCTACTCGGATCCTCTCCAGTTAAAGAATATTCAAAACCTCTTTTGGTTCAGTTTAAACCTCTCAATGGTTTATCCTGATACATTCCAAAGGATTACTTCTGGTTTAGATAAATCTCTCCAAGGTTTATTCTGATTCTTCCCAGTCAAACAACATATAAGACTGCGGCTAGTTTTAGAAAAATCACTCCAAAGATTTATTCTGATTCTTTTCCAGTTGAGATCAAGTTCAGACTTAGTCAATTTTCTGTCAACAATCACCTTTGGATGGCATCTACAAGCCCATCTCCGGAAAATCTCCACCATTCCTCCAAATGGCATCTATAAGCCCATTCACAATTCATCTTCGAGTGCGAATTTCTAGGCACTCTAGTGTTCAATCATCTTCCACCTTCAAGTCACGAATGGCGGATCCTCCAATCTAACTTTTCAGGTTTAAGATGATTTAACAGGGGAAGCTGTTGTACCCCAAAAATTTCCCTCTCATTTATCATGTAATTTCTCACAAGATCTCCTTTGGTTCAAGACTGCACTAGGGGTGATCAACTCAAGACACCTCCTTAAGCATTGATGACTGAAATTAGGGTTTGAGATTGCACAAGGATAATTGAAATTTTAATATCTCATGTGACTTTCATGGATCATTATGGTCCATCAAGATTGCTCATGCCAAGTTTCAAGTCTTGGATCACATTTTTGCTCAATCAATTGATTAGTTGACCTAAAAATCAACTGTATTGGGGAAAAAGTCAACTATGGCCAATTTACAATCAAACATCATAATTTTTATCCATATCAATATTATAAACTCATATATGTCATTTGATCAAGTTTGGACCACAATTCCTCAAGAAATTTGATCAGATCATCAAAAGGGCAAAATGGTCAAAATTAGGGTTTTGATTGAGAAAAGGCAATTTCTGATTTTTGACCTAGAAAATGGTTGATTGGTTGGAAACATGATCTCAAGGATTCGATTACATCATTTTGACATAATGGTATGACTCAAATCTTCCTTCAAGATCAATTGATTGATAGTTGATTTTCAGTCAACTAATCAAAAGTCAACTATACACTGAAAAGTCAAACTTTGACTTTTTGGTCAAAATCAAGTGTTAAAGATCACAATTCATCAAAACGTGTCAAAATATGAAACTTGTTCATCCAGAAATCAAAAATTAAAAGTTTCCAAACTTAGAAATTTTTCTAAGTGTTGAAAACTTCATATTTTTCACAACTTTGAGCCAATTTTTCACCATGATGCAAGATGATTCATAGGAAACTTTCAACATGAAAGTTGTAAATCTAAATGAGATCTAAAAAATTTCTTTACACAACTTCTCCTAGAAATGCATGGATTTCAAGTTATGATTTTGTGAATACATGTTCATGAAACTTGGAAACTAAGTGAAATTTTGCCCTAGTTTAGGTAGGAATTTGACATAACTTCATGGAAATTTTTCACATAGTTCCAAGGGGAGTTTTCAAAAGTGATTCAAATAGGGGTTGTAGAGCACATTACAAGCTTTCTAAAATGTCCAAGAACTCCTTGAGATCATGTTTGAGCAAGGAGAATCGAAGGCATGAAGTTGGCATTTCATTCTTAAATTATAGGTCATTTCCATGATGAACAAGAATTCAAATCCATGCTAGGTTGTACAATATTTGCTTTGCAGGCCTCAAACTTGCTTGGCACTCCATAATTAATATTTTGCATAGCTGTTAGAGGCTTTAATCTAAGCATTCAATGCATTGCCCATGCTTAATGCCATTTTGGGAAGAAAGTGAACATTGCCATTTTGGAAAAGTAGTTTTTATGCACAAAGTCAGTTCTTGAGCTTTGCATTTGTTTTCTTCTGATCACACACAACATGTAACCCAAGAGAAACTTATCTAAAGTCTCAAATAACTCAGCACATGCTTATACTTTGCCTTGAAACTATATTTCCACTTTTTTCAAAATCAAGTAAGATAGCCATAACTCTATATCTTGCAATTCTGACCCTCTCAAGTGCTAGAACCTTTTCCTTACTTACGCACAAGTTGTTTGCAAGATAACACACGAATACATGAGCTCCAAAACTTCCCCAAAACTCAGAACTGCATCACAAACCACCATTGTTGCATATTCTGACCAAGAACTTCAAACTTCCATTTCACTCGTGCGTTTCTTAGCCTTTTGCTTCCAAAAGCTTCCAAAAATTATACATAAGCCATCCCTATCCCTGTTACACGACTGTAACACCATCTTCACCCATTTACAAGTTCAAAAACAGAGCATCATAGTTGGACTTTTCCAGACCATTCCTGCCACCTTCAGCTCAAGCCAACCATTGCATTAGCTTCCTAGAGCTCCAAGGAAGCTAACCTGATCATCACCATCACTTGAAACAAGCTCAAACTCATTTCACGATTTCCAGTTTTGAGGTATTTTTCTTGAACTTCTATCTCATTATTTAGGCATTGTTAGGCTTGCATTTGTGAAGATAGAATGTAGATATCATTGCCCTTAAACTATACATGTCCATAGATTTCATTTATGTTGCTTGAGCATGGAGAATTTTGAGTTTAAACTTGTTGAAACATTTAGGTCAAAATTTGGTACTTTCATAAATTCATCCTTATCTTTGAATGTTAGCTTAAATTAGTTACATGGTTGGATTCGTGGTGAAAAATACACAAGTTTCATGTTTACATTTTTGAAAATGGTTGAGGAATGAGCAAGTTTGAAATCCTTTGGTTGGAGGTTGAAGATGAAGTACAGTCAGGGAAAAATATGTGTTATGTATTTATTATTGTGCCAATGTTAAAAGATGTATAGCCACCTCAGTGGTAAGGCAGCGCACTGGTAACCAAGAGAGCGTGGGTTCAACACCCATCGCACTGCCTTTTTTTCATTTTTCACATTTTCACCTTTTTTTTGTCACAAACACACAGCAGCGCCTGGGCCTCTCCTTTGGGCTTTTGTTCTTTTTGCTACTTCTAACTCCCTGCCTTACTTCAGCACCCCCTGGCCCAATTTTCATTATTATTTTCTTATTTTATTTTATTTATTTTTCCTTTATTATTATTATTATTATTATTATTATTATTACTAATATATTTTTATTTCTATTAATAAAAATCCAAAAATATTTTATTTATTATTTTTACACTTATTTAGTTTATTTGTTTTATAAAACTAAAAGAACAAAAACATTTTCTTAATAAATTAATTTCTTTCTTAATAATTAATATTTAGGTTTATGTTTAACTATTATATTATTTTGTTGTAAGGACTATCACCCTCCTATCCATGTCTCTTGGAATCTGAAAGCGATATTCAAGCACAAGGAGGAGTTGATGAGTTCGATGGTATGGGATGAGTTCCGGAGTAGGGGCTGGTATTGTACAAGAGATATGTACAAGTTGCTTTGGGGGGAGAAACCCAAAGTTAGGTGGAAAAAGGTTCTCCTGGGTAACTGTGCTCAGCCTGGAGCCACTTTTATCACTTGGATGGCATTTCTAGGTAGACTTCCTACTAAGGATAGGCTGCGCAGGTTCGGAATCCAAAATGATGGCTTGTGTGTGTTTTGTGGAATGAATGAGAGTATTCAACATCTCCTTTTTGAGTGTGACTTTGCGAAGAACATTTGGAGCCAAATATTTGAGTGGGATGAGATGCAACGTTGGACTAACAATTGGATTATGGGTATGGATTGGATCATTAACAATACAAAAGGCAAAAGTATGAAGTGTAGGAAATCCAAAGTGATTATTGCGAAAACCATTTATAGTATTTGGACTACCCGAAACATGATTATCTTCCAGAATCATACTAAATATTTTTTCCAATTTAGGGAGTTAAAGAATAGAATAGATATGTGTATGGGAAAAAATAGGGCTAGTCCTTGAGTTTTGTTTGTTTGTAGTAGCTTAGGTTATTAGCCTTTGTTGGTTGTTGTTGTCTTGGGCCTGGATCTCTGGCTCGGCTTTGTATCAACTGTTTTTGGATTAATATATTTCTGTTTCTCCAAAAAAAAAATTAATTTAGAACTTAGGTTTCTTTTAATTAATTAATATTCATATTATTTTTATTAATTTAAAACCTTTTCATAAATAAAACCCTAAAAAAATCCTTTTTTAGTTAATTTCTTTTCTTATTTAGTTTAAATTAATTTTATTTAATTTTCATTAATCATTTTTCTTAATTAGGTTTAGGTTAAAACCTTTTCATGAAAACCAAACAAAATCATTTCTTTTCCATTTATCTTCTTGTATACTTATTCAATTCTTGTACAATATTCAACATGGTTGTAATAGTTAATTATATTTATTTTTCTTGCAAAATCCCCATTTGTAAATTTGTACACCCCCTCCCTTTTGATGTAATAGCTTAGTATTTTTATTTTCTACAATTTAATGCTTTATATATAAATGCTAGTAAATTAGGATTTGTATGAAAAGATTAAAATCAACGAGTTAGCAAACCCTAATACAAGACAAATAAAGCATGAAAAAGACACACTTGCACACTTGCACCCTTAGGGTAAATCCACTTGTTGCCTTAAGAAAAAAATGGTCATAATACACATGTAAGATGTCTTGGAAAAAACAAACAAAAATACAAGATCATAGTCCCTCGATAACGCTACAAATGTTGCCTTACGAATGATCTTAGTCCCTCAAAGAAAATTTTAAGATATCTTACAACATTGCTATTCAAGACTATACGATGACTCGCGCCCGTCCCTTTTACATCCAAAGATAGGGTTTCTTACCAAATCAATGGTAAGATAAAAATGTCAAAGGAAAGAGGAAATAAATAAGAAATACTTTTGAGTAGGTAGAATGTTCCTAGTTGCTTGCTCACTTTCAAACCAAAACATCCTTGTTATTTTCAAAACAAACACCAACACTTTCAAAACATCTTTCAAACTTGAAACATTTTCAAAAGATCAACACTTTGTATATATTCTTACGAACGAGAATTATTACAAAGTTTGCCTAAACAATGGCGTCTTTTCAAAATACTTTCAAAAAACCACACAAAGCATATTTTCAAACAAAATCAAGTGATCTAGAAAACAACTAAGAGCCCATAGATAACTATGGATAAAAAGGGTGCTAATACCTTCCCTTTTTATAATCTACCCCTGAAACTCAAGAAAACACCTCAAAGGTCTTTCATGTTCTTTTCAACCTTTCCTTTTGGATAAAAGAAAAGTCGGTGGAGACTCTTGCTAACTGAAACATTTGTGATCAAACGCAAAACAACAATGTCAGTTCTCCCACTGTATCACACTATGAATGAAACGAGCCTAGACACTACAAAAATGATTACCCAAAGCTTAAGAAAGACAAGAAGCCTAAGAAGGCTTCCAAAGCTAAGAAGGGTATCACGGTAACATGGGATGATTCAGAATCAGAATATGAAGATTTTGATGAAGAGCATGAAAATGTGTCATTCATGGCCAGGACCATCAAGAGAGAAGCAACATCAGAAGATGAACTGACACTTGATTATGAGTCATACTTTGATGATGACAAAGAGTTCAAAGGTGTCAGAACCTCTAAAACTGCTAACAAGAAAGGACCCATAAAATGGATGCTTGCAACACACGATGGATGTTCTTGATAGTGCAACAAAAACACCAATTATGGCACCTCGACAATGGATGCTTGCAACACATAATGGGCGAAAGGCATATGTTCCAAGATTTGGAACTTAAGTCTGGAGGCGTGGATAGTGTCAGAAGCTACCAGAAAGAAAGATTATTGGCTTTGAAACTCTTGTAATCAAGATTCTATTGTCAGAATAAGACAAAACTTTAAATCTTCTAGAGAAATGCTTCTGAGCGTTGATGATATCGCTTGTGCCAGCTCATCTTCTGAATAAAGGCTGGATTCTGAAAAATTGTTTGAAGAATTAGCTGATAGACTATCAGACTTCTATGAGTTTGAAGTTTTTCGAAGGCAAATGTACATATAAGATGGATAAGAAGTTTAAAACTGCAAAGAGTAAATTGAAGTTTGCCAAGAATTCACTTAATCAAGTACAATTTAAAAATTACTCTGATGGGAAGACAAAATACAAGAGCAAGGATCTTCATCCAAATCTCAGAGTTTGGCACAAGATCACTCTGAGCTGTATAAACCCTAGACCTGCTTCAAACTCTTCTGATTACTTCAATTTTTTTCAGAAGTTCATGACGTACTATTTTCTAACCAAGTAGAAGATCAATCATCCCTATGTCTTATTCAATCATCTGAAGGTTATTGTTAAGAAGACTAGAACAATTGCATATCCTAAGAAGAATGTTCCTACCTATATCCCTTGTGGACGTTTTCTGAATGACATTTTTATGGAAAGTGGGTTAGTAAAATTTCTGGTGGAAGAAGAAAAGTACACATAAGATTTATCTCCCAGCATTGGAGAATCATTTGCTGCACAGAACTTGAGGAACATGCAAATAACTGATAAGATTAAATATAGACATATGGGTGAACCATTTAAAGACATTACACAAAGAAGGATTCCAATTATTAACTATCCTCTTTTCTCTAAGATGGATAATATATCAAGTGTTGCTATATATTTTCGGATGATGGAAGAAGAAGGACATGATATGTCTAATTTTGATTACACTAAAATTTCTACTGGAGAATTTTATTGTGGTGTGTTGCACCCCAAAATTTTCCCTCCCATTTTACTCAATATATGCTCATTCAGACCCTTAACTTGCTCAAGGATACCCAAGAGTTGACCAGACAAACTCTCTCCTAAAGCAATGAACCTCCAACTAGGGTTTCCATTTTCATCAAGATGGGTGAACTCCAAAGGCCTCAAATCTTTTCCATGGTCCTAATATGTTCTCAAGAACATCCATGTAAAGTTGCATGCCTTACACAAGAAGTTTTCTCAATCAACTGCTCAGATTCTTGAAAATCAGTTGTATTAGGTCAAAAGTCAACTGTGATCCACATACAGTCAAAATTCAAGATTTTTGGTTAACATCAACATTTTGAAGTGATATCCATCATTTGATCAAAGGTTGATCATGATTCCTCAAGGAATGCTCCTAATTAATCAAAACTCAAAAGTTGCTAAATTAGGGTTTCTCAGGAAAAGTCAACCAAACTTTGACCAAGCATAAATTTCTCATACTTTATCAGAAATTTTTCATCAAAGGCTAATTTTGAAGACAATCCATTTTCGTAAAACTCATCTTCAGTCCTCAAGTTCAAAAAATGCACTCATAAAAAGATATGAATTTCTACATTATAGGTCCTTTTGAAAAGTTAACAAAAACACCTTTTGGGTCAAAGCTTCTTACATGAACATGGAAGATCCAACAGAGATGAAACCAAATGGTTGTTTTGGGGACATCCTAAGATTTCTAAAAAGTCCAAGAACACCTTCATAGGGTTAAAATTGGAAGAGATATGCATTGTCAAAGTTGGCCATTTTTAGAAAATGGCCAAAAGTCAAATGTGCTCAAAAGTGCATTTTTTGTCAAATGGGCCTCGCTTTTTATGATTGTATCTTCTTGAAGACATGGTCCACGACCCAAATAAGAATCCTTATATTATTTTCTCTATTTGATTTATTTTATTTTGATTTTTATTGTTTAAAAGTCAAATTAAATCAAATAAATGACAAAAAATATAAAAGATTGATTTTTTGATCTGATTTTTGTTAGAATCAAATCTACTTAAGCTGGCCTAATCAGATCAAATCGAATCAAGGAAAATTGAGGCGAAAATAGCATGATTAGGATGGTTTTGGAAATATATCATATGGCAAACAAATCACATTCAATTTCCATGATTGTAAAAGATTCAAGTTGTTTTTGTTGCCCTAATTCATCACATTACATATACTGAACACAAACAATGCAAAAGAACAAGGATTGCAGTCGTGAGAGCTAAAGAACAAAACTCAAATTTTGGAAAAAAAAGTGGTAGATTGTTTTCTCACATAGAGGGTGATTCAAAGCCTTCCAAAGCTTCTAATCGCTTCCTGGATATCTCCTGAAGCTAACACGTTCAATTGCAAGCATTCCCAAGCCCATAATCGTCCCATAGCCTTCACACGGTTCACCCATTTTTTCAAAATCGATTACAACAATTCTTGCATCATAAGCATATCTTAAAGATGTATTTGTGATTATTGACATATTTGCAACATGCTTGAATGATTTAATTGACGTTTTGATGCATACATTGATGATTGCCATGGTTAGGGTTTAAGAAGCCGTTTTGGGGCTTCCCTGTACAGGTTAAATTGGACCAAGAAAATGGTGCCATGATACTCGTGAGATCAAGACGAGTTGATTGGTATAGGTATAATTAATTTATCATGCATTTTATGAATTTTTGAAGCTTGCAGGTTTATAGCTATGGAAGAAGTCCGTAGGTATAAGTCTGATACCTAAAATGACACTTATGGGAAGAAGACAAAGGCGTGGAAATCAACCACTGGTCCATTTGAAATTCACGTGTTTTTGAAGGAAACTATGTGGCTTGTCATTATAATATTGTTTTCTTATAATATTAACAATTAATAGCACATTGCAGATGGCAAGGGGTATAGGCGTGTGAAGCAAAGGACCTGGGTTCGATCCCAGGTCCAAACATTTTCTTATTTTCTGAATATTTAACTGCAGATCCAGCGTGCCTCATAGCTTAGCATCCATCATGCACCCTACTGATCCATCCACTAGATCATTCCCAACGCAGATCCAACGCTCAAACCAAGGAAAGACCATGGTACAACCTCTAGACGTACCAACACTGAATCAAGCACAGGAATGGGCTCAGCATCTTTGGGCCTTGCAAGAATTCAGAAGCACACCCCCTGGATTGCTTATACAGGCACCAATTCTATTCTTTTTTATTTCAATTTTTTTATTATTTATTAATTATTTCTTTTTCAAATAACACCATAAATAATGTTTTTTCATTTAATCAAAAAATCATAAAAACATCAAAAATCATTTTTTTATAAAAATATTTTCTCAATTAGGTTTTTTAGGTGTTCCAATTATTTCTCGCATTTAATTCACCGTGTACGCTTTTAATTTTCCTTTTTTCTATTATTGTAACTGCTCTGAGTTTGTAATAGTAAATAGGGTTTTAAATTTCTGCATCTTTATTTACAGTCAAAATAATTATGTATCTGCGAAAGCCTTGTAATAGTTAGGACTTTAATTTCTTGCATTTTAATTTCCGCAAACTATAAAATGCTTAGATGTATGTATAGGATTGTATGGAAAGAAAAATTGAAAATAAAAAAGTAGAAAACCCTAAATGTGCAAAGATAAATTAACTGAAAAAATACACTTGCACATGCTCACTCCTAGGGTTTATTCCACTCTGGTTGCCTTCGGTAAATGGTCATGAAGTATAGGGAATGTTAGTGGTTGTCCTCTAGTCCCAAAAGATCTAAAATGACCCATTCGGATGTTGCCTCGGAAAAATATCTTTAAGGCTTTAGGATGATTACTAAAATTTCCTAAAATTGCTTTTGTGATCGTACTTGTCCCTTCGAACGTCCCTTAAAAACTCCAACGACGGTGCTACCTATTCCTTAATAATAGGATAGCGCTGTCTAAAGGAAAACGAACCGACTTTTTTTTAGTAGGTAGATTAGTTCCTAGGTACTTGCTCAAAAAAAATATTTCACACGAACACTTTTGAAAACAATTTTCAAAACAACGTCGTCACACTCTTGAGGACCAATACAAGGGTTATCACGAAGTAAAACTTTTCAAAACAAGCACACACAAGCAATTTTTAAAAATGAGCAAAGTACCTAAGAGCCCGTGGAAAACCACAGATAGAAAGGGTCCTAACACCTTCGCTATCTATAATCTACCTCTCGTACTCAAACTCTCGAAAAAGGTTTTTTCTGTTCTTTTTCCTTTTCCTTTGATTGGATAAAATAAAAGTCAGTGGTGACTCTTGCTTACCACGACATTTATGAATACAAAATGCAAACCAGTATTAATAATCGGTTCTGCCACCGTATCACAGAACTGGCGACTCTGCTGGGGACACAATAAGTGGGGTATACCTTAGGCCCAAGGTCATTTTAGTTGCTTCTCTTGCTTGTCTTGATTGATTTATTTTAAGGGTATCTGTTGGGGTTATATAGATCCTACACCCGAATCTGGGGACACCTTTTAGGTAAGTAGCAATAAACTGTGAGGGAACTGTGCGGGGTATACCGACACGGTTGAAGCAGTAGCTATGTTGATGTGGCACTTTGGTTGGTACTGGTAACCCTTGAGTCAATTAGGGAGAGTACGGGGCTGCCGCGTGGCGCCGTGAAGCATCAACTGACTTTAGAACCTTTAATTGCATAACTTATCCAGTAGCACATAGTGAGATAGCCGACTTTGGTGTATTCCCAAGGTCGACAGATACTCGATGCTACACTCATTGAGGTTTGACTCTTGATTTTTGTTTGGTTGCGAGTCAATCGCCTATTGAACGAAGTTGGGGGAAAGATCGGTGATATTGAGATCCCTTAGAACCCAATTACTATTTATAGGATAGGTTGAACCAATCCAACTTCAAGAGGGTGTGACCTTAAAACTCATGCAGGCCTTAAACCTAAGGACTTGGTGTGACTTGTTTGCTGTTTGCTATACATGTGATTTTCTAGCATAATCATGACATCATAAGCATGGCATATCATAACTAACCATTTCAAGGATTCCCTAGGGCTCATTTTTGCTTTGTTTTGTAGGACATGGCATCCGCCTGTAGTAACGCTATACAGATTAACCTTGTGAAAGTGTCTCTCCAACTAAAGGACCTGGCATTAAGGGTTCCTGAAAGTTCTCATTTCACTAAAAAGAATGGTCAGTTGCTCAATTTGGTCACTGCAAAACCTTATGAAGAATTGTTAAAAGTGTTGTTTCAGTTCTTCGATCATATGCACCATTGTTTCACCTTCCCGGATTACCAGCTAGTACCTACTATGGAGGAATTTTCTCAGTTGTTATGGGTACCTATTCTTGATCAGTTACCTTTCAATGGTACGGAAGAACATCCAAAGCCTGAGGAGATTGCTAGAGCTCTATCCTTGGAACGGTCCAACATTGTGACAAGTTGGGAGACTAGAGGAAGTGTCCAAGGAATCCAGGTTAAGTTTCTATTCGAGAAGGCTTACCATTTTTGGGATACCCTGGATTTACAAGCTTTCGAAGAGGTGTTGGCACTTCTCATTTATGGGATGGTACTTTTCCCTAATGCCGATCAACTTGTAATGTGAACACTATTAAGGTTTTTTTGTCTCATAATCCGATGCCTACATTACTCGGGGATATTCTATACTCTCTGCATGATCGCACTCTAAAGAGAAGGGGGCCCTCTTGTATTGAACTCCTCTATTAGCTAGGTGGTTTATTTCGCACCTACCCATGTCTATTTTGAAGAATGAATAGGGTTTGAAATGGTCTCGTAGGCTGTCCCTTACACATTCAGACATTCATTGGTGTTCACGATTCTCGGAAGATGTTACCATCATTGATCATTGTGGTGAATTCCCTAATTTCCCTCTCTTAGGCATTAGGGGAGGAATCACTTACAACCCTTGCTTGGCACTGCGTCAGTTTGGTTATGCGAGAAGAGATGGTCCTCATGATACGCTTATCCAAGGAATCGCCTTCAACTATGAGAATGATGCTCATGGATACTGCAAAAGGTTCATAAAAGCTTGGGGCATGGTGCATAAAATTGATAGCAAGACGCTAGGGCACAAGAATTCCATTCCTCTTGAGCCTTATCTCCGATGGGTACGAGCTCGCGCCCAAAGTCTTATGATGCCTTACCCTGTTGTCCTACCAATAACGGTTGAACCAGTTGTTGAAGGAGATACTACCTCCCTTGGTCATCATCCTGACATGCCAACTGATCATGAAGAGTTATAGAAGTCATGGGTTCAACTCAAAGAGGAGTGGGACACATTTGAAGCTCAGTTCTATGCCAGTGAGAAGAAGGTCCTGGAGCTCACTAGGCTACTTCATGAAGAAAGGAACATAAACGCCTACATTTCACCAAAGAGATTGCGCTCCTGGGAGACCTAGTTTCTTTTTTGTTGCTTTAAGTTTTGTTTTGTTTAATTGTAAGCCCAAAGGGCATTCTTTGCAATAATTCAAACTTATTAATGCAATTAACGTGTGTTTCTTTTGGTTAAACAAATATGAGCCTTTAAGAATCCTTAAAATCATTGCATACACATCCCATCCATAGAATTGCATAAACAGGTATCATAACAGGTTTCTCATCTTCTTCGTTGTTTATTTCAGCAGTAATGTCTTCCGAACAAAGCATCAAGGTCCTTCAGGCACAAAATGCCCAATTCCAACAGATGTTCATAAATCTGGCAAAAGAGCAGAAGGATATGAAGGCCCTCATCTTGAAGGAGAAAAAGAAAAAGAAGATGGTCGCTGGTATTCTGAATATAAGCAGAAGGTTCAGGGGGCCGTTAAAGCAACAAGTCGATCTGACCTCTTCATCCAAGGAAGGGAGAATCAAGAAGGAGAGACAAGGGAAAAGGACCCTAGTCCTGAAGTTTCTGACAATGATACAGAATACAATGATGAGTAGTATCCTCCCACTGAGGATAGATACAAGCAGTTGGAATATCGACTGAATGCTATGGAAGTCCAAAGGATACCTGGGTTAGATTTCGAAGAATTGGGATTGGTGTCGGGAGTGGTTATCCCACAGAAGTTCAAGGCTCCAATTTTTGCAAAGTACGATGGGGTGTCTTGCCCAAAACTCCATCTCCGTTCCTACGTCAGAAAGATCCAACCCCACACCACTGATAGAAATTTGTGGGTTCACTTCTTTCAAGACAGTCTGTCAGTGACTCAACTTGAATGGTTCTACCAGCTGGAGGGAGCCAATGTTCGAAACTGGGAAGATCTGGATGCTGCTTTTTATAAGCAGATTCAATACAACACCGACCTTGCTCCTACTCATGCTCAACTCCAGAGTATGTCCATGGGTGCAAGTGAAGGCTTTAAGGACTATGCACAGAAGTGGAGAGACTTGTCTGGAAGAGTCAAACCTCCGTTGTTGATAGGGAGTTGGTCGATATGTTTCTGGGGACACTATCTGGTCCATTCTTTAATCATTTAATCGGCAGCTCGTCAGCTGGTTTCACCGAGTTGATTCTAACTGGAGAGAGGGTGGAAGCTGGGATTCGGAGCGGTAATATATAGAAAGATGCCTCTTCAAGTTCGGTAAATAATCCTTTTTACTGGTAAAAAGGAAGCTAGTGCTATCTATAGCCTAAGAGGCCAAAGCAGAGCTGAGCACCGTCAAACAGTAGGTGCTATAATGATACCTAGACATATGGCTACTCCACAATGCGACAATCAACAAAGGGTGGAAAGACCACAATGGCAGTTTAACTGGATTAACATGACATTGGCTGAAGTTTTACCCCATCTACTGAGATCCAACTTGGCAACCCTGAAAGAGGCTCCCAAGAATCTGAATACCATATCTCCTCGGTATAATCCAAATGCTCGGTGTGCCTATCATTCTGAGAGTCCTGGCCACGATACCAATGACTGATGGGCTCTGAGAAATAAGGTACATGATCTAATCGAGGCCAAGTAGATTGAGTTTGATGCTCCGGAAAATCCCAATGTCATAACTGCTTCCATGCCTAAGCATAATTGTGGAGTTAATGTTGTTGATATCGATCTATTTGTGACCTCAGTTGATGAAGTTTCTACTCCTCTTATGACTATTAAGAAGAATTTATTGTTGGCCAGTTTATTTTCGGGTTGTGGTGAAGGTTACCACATGTGTTCATCTCTGCCTTCTAGTTGCCATTTGTTGAAGTCAGGGTTTCAGCGCTTGATGGACAGCAAGGAAATCTTGTTCGAGAAAACTTTGGTTCCCGTTGTTCCACTTGAAGATGTTGCTATTATAACCATTTCCTCCAATCCTTCCAAGGTATCCTCGAGAAGACCTGTTAGGATTACATCTGCTCCAAGAGTCTCTCCATTAATAATCACCTTTCCTGGTCCTGTCCCGTACGCCTCAGACAAAGCTGTCCCTTGGCATTATGGTGCCAATGTGTACTATCATGGCATTAAACAAGATCTGAAGAATGAAGAGGCTGATCCTGATGTTAGTAACATTGTCGGGACCAGCAAGGTTACCAGAAGTGGAAGGGTTTTCTCTCTTGATATTTCCCCAAAGACTGTCAATAGGCCTGTTGTTATTCCGTCTGCTACTCCTGTTGGTACATCAACTACTACTCATGTGCTTACTCCAATTATCACTCTCGTCGTCGAGTCATCTGGGACCCGAGGCAAAGAAGTTATAGGTGAGCCTGCCCGAACAGAGGCACCTAGGAAAATTATCTTAGAGGCCTCTAAGCAAGAGATAGAGGAAATATTGAAAATAATAAAAAAGAGAGACTACAATGTGGTCGAGCAACTGGGGCAGACCCCCTCAAAGATATCCATGTTGTCTCTACTATTGTGTTTCGAGGCTCATACGAAGGCTTTGATCACATTCCTCAAGACTACGCACGTGCTGCAAGAAACCTTCACCGATCAATTCAAAGACTATGTGGCCAGCCTAATTGCTGACAATGGGCTGGGTTTTTCAGATGCAGACTTGACACCGAAAGGGAGGAAGCATAATGATGCTTTGCACGTCTCGATTGAATGCAGGGGCACCACTATGGCTCACGTGCTGGTAGATACTGGGTCTTTGCTGAATGTTCTGCCCAAGAAGGCGTTGGATCGGTTGGATTGTGAAGGCTTGACCTTAAAGCCTAGTAACATTGTGGTAAGGGCTTTTGATGGGTCAAAAAGAATGTTACATGGAGAAGTGGACATCCCTGTCAAAGTAGGTTCCCAGACATTGGAGTCCACTTTCTGTGTAATGGACATCCGGCCATCATACTCTTGTTTGTTGGGTCGTCCTTGGATCCATGAAGCTGGGGCTGTTACTTCTACACTGCATCAAATGCTGAAGTATCCAGTAAAATGGAAGATTGTCATTATGCATGGAGAAGAGGAGTATATGGTGAGCCACCTCAACTCCTTCAGGTACGTAGAGATGGACGGGGAATTCATAGAGACTCCTTGCAATAATTTTGAAGAAGTTCCCCATATCTTGGCATCGAATGAAACTACTACCAGCAACAAACCTCCTCTAAAGATGGCTTCTCTCAAAGACGCCATAACAGTGGTTGAAGAAGGTGGGTATACCAATTGGGGACATCTCCTTGATTTTACTCACAAAACTGACAAGTTTGGTTTGGGCTTTACTTCAGGAGCTCAAAGGGATGTTCGACACGCTCAGGCTGGAGGACCTCCCCTACACATTAGCAATCAGGGAATTAATGTCATTGAAGACAGTGAGGAAGACTCAGACATTGACAGCTGGATCTACCCAACTACCAATGGTGGACCGAGTAACTGGACGACTAGGGACTTTATACCAGTTTATTTTATTCTGCAGTAATTGTCTTACTTGTTTTGAGATTTGTAATAAACAATTTTAAACTCTATAGCCTTATGCCTTGCCCGAGGTACATTGGCTTTGTTTGTGAGGGCTATTATTTGTCATTTCATATATCATCAATAAATCATTGGACGTTCCTTGCATACAAATTTTACGCTCTCTATTTTTCTTTTCTGTTTTCACTTTATCAAAACAACTATGCTCTTACACACACTCACATATCATACTGCAGATCCATATCCACTCTGGATCCCATTGATAACAACTATGCTTCTGTCGGTTATGACTTTGAAAATCCGATCAACCAAGCCGAAGACAAAGGTGAGGATGATTGTGAGGTTCCTGGAGAACTTACTAGACCGTTACAACAAGAAGAAAGGGCTATACAGCCTCATGAAGAGCCAGTTGAGACGATAAACCTGGGCACAAAGATAGACAGAAAAGAAGTCAAGATCGGCGCAAATCTGGAAGTTAAGATTAAACAGCGATTAATACAAATTTTGCACGACTACGTCAAGATCTTCGCCTGGTCGTATGAAGGCATGCCAGGTTTAGACACTGATATTGTGGTACATCGCCTGCCGACTAAGGAAGACTGCCCTCCGGTTAAACAGAAGGTTCGTTGTATACGCCCTGAAATGTCAGAGAAGATCAAGGAAGAGGTCATGAAGCAGTTCGACATAGGGTTCTTAGCTGTCACCTCCTATCCATAGTGGGTTGCTAACGTCGTTCCGGTACCTAAGAAGGACGGTAAGGTACATATGTGTGTGGATTACAGAGATCTGAACAGGGCAAGCCCCAAGGATCACCTCCTACTTCCCCACATTAACGTTCTGATTGACAACACCGCATAACACAAAATCTTCTCCTTCATGGATGGCTTCTCTGGCTACAACCAAATTAAGATGGCTCCTGAAGATATGGAGAAGACAACCTTCGTCACACAGTGGGGAACCTTCTGTTACAAGGTGATGCCTTTTGGGTTGAAGAATGTTGGGGCAACTTATCAGCGCGCCATGGTCCCTTTGTTTCATGATATGATCCACCATGATATCGAGGTTTATATTGATGACATGATAGCCAGGTCTCAAACCGAGGAAGATCACCTTGATCATTTACAAAAGTTGTTTGACAGGTTAAAAACATACAAGCTGAGGTTGAATCCGAACAAGTGCACCTTCGGGGTAAGGTCTGGTAAGCTCCTGGGTTTCATTGTCAGCGACAAAGGCATCCAAGTAGATCCTGCAAAGGTAAAGGCCATACAAGAAATGCCAGCTCCCATACAGAGAAGGAAGTTAGAGGTTTCTTGAGACACTTGAATTATATCGCCAGGTTCATTTCACATCTAACTGCTACTTGTGAGCCCATCTTCAAGCTTTTGAAGAAAGATCAAGTGGTAAAGTGGAATGACGAATGCCAGACAACTTTCGAAAGAATCAAGGAATACCTTCAAGAACCACCAACTCTGATGCCTCCGGTTGAAGGAAGACCTTTGATATTATACTTAATAGTGCTAGACAATTCAATGGGGTGTGTGCTGGAGCAGCATGACGAGTCTGGTCGAAAAGAGCACGCAATATACTACCTTAGCAAAAAGTTTACCGACTGTGAGACACGATACTCACTGCTCAAGAAAACTTGCTGCGCTTTGGCATGGGCTGCTCGCCGACTAAGACAATATATGCTGACCCACACTACTTTGTTGATATCTAAGATTGATCCAATTAAATACATCTTCGAGAAACCCGCTCTCTCCAGAAGAATAACAATATGGCAGGTGATCTTAACTGAGTAAAATATACAATATACAACACAGAAAGCAATCAAGGGGAGTGTATTGGCTGATCATTTGGCTCATCAGGCCGTGGATGACTACCAGTCCATGAATTTTAAGTTCCCGAATGAGAATATTATGCTGGTGACTAACTACGAAGAACCTAGACCGGATGAAGGACCCGAAGAGGGATCCCGATGGACTATGGTTTTTGACGGAGCTTCAAACGCACTGGGTAATGGCATCGGCGCTGTAATCATATCTCCTGAGGACTGTCATACTCCTTTCACTGCCCGACTATGTTTTAACTGCACTAACAACATGGCGGAGTATGAAGCTTGTATCATGGGTCTCAAGGCCTCTATTGACCTCATAATCAAGTTCTTGGACGTTTTCGGGGATTCAACCTTGGTAATAAGTTAGATCAAAGGCGAATGGAATACGAAGTATCCAAATCTCATCCTATACAAAGAGTACGTGCTGACATTGCTCCCACACTTTGAGGAGGTAACTTTTGAACATTTCCCGCGAGAGGAGAATCAGTTAGCGGACGCGCTAGCTACCATGCTTTCTATGTTCAAAGTCAGGTGGGACAACGAAGCTCCCCAAATCACCATTGAGAGGTTGGACGAACCAACACACTATTGTGAGAGCGATATTGATGAGGTGGCAGACAAGCCCTGGTTTCACGAAGTCAAGAGGTATCTCGAGACTCAAGAGTATCCCGAAGGGGCATCTGTCAATGATAAGAAGTTTCTGAGAAGGTTCGCTGCAAAATTCTTCCTTAGTAATGGAATCCTCTACAAGAGTAATCATGACTCTACATTACTACGGTGTGTAGACAAGAGCGAAGCAGAGAGGATTATGACAGATCTACATGAAGGTACCTTCGGAACCCATTCCAGTGGACATACCATGGCTAAGAAGATCCTACGGGCAGGATATTACTAGTCCAGTATCGAAGCAGATTGTTATCAGCACTCCCGAACTTGTCATAAGTGCCAAATCTACGCTGATAAGGTGCATGTGCCTCCGGTTCCCTTGAACGTCTTGAAAGCTCTGTGGCCCTTTGCAATGTGGGGCATTGACATGATCAGAGAAATCAGGCCCACTGCTTCCAATGGACATCGCTTTATTCTAGTGGCCATTGATTACTTCACGAAGTGGGTTGAGGCGGTCTCTTTTGCTACTGTAACCAAGAACGTTGTGGCACGGTTTATCCGACATAATGTGATTTGTCGGTATGGCATGCCAGAGAGAATTATTACTGACAGTGGTACGAATCTCAACAACACAATGATCACCGAGCTCTGTAAACAGTTCAAGATACAACATCATAACTCTTCTCCATATCGGCCAAAGATGAATGGCGTTGTTGAAGCGGCTAACAAGAACATCAAGAAAATTATACAGAAGATGATGGTGACATACAAAGATTGGCATGAGATGTTACCATTTGCTCTTCATGGGTACCGTGCCTCAACACGGACGTCGACAGGGGCAACACCCTATTCTCTGGTATATGGCATGGAGGCAGTCCTACCCATCGAAGTCCAGATACCTTCTCTTAGGATTATGAAGGATGCGGGTTTGAATAAAGACGACTGGATTCAAACTCGACTTGATCAGCTAAATCTAATCGACGAGAAGAGACTTATCGCTATCTGTCATGGTCTAACGTATCAAAAGCGAATGATCAAGGCTTTTAACAAGAAAGTCAGACGTCAAGAATATCAAGTCGGGGATCTAGTGATCAAGCGCATTATACTGCCGCAAGGTGATCCCAGGGGAAAATGGACCCCCACGTACGAAGGGCCATCTGTGGTTAAAAACATTTTCTCGGGCGGAGCTATGATTCTAACCACCATGGACGGTGACAACCTTCCTCACCCTGTCGATGCAGACATAGTGAAAAGATACTACACCTGATTAAAAGACCCGCTAGGTTGACTGGCCTAGGAAACAATAAGGGCTTCCTGGAGAACCAAAAGGGTTCGGGCAAAAATAAGGGATGAAAATGAAAAAAATATGTACACCCGGCAAGCCGAAAACCTGAAAAGGCGGCTTGGGCAAAAAGGGTATCCCGGTGGAATGAAAACCCGAAAGGGAAGTCTAGGCAAAAGTTAGGGATGTAAAGCGTATCACTATGTACCACTGGATCATCTTACGACCAGACTTCGGTATCGACTATCAAGTTCGGACGGCACCAATCAATCTAATCAACTTTCAACCAAGTAGCAAAGTGATGAGACGCTCGAAGATATAAGGGCAATAACAGAGTTGGAACTCAATAGGATTGTTGCACATAACTGTTTTCTTTTACACAAAATTGTATAGTTTCTATTTTTACGGTAGCATTCTCTTACTAGAGCGTCAACCTCCTTGTATGAAAACGCCTATTACAGGCCAACTTCAAAAATCAATACAAAATCATTTTTCACAAGAAACTTTGGATTTTTTCTTTTTCTGTTTTGTTTTGCAAGAATGTCCAATGATTTATTCTTGACATATGCATTTGAATATGATTGTTGCTCATAAATATTTACATAAGAAACAAAAAGACAATTACTCGTAATTCCAGAAACAGGGGAAAAACAAGAATTGTCAAACCCGACAGTTACTCTGCCCAGCAGGTACCGGGACAGAGACAACTTTGGAGCACAATCATCAGTACATACACTCCCCATGGAGTAAAAATATTCAAAAGCATTGATGTCGGATTTCCCGAAACAGGAAGTAATCTCCCCAGCCAGGGTCATTCAGAAACCCGACAGTTATATCCCCCAGCCAAATTTCATAATCGCGAGCGGGCCATTAAATTTTATCTCCCAAGTAGAGTTTATTTCTTTGGATACAGAAGCTCAATCCATGACAGAGCTCATTACTTCAGCTATGGAAATTCACTTACCAAGTTGTTCCCCGCAAAGTTATTCTCAAACAAAATCTCTCCTCGACAGAATATTCATAAATAACAAAGAGTAAATCTCCAGCATAGTCATTCCGTTCACCATCCTCGGCGGAAGTAGAAGAGCCATAATTCTCCACAACAGTCAGGAATGCTATATTCTCCAACAGCAGTCGGGGAATTATTTTCCCAGACTCGGACATACCCCAATAGCATTTCATGTACATACATCATGACATGCACATACATATCATGTACAGCATAATCTCTTTTATTTTGAGAATATCATCTCACAAGGCATTTCATGCATTGCATATAATTAACCCTGGTACCTTTTCAGGAAAGACAATCATCTTTAACAAATCCAGCAACTATACAGGTCACGGCTGCAGACGACTAATGGAAACTCAGTTCCCGAAGCCAAACGGGTCAACTAATATATTACTTTGAGGTAACCTTACGACCCAGGTTCCTTCTCATAGCCCTACTATCTAGGCTCTCATTCCGAAGTAACCCTACGACCGAGGTTCCTTCTCATAGCCCTACTATCCAGGCTTTCATCCCGAAGCAACCCTACTATCCAGGTTCCTTCTCATAGCCCTATTATCCAGGCTCTCATTTCTAAGTAACCCTACTATCCAGGTTCCTTCTCATAGCCCTATTATCCAGGCTCTCATTCCTAAGTAACCCTATGACCCAGGTTCCTTCTCATAGCCCTACTATACAGGCTCTCATTTCGAAGTAACCGTACTATCCAGGTTCCTTCTCATAGCCCTACTATCCAGGCTCTCATTTCGAAGTAACCCTACTATCCAGGTTCCTTCTCATAACCCTACTATCTAGGCTTTCATCCCGAAGTAACCCTACTATCCAGGTTCCTTCTCATAGCCCTACTATCCAAGCTTTCGTCCTGAAGTAACCCTACTATCCAGGTTCCTTCTCATAGCCCTACTATCCAGGATTTCACCTCGAAGCAACCCTACTATCCAGGTTCCTTCTCTCTTATCTCCAGATAATAGTTTACAACACTGTAAGACCTGGACCCGACCAGATACGGTCGGTTTCACATTTCCTCAGTAAGTCACTGTGCAGGCTGGACCCTGACCAAATATGCAGTTTAATTCCACCTCCTCAATCAAGAGTTAATTCCCCAGTAGAATAATGGACAGCCGAAGCTCCTAGACTCTATTTCCCAAGACACAAATCAACTTTCCTCGGTGAAGTCCTCCTCAGCGACAGGTACAAGAATCCTTGCAAAGGAATCTCTTATGCAACCGATATCTATTCCGGATGGCATCTTTAAGCCCATCTCCAACGATTCTTTGTCGACTTCCAAATGGAATCTATAAGCCCATTCCCGATATTATCGGTCGACGTTCACTTCATGCGAGTGCAAATTTTTGGGCACTCTAGTGTCCAATCATCTTCCACCTTCAGATCACAAAAGGCAGACAAGTCTATCTATATCCTCGGGTCTAAGAAGATTGAACAGGGGCAGCTGTTGCACCCAAAAATTTTCCCTCCCATTTTCCTCAACATATGCTCATTCAGACCCTTAACTTGCTCAAGGATGCCCAAGAGTTGACCAGACAAACTCTCTCCTAAAGCAATGAACCTCCAACTAGGGTTTCCATTTTCATCAAGATGGGTGAAATTCAAAGGCCTCAAATATTTCCCATGGTCCTTATATGTTCTCAAGTACATCCATGTCAAGTTGCATGTCTTACACAAGAAGTTTTCTCAATCAACTACTCAGATGCTTGAATATCAGCTGTATTAGGTCAAAAGTCAACTATGACACACACACAGTCAAACTTCAAGATTTTTGGTCAAAATCAACATTTTGAAGTGATATCCATCATTTGATCAAAGGTTGATCATGATTCCTCAAGGAATGCTCCTAATTCATCAAAACTCAAAAGTTGCTAAATTAGGGTTTCTCAGGAAAAGTCAACCAAACTTTGACCAAGCATAACTCTCTCATACTTTATCAGATATTTTCATCCTACGCTCATTTTGAAGAGGATCTATTTTCCTACAACTCATCTTCAGCCCTCAAGTTCAAAAAATGCACTCCTAAAAAGATATGAATTTCTACATTATAGGTCCTTTTGAAAAGTCTACAAAAACACTTTTTGGGTCAAAGCTTCTTACATGAACATGGAAGATCCAATTGAGATAAAACCAAAAGGGTTGTTTAGGGGACATCCTAAGATTTCTAAAAAGTCCAAGAACACCTTCCTAGGGTTAAAATTGGAAGAGATATGCATTGTCAAAGTTGGCAATTTTGGAAAATTGCCAAAAGTCAAATGTGCTCAAAAGTGCATTTTTTTGTCAAATGGGCCTAGTTTTTCATGATTGTATCTTGTTGAAGACATGGTCCACGACCCAAATAAACATTCATATATTATTTGCTCTATTTATTTATTTTATTTTGATTTTTATTATTTAAAAGTCAAATTAAATCAAATAAATGACAAAAAATATTAAAGATTGATTTTTTGATCTGATTTTTGTTAGAATCAAATCTAATTAAGCTGGCCTAATCAGATCAAATCAAATCAAGGCAAATTGAGGAGAAAATAGCATGATTAGGATGGTTTTGGAAAGATATCATATGGCAAACAAATCACATTCAATTTCCATGATTGTAAAAGATTCAAGTTGTTTTTGTTGCCCTAATTCATCACATTACATATACTGAACACAAACAATGCAAAAGAACAAGGATTGTAGTCATGAGAGCTAAAGAACAAAACTCAAATTTTGGCAAAAAAGTGGTAGATCGTTTTCTCACATAGGGGGTGATTCAAAGCCTTCCATAGCTTCTAATCGCTTCCTGGATATCTCCTGAAGCTAACACGATCAATTGCAAGCATTCCCAAGCCCAGAATCGTCCCATAGCCTTCACACGGTTCGCCCCCTTTTTTCAAAATCGATTACAACAATTCTTGCATCATAAGCATATTCTAATGATATATTTGTGGTTATTGACATATTTGCAACATGCTTGGATGATTTAATTGACGTTTTGATGCATATATTAATGATTGCCATGGTTAGGGTTTAAGAAGCCGTTTTGGGGCTTCTCTGTATAGGTTAAATTGGACCAAGAAAATGGTGCCATGATACTCATGAGATCAAGACGAGTTGATTGGTATACCTAGAATTAATTTATCATGCGTTTTATGAATTTTTGAAGCTTGCAGGTTTATAGTTATGAAAGATGTCCGTAGGTATAAGTCTGATACCTAAAATGACACTTCTTGGAAGAAGACGAAGGCATGGCAATCAACCACTGGTCCATTTGAAATTCGCGCGTTTTTGGAGAAAACTATGTGTCTTGTCATTATAATATTGTTTTCTTATTATATAACAATTAACAGCGCAGCACAGATGGCAAGGGGTATAGGCGTGTGAAGCAAAGGACTTGGGTTCGATCCCAGGTCCAAACATTTTCTTATTTTCTGAACATTTAACTGCAAATCCAGCGTGCCTCATAGCTTAGCGTCCATCATGCGCCCCACTGATCCAGCCACTGGATCATTACCAACGCAGATCCAACGCTCAAACCAAGGAAAGACCATGGTACATCCTCTAGGCGTACCAACACTGAATCAGGCACAGGAATGGGCTCAACATCTTTGGGCCTAACAAGAATTCAGAAGCACACCCCCTGGATTGCTTATACAGGCCCAATTCTATTTTTTTTTATTTCAATTTTTTTTATTATTTATTAATTATTTCTTTTTCAAATAACACCAAAAATAATATTTTTTATTTAATCAAAAAATCATAAAAATATCAAAAATCATTTTTTTATAAAAATATTTTATTAATTAATTAGTTTAATTAAATCAGGGTAATTTAATTCTTTTTTATTATAATTTAAAATAATTAGAATTAGGGTTTAATTTTGTACATAACCTAGTTTTTTTTCTCAAAAATAACCTAAATATTTTCTCAATTAGTTTTTTTAGGTGTTCCAATTATTTCTCGCATTTAATTCGCCGCACGCGCTTTTGATTTTCCTTTTTTCTATTATTGTAACTGCTCCGAGTTTGTAATAGTAAATAGGATTTTAAATTTCCCCATCTTTATTTACAGTCAAAATAATTATGTATCTGCGAAAGCCTTGTAATAGTTAGGACTTTAATTTCTCGCATTTTAATTTCCGCAAACTATAAACTGCTTAGATGTATGTATATGATTATATCGAAAGGCAAATTGAAATTAAAACAGTAGAAAACCCTAAATGTGTAAAGATAAATTAACTGAAAAAATACACTTGCACATGCTCACTCCTAGGGTTTATTCCACTCCGGTTGTCTTCAGTATAAATGGTCATAAAGTATAGGAAATGTTAGTGGTCGTCCTCTAGTCCCAAAAGATCTAAAATGACTCATTCGGATGTTGTCTCGAAAAAAGATCTTTAAGGTTTTAGGATGATTACTAAAATTTCCTAACATTGCTTTTGTGATCGTACTTGTCCCTTCGAACGTCCCTTAAAAACTCTAACGACGGTGCTACCTATTCCTTAATAATAGGATAGCATTGTCTAAAGGAAAACAAACAGACTTTTTTTCGAGTAGGTAGATTAGTTCCTAGGTATTTGCTCAAACAAAAATTTTCACACAAACACTTTTCAAAATAATTTTCAAAACAACTTCGTCACACTCTTAAGAACCAATACAAGGGTTATCTTTTAAATAGATTTTATAAATAAATGAATAGATTAAATAGAGTTAATGAAATTCTACTTGTTTATGTTTGATCACACATAAGCACGTCAATATTATTAGGAAAATGCTTAAAGTTGCCAAACAAATCGGCAAGAAAGCAAATAATACTTATGTGTAAACAATATTTTCTCACTCTTATTTTTTTTCTATATTTTTTCTAAACAAATTATTATAAAAAAAAAAATTTATAATACCACCATCCCCGTGATCCAGTATAATTAACAGTTAATTTATTGACCCATCAATAATATTAAGATAAATATATATTCTTACATTTTTAAAAATTATAATACCACCAACCCCGTGATCGTATTATTGACTCATATTATTGTCGGGTCTAATGTAACTGTCAAATATAATGATGGCCATTTTTTTAAAAATTATTTATCTTTTAGTAGTAAAATTAATTACTGGATAAATTATTATAAATTTTAATAAATAATACCATATTAGTTTTTATTATTTTATTATTTTGAAAAAAAAGGTTATAAAATTAATTATGGAAATTATTTATTTAAATATTTTTTAAGTTTTAAAATTTATTTGTATTTATTTAATTATTTTATCTCAATAAATTATTAATTATTTATTTGATACTTTTTAAAATTTTCAAAGACTGAGATAAATTATCTTAGTAAATAATGTCGTATTTTTGTTGATCATTTAATCAATAATATATTTAGCATAAAAAAATATAATGGTGATGGATGGATAAATCAATAATTTATTTAGATGAAGTTGTAAAAAAGTCATTGATTAAACAATAATATTTTAATATCTAACATTAATATAAAACAAAATAGATTATTAGTCCTTGAAGATTAAGAAAATTTTAGATGGAAAAACTCAAAATGATTTATATGTAAGAACACAACTTTAGAGTTATAATAGACTAAAGAGTGATGAGGATGTAAATCAAAACCGTGGAAACATCCAAGAAAGACAAAAATAAGAAATTGTCAAAGAAAAAAGAGACTGAAATATGTTTGTGTGTACTAAAAGGACACATAAACAAACATATGTGTGAAAAGAAGACTTGTTTTTTTGAGCTAGTGTGTTAACCAAGAATAGACAAAAAGCATAATGAAGAAAATTTGTGTACCTTTATATTGATTTGAAATATTTGGTAATTTGTTCAATCACTAATTTACAAGTGAGTAAGACTATAAGAAGATTAAATTAGATTTTTGCTTTGTTTTATCTATATTACATATTGAATTTATATATGTTGCTTTCTTCTACCCAAAATAAAGGATATATGTTGTTTCCTTAGATAAGCACTTACATAAGCAAATAACAACTACGTGGAGATTCTAAATGAGATACAATTTGACTTAAATCATTACTTAAGTATATCTTTACATTGTAAATTCTAAAAATATATAAAACTTAATTAATTATATATATATATATATATATATATATATATATATATATATATATATATATATATATATATATATATATATATATATATATATATATATATATATATATATATATATATATATATATATATATATATATATATATATATATATATATAAGATGGATCTTGCATATTTAAATCCGAAGTCTATTATATACGATGTCTCTGTGATATTTGTTGGAACAGTTACGTGAATATATGTTAGAATAGAAAAAAATATATAAAAGTTTTATTTAAACAGTTTGGTTAAATTCTTTATGTCTGTGATTATAGAGCATTTATAGTTTCATCTTATTGATTCATTCTAAATTACACGTATTAGGGTTTCAGTGTTACAAACCTATATATGAATACTAATGATCCAAATTACAATAATACCCTTGAATCTCTTGTCCACTTGACATTACATATGAGTCAAACTCAACAATCTTCAATTTGACGAATATCAAACCCCTATATAGATTAACTGTATAATGTCATATCATAGCAACTAGGGTTGTGTAGAAACATACAACAAGTCTAAACAATGTTTAAACTTGTCATTGGTGATTGACTTGGTCAACATATCAGTTGTATTATCTAAAGTGTGAATAGTCTAAAGTAATATATGTTTGGACACCACCAAATCTCTCATCTCGTGGAACCTCACATAAATATGTTTGATCCTAGTTGTTATATCTTAAATTTGTTCAATCCTTCACATGTATTCTAGTGTCACTTTATTTTCAATAAATAAAATAGTACAATCGATAGAAAAGCATGTGTAATAAGATACAAGTATAAGATCTTTAGTTTGAATTTCACTTTTCCATTTTCTATTGCATTTTTTTCTTCTCTTTTTACCTTTGTTTCTATTTTTCACAAAAAAATTAAAATAAATTGCATTTTTATATTTTAATTTCTAATTTTCATATTTATTAATTTGCCATTTTTCAAAAATAGTTTTTTTTCTTTTCATTTGATTCATTTTTATGCAAAAAAGACCAAAAAAATCATTAAAAAATATATAAAGTAATTTTTTATTTAACTTTTTCAACAAGACAATTTTATTGAATTTTTTTATTTGATCATTTCTATTTTAGAAAAAATCAAAACAAAATATTATTTAATTATTAATTTTAATAAACAAATTTGATATTAAATTATTTTATTTCTTTTTAGATTGACCTAGATTTTGGTTATAAATTGATCAATTTTCTACACTTTGGAAGAAGGCCATTCTCACCAATAATTTACCTTAACCCTGGTACATTCACAAGCCACTAACACACTGTCTTGTATATATTGTTACACACATGTTTTCGTCAAGTCAACCTTTTGTGTTTTGAGTAAAACCCTTGTATACATTCCCCACCCCTTGTTAAGTTTCACACAGATGCTCATCTTTACCAACAAAAACCATTAGTGTCAATTTTGAGTAAAAAACAAATTTTCACATATCAACACGATCTTTTTTTCTTTTTGCTCAAACCAATATCTTCAACCAATCACAATGCATTATCCCACAAATAAAAATTCTCTCTCTCTCTCTCTCCTCTCTCTCTCTCTCTCTCCTCTCTCTCTCTCTCTCTCTCTCATCTCTCTCTCTTCTCTCCTCCTCTCTCTCTCTCTCTCTCTCTCTCTCTCTCTCTCTCTCTCTCTCTCTGACCAATGAGAAAAGAGATCAGGAATCAAATTTGAAAGAAGAAAAAACTGAGTCTTTTCGATTTGTTTTTGGTACGACGAAGCTTTTCTCAACATAGTTCCTCCACCATCACCAAATTCAGATTCACAAAAAAATCTGTAACAAATTATCACAACAACATCACCACAATTTATCCAAACCATACAAAGTTCCAATCAAAACATAGACCAAATGCACAACAACCATTTTTCTAAAGCAATTTCTTTTGATCGAGCCTTGCAGCAGTCTGCCCTAGTATGTGAGTCTTAAAAAGTCTGTCACTGACCATTAGGTAAGTAAGAGTAGCCTGAAAAGAAACTTGGATCCCACCCAGTTGTGATATGAACTTGATACGGTCTTCCCTAATATTCGAGTCTCAAAAGGTTTGCCCCTGATTATTAGTGTCTGGAAGAATGTCCTGAGAAAGAACTTGGATTCCACCGTGCTGTGATATGAGCTTGATATGGGTTTCCCTTAGTATCTGAATCTTGAAAGTTATGCCTCGAATTAACTGATGTTTGGAGGTGTGCCCCAGGTTGACTAATTCTTGGAATGATTTTCCCTTAATAATCAAGATCTTCATATGACATACGCCTGATCATAAGGATTTGTTCCTCTAAATCGGTAGGATCCCCTAGGTGCTTTGCCCCTAGTTATGAGTTTCTTGAAATGGTTCGCCTTTAATCAGACCATTCTTGAAATTTTCTTAATTCTAAATATTAATTTGCAAGCAAAATTATCCCTTTTTGGAAAGTAATTCTAAAGCAATGCTCATGCAAGTTTTGAAATCGAAAAAATGTTACGGAAAAATAGATATGGTATGTATGGTAGATGATATTAATATGGTTAATAAACACACGAAGTCAGTTTAATACAAATGTTGCTTAGTATGCCTTCATAGTGAACCTAGCTTTAATTTGGTCTTTTAAGGGTTGTAATGTGATCTGGTTCATAGTTTAAGAAACAAAGGGTATAAGGCTCAAATTTTGATTTTAACTTACTTCAGGCTCAAAGGGGTTAACTTCAGATTATCTCCTTATTTCTCCAGCGTTTGGGAAGTGAAACAATATCTTACATCATCATACATGTCTTAATATTAAAAGCATACATCAGCAAATTTGATTTTTTTTATTTACATTATTCTCCTCCCAAGTTTGTTAATAAGTGAAAAGTGAAATGGAAAAAGACTTGATATTTATGGATATGGAAAGTGATGGTAAATGAAAGAGTGAATGCAAATGGATAGATTTCAAAAACATGCATGCTCATTTATTGAAACTGTTAATCAAAAGGTACAAATTTACAACAAATAAAACTTAGCAACAAAGAAATTACAATTGGAAATGATAAAAGCCTAATGATCCTAGGGATGAGCTTCTTTATTGATCACTGAATTTAAGAGAGCTTCTTAATGCTCTTGCATTGGTCAAAGTAAGGGGTGACCTTTGTGCTTTCTTCTATAGGGCATACCTATTTTGCTGATAGGGCAGCTACTACTATTGATATGGTGGAATCACCCATGGTTGTGGTATTTGAGGAATTGGGTAGGCCTGTAGCTGGTATGATAAGGGTTGCATTCTATCCTGGCCTCTCTTGAGTTCCTTAGATTCTTGAGACTTTCTTTGAATTTTCTTCCGAGTATCGAGAAACTTGCTAGTAGATACAGTTGGATAAGGGAGAAGGTGGAAGAGATATGAGTTTTATGCAAGTGCATGTATGCGGATGAATGAATGGGTATGAAAAAATATTTTTGTTTTTAAGTTATGCTAAAAACTTTTTCATGGATATGCAATGTACATACAAGCTTAGGATAATGACAGATCTAAGAAAACCGAAACAAGTTTAGGGATAGTGATATACATAAGGAAACCCAAACTAGTTTAGGGATAGTGACATACAAAAGAAAACCGGAACGAGTTTAGGGATAAGGATACCTTACTTGGGAAGGCTCTCTATACAAGAATAATTCTAAGTTTTTACTACCCAATCCTTTCACATGTAGGTTGTAGGGTTTTTGGACAAAGGGTCATAGAGTCATAGACAGTACCCAGAGTTTCACCATGATTATGGGCTGGCCCTACCAAGGTGACCCTTTAGGATAAGCCTCATCTAGGTGGGACCTTAGTACCGATCCTTATGAATTGATAACATAAGGTCCCATAGGTGAAACGAGGTCTAGATAAATGTTCCCATAGTTATAGACCATTCTAGATTATCAACACAATAAGGGGAGGGGCCCCACCGTGAAGACGAGTCTGAAATGACTTCCTCTGAGTGGAGGCTTCATACCAATTAATGAGGTGGATACCCCCTGATTAATATGACATGGCTATCGTTATAAACTTATAATTTTTCTCCAAGCTCGGGTTAGAGTTTCACACAAAAAATGATTCCTAACCACAACATGATATATAAACAAAAGAAAAGAAATAAATAAAGAAGACAAGCAAACAATGATAAACACAAAACCCTAAATCTAAGGGATATGCTTGACTATCTTTAGGGAACTTCCCCAGTAGAGTTGCCAACTATCACGGCTGGAAAAATTATAGAGTCACCACAATATTTTATTCAATCCTAAGAAAACATGAGAAATAATGATAACTCTAAGGGAAAGGAAAAGACGATCATCGCAACCGAATATGAGTTTGAGAGTCAGTTAAGTGAGTGGAAGGTGTTAGGCACCCCTTAACTCCATTGTACTCAATATGAAACTTTTCTAGCCTAGGGTTAAATGTGTTTGTCTAAGGGAAGTTTGTCTAATTAGTTGTTTCTTGCTTAAATGATTTTATTTACAAGGGAATGGTATTGTACAAAATATTGAAGTTGGGAAATAGTTAGTTAAAGTTAGTAGACCTCGTCTTGGTTTTGTAACCTTGTATCTACGTATTTCTCGTCTAGTGATGAGAAAAATTAGAGTCTACATAGTTTAAAGTTTTGTTGGTTAATTGTTTTTAGTTTATGAAAATGATTTGTCTTGGATTAATCGCACACGAGTGATAATGAATTTATCGCACGGAGCGAAAAGGTTGATTTTATCGCACGAAGCATAAAGTGATAGCTTGAATGAGTTGTCATGAATTTTATATGTTTAAAATTGTGGAGAAAAAATTTGAATTAATTGTGAAAATTGGTTTTGATATATAAAAAAAATTAGGAATAATTTTAGTTACAAATGATGAATATGTTACATTAATCAGAGAACCCTAAAGTATGTACAAGTAATTAAGTTGCCATACTCGAAGTAACTAATCAAAATAAAATTAATAAAGGGCACTAACCAAAATATGTACAAGACTTATTTTTTTTTAATTTATTTATGTCTTAACGTTTTTGGTATTTCTTAATTAAAAATTAACCTAAATAAAATACACTTAATTAAGCTAAGTAGAAGAAGGAAGACTAAAAAGACTATATCAACTAATCACATGAAACTAAGTTAGATATATAGATAAGATAGTTAAACATACTTATTGTTGTACCCCAAAATTTGCCCTCCCTCTCTTCAAGACATTTCTCAAGGTTTGATCAGACAAACCCACCTCCAAAACACTAAGACCACAAATTAGGGTTTTGATTTTCACAAGAACAATTGGACTTATAATCCCCTAAATGAATCTAATGGTTTATTATAGACCTCCAAGAATACTCATGTCAAGTTTCAAGTCTTGGATCACATTTTTGCTCAATCAGTTGACTAGATGACTGAAAAATCAACTGTATGCGTAAAAAGTCAAATGTGATCAATATACAGTCAAACTTCAAGATTTTTGGCCAATATCAACATTTTTAAGTCACGTTCATTATTTGATCAAGGTTTGATCACAATTTCTCAAGAAAAGTGTTCAAATCATCAAAGGGACAAAATGGTCAAAATTAGGGTTTTGATTGAGAATGACTGATTTTTGACTTTTGACCTAATACATGATCTAATAAATTGAAGCATAATCTTAAGGGTTCAAACACGTCATATTGACCTAACTTTATGGCTCAAATCATTTCTCAAGATCAATGAATTGATAGTTGAAATTTGATCAACTGATGAAAAGTCAACTATTACACCAAAAGTCAAACTTTGACTTTTTGGTCAACATTGAGTTTCAAAGATCAAGATACTCAAAAATATAAAACTTGGTCAAAAAGAATCAATAAAATCAAAAAAGTCCACAAAAAGTCAAAGTTTTTAAGACTTAGAAAATTTTCTAAGTCATGACCCTTTTTCACCAAGATGCAAGATGATTCAAAGAAAACTTTCAACATGAAAGTTGTAGATCTTGATGAATTTTACAACTTTGTATTACAGGGTTGATGTACAAAAAATGCTTATATTTGAATATATAAGCACATGAAGTCATGACATTTTTCATAAAACACTTAGTGAAAATTTTGACAAGTTTAGGCAGATTTTTGACCTAACTTCTTGGCCAATTTCCACCTAGATCCAAGATGATTTAGACAAAATGGTAAACATAAATGTTGTAGATAATGTTTCAAGCTTTCCAAAATTCCTAAGAACTTGAAGAGATCATGCATGAGCTAAGAGAATCAAAGGCAATAATTTAGGCATCCATTCTTGAATTACAAGTCATTTTGATGATGAACCCTTTGCCAAATCTCATAGCCATGCTACATAATCTCACTTTGCATACTTTTAACTTATGTTTCACTCCATAATTAATTGATTACATAACTTTTATAGCTTTGATCCAAGAATTTCAGCCATTGTCCAAGAGATTCATCCATTTTTGGCACAAAGTAACATTGCCATTCTAGTAAAGTTGCTTTAATCACAAAGTCAACTTTTCTTAAGCTTTTCACTTGTTCTTTCTGCACAAACTTCCTCTAGAAAATCAGATAAGTATGTTTAAAGTTCCTAACCACTTTAGATATCCTTGTACCTTGCCTTGGAAAAATGCTTGTCAAGCTTGCTTCAAAAATAAGTCAAATGGCCATAACATGTGAACTCTTGATTCTGATCCCTCTAAGCCTTCAAACCTCTTGCCTATAAATTGAGACATTATTTGCAAGGTAAGACACGAATTTGAAAGCCTTGAAACTCCCTCAAACCATAAATTGCTCTAAAAATACCATTGTTGTGTCATTTCTGACTCTGAATATCCACCTCACAATCCCCTCGTGCGTTTTCCATTTTCATAAATCACCAAGCTTCTAATACACATATAGAGACAATCCAAACACATGCAACACGATTGTAACACCATTTTCCTCATCTTCCATTTTCAAAAACAGTTGCTTGCAGGTTGACTTCTTCAGAACATCTCAAGCACTCTCAATCCAAAGTAAGCATTGCAATAGCTTCCTGGAGGTTCAATGAAGCTAACCAGACCATTACAACACCTTGAAGAGTGCTCAAACTCAAAACATGATCTCCATTTGCAAGGTGAGTTTTCTGAATTTCTAACTCTTCATACAAGCATCATTTGGCTTTGATTTTAAAAGATAAAATGTTGACATCATAGCCCTGAAACTAACCATGCCTTTAGATTTCATTTATATTGCCTGAGCATGGAGAATTTTGAGTTTGAACTTCCTGAAAAAGTTAGTTTAAATTTGGTACCAACAAAAACTCGTGTTCATCTTTGATCCATAACTTTAGTTATTTACATAGTTGAAATCGTGGTTAAATTTCCAGCAACTTTCGTGTTTACATTTTCCATTTTGGTTGATAAATGAGGAAGTTACAGATTTCAAAAATGGTGAAGAACATCCTGGCGCGAGGAAGAAGAAAATGTCATGTTCAGGACAAGGTTTATAATATATTTATTGGTTTGTATTCTAAATATCAGATGTATAGCCACCCCAGTGGTAGAGAGAGCGCGCGTAAGGCATTACTATGGAGGGTCCTGGGTTCGAGCCCCAGCGTCCCCATTTTATTATTTTTCATACATTTTTTGGTCTGTTTATGTTTCTAAGCGCATTAGGCCTCCAACATTTGGGCTTTAACTTTTCTTCTTTCCCCTCACCTCCCTAATTGCTTCATACTGCCTAGTCCAATCATCATTTTTTTATTTTCTGATTTAAAACCAAACAAAAACTCTTTTGGGCCTAGAATAAAAAAAACATCTCTCCATACCCCTATTTTACTTTTAAACACCTGACCCAACCTTTTTATTTATTTTATATTTTCTTTCTTATTTCCTTTTTTATTTAATCTAAAAATACAAAAATATATTTTTATTAAATAATTAGATTAAAATTTTTATTTTTATTTTATCTTTACTTTATTTTATTTTGTAAATAATAAAAACCCTAAAAAAACTTTCTTTCTTAAAATAATTAAATTAATTTAGACCTAGGTTTTTATTTTAGTTTTTTATTTTAATTAAATTAACTTAGATTTTAGGAATTTAATTAATTAACTTCTTTTCAAGTTAATTAGGATAATTAAAACTCTTTTCATACAAAAAAGCCAAAAACAATTTTCTTTTCTCTTTTCATTATCTTTGCATCTTTACATATTTTATTATTTCGCACTATAATAATGTAATTGTCAAAGCTTTGTAATAGATAATTTAGGACCTTTTATTTCTTGCCATTCCCCATTTGTAATTTTTACCCCCATCCCCAAAAGTATTTTAATAGCGTAGGACTTTAAATTCCGCAATTTATTGCTTTCCATATTATTGTTAGTAATTAGGATTTGTATGGCAAGGCTCAAAATCGAACAAATAGACAACTCTA
The DNA here is from genome assembly GCA_948472305.1 of Vicia faba. Taxonomy (NCBI): domain Eukaryota; kingdom Viridiplantae; phylum Streptophyta; class Magnoliopsida; order Fabales; family Fabaceae; genus Vicia; species Vicia faba. The sequence goes on from OX451735.1 coordinate 77,135,760, forward strand.
ATTAAAGACAAATATACTTGAAAACAAAACACTTTGCACACATGCACCTCTAGGATTAACCCACACTTGTTGCCTTAGATTAAAACAGTCATGTCCCTCAAATGTGAGATGTTTTAGCAAAGACCCTCGATTAAAAGATCGTAGTCCCTCAATGACCCTTCGATGTTGCTTTTGGTAAACGATCTTAGTCCCTTATGACAAATTGCTAAAACATATTACAAGTTACCTTCTATGACTGTACAATGACCCACGCCTTTCCCTTCATATCCAATGATAAGGCTTTCTGTTGTACCCCAAAATTTTCTCTCTCACTTATCAAGATTTTCCTCACAAAGGTCTCTTTGATTCAAGAATGGATTAGGGTTTGATCAGCTCAAGACATCTCCTCATGCACTGATGACCAAAATTAGGGTTTGAGTTTGCACAAGGATTTTTGGACTATCAATGCTTCATATGACTTTCATGGACCATTATGGATCCCCAAGATTATTCATGTCAAGTTTCAAGCTTTAAATCACACTTTTGATCAGTCAATTGGACAATTGACCTAAAAATCAGTTGTATTGGGGAAAAAGTCAACCATGGCCAATTTACAGTCAAACTTCATAATTTTTTATCCACATCAACATCTTGTACCCCTATGTATCATTTGATCAAGTTTGAACCACAATTCCTCAAGAAATTTGATCAAAGCATCAAAAGGGCAAAATGGTCAAAATTAGGGTTTTGACTGAGAAGGGGCAATTTCTGATTTTTGACCTAGAAAATGATAAATTGATTTGAATCATGATTTCAAGAGTTCAATTGCATCATCTTGACCTAATTACATGGTTCAAAACATTACAAATCCATGGATTGACAAATGAATTTTTCAGTCAACTGATCAAAAGTCAATTGTATACTGAAAAGTCAAACTTGAACTTTTTGGTCAAAATCAAGTTCCAAGGATCATAATTCATCAAAACATGTCAAAATATGAGACTTGTTTATCAAGGAATCAAGAATCTAAGATTTTGTTTTTAAAAGTTAAAATTTCTTAACTTATAAATTTTTCTAAGTATAGAAAATTTCTTATTTTTTCTCAACTTTGAGCCAAATTTTAACCATGATACAAGATGATTCAAAGGAAGTTATCAACATTAACATTGTAGATCTCCATGAAATATACAACTTTGCTTCACACAATTTCTCCTAAAGATGCTTGGATATCAAGATATAATTTTGCGAATACATGCTCATGAACTAAAATAACTTAGTGAAATTTTGCCCTAGTTAGGCAGGTTTTTGACCTAACTTCATGCCAATTTTTCACATAGTTACAAGGGGAATATTTGAAATAAATTCAACGATAAGTTGAAGAGCACATTGAAAGCTTTCCAAAATGTCCAAGAACTCCTTGAGATCATTCTTGAGTAGGGAGAATCGAAGAGATGAAGTTGGCAATTTTTAACTTTGATTTCAAGCCATTTCATGATGAACCAAAATTCAAATTCAAGTCTAGGCTGCATAATCTTTGCTTTGCATGCCTCAAACTTGTTTCTAACTCCATAATTAAATGTTTGCACAGTTGATAGAGCTTTGATCCAAGCATTAGAGCATTTGTCCAAGCTACAATTCCATTTATGGCACAAAGTTGCCATTTCCATTTTGATAAAACACAACTTTTGCAATTGTCAACTCCTTGAGCTTTTCACTTGTTCTTTCTGCACACACAAACCCTATAAACCAAAAGCAATATGTCTAAAGCCTCTACCAACTCAGATTAGGCTTGTACAAACACATAGAGACTTGTCTCCTCACTTTTCTTCAAAAGCAAGTTATAAAGCCAAAAGGCTATAACTCAAACCTGGTGTGGAATTGATTTGAAACCTTCTCTATACTTATACACAAATGTATTACAACCTAACACACGGATTCTAAAGCTCATAAACTCTCCCAAACACTCTATCACTGAAAATCAGCCATAACTTGCAGTTTTGCACCTTACATAGCAATCTCAAAAACCACTCGTGCGTTTTGAGTTTTAAACACTTAAACACTTAACATATATCATATCTAAGTGTTCCAGCCCCCTGTTCCCTCACTGTAACTCCTCCTTTTCCATCTGCCATTTTTACATTTCAAGCTTGCAGGTTGACTTGAGTAGGGAGATTCAGAGACTTTCAAGACCAAGTAAGGATTGGAATACACTCAGGGAGGTCTAGGCAAGCTAAACAGATCCTCAGGCCTTCTCAAAACTTGCCCAAACTCCATTAACGATCTCAACTGAAAGAGGTAAAAACTCAAACTTCTATCTCTTCATACAAGCATCCTATGGTCTTGATTTGTGAAAACAAAATGTAGATATCCTTGCACTAAAGCCAACCATGTTCATAGATTTCATTTATATTCATTGTGTATAGAGAATTTTGGATTTGAAATTTCTGTAAAAATTAGGTTTCAAATTAGGGCCAGTAAAATTAGCTTTGATCTTTGACTTTTAGTTTACATGAATTATATGGTTGAAATCGTGGGAAGAAATACTATCACTTTCATGTTTGGATTTTCCATTTTCATGGAGAAATGAGAGAGATACAGGTGGTCCAGCCATGGCTCAAGGTTGAAGATGAAGTTGCCTTCAGGAGGCGTTTTATAATATATATTTGTGCTTTTGTTTATATTAACGGATGTACAGCCACCCCCGTGGTAAGGTAGCGCGCAAAAATGCCATAGGTCATGGGTTCGAGCCTTGGCGTCTGCCTTTTGCAATTTTTCTCATTTTTTCCATTTTTTTGTTAGCTTGCAGCACCTTGGACTTCTGTACATTGGGCCTTGTGTTTTTTGCTAACCTCCTGCCTCCCATTTGCTTGCAGCATCCCTGGCCCATTATCATTTATTTATTTATTTTGTTTTCATTTTATTTCCTAATAATATTTTCTTAATAATAAAAAATCATAAAAAATATAAAAATGATAAATATTATATTTTGTTTTATTTTATTTTATTTTCTCATAAAAAATATTTTTTTTATTTAAGTTATATACTATCTTTTTTAATAAACTTGTAAATTAAATTATAATTAGTTTGATATACATATTTTTTATATATATTTATTAAACATATTATTTTAATACAAAAAGACCAAAATACCTCTTAAATACCATATATTATTTTTCAAGACGAAAAATGCAAAAAATACTTACTTTTTCTCAAAGAAATTTATTCCCTTTTAATAAAATAGAATTAGGGTTTAATCAAAATCCTTTCTAAAAATAATTTCCTTTCCTAATTAATTTGAGTTTAATATTGATTTATTTATTAGGTTTAGGTCAAAACTTTTTTCACATAAAAAACCAAACAAAATCTTCTTTTGCATTTATATATCTTTGCATATTTAATTTATCTTGTACATTATTTATTCCAATATTTATACATATTCAATTTGGTTGTAATAGCTTAATTAGGTTTATATTATTGCAATCCCCATTCATAAATTGTACACCCCCCTCCCACAAAGTGTTGTAATAGCGTAGTAATCTTTAAATTTCGCAATTTATTGCTTTTATATAATATACTAGTAATTAGGATTTGTATGGTAAGATAAAACCAATCAAATAGAAAACCCTAATTCCAGACAAAAATCAAGCATGAAAATGACTCACTTGCACACAAGCACCCCTAGGGTTACTCCACTTGGTTGCCTTATACAAAAATGGCCATATTACGCATGTAAGGTATCTTAGCAAAAACAAACAAATACAAGATCATAGTCCCTCAATGACGCTATTCAAAGTTGCCTTACAAAAATGATCTTAGTCCCTCAAAAATGCTAAGATACTTTGCAACATTGCTAATCATGGCTATACGATGACCCACGCCTGTCCTGTTTACATCCAAAGATAGGGTTGCTTACCAAATCAATGGTAAGACAACAATATCAAAGGAAAAGGAAATAAACAAGAAATACATTTGAGTAGGTAGATTACTTTTAGTTACTTGCTCCATTTCAAACAAATATCCTTGCTATTTTCAAAACAAACACACACATTTCCAAACATCTTACAAATATTGAAAACATTTTTCAAAAAGACAAACATCTTTGTATATATTCTTACGAATGAGAATCATTACAAAGATTGCCTAAACAAAGGCCTCTTTTACAAAATACTTTCAAAACCACACAAAGCACAATTTCAAAAAAAAATCAAGTGATCTAGCAAGTAACTAAGAGCCCATGTAAAACCATGGATGAAAAGGGTGCTAATACCTTCCCTTTTCATAATCTACCCCCCGAACTCAAGAAACAATCTCAAAGGTCTTTCCTGTGCTTTTTCACCTTTCCTTTTGGATAAAAGAAAAGTCGATGGCGACTCTTGCTAACCGCAACATTTGCGATCAAACGCAAAACCTTCAAGTCAGTTCTCCCACCGTATCACAGGACTGGCGAATCTGCTGGGGATAATTCTAAAAGCGGGGTTACCTTAGGGTTTAGATCACATTTACTTGCTTACATTGTTTGACTTGTATGCTTTACATTATGGTTCTTTGTTTGAGTTTGAATCCTCTACCCGGATTTGGGATACATTATAGGTAAGTAGCAATACATTGTGGAAATTGTGCGGGGTATACCGACATGGTCTAAGCAATAGCTACGTTAGTGCGACATATTTGTGGGTACCGATAGCCTTTGAGTTAATCAAAGAGAATACGAGGCCGCTGAGTGATGTCATGAAGCACTAATGAACTTCTAGAACCTTTACTTGACCAACTTGGCCTTTAGGATGTAGTGAGATGACCGACTTTGCTGCAGTCCGAAGTTGGTAGATACTCGATACTACACTCATTGAGGTTTGGTTTCTTGGGATATTTCGGTTGCCATTAAAGAGGCTTGAGTTGAAATAATGACCAAGGAAACAATCCAGTGATATTGAGCTCCTTAGAACCCGATAACTATTACTAGGACATGTTTAAGCCAACTAAACTTCAAGAGGGTACTTACCTATAAAACTCCATGCAAGCCTAAACTAAGGACTTGTTTTCTTTGCTTGTATATGCATACTTGTACATAACATCATGGACATCATGAGCATCATATTCATCCACTAACCATTTCAAGGATTTTGGGATTCATCTTTGTTCTTGTTTTGTAGGAAATGGATTCACTTCGCAGGAAAACTATTCAAGTCAACCTTGTGAGAATTCCTCCACAACTTAAGGAGCTAGCTTCAAAGATTGCTGAGAACTCTCCATTCACCGAGAGACATGGTCGTCTACTCAACTTGGTCACCTTCAACACATATAAGGATATGATGAAGGTGCTCCTTCAGTTCTTTGATCCCTTGCACCATTGCTTCACATTTCCTGACTATCAACTTGTGCCTACTTTGGAAGAATTCTCCCAACTCTTGAGGATTCCCGTTCTCAATCAACTACCTTTCAACGGTACGGAAAGAGACCCAAAGCCAGAAGAGATTTCTCAAGCTCTACACTTGCATTCATCTGATGTCACAACCCATTGGGAAACTAGGAGTGGTGTCAAAGGTTTCTTAGCAAAGTTCCTGTTTGAGAAAGCCTAAAGTTGTTGGAATTCCTTGGACTTGCAAGCCTTTGAGGAAATTGTGGCTCTTCTCATCTATGGGCTGGTTTTGTTTCCAAATCCTGACCAACTCATAGATGTAAACGCCGTCAAAATCTTCATGTCACACAACCCAGTGCCTACATTGCTAAGGGATATCCTACACTCTTTTCACACTCGCACAATGAGGAAAAGAGGTGTCTTTATGTGTTTCACTCCTCTCTTGGCAAGATGGTTTATTTCTCATCTTCCCCAATCAGTCTTAAAGAATGAGCAAGGTTCAAGGTGGTCACAAAGGTTGATGACGCTCAAACATTCAGACGTTCATTGGTGCTCTCGATATAAAGAGAATGTTATCATTATCGACCATTGTGGAGAATTCCCTAATGTCCCTCTACTTGGAATTAGGGGAGGTATCACCTATAACCCATGTTTAGCCTTAAGACAGTTTGGTTACGCCCGAAGGGATGGCCGCACAAGATGCTGATTCAAGGTTTGGTATTCGACTACGACAGCGACGATCAAGGTCTTTGCCAAAGATTTATCCGAACTTAGAGGATGCTAAACAAGGTGGATAGCAAGACTTTGGGGCATAAGAATTCCATCCCTCTTGAGCCTTACCTCAAATGGGTACGAACTCGCGCTCAGAGTCTTATGATGCCTTACCCCTCCATTCTCCCGGTAATCATTGAGCCTGTCGAGGAGGGAGATGTTCCATACACTATTCTACATCCTGACATGCCCACATCTCTTGAAGATCTACAAAGGGATTGGATACAACTCAAAGGAGAGCGAGATACTTTCGAATCCCAATTCTACGCAAGCGAGAAGAAGGTTTTGGAACTCACTAGGCTACTTCATGAGGAGCGGACCCTGAATGCCTACATTGCACAAAAGAGGATGCGTACTACTTTTTTATCTTAGAGTTTTGTATTATTTTGTCCAAGGGGCATTGATGTACTCAAACTTTATCTTATTAATATAACGTGTGCTAATTTTTGTCTAAAATAAACTTGAATCTTTGAAATCCTTGAAAACATTGCATATGCATATATCATTCATCATAACATAAACATGTCTTTTGCAACAAGTCTCCTCATCTCTCTACTGTTTATTTCAGTAAGATGGATCTCGAGCAAACAGTGAAAGATATCCAAGCTCAGAATATGCAGTTTTAACAATTGCTCATGACCCTAGCCAAGGGGCAAGAAGAGTTGAAGACTCTGCTGGCTGAAGAGAGAAAAAAGAAAACAAAGAAGGTATCTGGAGTCTTAAACATGGGGAGAAGGTTTCATGGGCAGACTAGAAGGACTTCGAACTTTGCAACAACATCCGGTGAAGGAGAGGGGAAAGGCAAGGAAACCACTGTCCCGTCAGAATTTGAAGAGGAGGAAGAAGAGGAAGATTACTCTGAGGAACAATATCCTCCAGCTGATGACAAGTACAGAAATCTTGAAGAGCGGTTGAGCGCGATGGAAATACAAAAGGTGCCAGGCTTATACTTTGAAGAATTTGGACTAGTGTCGGGGATTGTGATTCCTCAAAAATTCAAGGTTCCTATGTTTGCCAAATATGATGGAGTGTCATGCCCTAAAATGCATCTCCGATCATATGTGAGAAAAATCCAACCCCACACCACTGATAAAGACTTATGGGTGCACTTTTTCCAAGACAGTCTGTCTGGAACACAACTCGACTGGTTTTACCAACTAGAAAGAGCCAACGTCCATAATTGGGAAGATCTTGCTGCAGCTTTCTACAAGCAATATCAATATAATGCTGATTTGGCGCCTACCTGTACTCAACTACAGAGTATGGCCATGGTTTCCAATGAAGGTTTCAAGGATTACGCACAAAAATGGAGAGATTTGGCTGGAAGAGTTCAACCCCCTCTGTCTGAAAGGGAATTGGTAGACATGTTCTTAGGCACCTTATCTGGTCCCTTTTTCAACCATTTAATCGGAAGTTCATCTGCAGGATTTACTGAACTAATATTGACCGGAGAGAGAGTGGAAGCTGGCATAAAAAGTGGAAAGATTCAGAAGGATTCATCTTCTTCAACAGCTGTAAGGAAGCCTTTCATCGGTAAGAAAGAGATAGCTGATGTATATCCGCAAAGAAACCAAGAAAGGACCGAACGCCGACCAATGGTGGGGGCTTTCATGATTCCAAAGCCTACGTCTGATCAACAAAGAAGTAATCAACCAAGGGTGGAAAGGCCAGTCAGGCAATTCACCAGAATTAACATGACTCTGTCTCAAGTATTACTGCATCTTCTGAAATCCAACTTGGCAACCTTGAAAGAAGCTCCAAAAAACCCCAATACAACATCCCCCCATTATCATCCCAATGCCCGTTGCGCATATCACTCTGAAAGTCCTGGTCACGATACTAATAATTTTTGGGCCTTTAAAAACAAAATACAAGACCTCATTGAAGCAAAAGAAATTGAGTTTGATGCGCCCGAAAAACCAAATGTCATTTCTGCTCCTATGCCCAGACATGGTCACAATACCAATGCCATTGAAGAAAATTTGTTTGTTACCACAATTGATGAACTCATGACCCCACTTCCGACCATTAAGACAAACTTGTTGAAAGCTGGTGTGTTCCCGGGCTGTAATGAAGTTTGCCATCTCTGCTTATCATCACCATTTGGCTATCCTTTGTTGAAGGCAGGAATTTAGTGCCTGATAGATAACAAAGAGATTTTGTTTGAAAAGACTCCTATTTCACCTATTCTTGTTGAAGATGTTTCTATCATTACCATTTCCGCCAATTCTTCCAGGGTCTCCACCAAAAGACCCGTTAGAATTACATCAGTTCCGAAAGCAACTCCTTTAATAATCACAATGCCTGGGCCAGTCCCATATGTATCAGACAAAACCATGTCGTGGAATTACGGAGGGTACATTTACTACCATGGAATCAAACAAGACTGGCTAGCCGCCGAAGAGATAAACTCCAAAGAAGAAGACTCTGACATCAGCAATATTGCCGGAACTAGTAAAATCACCCGAAGCAGTAGGATCTTTTCTCCATAAATTGCTCCCCCAAAAGCAGTTTCTGGACCCGTGATCATCCCTGTGGCTGCTCCAAAGGTTACTTCCGTACCCATAATCATCTCTACAAGTTCTCCTATTGACAAAGACGTTACAACCCATGTTATCATTCTTACCAACACTCCTGCTGCTGAAACTCGAGGAAAGAGTATTTTGGTTGAGCCTGTCTGGACGAAGGCCCAGTCATTGATTATCCCTGAGACCTCCTCCAAGAAAGAAATGGAGGAGATCCTAAAAATTATAAAGAGGAGCGACTACGATGTAGTTGAACAATTGGGGCAAACTCCCTCCAAGATCTCCATGCTGGCATTACTACTGTGTTCCAAGGCACATGCGAAAGCCTTAGTGAAGTTCTTAAAAACAGCCCATGTACCTCAAGAGACGTCTGCTGGTCAATTCCAGGACTGTGTAGCCAGATTGACAGCGGATAACAGCCTAGGCTTCTCGGATGTTGATCTAACACCGAGGGGAAGAAAGCATAATGAGGCATTGCACGTCTCTGTGGAATGTAGGGGCACAGCTCTGGCCCATGTCTAGGTGGACACTGGCTCATCTTTGAATGTATTACCAAAAAAATCTCTTGACAGACTTGACTGCGAGGGACTGACGTTAAAGCAGAGCAACATAGTAGTAAGGGAATTTGATGGCTCGAAGAGGATGGTGCACGGGGAAGTGGATATCCCCATAAAGGTTGGAACCCAAACTTTCAATTCAACCTTTTATGTAATAGACATCCTCCCTTCGTACTCTTTCTTGCTAGGCCGTCCATGGATCCACAATGTTGGCGCTGTTACCTCTACATTGCACTAGATGCTGAAGTATCCGGTTCAAGGGAAGATTATCACTGTCCATGGAGAGGAAGAATACATGATCAACCATCTCAATTCCTTCAGATATGTGGAATTAGACGGCGAATTCATTGAAACTCCATTTCAATACTTCGAAGAGGTCCCCCAAGAGGTGGCAGTGACCAAGAATGTGTCCCAGATTCCCAAGATTACAAGACCTCCACTTCGGATGTCATCACTAAAGGACGCCAAAGTAGTGGTAGAGGAAGGTGGATGCACTATCTGGGGGAAACTTCCAGATATCCCGTATAAGTCTGACAAGTTTGGCCTAGGTTTCACTTCAAGTGCTCAAAAGGTTGTACGTCGCGCCCGTGCTGGAGGGCCACCCTTGAAGATTAGCAACCATGAGGTCAACGCGATAGAAGATGGTGAAGATGATTGCGACCTAGAGGATTGGATCTTTCCGATTGTCAATGGAGGGCTCAGCAATTGGGAGGCTAGAGACTTTGTTCCGATGACTTTTATCCCACAGTAATTTATCTTTACATTTTGTTGGATCTGTAATATTCAAAAACAATTCGCACTCTTAAAACCTTGTGTCTTACCCGAGGCACAATGGTCCATTTGTAAGGGTTATTATTTCATCTTCATATGACATCAATGAATCATGGACGTTTTCGCATACAAACTTTTGTGCTCATTGTTTTTTCTTTTACATTTTATTTTCTTTCAAAGATATTATACCCTTACACACACCCACACTCACAATGCAGGTATCCATCCATTCTGGATCCCATGGGTAACGATACTGCTATGGCCTTTTGTGACTCTGAGAATCTAACCTACAAGTCGAAGACGAAGGTGAGGAAGATTGTGAAGTACCAGGGAACTTTCCAGACTTCTACAACAAGAGGAGAGAACCATTCAGCCTCACGAAGAACCCGTGGATACAATCAACCTAGGTACCGAAGAAGACAAAAAAGAGGTCAAGGTGGGTGCCAATCTGGAACCCAGTGTCAAGGAGCGTCTGATTCAGTTGTTGCATGATTATGTTGAAGTCTTCGCCTGGTCATATAAAGACATGCCGGGACTTGATACAGATATCGTGGTACATCGTTTGCCTACAAGAGAAGACTGTCCGCTAGTAAAGCAAAAGGTTCTCCGCATGAGACCTGATATGTCAGAAAATATTAAAGCGGAGGTCATGAAACAATTCAATGCTGAATTCTTGGTTGTCACCTCTTACCCTCAATGGGTTGCCAACATTGTTCCCGTACCCAAAAAAGACGGCAAAGTACGAATGTGTGTGGACTACAGAGATTTGAATAGGGTGAGCCCTAAGGATAATTTTCCACTACCCCACATTGATATCCTAGTTGACAATACGGCACAACACAAAGTGTTTTCCTTCATGGACGGATTCTCAGGTTACAACCAAATCAAAATGGTACCTGAGGACATGGAGAGAACAACATTTGTCACACAGTGGGGCACATTCTGCTACAAGGTGATGCCATTCGGACTGAAGAATGTTGTGGCAACCTATCAGCGTGCCATGGTAGCTTTATTTCATGACATGATACATCATGAAATAGAGGTCTACGCAGACGATATGATAGCCAGATCACAAACAAAAGAAGATCATCTTGATCACTTACAAAAGCTGTTTGAGAGACTGAAGAAGTACAAGTTAAGGTTGTATCCAAACAAGTGTACATTTGGGGTACGGTCTGGTAAACTCCTAGGTTTTATCGTCAGCAACAAAGGTATTAAGGTCGATCCTGCCAAAGTTAAAGCAATACAAGAGATGCCTGCTCCTCGTACTGAGAAGGAAGTCAGAGGGTTTTTGGGACGTTTGAATTATATTGTCAGATTCATTTCTCACCTGACAGCTACTTGTGAGCCAATCTTCAAGCTATTGAAGAAAGATCAAGTAGTCAAATGGAATGATGAGTGCCAAGTTGCTTTTGATAAAATCAAAGAATACTTACAAGAGCCTCCTGTATTGATGCCACCAGTCGAGGGAAGACCGTTGATCATGTATCTGACTATTTTAGAAAACTCAATGGGGTGTGTATTGGGGCAGCATGATGAGTCTGGCCGAAAAGAGCACGCTATTTACTACCTGAGCAAAAAGTTTACCGACTGTGAAACCAGATATTCACTGCTCGAGAAAACTTGCTGCGCTCTGGCATGGGCTGCTCGCCGGCTAAGACAATATATGCTGACTCATACTGCCTTGTTGATATCTAAAATGGATCCGATAAAATACATCTTCGAGAAGCCTACTCTTTCTAGGAGAATAGCAAGATGGAAGATGATCCTTACAGAGTACGACATACAGTATACTACCCAGAAAGCTATAAAGGGCAGTGTACTAGCTGATCACCTTGCTCACCAAGCTGTAGAAGACTATCAGTCCATGAAGTTTGAGTTCCCGGATGAAGACATCATGACATTAGACAACTGTGAAGAAAACAGGCCATATGACAGACCTGAACAAGGATCCCGATGGACCCTGTTCTTTGATGGAGCATCCAATGCACTTGGTAATGGTATCAGTGTTGTACTCATATCTCTGGAAAGGTGTCATACTCCCTTTACTGCCAGACTTTGGTTCACTTGTACAAACAACATAGTGGAATACGAAGCGTGCATCTTCGGTCTCAAAGCTACCATAGACTTGGGGATCAAATCCTTGGATGTATTTGGAGATTCAGCTTTGGTCATCAGTCAGATCAAAGGGGAATGGGACACCAAACACCCTAACCTTATCCCTTACAAAGAACATGTTTTGACATTGCTACCACATTTTGAGAAGATTACCTTTGAGCATTTCCCGCGAGAAGAAAATCAGCTAGCAGACACTCTAGCCACAATGTCATCTATGTTTAAACTTAATTGGGATAACGAGGCTCCCTAGATCACCATTAAACGAATGGATGAACCAGCACACTGTCACGAGATTAATACTGAAGAAGTAGTGGACCAACCTTGGTTTCATGAAGTCAAGAGGTATCTCGAGGCTCAAGAATATCCAGAAGGAGCTTCAGCCAATGATAAGAAGTTCTTAAGGAGATTCTCTGCTAAATTCTTCCTTAGTAATGACATCCTGTACAAACGAAATCATGACTTTGTTACTTCGGTGTGTAGATAAGGTTGAAGCTGAAGGAATCATGGATGAATTACATGAAGGATCTTTTGGCACCCATTCCAGTGGGCATACGAAGGCGAAGAAAATCCTACGGGAAGGCTATTATTGGTCTACCATGGAAGCAGATTGCTATCAACACTCTCGAACCTGTCATAAATGCCAGATTTATGCTGACAAGGTGCATGTACCTCCGGTTCCTCTGAATGTCTTGACAAATCCTTGGCCCTTTGCTATGTGGGGGATTGATATGATCGGGGAAATCAAGCCGACCGCTTCCAATGGACACCGCTTCATCCTAGTGGCCATTGACTACTTTACAAAGTGGGTGGAAGCAGCCTCCTTCGCCTCCGTTACCAAGAATGTTGTTTCCCGCTTCATCAAGCAAAATCTCATTTGCCGGTACGGTATCCCGAAAAGGATCATCACTGACAATGGTACAAATCTCAACAACACTATGATTACCGCATTGTGCGAGCAATTCAAGATTCAGCATCACAATTCTTCTCCCTATCGGCCAAAGATGAATGGTGTTGTCGAAGCTGCAAATAAGAAAATTAAAAAGATCATACAAAAAATGACAGTCACATACAAAGACTGGCATGAGATGCTGCCATTCTCTCTCCATGGGTATCGTACCACAGCTCGTACATCAACTGGGGCAACACCCTATTCTTTGGTATACGGCATGGAACCTGTCTTGCCTATGGAGGTTCAGATCCCCTCTCTGAGGATTATGAAGGATGCAGGGTTGAACGGAGACGATTGGATCCAGACTCGACTTGATCAGCTAAACTTGATTGATGAGAAGAGACTTGCTGTTGTTTGCCATGGTCAAATGTATCAAAAACGGATGATCAAGGCTTTCAACAAGAAAGTCAGATGCCAAATCAAGTTGGGGATCTAGTAATCAAGCGTATCATCTTGCCGCAAGGTGATCCCAGGGGAAAATAGACTCCTACCTATGAAGGACCATTTATAATCAAAAACATTTTCTCTGGTGGGGCAATGATCTTGACCACCATGGATGGTGACGACCTGCCACACCCTGCAAACGCGGACATAGTCAAAAGATACTACACATAAAAGACCCGCTAGGTTGACATGCCTAGGAAAAACAAGGGCATCCCGGCGAACCAAAAAGGTTCGGGAAAAAGTTAGGGATAAAACAAAAAAATCTGTACACCCGGCAAGTTGAAAACCCGAAAGGGCGACTTGGGCAAAAAAGGGTTTCCCGGTGGACTGAAAACCTGAAAGGGCGGTCCAAAAAAAAGTTAGGGAATTAAGGCGTACGACTATGTCCCGTCGGATCACTTTACAAATAACCTTTGACTCCCGCTCTGATCAATTCAGTCATCTTCGGACAAGGCAACAAATAGACAAGATGCTCAGAGATATGAAGGCTATAGCAGAATGGAAACCCCATGGGATTATTACACATAGCTATTTTTTCTTTGTATCAAATTTTTTATGAAAGCATTCTCTTACTAGGATGTTTGTCCCCTTTGTACAAAATATTTACTCTAAGTCAATACAAAGATATCCCTTTGAAAGTGCAAAAACTATTTGTCTTTTTCTTTACGCTTGTGTTTTGTTTGCAAAAAAACGTCCAATGATTTATTTTTGAACATATGCATTTGAACATAATTACTGTTTACAAATAAAAAAAATGGGAAAGAATAATTACTGATAGGTTGAAAAGATAGGAAAATATCTCTAGGCCATTCCATAAGTAATCCCCTGCAGTACGTCATTTAAATCCCCAGCGGAACAAAGTTTCAAATTGTTGATCCCCAGTAGAAGTTATCAAATTTCTCAAGACTCCCCAACAGATTCTAAAAGTAGTACATGGCATGGCCCTTACAACATAGTTTATTTCTCTCGGCAAAAATCCATCAATACTTCGACTTCAAGACATGAAGACTCACATATCCTCAGCAGCATTCAGGGATTTATTTTCCTCAATCCAACAGCAATGCAGCAGATTAGTTCACATACGCATACATTGCATCCATATATCATAAACATTGATAAAGCAAATACATCATATCATACATTTCATAAAACATGACTTTGCATTTTAGCTAACATTTTACCCTTTTCAGGATAAGATTAACAGCTACCATTAACAATGGTCAATCTAGAGATACAGTTCAGATACGCTCCAGATACGGATGCCATCCTGATACTCATTCAGATTCAACCTCTTGATGCAGTTCAGATACGCTCCAGACACAGACGCCATTCTGATACTCATTCAGATCCCAACTTCAAGATACAGTTCATATATGCTTTAGACACAGATGCCATTCTGATGCTCATTCAGTTTTAACCTTCAGATACAGTTCAGTTACGCTCCAGACACGGACGCTATTCTGATACTCATTCAGATCCCAACTTCAAGATACAGTTCAGATACGCTCCGGACACGGATGCCATTCTGATGCTCATTCAGTTTCAACCTTCAGATACAGTTCAGATACGCTCCAGACACGGACGCTATTCTGATACTCTTTCGGATACAACTTTCAGATACAGTTCAGATATGCTCCAGACACGGACGCCATTCTGATACTCATTCAAATAAAGTTCAGATACGCTCCAGACACGGACACCATTCTGATACTCATGCAAATTCAAATTTCAGATACAGTTCATATACACTCCAGACACAGATTCCATTTTGATACTCAGTCAAAATCAGCTCCCAGATACAGTTCAGATACGCTCCAGACATGGACGCAATTCTGATACTCATTCTTTCAACTTACAAATTATAATTCAACAAGCATTCTTGGATGGAATCTACAAGCCCATATCCAACAAGATTCCATTACCTCTCCAAATGACATCTTTAAGCCCATTCCCTCAACCTCGTATCATCAAGTGCAAATTTCTGGGCACTCTAGTGTCCAATCATCTTCCACCTTCAAGTCGCGAATGGCAAAACTCGCCAATCTAACTCTTCAGGTTTAATAAGATTGAACAGGGGCAGCTGTTGTACCCCAAAATTTTCCCTCTCACTTATCAAGATTTTCCTCACAAAGTCTGTTTGACTCAAGAATGGATTAGGGTTTGATCAACTCAAGACATCTCCTCATGCACTGATGACCAAAATTAGGGTTTGAGTTTGCACAAGGTTTTTTGGACTATCAATGCTTCATATGACTCTCATGGACCATTATGGATCCCCAAGATTATTCATGTCAAGTTTCAAGCTTTGAATCACACTTTTGATCAGTCAATTGGACAGTTGACCTAAAAATCAGTTGTATTGGGGAAAAAGTCAACCATGGCCAATTTACAGTCAAAATTCATAATTTTTGATCCACATCAACATCTTAGACCCCTATGTATCATTTGATCAAGTTTGAACCACAATTCCTCAAGAAATTTGATCAAAGCATCAAAAGGGTAAAATGGTCAAAATTAGGGTTTTGACTGAGAAGGGGCAATTTCTGATTTTTGACCTAGCAAATGATCAATTGATTTGAAGCATGATTTCAAGAGTTAAATTGCATCATCTTGACCTAATTACATGGTTTAAAACATTACAAATCCATTGGATTGACAGATGAATTTTGCAGTCAACTGATCAAAAGTCAACTGTATACTGAAAAGTCAAACTTTGACTTTTTGGTCAAAATCAAATGCCAAGGATCATAATTCATCAAAACATGTCAAAATATGAGACTTTTTTATCAAGGAATCAAGAATCCAAGATTTTGTTTTGAAAAGTTGAAATTTCTTAACTTAGAAAGTTTTTTAAGTATAAAAAATTTCTTATTTTTTTCTCAAATTTGAGCCAAATTTTCACCATGATACAAGATGATTCAAAGGAAGTTCCCAACATGAAAGTTATAGATATCCATGAAATCTACAACTTTGATTCACACTTTTTGTCCTAAAGATGCTTAGATCTTAAGATATAATTTTGTGAATACATGCTCATGAACTAAAATAACTTAGTGAAACTTTGCCCTAGTTAGGCAGGTTTTTGACCTAACTTCATGCCAATTTTTCACATAGTTCCAAGGGGAATCTTTGAAATAAATTCAAAGACTAGTTGTATAGAACATTTCAAGCTTTCCAAAATGTCGAAGAACTCCTTGAGATCATTCTTGAGTATGGAGAATCGAAGAGATGAAGTTGGCAATTTCTCACTTTAATTTCAAGCCATTTCATGATGAACCAAAATTCAAATTCAAGCCTAGGCTGCATAATCTTTGCTTTGCAGGCCTCAAACTTGTTTCTAACTCCATAATTAAATGTTTACACAGCTGATAGAGCTTTGATCCAAGCATTAAAGCCTTTGTCCAAGCTACAATTCCATTTATGGCACAAAGTTTCCATTTCCATTTTGATAAAACACGACTTTTGTAATTGTCAACTCCTTGAGCTTTACACTTGTTCTTTCTACACACACAAACCCTATAAACCAAAATCAATGTGTCTAAAGCCTCTACCAACTCAGATCAGGCTTGTACAAACACATAGAGACTTGTCTCCTCACTTTTCTTCAAAAGCAAGTTATAGAGCCAAAATGCTATAACTCAGAAACCTGGTGTGGAATTGATTTGAAACCTTCTCTATACTTATACACAAGTGTATTACAACCTAACACATGGATGCTAAAGCTCAGAAACTCTCCCAAACACTCTATCACTGAAAATCTGCCATAACTTGCAGTTTTGCACCTTACATAGCAATCTCAAAAACCACTCACGCGTTTTGAGTTTTAAACACTTAAACACTTAACATACATCATATCTAAGTGTTCCAGACCCCTATTCCATCACTGTAACTCCTCCATATCCATATTCCATTTTTACATTTCAAGCTTGCAGGTTGACTTGAGTAGGGAGATTCAGAGACTTTCAAGACCAAGTAAGGATTGGAATACACTCAGGGAGGTCTAGGCAAGCTAAACAGATCCCCAGGCCCTCTCAAAACTTGCCCAAACTCCATTCACGATCTCAACTGAAAGAGGTAAAAACTTAAACTTCTATCTTTTCATACAAGCATCATTTGGTCTTGATTTGTGAAAACAAAATGTAGATATCCTTGCACTAAAGTCAACCATGTTCATAGATTTCATTTATATTCATTATGTATAGAGAATTTTGGATTTGAAATTTCTGTAAAAATTAGGTTTCAAATTAGGGCCAGTAAAATTAGCTTTGATATTTGACTTTTAGTTTAAATAAATTCTATGGTTGAAATCGTGGGAAGAAATACTATCACTTTCATGTTTGGATTTTCCATTTTCATGGAGAAATGAGAGAGATATAGGTGGTCCGACCATGGCTCAAGGTTGAAGATGAAGTTGCCTTCAGGTGGCGTTTTCTAATATATATTTGTGCTTTTTTTATATTAACGGATGTACAGCCACCCCAGTGGTAAGGCAGCACGCAAAAATGCCATAGGTCATGGGTTCGAGCCTTGGCGCCTGCCTTTTGCAATTTTTCTCATTTTTTCCATTTTTTTGTTAGCTTGCAGCGCCTTGGGCTTCAGTATATTGGGCCTTGTGTTTTTTGCTAACCTCCTGCCTCCCATTTGCTTGCAGCACCCCTGGCCCATTATCATTTATTTATTTATTTTGTTTTCATTTTATTTTCCTAATAATATTTTCTTAATAATAAAAAATCATAAAAAATATAAAAATGATAAATATTATATTTTGTTTTATTTTATTTTATTTTATTTTCTCATAAATTTTTTTTTATTTAAGTTATATACTATCTTTTTTAATAAACTTGTAAATTAAATTATAATTAGTTTGATACACACACACACACACACACACACACACACATATATATATATATATATATATATATATATATATATATATATATATATATATATATATATATATATATATATATATATATATATATATATATATATATATATATATATATATATATATATATATATATATATATATATATATATATATATATATATATATATATATATATATATATATATATATTTATTTATTTATTAAACATATTATTTTAATACAAAAAGGCCAAAATACCTCTTAAATACCATATATTATTTTTCAAGACAAAAAATACAAAAAATACTTACTTTTTCTCAAAGAAATTTATTCCCTTTTAATAAAATAGAATTAGGGTTTAATCAAAATCCTTTCTAAAAATAATTTCCTTTCCTAATTAATTTGAGTTTAATCTTGATTTATTTATTAGGTTTAGTTCAAAACTTTTTTCACATAAAAAACCAAACAAAATCTTCTTTTGCATTTACATGTCTTTGCATATTTAATTTATCTTGTACATTATTTATTCCAATACTTATACATATTCAATTTGGTTGTAATAACTTAATTAGGTTTATATTATTGTAATCCCCATTCATAAATTGTACACCCCCTCCCACAAAGTGTTGTAATAGCGTGGTAATCTTTAAATTTCGCAATTTATCGCTTTTATATAATATGCTAGTAATTAGGATTTGTATGGCAAGATAAAACCAATCAAATAGAAAACCCTAATTCAAGACTAAAATCAAGCATGAAAATGACTCACTTGCACACAAGCACCCTTAGGGTTACTCCACTTGGTTTCCTTATACAAAAATGGTCATATTACGCATGTAAGGTATCTTAGCAAAAACAAACAAATACAAGATTATAGTCCCTCGATGACGCTATTCAAAGTTGCCTTACAAAAATGATCTTAGTCCCTGAAAAATGCTAAGATACTTTGCAACATTGCTAATCATGGCTATAAGATGACCCACGCCCGTCCCGCTTACATCCAAAGATAGGGTTGTTACCAAATCAATGGTAATACAACAATATCAAAGGAAAAGAAAATGAACAAGAAAGACATTTGAGTAGGTAGATTTCTTTTAGTTACTTTCTCCATTTCAAACAAATATCCTTGATATTTTCAAAACAAACACACACATTTCCAAACATCTTACAAATATTGAAAACATTTTTCAAAAAGACAAACATCTTTGTATACATTCTTACGAACGAGAATCATTACAAAGATTGCCTAAACAAAGGCCTCTTTTACAAAATACTTTCAAAACCACACAAAGCATAATTTCAAACAAAAGCAAGTGATCTAGCAACTAACTAAGATCCCATGGAAAACCATGAATGAAAAGGGTGCTAATACCTTCTCTTTTCATAATCTACCCCCCGAACTCAAGAAACAATCTCAAAGGTCTTTCCTGTGCTTTTTCACCTTTCCTTTTGGATAAAAGAAAAGTCAGTGGCGAGTCTTGCTAACTGCAACATTTACGATCAAACGCAAAACCTTCAAGTCAGTTCTCCCACCGTATCACACTTTCTACTAACTAATGGTAGAATTGCATTATCTATAGGAGGAGGAAAAGAACAAAAACTTTCTTTTGAGTAGGTAGAATGCTCGTCGTTGCTTGCTCACAAAAATTTCAAAACAAAACATCTTTCAAACACACCAACACTTTTATGAAATATTTTCAAAAGTCAACACTTTGTATACATTCTTAGAAAGACGAGAATCATTACAAAGTTCGCCTAAACAAAGGAACTTTTCAAAAATACTTTCAAATAAACACAAACACATTTACAAAGCATTTCAAAATGAGCTAGCAACTAAGAGCCCGTAGATAACTACAGATGAAAAGGGTGCTAACACCTTCCATTTTCATAACCTACCTCCTTGTTGTACCCCATAATTTTACCTCTCAATTATCAAATATTTCCTCACAAATATCTCTCTTGGTTCAAGACTGTACTAGGGTTGATCAGCTCAAGACACCTCCTCAAGCACTGATGACCAAAATTAGGGTTTGAGATTTCACAAGGATAACTTAACTTTCAATGCTTAATATGACTTTCATGGATCATTATGGACCCCCAAGATTACTCATGTCAAGTTTCAAGCCTTGGATCACACTTTTGCTCAGTCAATTGAGCAGTTAACCTAAAAATCAATTGTATTGGGGAAAAAGTCAACTATGGCCAATTTACATTCAAACTTCATAATTTTTTATCCACATCAACATTATAAACTCACATGTATCATTTGATCAAGTTTGGATGACAATTCCTCAAGAAATTTGATCAAATAATCAAAAGGACAAAATGGTCAAAATTAGGGTTTTGATTGAGAAAGGGCAATTTCTGATTTTTGACCTAGCAAATGATCAATTGGTTTGAAGCATGGTTTCAAGAGTTCAATTGCATATTTTTTACCTAATGGAATGACCTAAAACATTGGTCAAGATCAATTGGATTGATAGTGAATTTCCAGTCAACTGATCAAAAAGTCAACTGTACACTGAAAAGTCAAACTTTGACTTTTTGGTCAAAATTCAATGTCAAAGATCACAATTCATCAAAACATGTCAAAATATGAAACTTATTCATCAAGAAATCAAAAAGTCAAGATTTCATTTTGAAAAGTCAAAGTTTTCTAACTTAAATTTTTTTTAAGTGTTTAAAACTTCATGTTTTTTCACAACTTTGAACCAATTTTTCACCATGATGCAAGAGGATTCAAAAGAAACTTTCAACATGAAAGTTGTAGATCTCCATGATATCTACAACATTGCTTTACACAACTTCTTCTAAAAATGCTTGGATCTCAATTCATTAATTCCTAAAGTCATGGTCTTGAAATTGGACACTTAGTGAAATTTTGCCCTAGTTTTGGTCAGGATTTTAACCTAACTTCATGGCACTTTTTCATATAGTTCCAAGGGGAATTTTCAAAAGTTATTTAAAGAGGGGTTGTAGAGCATATTACAAGCTTTCGAAAATGTCCAAGAACTCCTTGAGATCATTCTTGAGTAGGGAGAATCGAAAAGATGAAGTTAGGGTTTTCACACTTGAAATACAAGTCATTTTGTGATGAACAAGAATTCAATTTCAAACCTATGCTGCACAATCTTGCTTTGCAGGCATATAAACCTTAATATCTCTCCATAATCAGAAGATTATACTTCCTTTTGAGCTATTATCCACTTGATTCAAGCTTTATCCAAGTAAATTTTCCATTTATGGCACAAAGTAATCATTCCATTCTTGTAAAGAGGCTTTAATCACAAAGTCAATGCATAGAGCTTTGCACTTGTTCCTTATGATCACAAGTAATGTCAAAGGAAAAAGCAACATGTCTAGAGCCTCCCATAAACTTAGACCATACTTGTACTTCATCTTGGAACCATATTGTCACTTTTCTTAAAAATCAAGTAACATAGCCATAAGTCTATATCTTGCTTTTCTGACCTCCTCAAGTCCTCTAATCTTTTTCATATAACCATACAAGTGTATTGCAAGCTAAGACACGATTGAACAAGCCCTAAAACTCTCCAAAACCAGAAATTGCCATACAAGCACAAAAACTTGTCATTTCTGATTTTTGAATCTAATCTCCAAATCCCCTCGGGCGTTTCTTGGCCAAACCATCCACAAAGCTTCTAATACACATATATAAACTATCCCAACCCCTATTTTCAAACTGTAATACCATTTGCACCATCCTCCATTTTCAAAAACAGGGCATTGCACATTGACTTCTTCAGCTTGATTCATGAACTCTCAGCATAAAGTAAGCTTTGCAATAGCTTCCTGGAGGTTCAAGGAAGCTAACCTGATCATCACCTCTGCCTGAAACAAGCTCAAATCCATTTCACGATTTCCAATTTTGAGGTATTTTTCTTGAACTTCTATCTTCATATTTAGGCATTGTTAAGCTTTGATTTGTGAAGATAAAATGTAGATACCATTGCCACGAAGCTGTACATATCCATAGTTTGCATTTATATGGCCCGAGCTTTGAGAATTTTAGAGTTGAAGTTTTCTGAAATTTTTAGGTTTTGAATTAGGGCCAGAAAAATTCTCATTCATCTTTGATTGTTAGCTTAAGTTATTTATATGGTTGGATTCGTGGGAAGAAATGCCACAATTTTCATGTTTGAACTTTTCATTTTTGTTGAGAAATGAAGAAGATACATGTCCTTTGGCTGGAGATTGAAGATGAAGTGTAATCAGGGCGCGTTTTGTATCATATATTTATTATTTTGCTTATATCAATGAATGTGTAGCCACCCCAGTGGTAAAGCGTGCGCCTGTTAACCTTTGGGACCTGGGTTCGAGCCCCAGTGGTACCCTTTTGTTCTTTTTTTAACATTTTCTCTTTTTTTTCCAGCAAACAGGCGCATGGGCTTCTCCCCCTTTGGGCTTTTTTGTATTTTTGTTGACTTATAACCCCTTCTTACTTTTACACCCCCGGCCCATTTTTCTTTATTATTTCATTTTTCTTTTTATTTCATTATATTTTATTTTCTATAATATTTTTATTATTATTATTATTACTATTATTATTATTATTATTATTATTATTATTATTATTATTATTATTATTATTATTATTATTATTATTATTATTATCTTTATTAATAAAAAATATAAAAGTATTTTTATTTATTATTTATACTTATACATTTTTTATTTTTCTTTATAAAATAAAAAGACTAAAAAACATTTTCTTAAAATAAATAAATTTCTTTTTTTTATATAATTATTTTTTTTAGACTTAGGTTAAATTAATATATTATTTTATTTTCTTAGTAGAAATTAATTTAGAACTTAAGTTATTTTAATTAATTAATCTTCATTTTTATTTTCATTAATTTAGAATCCTTTCATAAAAAACCCTAAAAAATCCTTTTCAAATTAATTCCTTTTATTAAATAGTTTAAATTAAGTTTATTTAATTTTTAATTAATCATTTTTTTTAATTAGGTCAAAACTAAGCCCTTTCATAAAAACAACAAAAATCACTTCTTTTTACATTTATATTCTTGCATTTTTATTTTCATTTTTGTACAATATTCAATACGGTTATATAGATAATTAGGTTTAATTTTCTTGCAATCTCCATTTGTAAATTTGTACACCCCCTCCCCTAATGATGTAATAGTGTAGTAATTTTTACTTTTTCGCAATTTTATCGCTTTATATAAATGTAAGTAATTATGGTTTGTATCGAAAGATTAAAACCAATCAATTAGCAAACCCTAATCAAAGACAAATCAAGCATGAAAAATCAATACACTTGCACACAAGCATCCCTAGGATAAAATCCACTTGGTTGCCTTATAAAAATGGCCATGTTACGTATGTGAGGTATCTTCGCAAAGACAAGCAAAATACAAGATCATAGTCCCTCGATGGCGCTATATATGTTGCCTTCTCAAAACGATCTTAGTCCCTAAAGAAAAATGCTAAGATACCTTGCAACATTGCTAATCATGGTTATACGATGACCCACGCCCGCCCCGTTCACATCCAAAGATAGGATTACTTACCAAATCAATGGTAAGATAACAGTGTCAAAGGAAAAGGGAAATGAACATGAAAGACTTTTGAGTAGGTAGAATGTTCCTAGTTACTTGCTCAATTTCAAAACAAAACATCCTTGCTATTTTCAAAACAAACACCAACACTTTCAAAACTTGAAAACATTTTTCAAAAGATCAACACTTTGTATACATTCTTACGAACGAGAATCATTACAAAGTTTGCCCAAACGATGGCGCCTTTTCAAAATACTTTCAAAAAACCACACAAAGCACATTTTCAAACAAAAAGCAAGTGATCTAGCAAGTAACTAAGAGCCCATGGAAAACTATGGATGAAAAGGGTTCTAATACCTTCCCTTTTCATAATCTACCCCCGAACTCAAGAAACAATCTCAAAGGTCTTTCCTGTGCTTTTTGACCTTTCCTTTTGGATAAAAGAAAAGTCGGTGGCGACTCTTGCTAACCGCAACATTTGCGATAAATCGCAAAACACCCAAGTCAGTTCTCCCACCGCATCACACCCCCGAACTCAAGAAAATTCTCAAAAGGTCTTTCCTGTTCTTTTCACCCTTTCCTTTATTGGATAAAAGAAA
The DNA here is from genome assembly GCA_948472305.1 of Vicia faba. Lineage (NCBI taxonomy): Eukaryota > Viridiplantae > Streptophyta > Magnoliopsida > Fabales > Fabaceae > Vicia > Vicia faba. The sequence goes on from OX451735.1 coordinate 77,160,245, forward strand.
AGTCGGTGGTGACTCTTGCTATCCGCAACAATTGTGATAAAACGCAAAATACCCAAGTCAGTTTTCTCACCGTATTACACTTAGGTAAAATGAAATTGATTAAAAAACTAAATTGAAATGGGGTGTGAATTTAAATTTGAGGAGTTTCGGTTTATGAAAGTGCACGATGGCCTAAAATCCTAAACCACAAAACAAACTATAAATTAAATAAATTAGTAAACAAGAAATAAAATTTTAAAAAATACATTCCAGCATAGCTTTTAGGGGCGACGCCTTTTTCTCTACACTCATATTGAGGCAAATATTTTCAAAGACCCAACAGATTGGGGAAAGACAGACCATAGAGGAGCAAGTCTACTTCATACTTTCAAAATACTCGAGCGATCCCTCTCCTATATAATCAATCTTCAAGTTCGAAATGAGTCCCAAGAATTCATGCTAGCATAACAACCTACCACCTTTTGACAATCAGTCTTGTTACATAAGCAACATCTCTAAGCCTTAATCGTTCATGACCCACCGCAGGGGCATCCATTGAAAGCATTCGAGTCATTGCATAAATGACTATCATCCATTCGTTATGTCTCTTCATTATAGCATCATGACATGCATATCACCTAGAATATTCCATATCATGAATCTAACATCTATAAAAAGCTCAATCTTACTTGGCATTTACCCACCGGAAAAAAAGCTCAACCTTGCTTAGTACCCAACAACTACATTCCAAAGCTCAACCTTTCCTGGAACCCAACACCTAGAACCAAAGTCCAGTTCTCGTCTGACTATTTCCAATGCTCATCATCTACCAGTGCTCGTCTGGAACGTTTCTATATGCATTACCAAGCTTGAACCCTAAAAAAGGTGAAAACTAAGTTTAGCATGATATACTCACTTTGTAAGATCAATAGTCCATTGGTACCCATTACCCAAATTTGCAAAACTTTCAAAAGCCTCGCATCCATGCATCATGTAATATGAAGCATATCCATGAATGTGAAGTATTATTCCATACAAATTCCAAACATACATTCAAATAAAAACATGAATTCATAGCAAAACATGTATTCATAGCAAAACAAGGATACGTGGCATAACATAAGGGCCAAGATTCCTCGGAAAGAAAATTCAAAATAATCCCCAACTAAGGCGATGATAACTGTTTGACTAGGCTTACTTCTTATTACCATTCATCCTATCCAGTCTGTCATATAGACATTCCTTAACTGAACCAAGTTACAATCCCCAAACAAGTCTATTTTAGCAAGTGGACTCATTAACTTTCCCTAGTAGACTTCCCCACAAAGTCTCATTTGCAGAATTCTCCCTAGAAATCCTTCCCCCAAGGAATTCTTCTATAACCTTCCCCAACATATAACCATTCTAAAAACCGGCACTAACTCGATTGTAAGCAGCCTTATGTGTCCCCAATAACTATTTCCTATTTACCTTGTTAATCTGTTGGGTTAGATAAACCCTGTCCAGTTTGCCTTGTTAATTCATTGGTTTAGACAAACTCTTTCTTGTTTACCTTGTTAATCTCTTGGTTTAGGTAAACTCTGTCCAACTTGCCTTGTTAATCCCTTTGTTTATGCAAACTCTTTCCTGTTTACCTTATTAATCTCTTGAAAAGATTTGCCTCAATATGACTGTAGAGAAAAGGATGCCGACCCTATATGCTATGGTGGAATGTATTTTTTAAAATTATATTTCTTGTTTATTAGTTTATTTAATTTAGAGTTTGTTTTTTGGTTTGGGGTTTTAGGCCATCGTGCATTTTCATCGATCGACACTCCTCAAATTTCAATTCACACCCCATTTCAATTTAGTTTTTTAATCAATTTCTTTTTACCTAAGTATTCTTAACTATCTTATTTAGATATCTAACTTAGTTTCATGTTATTAGTTGATATAGTATTTTTAGTATACCTTTTTCTACTTAGTTTAATTAAGTTAATTATATTTAGGCTAATTTTTTACTAATAAATACCAAAAACGTTAAGAATACAAAAATCAGAAAAAAAATAAGTCTTGTACATATTTTGGTTAGTGTCCTTTTATTATTTTTCTTAGGATTAGTTACTTCGAGTAGGGAAACTTAGTTACTTGTACATACTTTAGGGTTCCATGATTAATGTAACATATTCATCATTTATAACTAAAATCATTCCTAATTTTTTTACATATCAATACCATTTTTCACAATTAACTCAAATTTTTTCTCCATAAACCAAAACATATAAAATCCACGACAACTCATTCAAACTATCACTTTTTGCTTCGTGCAGTAAAATTAATCATTTTCGCTTTGTGCGATAAATTCACTCTCGCCCCCGTGTGATTAATCCAAGACAAATAATTTTCATAACTAAAAATAACTAACCAACAAAATTTTGAACTATGTAGACTCTGATTTTTCTCATCACTAGATGAGAAATACGTAGGCACAAGGTTGCAAAACCAATGCGAGTCCATTAACTTTAACTAACTTTTTACCAACTTCAATCTCTTGTACAATATCCTTCCATTGTAAATAAAATCATTTAAGAAAGAAACAAACAATTAGGAAAACATCCCTTAGACAAATACATTTAACCCTAGGCTAGAAAAGGTTCCCGTTGAGTACAACAGAGGTGAGTGGTGCCTAACACCTTCCCTTCATTAACTAACTATCGAACCCATATTCGGTTGCGATAACCATCTTATCCTTTCCCTTAGGGTTTTATCATTATTTCCCACGTTCCTTGGGAACGAGTAAAATAGGGTGGCTACTCTTATTTTTCCAGCCGCGACACTAGCATGAAACACTTGATTGTTCGCCAAATAGATAGCACTTTGAATGTCACAATGCAACTAAACTCCATGCTACTCAACACCTAACTCTTTCACTAACCTTTTAAGTCACAATGCTTCATTAGCAACTTCAGCTACTATCATGTATTCTGCCTCAGTTGTAGACATAGTTACTATGGGTTGAACTAATGATTTCCACTATATATGCCCCCCCACAAGAGTAAAGACATACATTGTTATAGACCATATATTATCTAGATCATATGCATAGTAAGAATCCACATATCACACAATTTATGGAACACCATGCTCCATGTTGACCATGATACTATGATCTGCTATACCCTTTAAGTACCTTAGGATCCACTTGAATTCTTCCTAATGTTGTTGCTGCTTCCCTGACATGGACATGAACTTGCACAACTGGCTATCTTCTTGTGGAGAATTCGTTCTAGGGAAAACTATAACATACATCAAACAACCAAATACATTAGCATAAGGAATCTTATACATACCTTCAAGCTCTGAGTCAGTCTTTGGACATTTTTCAAAAGACAGCTTAAAATGATTCGCCAATGGAGTACTCGTAAGCTTTGCTTTGCTCAAGTCAAATTTGCTTAAAATACCTACAACATAGCTTTTTTGATACATCCATAATTTATTAGCTCCTATGTATCTGTTAATTTTCATTCCGAAAATCTTCTTTGCAACATCCATATCCTTCATATCAAACTCCTTACCTAACTAGGTATTCAACTCATTTACATCATGCAAATGGTTGGCAGCAATCAACTTATCATAAACATAAAGTAACAGGAAAATAAAAGATTCATCATCAAGGCTCCTCACACAAACACAACAATGATAATCACACCTTCTATAGCCAATCCAGAGCATATATGAATCAAAGCGCTTGTACGACTACCTTAGAGATTTCTTCAATCCATACAAAGACCTATTCAATTTACAAACAAGTCTGTCATGTCCAATATAACTAAAACCCTATAGTTACTCTATGTATATTTTCTCATCTAGATTACCATGGAGGAAAGTTTTTTTCACATCAATCTGCTCTAAATGGATATTCCTGCTGGCTACCAGGGCCAATACTTCCCTGATAGAAGTGTGTATAACCATCAGACTGGAAATATCATTATAATCAACCTTTTTCTGCCGTGAATACTCATTTGTAACTAGGCGAGCCTTGAGATTTTCTCCTTCTTTTTATGTTAATGTTGGCTTTTTCTCGTACACCCATTTGCAACCAATAACTCTCTTTTCTTGTGGAATCTGAACAAGATCCCCATGTCTCATTATTTTTCATGGACTCAATCTCCTCCACCAAAGCACCCATCCACTTATCTTTCTCCTGGCTAGCCATAGCCTCTCAAAAAGTAGAAGGATCTCCTAAATGGGTAAGAAGAGAAAATTTTATTAAGTCTTCAAATGTATATCTCACTATAGGTGTAATACAACGAGGCTCCATATCACACATAAGTTTATAGTCTTGTACGCCACCTGAATCTTGCACGCCACCTGAATCTTAGTGTGGTTTATCCTACTGTTGGGTTATAATCTGCCTTGGACTTACTGGTAGCTTCTCAATGTCCACCTGAATCTTATTCAGACTGAAATTTTCTACCTCAGTATTTAGCATAACTGTCACATCTAATTGTTTTCACATCAAATGTCATCAAATAAAACACCTCTATTAACAACCAACTTCTTCTTAACTAGATATCATAACTTTTATCCCTTCATACCTTTATTGTAGCAAATAAAAATGCACTATTTTGACTTGGGGTCAAGTTTAGACTGATCCTCCATGGAAATATTCACATATGATGGACACCCAAAAATCCTCAAATTACTCAGATCAACAAGGTTACCTGATCACACCTCTTTTGCAACTTTTCCATACAATGAAGCCTGTTGTGATCTGCTGACTAGATATCATGTCATATTGAGTATTGCTTCCCATAAATATTTTGAAAGACCAACACTCAACGGAATGCACCATGACTTCTCTATCAGAGTCATGTGCATCCTCTCTACAACACCATTTTATTATGGTGTCTTCCTCAGAGAAAATTTCCTCTCGATTCCATTCTCCTCACAAAAATGCATGAACTTCTTCTTAGTGTATTCAGTTCCATTATCAATCTGAAATACTTTATTTTTCTCCCTTTCTTATTCTCAACCTTTTCCTTTCACAGTTTGAACTTTGAACTTAACAAATACCTCAAATTTATAAGAATGATGTTTGTATGTGAGAATAAAAAGAATAATTAATATCCGTTAGATTAAATTGAGTGGCTAAGAATAAACCTTAAATTAAGTGAGCCAACTTCTGTTTCTTCTTTTTCTCGGCTCTCAAAATTCTTTTACGCTAAACTTTGCTTCTTCTAACTCACTAAAAAAAATTCGTTTATGCTTAAATGTTCTTCTTTTCACCCAGCCTCATCATTTTTTTCTCTAGTTTCAACATAAAATTTCCAAATTGAAAACTGATTTTTAGTGCTAGCAAGATTATGAGGAAATAATTGGAACTGCATTGTGAAAAAAATGTTAGGCAAAATACTTTTTTTGGTCTCGTATGTTAATGTCAACGTTCATTTTGGTCCCTTAACTTAAAAAAGATTCATATTGGTCCTTAACTCTTCAAAACTCTTCATTTTAATCCTTTTTGTCTAATTAGCGACAAAAAACTCAGAAGTTAGTCAGTAAATTCGTCGCTAATTAGACAAAGAACTAAAATGAAATATTTTGAAGAATTAAAGGATAAATATGAACTTTTTTAAAGTTAATTGACCAAAATAAACCTTGACGTTAACATACGAGACTAAAAATGGTAATTTGCCATAATGTTAACATATTTATTAGGGATAAAATTAATATTCTTAGGGGCTAAATCTAGTTATTAGAAATTGGGGGATTGATCCCAATCTTTGAAATCTTCAAAGAATACCTCTTTTATAATAACATAGAGTTAGTATTTGGGAAGTGTGAAGCTGAAGAAGAGAAGAGGAAAAAACATAGATTGTTGGCATTCTGTGTAAAGAAATTTTTACTGTTATGTTTTTCATAGTTTAAAAAAAGATAATTAGATTAAGTATTTTATGGTACGGCCTGTAGCGGTAGAAATGTTGAGACAAAGCCATTGGATTAACTTGGCTCACACAGATCAAATAAAAATCACCACCGCGCTTTATTGTTTCCAGAGGAATTGGAAAAGAGCGAATAACCCAAAAAAAAAGAGGGGAAGAGAATCTAGGTACGAGGGTTGGTTATGGAAAGAGAAGGTATTAGCACCCTAAACATCTACCGTACTCCGCAGGAACCTCTTTGAAAATTTGTGTATTTTAGCTATAAGTGTTGTATACAAAAATAAATGGTGGAAATGGGAAAAGAAGTATTTTTTATAATTTTGCACCCGCCGCGGTTGCGAACCTTTAGTGCCTACGTACCATCTTCCGTGTAATAGGGGATTAGGGTACTCGTAGTTCACCTTTAAAAATTTTAAAACACAAATGTGTTGGTTAATTTTAAGACACAAGACATCATCATCGTATCTGAGTGGAAAACATACTTACTACCCACGATTATGAGAAAGGAGAATTTGCATCATCTAAAAGTGGAGGATATGACTTAGATTTTTAAAGTCAACAAAGCCTCTCTCAACACTCAAGTGGAAAATATCTCACTTCACTACATATCTCAGAAGTATAGTAGTTCGCATCACTACAAGGATTGACAAGAGTCTAATCTTTTGGGAAAAGTTTAAAGTAAAAAAGCCAAAATGGCAAAAATGGTTTGAATGAGATTGATTGACTTTTAGTCTTATCACAAAAATGTCAAAGTATGATTAAGGTTTTTAAAGTTTGATTAAGAAAATATTTAAAAAGGCATGGACCTAAGTCCTAGTTTATTGTGAAAGTGGTTCAAGTTTAGAAAACAAGAATAGTTTTGAAAATGAGGGAGAAGGATTTTGAAATTAAAGAAGGTGGGAGGAGATGAATGGACTATCCTAAAGCATAAGGTAAAAGCTAGGGAAAAGAACCGTCTAGCCAACAAGAAGCCAACACTTGACACAATGAGTCAATGTAGAATTTCCATCCTTTGGATTGAAAGCAAACAAACAAAGATATTAAACCTCGTAAGAGTACAAAACTTCAGATGCATTAGGTCTTCACAAAAATTAGGCAGAGTAACGGTTGTATACAGATGAATTCCCAATCACAGACAAAGCATATAATGAGAATAACATGCACACAAAGAAAAAACAACCCAATGTCTCGGGGTAAACCCCAAGAACTCCAGATAAAATAACAACAGAAGTCAGCAAGTCTCAAGGGTAGTCAGGGCTTCTAATTCTAAGTCCAAGAGGTCCATAGCTCCATCACGCCAAGGATAGTAACCAAATAGTCCAAGTAACCTTAAAGTTTTTAATTGCTCAAGTTGGTTATTAAGTATCTTCAAAAAGAAAATGAAAAGCTCGAGTGAGCAAAAAAAAAGACATAAAGATAAATGCTCAAGTGAGCAAAGATGAAAATAGCATGAAATGTAAATGCTAGAATAAATGGTGTGTAAAAGTAAAGGCATAAGTAAAAAAATAAAATAAAGTCAATTGTTAGTGAGTTAGAAATTAGAGGTTAGTTGAATGACCATATTGAAACTTGCATTTGAAAACTCATTAGAAGATTGATAAAATCAAAGCTTCTAAACAACAAGTTTCATTTGCTTTTTGTCAAGTATATCATTCATTTCAAATACTCGAGGTGACAACAAATGATCAACGATGTTTAAATGATTCACTTAGACTAAAATTTATGATGGTTCATTAGAGGATTGATAAGACCAAAGCCTCCTAACAATGAACCTCAAGGTTATTGGATCAAAGGTTTCAAATTAAACATACATGGGCTTGCAAACATAGGTTTGGGCCATAAATGATCATTTCTCGAATCGGGACAAAATTTAGCGCTATTTTAAGTAATCATAAGTGGACTTATATAGAAGTCGCACCTATTTTGAGGTCGGTCAATAGCAATATATGTACCATATGTTTGGAGAAATGATATGTAGATCATCCTCTAATAACATGTAGCACAAGTGAGAAAGGGGTAAGATGGAGAGGAAGGGGAAGTATTTAAACCAAAAAATTTAATCAAAACTATCATTAAAATCATTCATCCATTTTGGTGGAGTTAAACTCGACACCCAAGATCCAATGATGTTAATGAAGCTCATGATAAAAAATCACATAGCTCAAGCTCAGCCAGAATTTATTCAAAAATAAAATTACATTTAATAAACAAAATAAAATAAAATAAAATGATTTTTATTGTTTGTAAGTGAAAATAAAAGGCAAAATAACAAACAATGTTCAAAGTATCAAATAAAAATTTAAAGAAAACATAGAAAAGTCATAGATGATCTCAAGTATTTTTACAAATTGTTTAGCAATTTTTTAAAAACATAAAAGTATTTTTAAATTATTTAAAATCATTCAAGTAAGTAAAAAAAGATCAAAAATAGTAAAAATAAAAATAAAATTCTAGAAAAATTTTTAGAAAGTCAGAAACAAAGAAAATGATATTGATGAATTTTTTAGAATTTAAAAATACCAAGAAGTATTTTTAAACAATTAAAAACAAGTCAAAACAAAGAAAAAATCATAAAAAAATATCAAATCTGAAAATAAAATCATGAAAAAATAAAAATCAGAAAGAGAATATTTAAAAATATTTTTGTGAATTTTTTTCATAATTTTTGGGTCAGTACCAAAGATTGCTGGGAGTACTGATAAAAATTCGCATTGGGGAGTTCATGATACCGAAGATCATTGATGACTCCGCTGAAGATTGGATTGCTGACGAAGCGAGTTTTCAGGTATGCCGTTGAATTCTGAATTGTATCATTGGGGAAGAGATAATTTGACTCGACTTCCCTGCATATTGAACCGCTCGAAGGATGGTAGAACTGAATATGCTGAGGAATGGGTACTGAACACCATGTGGATCTCTTCGAATACATGCCCTAAGTTTACGCCACATTGGGGAATTACCTCCTAAATCAGTCAGGGATAAATGATGGGCATGAACACCTGCGAATGCCCCAGTTTAGCTCTGTGAATGCCTCTGTTTACTCCACTGGGGATGTGCACTTGTGCGCGCCAAGTCAAACGATGGCTATGGACTTTCTGAATTCATTTGGGGAATCAGGTTTGAAAATATCTGTAGTAGATGAAGGCAGCTTTACGCTGGCTAGGTCAGGGTGACCGCTATCAGTTGCTACCTGCAAAGAAAAACAACCCTTGGAATGCATACGACACTCCCCCGTGGTTATACATTAACATAAAGTTAAGTTTTATCTTAGCTTTGGAATTTTTATTCCCCACGTTTCTAATGCAATGTTTAATAACGAATAAAACACATTTCGCATACGAAAAACATTTTATGATAATAAAGGACGGCTTTTTAATGAAAACAATCTTTATTGATTGGCCTATGAATATGCATTTGTACAAGGACGCAACTTCTATATGAGGTAGTTGCGGAAAAGAAACGAAAAATACAATAGGTACACATGGCAATGAGAGATGCTCAAATTTCCATTAAAACCCATGTTGCTACAATTACCATATCCTCAATAGTCTCAATGCCTTGTCTCTGAAGAGTAGCAGTTAGACCGATCAATTCACTGCCAAGGTGCTATAGATGTGCATGTGTTATTCGTGAAGAGAATTCAGATTATAGCCTCTCGCTTATGATCCCTAACTTTTTCCTTGACCGCCCTTTCGGGTTTTCGATCAAACGGATACCCATTTTTGCCTAAGTCTCCCTTTCAGGTTTTCGACTTAGCGGGTTATTAGCTTTTTTCATTTTATTCCTAATTTTTTCCTGGACTTTTTATGTCCACCGGGATGCCCATTTTTGCCTAAGTTGCCCTTTCGGGTTTTCGACTTAGTAGGTCTTTTATGCGTAGTATTTTTTGACTGAGTCCGAATTGACCGAAAGTATAACGTATTCCCCATCCATGTATGTCAGAATTAGAGCACCTCATGAAAAGGCTCTCTTCACAATATATGGTCCCTCATAATTGGGAGTCCATTTTCCCCTTGGATCGAAATGGCTTTTCATGATAACCTTTCTCAAGACCAGATCACCAGGATAAAATTTTCGAGGACGAATCTTCTTGTCAAATGTTCTTTTCGTCCTTTATTGGTACAGCTGGCCATGACAAATGGCAGCTAGGAATTTTTTGTCAATCAAATTGAGTTGGTCAAGTCTTGTCTAAACCCACTCTGCCTCGTCCAGCTTGGTCTTCATTAGAACCCTCAATGAAGGAATCTCCACTTCGACGGGAAGCACCGCATCTGTACCATAGGCAAGAGAAAATGGAGTAGCTCCAATTGAAGTACGCACATACGTTCTGTACCCATGCAAAGCAAAAGGAAACATTTCATGTCAATCTTTGCATGTTTTGACCATCTTCTGGACAATCTTCTTTACGTTCTTGTTAGCAGCTTCGACCGCACCGTTCATCTTTGGTCGATACAGTGATGAATTGTGATGTTAAATTTTGAACTCTTCAGACAACTCCTTCATCATGTTGTTGTTAAGATTAGAACCATTATCAGTGATGATTCTGTGAGGAATTCCATAACGGAATATGATTTCTATCCTGATGAAGTTGGTAACGACCTTTTTGGTTACATTCTTGTAACAAGCTGCTTCCACCCATTTAGTGAAATAGTCAATAGCCACTAAAATGAACCTATGGCCATTCGAAGCACCCGGTTCAATCCTTCCAATCATGTCGATACCCCACATTGCAAATGGCCATGGCGAAGTCATAACAATTAAAATAGTCGGGGGAACATGAGTTCTGTCTGCATACACCTGGAATTTGTGGCACAACTTTGCATATACATAACAGTCACTCTCCATCGTCGTCCAGAAATACCCTGCGCGTAGGATTTTCTTTGCCATAGAATGCTCTCTTGAATGAGTCCCGAAAGAACCCTCATGGATATCCTTTATGATCGACTCTACTTCGTGTCTATCCACGCATCTGAGTAGAATCAAGTCATATTTTCTCTTATACACGACGTTTCCTAATAAGAGAAACTTGGATTCTAACCTTTTAAACATACACTTGTCACAAATTGTAGCATTTTCGGGATAATCTTGCTTCTCAAGGTACCTTTTGATGTCGTAATACCATGGCTTTTCATCAGACACGTCCTCGGTTGAGAGACAATGAGCAGGAAAGACATGTGCTGGCTCTTTGTAAGGGAGAATAGGTATATTAGGCGTCTGGTTCAAAAAACTCACTGTGAACATTGATGCTAAAGTAGCTACAGCATCGGCCAACTGATTCTCGTCTATGGGAATATGTTCAAAGGTGATTTCATCAAAAGGTGGTATCAGCTGCAGGATGTAGTCCCTGTACGGAATCAAACTGGGGTGCTTCATTTCCCAATCACCTCGTACCTGGTGTATGACCAAAGCGGAGTCTCCAAAGACTTCAAGGATTTTGATTTTAAGGTCGATGGCTGCTTCGAGACCCATCACGCATGTTTCGTATTCTGCCACATTGTTCGTACAATCGAAACATAACTGGGCCATAAATGGTGTATGGGTATTGCGCGAAGAGGTCAGTATTTCCCCAATGCCATGACCTACAGCACTCGAGGCACCATCAAACGTAAGAGTTTATCTCTCTTTCGGATCGACCCCATCATAATCATCAAGCTTCATAACATCTTCATCAGGAAAGTCAAATTTCATCGATTGGTACTCTTCCAATGGCTGATGAGCAAGATGATCCACCAGAATTCTACCCTTGATAGCCTTTTGTGTAACACACTGAATGTCATATTTAGATAAAAGCATCTGCCATCAGGCAAGTCTGCCTGTAAGTGCTGGTTTTTCAAAGGTATACTTTATTGGGTCCATCTTCAATATCAGAAACATTGTGTATGTCAGCATATATTGTCTTAAAATTCGAGCTGCCCAAGCAAGCGCACAACAAGTTTTTTCAAGCAAAGAATACCTAGATTTTCAATCAGTAAACTTTTTACTCAGATAATAAATGGTGTGCTCTTTATGTCCTGTTTCGTCATGTTGTCCAAGCACACAACCCATAGATCCTTCCAGCACCGTCAAGTACATGACGGGTGGCCTTCCAGGAACTGGAGGGATAAGGATTGGTGGCTCTTAGAGATATTGTTTGATCTTTTCAAAGGCTTCTTGGAAATTATCATCCCATTGGACATTTTGATTCTTGTGCAACAATTTAAATATGGGTTCACAAGTAGCTGTGAGATGAGAAATGAACCTAACTATGTAGTTCAATCTCCCTAGGAACCCTCTTACTTCTTTTTCATTTTAGGCGCCGACATATTTTGTATTGCTTTTACTTTGTCAGGATCTACTTCAATTCCTCACTGACTTACAATGAAACTAAGTAATTTACCAGATCTCACCCTGAAGGTACACTTGTTCGGATTAAGCCTTAGTCTGAACTTTTGCATACGCGTAAATAACTTTTGCAGATGGACCAAGTGTTCCTCCTCAGTTTGTGATTTTATAATCATATCGTCAACGTATACTTCAATCTCCTTATGAATCATATCATGAAAGAGCGTCACCATAGAATGCTGATATGTTGCACAAGCATTTTTTAGACCAAAAGGCATGACCTTGTAATAATAAGTACCCCATGGAGTAGTGAATGTCATCTTTGTCATGTATTCCAGAGCCATCTTTATCTGATTATACCCCGAAAAGCCATTCACGAAGGAGAAAACTGAGGATTGAGCTGTATTATTAACCAATACATCAATGTGAGGTAATGGGAAACCATCCTTTGGGCTTGCTTTATTCAAATCCCGATAATATACACACATGCACACCTTCCCATCTTTCTTAGGAACGAGTAAGATATTAGGAATCCAATCCGAGTATTCACATACCAACAAGAAGCCTGCATTCAACTGCTTTTCAACCTCTTCTTTGATCTTGAGAGACATATTCGGACGAGTTCTCCAGGGCTTTTGCTTTACCGGAGGGAATTCTGGCTTTAGTGGCAAATGATGCATAACTATATCAGTATCCAAACTAGGCATGTCTTCATACGACCAGGCGAAGATGTTGGAGTACTCTCTGAGAAGCTCAATCAACCCCTTCTTTACATCGTCTGGAAAAGCGGCCCCTATCTTGACCTCTCTTTTCACTGTGTCGGTACCGATATTGATGATCTCAATGGCTTCTTGATGAGGCATTATCATTTTCTCTTCTTGTCTCAACAGTCTTGCCAATTCCTCTGGAATTCACAATCTTCCCCACTATCTTCACCGGCTTGGTCATTCGGATTTCCAAGGATATTGGTGCAAGGAACTGTAACATCATCATCTATATTGGAATTTGAGGCAGACCTACATGATTGATGAATCATGCCTTATTTTAGAATATAAATGCAAATTGGAAGATGGTTAAAGAGTTAAAAGGAAAAGCATTGCCATTTTTTATTTTACGAAGAAAAAAAAGACAGAGAGAAAAAATTGTATGCACAAATGAGATTTGTATTCAATTTTAAACAAACATAGAGACTTGAGAGGGCCCTTTTCACCAGCTTTCAACATGCTTCAGGCAAATCATGTGACTTATTTAAAACAAGAACATTACATGTCAAAGAAAGCCACTTCGGGAATATCAATAGTAGTCCAATTTCTGAGTTCTTGATCAGGCGCAATCTGGTAAATATACTGAGATATATTTGCACCATCCTCATCATTGCTATCCACATGGATTTGTCCTTGAACACTCGGACCAGCACTAACAAACACCTTTGAAAGTGGGGGAATTTTTTACTCTTTGAGCATGGTTGGACCAGAACCAACACGATCTGAAGAAGGGGACCCGAACCCAAGACCAGTCTTGTTCTGCTTTTCGCTCACTTCGACCAGTTTACCCCAATCTTTATTGGGAATTCCTGACTCCACAATGGCTTTGGCATCCCCAAAGAAGCCATTAGAACTCCGGTTTTCTTTTAAGTTTCCAGCGCGATGGGGATTCTGTCAACATAAATGATTTCTAAGGCTTGGAAGAGGGTTTCATGTACTTCTCCATCCATTTCAACATAATGGAAGGAAGTAACATTGTTGATCAAGACATCCTCTTCTCCACCAATGACGATGACCTTGTCTTGGATGATGAATTTCAAATGTTAGTGCAAAGTTGAGGTTACAGCTTCCACCATATGGATCCACGGGCGTCCCAGAAGGCAAGTATACGATGGAAAAATATCCATGACATAGAAAGAAAGGTAGAACATATGGGGACTAATCTTGATGGGTAAGTCGACTTCTCCCTCTACAGATCTTCTTGACCCATCAAAAGCTTTGACTGTTAGCGTGTTGGGTTTCATCATAACCCCGTCCATGTTCAGCTTGAACATAGTAGGTTTAGGCATAACATTTAAAGAAGACTCGGTGTCTACCAATACTTGAGACATCTCAGTGTCTAAACATCTGATGGAGATATGCAGTGCTTTATTATGAGCTCGGCCCTCAGGAGGAAGCTCATCATCACCGAGGGCAAGTGTAGCAGTAATAAAAGATATCCCGAATAAACAAGTGTAGCAGTTAACATGCGAACACTAATTAAATATTTGGAACAATTAAGATAAACGACCATCAAGGTCTCTATTGTATGAATATTACAATAACGAAGACCCTTGACGCCCCATCCAAAAGAATAATTTTGTGGCAACATAGACCATGCTTGTTCAGAAATTACATAAACGGGCAAAGGACCGGTGAAACAAAATTACAACAATATGGAATGCAAGCCGGAACAAAATAAAACAACTAGCAATCATCCTTCAGTCTCTTCCTCGACGACAGACGATAGTTGGGCAGGACCTCCGGCTGGCTGAGCGACGAACTCTTTGAGTTATTCAGGGACTAGAATCTTACCAGCGGACACGTAGTAGTTAACCCTCACACCTGAGGTGTTGAGTTTGACCCCGGGGTTTAGCACGTGCATCTACTTCATCGCATTCTCAAAACTTCCCTCGGAGGCAACTTGAGTGTCATCTAGCGCCAATTGAAAAAGAGCAACAACCTAAGCCCGAGTCTTTAAATCATTTGTGTCCTCCGGATCATCTTCGGTGGGAGTAATCTCGACAGTTAAGGCCGCTACCTTCTCCTCAAGAACCTTCTTCTCAAGCAAAAGGATCCTGCATTCCTCGGAGAGTCTCTCTGATTCCTACTCGAATAGTCTCCGAGCCTTTTCCTCATTGATCCGCCCCTTCTCGCTCGCAGAAAGCTAAGCCCAAAGTTTCTTCAACTCTGCCTCCTGCGAAGAACTCCCCTTTGTGTAAGCAATGGCCATCTCCAGTATCCTCATCAAACCATCAGCGTCCTACGCCAGCATCGTCCTCTTCTCTGGGAGGTCCAAACCCTTGAGACGAAGGGATTCATCTCGAGGAAGACGAAGAGATACACCCTCAAAGAAAGCCTTCTTCAGCCAACAAGGGGGTAGGTCATACGTCCCTTTCCCCTTCTCCATGGTCAGATCAACACTTCCCTTGGCACGCAGACTCTTCGCTTTGGAGGATACAGGGGTAGGAGAGAGAGCAACCGTAGCTTGGCCCAAAGGCGAATTGCCCGACCTTGAAGTAGGAGCGACCCCTGAGCCAGTTTGAGCGTCCTTCTGAGCCTTCTTTGCTCTAGCAGCAAGAGTCTTTTCGATGCGCTCTTAGGCGGTGTTGTAACACAAAATTTTCCCTCTCTTTTCTCAAGATATTCCTCACAAAGATCTTCAATGGTCCAAGCTTGCACAAGTATTGACTAGGTCAAACCACCTCCTAAACACTGATGCTTCAAATTAGGGTTTTGGTTTCCACAAGAATAATTGGACTTATAATGCCTTAAATAAATTTCATGGATCATTATATACCTCCAAGAATACTCATGTCAAGTTTCAAGTCTTGTATCACAAATTTGCTCAGTCAATTGCTCAGATGACTGGAAATTAACTATATTGGGTAAAAAGTCAACTGCGGTCAACCTACAATCAAACTTCATGATTTTTGGCCAACATCAACATCTTAAAATCCTATTCATCATTTGATCAAGTATTTATCACAATCTCACAAGAAAAGCACTCAATTTACCAAAAGGGAAAAATGGTCAAAATTAGGGTTTTGACTGTATTTGACTAATCAGAGACTTTTGACCTAATGCATGATCTAATGGCTTGAAGCATAATCTCAAGGATTCAAATACAACATGATTGACCTAATTTCATGGCTCAAAATATTTCTCAAGATCAATTGATTGACAATTGAAATTCAGTCAACCGATGAAAAGTCAACTGATACACCAAAAGTCAAACTTTGACTTTTTGATCAAAATTGAGTTTCAAAGATCACAATTCATCAAGACATTCAAAAAATGAAGCTTGATCATCAAGAAATCAAGAAATTCAAAAGTCAATTTGAAAATTCAAACTTTTCAAGACTTAGAAATTTTTCTAAGTGTTTTAAACATGATAATTTCATAACTTCTTGATATTTTTTCACCAAGATGCAAGATGATTCAAAGAAAACTTTAAACATGAAAGTTATAGATCTTGGTGATATCTACAACTTTGATTTACTGATCAATTCCTAGAAATGCTTGGATTTTGAATTATAAATCCATGAAGTCATGCACTTTTTCTTAAACACTTAGTGAAATTTTGACCTAGTTTGGTCAGGATTTTGACCTAACTTCTTGGCCAATTTTCACATAGTTCCAATTTGATTTTGCGAAAATGGAAAACATGAAAGTTGTAGAGGATGTTCCAAGTTCTACCTTGGAAAATCTTAAGGAATTCAAGCACATGTGATAAATGAAAATATTCTTATAAGTTAAGAGTCATCCTCCAAAATAAGGGTTTTTTGGGAAACAGGAGCCAATGTGTGAAAAGTTGGTTTTATTAAGTCAGAGTTAATGCTTGGAAGGAGCCACATTGAAACTATCGAAAATTGAATTACGTCGACTAGGAAGAAATAAAAGAATATGTTAGGAGGATTAAATTGGTTTAGTCGACCAAGAGGGTAAAAGAGAAGGACTTGGTCGATAATGGTATTAGTCGACAAAGAAGGGTCTCTTGGACTTAGAGAAAGCGTGACTATTCTTTGCCAGAAAGAAAGCATCGAAGCAAGGCAGAAGCGGTTTATGTTCAAGAAGCTTAGAGGAAACATGGGCAGTTACCAGCAACCCACGACGTGTTCAAGTTCCAAATTAGTGAAACTTCAAAATTATGAGCAGTTATTAGCAATCCACGTCGTGTTTGAGCGCCAAAGAGGTGGCATCATCTAGTGAAGAAGTTACCTCAAGATGTTAATATTAGCCGTAGATTTTATCTAGGTAGTTACTTTGTAAATACTATAAATAGGCAGATTTTGTGTAGTTTGGGTGTGTTCACTTGTACTCTCAAATCACTTGTCAAACTCTCTCATTCCAAGCGTCAGGAAATCAAGAGTGAAGAGTGCTTGATGTACGTGAATCACCATCTTTATTTCAATGCAAATCTTGTATTTTTCAGTTATATCTTTTGAGTGCTTTATCTATTTTCTCTTTACTGTCGAGCAAGATCTATACGTTATCTTCTATTTTGCATGAATAATTCGACACTATCTGTGGGTCACGAGTCACCTGTCATCTAGTTCAGTGAGTCTTGTTTTTGTACGAATATCTTCTGTCAATCACGAGTTACCAGTCAGTCGATTAAATCATAGTGTGGAAAACCATTGCACCCGTTTCTTCAGTCAAAGGAAAGCCGTTTTTCTTGACTAATATTTCGACTGAATATGTGTGATAGCAAAAACTCTTAGCATGCGTCTTGAGATCATTTGATTGATCTTGCAAGTTACCCTCAGTTTAGGACTCTGGGAGGACCAGCGGTTGTTTACCATTTTCCACAGTAAACAAATTGGCACACCTGGTGGGACCCAGTGCTAAGAATTGGTCTTGAGTATTTATAAGTGAATGCAACTTAGAAATGGGAAGTTAACCAAAGAGTATAATAAACCATTATCTAGGAAGAAAATATTAAGAATGACAAGTCCTGATAATCCAAATTTAGACGAAATACGGTCACAAACTGTAACCACTACCGATCTAGTAGTTTCACAAGTAGCACTTTTTCCTCCAGTAGGGTCGACTTCTGCGGTTTACGTACAAATGTCTCAGGCTCCACTGGGAAGCCCAAGAGCAGTAATGACTACGACTACCATGCCTAACGTGCCTTGTTTTGGTAATGTAGATCCTGCTTATGGAATTCCGTATTCCATGAAGCCAGGATATCAGTCGACATCGAATACAGCAGTGGCGTTAGATAATGTTCAAAATCTGAACTCTCCTTTACAAGGATCTGTGCCAGGAGGAAATAATAGAGGCAACCAAAATAGGGTAGCGCCTTCTCAACCCTTAGTACCGCCTCTTACTAATACTTCAGTAGCAGTATTAAGGTAACAAATGGATGATAATAACCATGAGTTGGTTAATATGTTAACTAAGCAGATAGGTAACGTATTTAATCCCATAGTACAAGAGTCGACTGAGACTAATAGGCAGTCCACTGAAACAAATCGACAGGTGATTGCCCAATTAACGCGGTTGTGTAATTTTTTAGGTGCTCCCCTAACGCCTATTCGACAGGCACCACCTGTTCGACTAGATGCCCCTGGTCAAATAGACATGGGGGTAATACAGGATGAAACTGTTCATCAGGGGAAAATGGTAGTGCCTCCAAGGAATTTGATGGTCGATCCACCCAAGGTATTAGTAGATCGACATCAAGAGGCTGATCAAATTGTCGAGTTAATTCGACAAGAAAACTTAGTCGTTGAAAATAATTACACCACCATTGTCAAAAGAATTATGGCCATGAATGGCATGAATACTGCACTTCAGAGGCCAACATATTCCTCCCCTTTGTCTGAATATATTTTACAGACTAAAAACCCTAGAGGATGGAAAATCCCTAAGTATACAAAATTTAGGGGAGAATCTGGAGAGTCAAAGGTGGAACATATTACCAGATATCTAACTGAATCTGGGGATATGTCTAATAATGAAAACTTAAGGGTAAAGCACTTTCGTGCTTCCCTTACTAAGGCAGCTTTCACGTGGTTTACCACTTTACCCCCAAATTCGATTGACTCATGGGCGAAGTTGGAAAAACTTTTCCATGAACAATTTTATGAGGGTCATTTGAAAATTAGTTTGGTCGAGTTATCAAACATTAAAAGAAGGTTTGCTGAAACCATTGATGATTATCTAAACAAATTTAGGTCATTAAAAGCAAGATGCTTTACTCAAGTGCCAGAAGATGAGCTTGTTCAAATGGCTACTGGAGGTTTAGATTATTCCATTAGGAAGAAAATACATCCAACCTTCGTGAAAAGTATGTCGCAACTAGCTGATAGAGTTTGACATCTAGAGCGTCTGCGACTAGAAAAAGTCAGGCATACTAAGGCCAAGACTAGAAAAGAAAAAGTATCCTTCATAGATCATGATGACACAAATCCCATTTGTGAGGCCGACTATATCTCACTGTGATACGGTAGCAGAATCAACCATTAATACTAGTTTACGTTTGTATTCGCAAATGTTGAGGTAAGCAAGAGTCGCCACCGACTTTTATTTCATCCAACAAAGGAAAGGAAAAAGAACCGAAAAAACCTTTTTTCGAGAGTTTTTGAGTACGGGGGGGTAGATTATAGAAAGGGAAGGTGTTTGCACCCTTTCTATCCGTGGTTTTCCATGGGATCTTAGGTACTTGCTCATTTTTGAAATTTCTTACGCGTGTTTTGAAAAGTTTTTGTTTAACTTCGTGATAACCCTTGTATCTATCCTCAAGAGTGTGACAAAGTCGTTTTTGAAAACTGTTTTGAAAAGTGTTTGTGAAAAAGTTTTGTTGTTTTGAGCAAGTACTTAAGATTTTCTACCTACTCAAAAAAAGTGTTCGTTCTCGTTTCCTTTAGACAACTCTATCCTACTATTAAGAAGTAGGTAGCCCCATCGTTGGAGTTTTTAAGGGACATTTGAAGGGACAAGTATGGTCACAAAAGCAATAGTTAGGAAACTTTGTGATTACCCTAAAGTCCTAAAGATCTTTCTGAGGCAACATCCTTACGGTTCGTTTTTGATCTTTTGGGACTAGAGGACGACCACTAAAATTCCCTATGCTTCATGACCGTTTACCGAAGGCAACTGATGTGGGGCAAACCCTAGGAGTGAGCATGTGGAAGTGTGCTTTTTTAGTTAATTATCTTTGCACAATTAGGGTTATCTACCTTTTAATCGTTGATTTATCTTTCGCATACAATCCTAATCTCCATACATCTAGCAGTCTAATAGTTGCAGAAATTAAAAAGTGCGAGAAATTAAAGTACTAACTATTACAAGGCTTTTGGGCAGATACATGAATATTTGACTGAAAATAAAGGTGCGGGAATTAGAATCCTAATTAATCTATTACAAACCTCGAAACAGTTACAATAATTGTAAATAAGTAAATACGCGCGAGACAAATTAAATCCAGGAATAAATCAGAAGCCTAAGAATCTAATTAATTAAAAAAATATTTTTATGTATTTTTTAATGAGAAAAACGATTTAATTGCAAATTAAACCAAATTTCTAGTTAATTTTAATTAATATAAAAACAACCAAGTTAATCTAATTAAACTAATTTATTTTCAATAATAATTAATTTAAATAAAAAACTAATTCTATATTTTTTGTTATTTTTTGATTTAATAAAAAAATGATTTTTGTTTTTTTGTAAAAAGAAATAATTAAAAGACAAAAGAAATAAAGAAAAGAAAAATGATTTTGGGCCTGAGGTGCTGTTAATAATCAGGGGGTAAGGAGTTGAGTTTGTCAAGCCCATTTTGTTGGCCCAGATCCTACGCCAGATTCAGTGTAGCTGGCCTTTGGAGGTTCACCATGTGACTACTTGCTTGAGGTGTTAGATCTGGCAGGAGATTGATCCAATGGTGTGGATCTTGGGCGCATGATGGACGCTTGGACTGTGAGGCTTACTGGATCTGCAATTGAACATTGAGAAAAACATAAAAGCACACACCTGGGATCAAACCCAAGACGTTAGCTTCACACACTCCTTCCTTAACCATTTGTGTTGGGCTGCTCATTCATACATATAATTAAACAATTAAAAGAAAAGGTAAATAAGGTGTTAGTGCTGAAGCAGCCATGACACGCTTGCATGGTGGGGGCCATGGTGACTCAAAGAGCCTATAAGATGTGGAGAGAGGTATTCAACATTTGGATCCAGCCAATGGGATTATGAGGAATAGCCATGCATGCTTGGACCGTCGCCTGTAAAAGTCAAGCCACCTGCCACGGTGGCTCCGGTCACCCTCTCCGACGACACCCAAAAACGAAACCTGCAAAACACGCGAGATCAAGGCATAAAAAAGGCCCTACCCCTCTTAAAATTTCCCCAGGAATCCAATGGTGGTATCCATTTGATCTAAAAGTCCCTGTATCACTAAAACTGAAACTTCCTTCTCCCCAAACCCTAACAATGGTGATTTGCGACCATGGCCTCGTTTCTTGCATGTAATACGTCAGAAAATTCACAAATAATCATAATAACATGAATGTGTATTCAAAAGGGATTGATATCAAGAATAAAGTGATTTTGAAATCCAAATTCTTACCATAAGATGGAGGATCGGACTGGGGGTGATGCAGCGTGCTTTGGCCTTTGCAAATGGACTGGTTCACCTCCTGGAATCCTCATAAGGATGATGGAATGGCTGGAGATGATTGAAGGAGGATGGATCGTGCCATTTTTAAAATTGCACTTTCTTTGATATTTTGGAATTTTTGTTTTCTTTTCTTGAGGGAGGCTGCACGTTTTTTCTTGTCCCTTAGGGTTGGAGAGCCTTTGCTTATATATGAGAATCAGATTAGGGTAACATTTGTGGAAGGAATCCAAAGAATAATGGAGTTTTAATTTTGCTTCAAATCTTTCCATTTTTGCAAATTTTCTTGCCCATTCCAAGCTTACACGAATCTTTTGACATTATACAACATATTTAGATTGTGATTCACTTCAAAATCAAATCAAAACAAATCTTCACTATTTTTATATCATTTATTTGATTTAATTTGGATTTTAAATGATTAAAAATCAAAATAAATCAAATAAATAAGCAAATGATGCATGGAGTGGTCTATGGGTCGTGGACCATGTTAGGAACAAGATACAAGCATAAAAAGTTGGGCCCATTTGAAGAAAAATGCATTTTGGGCATGGTTGACCTTGTCCAAATTTCCAAAAATGGCCAACTTTGACAATGCACATCTCTCTTAATTTTGACCCTAAGAGGGTGTTCTTGGACTTTTTAGAAAGCTTAAGATGTCCTCTAAGCAACCATTTTTGTTTCACCTCAATTTGATCTTCCATGTTCGTGTAATAAGCTTTGACCCAAAAAGTGTTTTTGTTGACTTTTTGAAATGACCTGTAATGTCTGAATTCATATCTTTTCATGAGTGTGTTTTTTTGAACTTGAGGGATGAAGAAGAGTTGTAGGGAATTGAACCCTCTTCAAAATGAGCCTAGGATTGGAAATTTCTGATAAAGTATGAGAAAGTTATGCCTGGTCAAAGTTTGGTTGACTTTTCCTATAGAAACCCTAATTTAGCAACTTTTGAGTTTTGATGAATTTGGGGCATTCCTTGAGGAATCATGATCAAACCTTGATCAAATGATGGATGTTACTTCAAAATGTTGATGTTGACCAAAAATCTTGAAGTTTGACTGTATGAGGGTCACAATTAACTCTTGACATAGCACAATTGATTTTCAGGCATTTGAGCAGTTGACTGAGCAAACTCCTTGTGCGAGGCATGAAACTTGACATGGATGATCTTGAGAATATATTAAGACCATGGAAAATATTTGAGACTTTTGTAGTTCCCCTATCTTGATGAAAATGGAAACCCTAGTTTTAGTTTCATTGTCTTAAGAGAGCATTTGTCTGATCAATCCTTGGGCATCCTTGAGCAAGATGAGGATTTCAATGAGCATATGTTGAGTAAAATGAGAGGGAAAATTTTGGGGTACAACAACTTCCCCTGTTCAATCTTCTTAAACCTAAGGATGTAGATTGGCTGGTCTGCCTTTCGTGATCTAAAGGTAAAAGATGATTGAACACTAGAGTGCCCATAAATTTGCACTCGCATGAAGTAATACTGATTGGTGATATCTGAAATGGGCTTACAGATGCCATTTGGGAATCGAAAAAGAATCGTCGGAGATGGGCTTAAAGATGCCATCCATAAAAGATATCGGGTGCATAAGAGATTCCTTTGCGAGAATTCCTGTACCTGCCGTTGAGGGGGACTTCATCGAGGAATGTTGATTTATGTCTTGGGAAATAGAGTACAGGAGCTTCGGTTTTCCATTACTCTACTGGGGAATTAACTCCTGATTAAGAAGGTGGAAGTAAACTGCATATCTGGTCAGGGTCCAGGCTGCACCGCGACTTACTGGGGAAATATGAAATCGTTTGTGTCTGGTCGGGTCCAGGTCTTACAGTGTTGTAAACTGTTGTTTGGAGATAAGAGAGAAGGAACCTGAATAGTAGGGTTTCCTCGAAATGAAAGCTTTGATAGTAGGGCTATGAGAAGGAACATAGGTCGTAGGGTTATTTCGAGATGAAAGCCTGGATAGTAGGGCTATGAGAAGGAACCTGGATAGTTGGGTTACTTCAGGATGAAATCCTGGATAGTAGGGCTTATGGGAAGGAACCTGGATAGTAGGGTTACTTCAAGATGAAAGCCTGGATAGTAGGGCTTATGTAAAGGAACCTGGATAGTAGGGTTACTTCGAGATGAAAGCCTGGATAGTAGGGCTATGAGAAGTAACCTGGATAGTAGGGTTACTTCTAGATGAAAGCCTGAATAGTAGGGCTATGATAAGAAACCTGGATAGTAGGGTTACTTCGATATGAAAGCCTGGATATTAGGGTTGCGAGAAGGAACCTGGATAGTAGGGTTACTTCGAGATGAAAGCCTGGATAGTAGGGCTATGAGAAGAAACCTGGATAGTAGGGTTACTTCGAGATGAAAGCCTAGATAGTAGGGCTATGAGAAGAAACCTGGATAGTAGGGTTACTTCAAGATGAAAGCCTGGATAGTAGGGCTTATGGGAAGGAACCTGGATAGTAGGGTTACTTCGAGATGAAAGCCTGGATAATAGGGCTATGAGAAGGAACCTGGATAGTAGGGTTACTTCGAGATGAAAGCCTGAATAGTAGGGCTATGAGAAGAAACTTGGATAGTATGGTTACTTCGAGATGAAAACCTGGATAGTAGGGCTATAAGAAGAAACCTGGATAGTAGGGTTACTTCGAGATGAAAGCCTGGATGGTAGGGCTTGTGGGAAGGAACCTGGATAGTAGGGTTTCTTCGAGATGAAAGCCTGTATAGTAGGGATATGAGAAGAAACCTGGATAGTAGGGTTACTTCGAGATGAAAGCCTGGATGGTGGGGCTTGTGGGAAGGAACCTGGATAGTAGGGTTACTTCGAAATGAAAGCCTCGATGGTAGGGCTTGTAGGAAGGAACTTGGATAGTAGGGTTTCTTCGAGATGAAAATCCTGGATGGTAGGGCTTGTGGGAAGGAACCTGGATAGTAGGGTTACTTCGAAATGAAAGCCTGGATAGTAGGGCTTATGGGAAGGAACCTGGGTCGTAGGGTTACTTCATTTGGTCACGTAGCTTAGTTGACCCGTTTGGTTTCGGGAACTGATTTTTCATTAGCTGTCTGCAGATATGACATGTATAACTGCTGGAATTGTTGGTGATAATTGTCTTTCCTGAAAAGATAACGGGGTTAATTATATGCGATGCATGAAATGCATGGTGGGATGATGTTCTCAAAATATATGAGATTATGCTGTATGCAATATGTATGCGCACGTCATGATGTATGAACATGAGATGCTCTTGTGACATATCTGAGTCTGGGAAAATAAATCCCTGATTGTTGCTGGAGAGTGTTGGAAACTGAATTCCTGGCCGTCGTAGAAAAAGTGGTTCTTCTACTTCCGCTGGGGATGGTAAACGGAGATGACTATGCTGGGGATTTATTCCTTTTTGTTCATGAATATTCTTCCAGGGAGAGACTCTGTTTGAGAATAGCTATGCGGGGGAATAATTCTGTTGGAAAGTGAACTTCCGTAGCTGGAGGGATAAACTCTGTCGGGGATTGAGTTTCCGCATTCATGGAAATAAACTCTGCTTGGGAGACAAATTTTATGACCCGCTTGCAGTTATGAAATTCGGCTGGGGGAATATAACTATCAGTTCTCTGAAGGGAATCGTCTGGGGAAAGTACCTCATGTTTTGGGGAAACTGACATCAAAGCTTTGATTACCTTTACTCTATGGGGAGTACATATGTCGCGAGGTCGTATATACTGATGAATTTGTTTCAAGGCTGTCCATGCCCCGGTACCTGCTGGACAGAGTAACTGTCAGGTTTGACATTTTTTGTTTTTGCCCCTGTTTCTTAAGTTACGAGCAATTGTCTTTCCGTTTCTTATACAAACATTTGTGAACAACAATCATATTCAAATGCATATGTCAAGAATAAATCATTGGACGTTTTTATGAAACAAAAAAAAAACGAAAAGCAAATGATTTTGTAAAAAATTACTTGTATTAATTTTTGAAGTATGCATATAACATGCGTTTTTGTACAAGGAAACTGACGCTCTAGTAAGAGAACGCCGCCGTAAAAATGGAAGCTATACAATATTGTGTACAACCAAAAGAAAACAACTATGTGCAACAATCCCATTGGGTTCCAATTCTGCTATTGTTGCTATGTCTTTGAGCGTCTCATCACTTTGCTGCTTGTCTGAAGCTGATTAGATTGATCGGTGTCATTCGAGCTTGATAGTTGATACTGAGGTCAGGTTGCAAGGTGACCCAATGGGACATAGTGATACGATTTACATCCCTAACTTTTTCCTGGACTACCCTTTCGGGTTTTCAGTCCACCGGGATACATCTTTTTGCCCAAGCCTCCTTTTCGGGTTTTCAACTTGCCAGGTGTACAAATTTATTCGTTTTCATCCCTTACTTTTTCCCGAACCCTTTTGGTTCGTTGGGAAACCCTTATTTTTTCCTAGGCCAGTCAACCTAGTGGGTCTTTTATCATGCGTAGTATCTTTTCACTATGTCCGCATTGACAGGGTGAGGAAGGTCGTCACCGTCCATGGTGGTTAGAATCATGGCTCCACCTGAGAAAATGTTTTTGATCACAAATGGCCCTTCGTATGTGGGAGTCCATTTTCCCATCGGATCAACTTGCGGCAGTATGATGCGCTTGATCACTAGATCCCCGACTTGATACTCTTGGCGTATGACTTTTTTGTTGAACGCCTTGATCATCTATTTTTGATACATTTGACCATGACAGATAGCAGTAAGTCTCTTCTCATCGATCAGATTTAATTGATCAAGTCGAGTCTGGATCCAGTCGTCTTCGTTCAAACCTGCAACCTTCATAATCCTCAGAGAAGGGATCTGGACCTCAATGGGTAGGACTGCCTCCATGCCATATACCAGGGAGTAGGGTGTTGCCCCTGTTGACGTCCGTGCTGAGGTGCGGTACCCATGAAGAGCAAATGGTAACATCTCATGTCAGTCTTTTTATGTCACCATCATCTTCTGTATAATCTTCTTGATGTTCTTGTTAGCCGCTTTAACAACGTCATTCATCTTTGGCCGGTAGGGAGAAGAGTTATGATGCTGTATCCTGAATTGCTTACAGAGCTTGGTGATCATCGTGTTATTGAGATTCATACCATTGTCAATGATGATTCTCTCTGGCATACCATACCGACAGATCAGGTTATGCCTGATAAACCACGCCACAACGTTCTTTGTCACAGTAGCAAAAGAGGTCGCCTCAACCTATTTTGTGAAGTAATTGATGGCCACCAGGATGAAGTGACGCCCATTGGAAGCGGTAGGTCTGATTTCTCCGATCATATCAATGCCCCACATTGCAAAGGGCCAAGGAGCCGTCAAGACATTCAAAGGAACCAGAGGCACATGCACCTTATCAACATAGATTTGGCATTTATGACAAGTTCGGGAGTGCTGATAATAATCTGCTTCCATAGTGGACCAATAGTATCCTGCCCGTAGGATCTTCTTAGCCATGGTATGTCCACTTGAATGAGTTCCGAAGGTACCTTCATGTAGATCTTTCATAATCCTCTCTGCTTCGCTCTTGTCTACACACCGCAGTAAGGTAGAGTCATGATTACGCTTGTATAGGATTCCATTACTGAGGAAGAATTTCACAGTGAACCTTCTCAGAAACTTCTTATCATTGACAGATGCGCCTTCGACATACTCTTGAGTCTCGAGATACCCTTTCACTTCGTGAAGCCAATTTTTATCTACTACCTCTTCAGTATCAATCTCGCAGCAGTGCACTGGTTCATCCAACCTTTCAATGGTGATTCGGGGAGCTTCGTTGTCCCACCTGACTTTGAACATAGAAGACATGGTAGCTAGTGCATCCTCTAACTGATTCTCCTCTCGTGGGAAATGTTCAAAGGTTACCTCCTCAAAGTATGGGAGAAACGTCAGCACGTTCTCTTTATACGGGATGAGATTCGGATGCTTCGTATCCCATTCGCCTTTGATATGACTTATCACCAAGGCTGAATCCCTGAAGACATTTAAAAACTTGATCCTGAGTTCGATTGCGGCTTTGAGACCCATGATACAAGCTTCATACTCCGCCATGTTGTCAGTGTAGTTGAAACATAGCCGGGCAGTGAAAGGAGTATGACAACCCTCAAGAGATATGATTACGGAACCAATGCCATTACCAAGTGCGTTCGAAGCTCAGTCAAAAACCATAGTCCAACGAGATCCTTCCTCAGGTCCTTCATCCGGTCCAGGTTCTTCACAATCAGTCATCAGCATAATATTCTCGTCCGGGAACTCAAAATTCATGGACTGGTAGTCATCCACGGCCTCGTGAGCCAAATTATCCACTAATACACTTCCCTTAATTACTTTCTGGGTTGTATACTGTATATCGTATTCATTTAAGATCATCTGCCATCTCGCTATTCTTCCGGAGTGAGCGGGCTTATCAAAGATGTACTTGATTGGATCCATCTTAGATATCAACAAAGTAGTGTGGGTCAGCATATACTGTCTTAGTCAGCGAGCAGCCCATGCCAAAGCGCAACAAGTTTTCTCGAGCAGTGAGTATCTTGTCTCACAGTCGGTAAACTTTTTGCTGAGGTAGTATATTGCTTACTCTTTTCGACCAGACTCGTCATACTGCCCCAGCACACACCCCATTGAATTGTCTAGCACTGTTAAGTACAATATCAAAGGTCTTCCTTCAACCGGAGGCATCCGAATTGGTGGTTCTTGAAGGTATTCTTTGATCCTTTTGAAAGCAGTCTGGCATTCGTCATTACACTTTACCACTTAATCTTTCTTCAGGAGCTTGAAGATTGGCTCACAAGTAGCAGTCAGATGTGAAATGAACCTGGCGATATAATTTAGGCGTCCCAAGAAACCTCTAACATCCTTCTCTGTACGGGGATCCAGCATCTCTTATATGGCCTTTACCTTTACGGGGTCTACCTGAATACCTTTGTCACCGACGATGAATCCTAGAAGCTTACCAGACCTTACCCCAAAGGTGGACTTGTTCGGATTTAGCCTTAGCTTGTATGTCTTCAACTTGTCAAACAGCTTTTGTAGATGGTCAAGGTGCTCTTCCTCGGTTTGGGATATGGCTATCATGTCATCAACATAAACCTCGATCTCATGGTGAATCATATCATGGAACAAAGCGACCATGGCTCGCTGATAAGTTGCCCCAGCATTCTTTAACCCAAAAGGCATTACCTTGTAACCGAAGGTTCCCCACTGTGTGACGAAGGTTGTCTTCTCCATGTCTTCAGGAGCCATCTTGATCTGGTTGTAGCCAGAGAAACCATCCATGAAGGATAAGATTTTATGTTGTGCGGTGTTGTCAACCAGAACGTCAATGTGGGGTAGCGAGAAGTCATCCTTAGGGCTTGCCCTGTTCAGGTCTCTGTAGTCCACGCACATCCGTACCTTACCGTCCTTCTTAGGTAACAGGACAACGTTAGCAACCCACTGGGGATAGGAGGTGACAGCTAAAAACCCAGCGTTGAACTGCTTCATGACCTCTGCCTTGATCTTCTCCGACATTTTGGGGTGCATACGACAGACCTTCTATTTAATCGAAGGACAATCTTCTTTAGTCGGTAGACGATGTACCACAATATCAGTTTCTAAACCAGGCATGTCTTCATATGACCAAGCGAAGATCTCAACATAGTCGTGCAACATCTGTATCAACTGCTGTTTGACATTAGTCTCCAGATTTGTGCCGATCTTGATTTCTTTTCTGTTTACTTTTGTGCCTAAGTGTATCGTCTCAACTGGCTCTTCATGAGGCTGTATAGCCCTCTCTTTCTGCTGTAACAGTTTAGAAAGTTCTCCGGGTACCTCACAATCATCCTCACCTTCGTCCTCGGCTTGGTTGATCGGATTTTTGAAGTCATGGCTGGCAATAGCAAAACTATTATCAATGGGATCCAGAGTGGATATGGATCTGCAATTGGATATGTAAGTGTGTGTAAGAGGATATATGTATTGATAAAGTGAAAAGCAGAAAAGAAAAACAGAGAGCGCAAAATTTGTATGCAAGAAACGTCCAATGTTTTATTGATGACATATGAAAATGGCACATAATAGCCCTCACAAACAAAACCATTGTGCCTCGGGTAAGACACAAGTTCGTAGAGTTTAAATTGTTTATTACAAACTTGGAAAATAAGTAAGATAATTACTACTGAACAAAAGAAATTGGTATAAAATTTCTGGCCGTCCAGTTACTAGGTCCACCGTTGGTAGTCGGGTAGATCCAGCTGTCAATATCAGAATCTTCCTCACTGTCTTCAATAACGTTGACCCCATGATTGTTGATGCGTAGGGGAGGTCCTCCAGCCTGAGCGCGTCGAACAGCCCTTTGAGCTCCTGAAGTAAAGCTCAAACCAAATTTGTCAGTTTTGTGAGCAAAATCAGGGAGCTGTCCCCAATTGGTACACCCACCTTCTTCAATTGCTGCTCCGGCATCCTTGAGAGAAGCCATCTTCAGAGGAGGTTTGGTGCTGGTGGTAGTCTCGGTTGACGCCAAAATATGGGGAACCTCTTCAAAGTTTTGACAAGGAGTCTCTATGAATTCCCCATCCATCTCCACATACCTGAAGGAGTTCAGGTGGCTCACCATATACTCCTCTTCACCATGCACAGTGACAATTTTCCCCTTCACTAGATATTTCAGCATTTGGTGCAGTGTAGAAGTAACGTCCCCAGCTTCATGGATCCAAGGACGACCCAACAAAAAAGAGTACGATGGCCTGATGTCCATCACGTAGAAGTTGGACCCAAAGGTCTGAGAGCCCACTTTGACAAGGATGTCCACCTCCCCATGCACCATTCTCTTCGACCCGTCAAAAGCCCTCACCACAATGTTACTGGGCTTTAGGGTCAAGCCTTCACAATATAACCGGTCGAGAGCCTTCTTAGGCAGAACATTCAGTGAAGATCCAATGTCCACTAGCACATGAGCCATAGTAGTTCCCCTGAATTCGATCAAGACATGCAGAGCATCATTATGCTTCCTCCCCTTTGGTGTTAAGTAGGCATCTGAAAAACCCGACCCATTGTCAGCAGTTAAACTGGCCACGCAGTCTTTGAATTGATCGGCGGAGGTTTCTTGCGGCACAAGCACAGTCTTGAGGAATGCAATCAAAGCCTTTGCATGGGCCTCAGGACATAACAACAGAGACAACATCGATATCTTCGAAGGGGTCTGCCCCAGCTGTTCGACCACATTGTAGTCACTCTTCTTGATTATTTTTAAGATTTCCTTTATTTCTTGCTTAGAGGATTCCACAACAATCTTTCTAGGTGCCTCCGTCCGGGCAGGCTCACTTATAGCTTCTTTGCCCCGAGTCCCGGATGACTTATCGGCAGGGGTAACAATTGGAGTAACAACGGGAGTAGTAACGGAAGTACCAGTAGAAACAACGGATGAAATAACGATAGGCTTAGTGACAATCTTTGGGAAGATCTCGAGAGAGAAAACCCTTCCACTTCTAATAATCTTGCTGGTCCCGACAATGTTACTGACATCGGGATCAACCTCTTCGGTCTTCAAATCTTGTTTAACACCATGATAGTAAACATCGGCGCCATAACTCCAAGGGAAAGCTTTGTCCGAGGAGTACGGTACGGGACCAGGAAAAGTCATTATCAACGGGGAGATTCTTGGAGCAGGTGTAATCCTAACAGGTCTTTTAGAGGAGACCTTGGAAGGATTGGCGAAAATGGTTATAATGGCAACATCTTCATACGGAACAGTCGGAACCAGAGTATTTTCAAACAAAATCTCTCTACTGTCCATTTGGCGTTGAACACCAGCTTTCAGCAAGTAGCAACCAAAGGGCAGAGATGAACACATGTGGAAACCTTCACCACAACCTGTAAATAAACCGGCTAACAACAAATTCTTCTTAACGGTCATGAGGGGAGTGGAAAATTCATCAATGAAGGTAACAAATAGATCTGTATCAATGGCATTAACTCCACGGTTGTGCTTAAGCATGGGAGCAATTATGACGTTAGGCTTCTCCGGCGCATCAAACTCAATCTCCTTGGCTTCAATTAGATCTTGTACCTTATTTCTCAGAGCCTAGCAGTCATTTGTATCGTGGCCAGGACTCTCAGAATGGTATGCACACCGAGCGTTTGGATTGTACCGAGGAGATATGGTGTTAGGATTCTTGGGAGCCTCTTTCAAGGTTTCCAAGTTGGATCTTAGAAGATGGGGTAGAACCTCAGTAAATGTCATGTTAATCCGAGTAAACTGCCTTTGCGGTCTTTCTACCCTTTGGTGATTGCTTCATGGTGGGGTAGCCGCAGGCCTAGGTATCATCACAACACTTACTGTTGGACAATGTTCAGCTCTGCTCTGACCTCTTGGGCTATAAATAGAACTTACTTCCTTCTTACCCACGAAGGGCTTCTTCACTAAGCTTGACGAGGTATCTTTCTGTATTTTGCCGCTACGGATCCCAGATTCTACCTTTTCTTCGATTAATATCAGCTCGGTGAAACCAGCTGAGGAGCTACCAATCAGGTGATTGAAGAATGAACCAGACAGCGTCCCAAGAAACATGTCAACCAACTCCCTATTAGACAAAGGGGGTTGGACTCTCCCTGCCAGATCTCTCCACTTCTGTGCATAATCCTTAAAGCCTTCACCTGCACCCATGGACATACTCTAGAGTTGAGTACGAGTAGGGGTAAGGTTAGAGTTATATTGATACTGCTTATAAAAAGCAGCAGCCAAATATTCCCAGTTGTGAACATTGGTTCCCCCCATCTGGTAGAACCATTCGAGCTGAGTCCCTGACAAACTATCTTGAAAGAAGTGAACCCACAAGTTCCTATCAGCAGTGTGAGGCTGGATCTTCCTCACATGGGAACAGAGATGAAGCTTGGGACAAGACACCCCATCATACTTCACAAAAATCGGAGCTTTAAACTTCTGTGAGATGACTACCCTAGACACTAAACCCAACTCTGCAAAATCAAGCCCGAGTATTCTCTGGATCTCCATAGCGCCTAGCCGATCCTCTAACTGTTTGTATCTATCCTCAGTGGGAGGATGCTGCTCATCATTGTAGTCCGTGTCATTATCGGAAACTTCAGGGCTAGGGTCCTTCTCCCTTGTCTCTCTCTCTCTCTCTCTCTCTCTCTCTCTCTCTCTCTCTCTCTTGATTCTCCCCTTCTTTGGACGAGGAGGTCAGATCAACTGGTTGCTTTAACGGCCCCCTGAACCTTCTGCCCAAATTCAGAACACCAGAGGTCTTCTTCTTTTTCTTCTTCTTTTCCTTCAGGATAAGGGCCTTCAGATCTTCCTGCCCTTTTTCCAAAGCTATGAACATTTGTTGAAATTGGGCATTTTGTGCCTGGAGATCTTTGATGCTTTGTGTGATACGGTGGCCAGAATTGGGACTTGGTTTTCCTTTTTTAAGAATTGCTGGTTTGCATTTTTGCGTTTGTATTTGCAAAATGTCGCGGTAAGCAAGAGTCGCCACCAACTTTTATTTTATCCAACTGGAAAGGAAAAAAGCACAGAAAAATTCCTTTTTTGAGATATTTCTGAGTACGGGGGGTAGATTATAGAAAGGGAAGCTATTAGCACCCTTTCTATCCGTAGTTATCTACGGGCTCTTAGGTACTTACTCATCATTTTCAAAATTGTTTTCTTTGTGTTTGTGTGATTTGAAAAGCTTTGGTTTTGACTTTGATTTAACTCTTGCTTCTGTCTTCAAGAGTGTAATGAAGTGTTTTTGAAAACTTTTTAAAGGAGTGTAAGTATGAAAAAGTTTGTTTGGATTAAGCAAGTACTTAAGAATTAATCTACCTACTCGAAAAAAGAATTGTTCTATGTTTGTTTCTTTTAGACAATGCTATCCCACTATTAGTGAGTAGGTAGCATCATCGTTGGAGTTTTGAGGGTCAATTCGAAAAGGGACGTACGATCACTAAAGCAATGTTAGGATGTCTTAGTAATAACCCTAATGTCTTAGATCAATTACTCGAGGCAACAATTCCGAGGCAACCATTCCGAGGCAACTATTCCGAGGCAACCATTCTGAACGGGACTTTGATCTTTGTTTAGACAAGAGAGTGACCACTAAAATATCCTATACCTAATGACCGTTTACCGAAGGCAACAAAGTGGGAGTGTACCCTAGGAGTGTGCATGTGCGAGTGATTCAATTTCAGATTATTTATCTTTGCACATTTTAGGGTTATCTAACTGTTTTAAAGTTTATCATACATTCTTGTCATGCAAACCCTAATTATTCATACATCTAACAGTTCAATATTTTACGGAATTTAAAGTGGGAAATTAAACTATGCTATTACAAGGCTTTGGGTATTTACATAGCCAAAAACAAACCCTTTAAATAATAAAGCGATAAATAAACGTCCTAATTAACTATTATAACTTGTGAGCAGTTACAATAATAGGGTAAAAATAAAATAATAGAGTGCGCGATGAAAATTAGAACGAGTGTGAACTAGGGTTTTGACCCTTCTATCCTAATTAAAAGAGAAAATGTTTTTGTTGTTTTCTAATTATTTTAAAGAAAAGGAATAAGTTTCTAAATTAAATATACAATTAATTAGCCAATTAAATTAATTAATGAAAATAATTACATGGCCTATTTTTGGTTTTTTGTTATTTTAAGAAAAAGAAAAATATAATTAAGTTAGAACTAAAAACCTATTTGTTCTAATTAAATTTAATTATATACAAAAGGAATTAAAGTTATCTAAAATTACAATCTAATTAATTTAATTAATTTTTTGATAAAAAATAAAATCTAAACCTAATTTGTGAAAAGTATTATTTTTTGTGATTTTTTGATAAAAAGAAAATAATTATTTTGTTAGTAAATAAAATAGATAAATTAATTAAAATAAAATATGAAAAGAAAAAGGTGAAGAAATTGAGCCTGAAAGTAATTTGGAGGGGGTGCAAATAGCCAAATCTGGGCCCAAAACCAAATAGTTCATGTTGACTTGTATGATCATATGCTTTGTGTTGACTAGGCTTCATGATGCACCTTCAGATGATGACCATCAGATTTGGCCATCTGGAGATCCAAGGATTAGATCTTGAGAGTCTATGGTAGTCCCTTGGCTTGTGTATGCGCTGGATCCTGAAAAGGCAAAATATATGAAAGAAAGGGGGGACCTGGGATTCGAACCCAGCTCCTGAAGTGTTTTGCACCTACCCTGTAACCAACTGCGCCACTTGTTTTTGTTGTATGTAATATAAACAAGAATTAATATAAAATAAGCAAGCGAAATAATAAAATATTAGCGCGAATTTTCAAATGAACGAGTGATGGCTTGCCACGTCTTCGTCTCCCTCCTTGCACCGTTGCTAAAAGTGAAACACTTTTACCTACGGACGTTTGTCCGTCACTACAAACAGAGCTCATTCGAAAATCTTCCATGAGAAATATAAATGACACCTAATGCCACGGATCGAACCGTCTTGTCCTCCTGAACATGATGGTACCCTTCATGAAGGCTAATTTTACCTGCAAACAAAAACCCTAAAATGGAACCCAAAAACCTAACAATGGCAGTTCTCGATTCAGTCTATGAAAACGCAATTGATTACTATAGAAAGCTTGCAAATGTAATGGTGAACAAGAATATATGATTAGAATTTGATGAATGTGCAAGAATTATGCAAACAGAATTCAAGAAAAGGTGGGTGTCGTGAATGTCTTACAGTGCGTTATAGGGCCTGGAAATGCTTGATTTTGATTGCTTTTGCTTGTTGATGACCTCAGGAAACGATTGGAATGGTTCAAGGGTCTTGAATTGGCCTCTAAGTAGGAATTCGATTCACCACTTTTTCTTATTTTTTCCCAGTTTTGTTCTTGATCACACGCCTCCTTCTAACCTAGTTTTAGGTCTGCATTCCTTCTATATGTATTGAGGAATGAATTAGGTTTGAAAACCTGGCCTCAATCTTCCTCCAACAATGTCCTTGATCTTGATTTGATTCACCTTAAAATCTTTCCAAAAATGGCCTAATTCAATCTTTTTGTGCACACCATGCCTTTACACGAATTTGATTTGATGCTAGCTAGACATTAAGACCTGAAACAAGCACAAGATGTTTGAATTTCAATGTTTTGGATTTTACATGATTTGTTTTGATTTAAAATGATTTAATTTAAATAAAAATCAAAATAAATAATATAACTAAGATAATGACAAGTGGAAAAGGCTAGGGCTCGTGGACCATGTTGCCAACTTAAAACAAGTGAAAAAGATTGGGCCCATTTGGCAAAAATTGAAGTTTTGGGCATAGTTGACTTTTGACAATTTTGCAAAAAAGGTCAACTTCAACAATGCATACCTTCCTCAATTTTGAATCTTTGAAGGTGTTCTTTGACTTTTTAGAAAGTTTTAGACGTCCTCTAAGCAACCCTTTTGGTCTCATCTCACTTTGATATTCCATGCTCATGTATGAAGCTTTGACAAAAAAGGTGTTTTTGTTGACTTTTCAAAATGACCTATAATGTCCAAATTCATAACTTCTTGTGAGTGCATATTTTGAACTTGGGAGTTGAATATGGATTGTAGAGCATGGCATCCTCTTCAAAATGAGATTTGGATGGGTCATTTCTCATAAAGTATGAGAAATTTATGCTTAGTCAAAGTTGAGTTGACTTTTCCTACAAAACCCTAATTTAGCAACTTTTGAGTCCCAATGAATTATGAGCAATCCTTGATGAATCATGATCAACCCTTGATAAAATGATGAAATATACTTCAAAATGAGGATGTTGACCAAAAATCTTGAAGTTTGATTGTATGTAGGCCACAATTGACTTTTTCCCTAGCATAGTCGATTTCCAGGCCTTTGAGCAATTGACTGAGCAAACTTTCTCTGTAGGGCTTGAAACTTGACATGGATGATCTTGAGAACATATTAGGACAATGGTGAGCATTTGGGATCCCTTGGATTCAAGTATCTTGATGCAACATGAAACCCTAATTTGAGGTAGACTGCCTTAGGAGGGAGCTTGTCTGGTCAACCCTTGGGCTTCCTTGAGCAACTTGAGGATCTTTCTTGAAATGTTTTGAGAAATATGGGAGGGAAAATTTTGGGGTACAACACTTTGTTCAGAAGACATTATTGCTGATAAACAGCGAATAAAATGAGAAACCTGTAATGGTACCTGTTTATGCAATGTCGTGGATGGTATGCGTATGCAATGATTTCCAGGACTCTTAAAGGCTTAAATTTGTTTAACCAAAAGAAACACACGTTAATTGTATTAATAAGTTCGGATTTTTACAAAGAGTGCCCTTTAGGCTTACAATTAAACAAAACTTAAAGCAAAAGAAAACTAGGTCTCCCAGGAGCGCATCCTCTTTGGTGCAATGTAGGCGTTTATGTTCCTTTCTTCATGAAGTAGCCTAGTGAGCTCCAGGACCTTCTTCTCGCTGGCATAGAATTGAGCTTCAAACGTATCCCGCTCCTCTTTAAGTTGAACCTAGGATTTCTGTAACTCCTCATGATCGGTTGGCATGTCAGGATGATGAACAAGATAAAGAGCGTCTCTTTTAGCAACTGGTTCCACAATCATTGGTAGGACAATAGGGTAAGGCATCATAAGACTTCGGGCACGGGCTCGTACCCATCTGAGATAAGGCTCAAGAGGGATGGAATTCTTGTGCCCCAGTATCTTTCTATCAACTTTATGTACCATGCCCCAAGCTCGCATGAACTTTTTATGGTAACCTTGAGCATCATTCTCATAGTCGAAGGCAATTCCTTAGATAAGTGTATCATGAGGACCATCCCTTCTTGCATAACCAAATTGTCGCAGTGCCAAACAAGGATTATAAGTGATTCCTCCCCTAATTCCTAAGAGAGGGACATTAGGGAATTCACCACAACGATCAATGATGGTAACATCTTCCGAGGACCGTGAACACCAATGAATGTCTGAATGTGTAAGGGACATCAGCCTATGAGACCATTTCATACCCTTCTCATTCTTCAAGATAGACCTGGGTAGGTGCGAAATAAACCACCTAGCCAATAGAGGGGTGCAACATAGGAGGGTCCCCCTTCTCTTTAGAGTGCGAGCATGCAGAGAGTGTAGAATATCCCCAAGTAATGTAGGCACCAGATTGTGAGACAGAAAGACCTTAATCGTATTCACATCTACGAGTTGGTCCGCATTAGGGAATAGTACCATCCCGTAGATGAGGAGTGCCAATACCTCTTCAAAAGCTTGTAAATCTAAGGTATCCCAAAAATAGTAAGCCTTCTCGAATAGAAATTTAACCGGGATTCCTTGGACACTTCCCCTAGTTTCCCAATTTGTCACTACATCAGACTGTTGTAAGAACAGAGCTCGAGCAATCTCTTCAGGATTTGGATTTTTTCCGTACCGTTGAAAGGTAACTGATCAAGAATAGGTACCTCCAACAACCGAGAAAATTCCTCCATAG
Source organism: Vicia faba (assembly GCA_948472305.1). Taxonomy (NCBI): domain Eukaryota; kingdom Viridiplantae; phylum Streptophyta; class Magnoliopsida; order Fabales; family Fabaceae; genus Vicia; species Vicia faba. The sequence continues at coordinate 77,198,298 of OX451735.1, forward strand.
TGGGCACTAGCTGGTAATCCGGGAAAGTGAAGCAGTGGTGCAAAGGATCAAAGAACTGAAATAACACTTTTAACAATTCTTCATAAGGTTTTAAAGTGACCAAGTTGAGTAACCGACCATGTTTTTAGTGAAGGGAGAGCTTTCAGGAACCCTTAATGCTAAGTCCTTTAGTTGAGGAGGTACTTTCACAAGGTTAATCTGGATAGTGTTCCTGCGGGCGGATGCTATGTCCTATAAAACAAAGCAAAGATGAGCCCTAGAAAATCCTTGAAATGGTTAGTATGATATTCCATGCTTATGATGTCATGATTATGCTAAGAAATCACATGTATAGCAAGCAACAAATAAGTCACAACAAGTCCATAGGTTTAAAGCCTGCATGAGATTTAAGGTCATACACTCTTGAAGCTGGATTGGTTCAACCTGTCTTATAAATACTAACCGGGTTCTAAGGGATCTCAATATCAATGATCTTTCCCCCAAGCTTCGTTCAATAGGCGATTGACTCGCAACCAAACAAAACTCAAGAGTCAAACCTCAATTAGTGTAGCATCAAGTATCTGTCAACCTTGGGAATACACTAAAGCCGGCCATCTCGCTACGTCCTAATGGCCAAGTTGTGAAATTAAAGGTTCTAAGGTCAGTTGATGCTTTATGACACCACGCAGCGGCCCCGTACTCTTCTTGATTGACTCAAGGGTTACTGGTACAAACCAAAGTGTCGCATCAACGTAGCTACTGCTTCAACCGTATCGGTATACCCCGCACAGTTCCCTCACAATTTATTGCTACTTACCTAAAAGGTGTTCCTAGATCTGGGTGTAGGATCTACATAACCCCAACAGATGCCCTTAAAATAAATCACTAAAGACAAGCAATTAAAATGACCTAGATCCTAAGGTATACCCTACTTATTAAAGTTTACTCCCCGGATGAGTCGCCAGTTCTGTGATACGGTGGAAGAACCGACTATTAATATTGGTTTGCGTTTGTATTTGCAAATGTTGCGGTAAGCAAGAGTCGCCACCGACTTTTATTTCATCCAACAAAGGAAAGGAAAAAGAACAGAAAAAACCTTTTTTTCGAGTTTCTGAGTACGGGGGGTAGATTATAGAAACGGAAGGTGTTAACACCCTTTCTATCCGTGGTTTTCCACGGGCTCTTAGGTACTTGCTCATTTTTGAAATTGCTTGTGCGTGTTTTGAAAAGTTTTTGTTTAACTTCGTGATAACCCTTGTATCTATCCTCAAGAGTGTGACGAAGTCATTTTTGAAAACTGTTTTGAAAAGTGTTTGTGAAAAAGTTTTGTTGTTTTGAGCAAGTACTTAAGATTTTCTACCTACTCGAAAAAAGACTGTTCGTTCTCGTTTCCTTTAGACAGAGCTATCCTACTATTAAGAAGTAGGTAGCCCCATCGTTAGAGTTTTTAAGGGACATTCGAAGGGATAAGTATGGTCACAAAAGCATTAGTTAGGAAACTTTAGTGATTACCCTAAAGTCCTAAAGATCTTTCCGAGGTAACATCCGCACGGGTCGTTTTTGATTTTTTGGGACTAGAGGACGACCACTAAAATTCCCTATGCTTCATGACCGTTTACCGAAGGCAACCAGAGTGGGGAAAACCCTAGGAGTGAGCATGTACAAGTGTGCTTTTTTTTAGTTAATTATCTTTGCACAATTAGGGTTATCTACCTTTTAATCGTTGATTTATCTTTCGCGTACAATCCTAATATCCATACATCTAGCAGTCTAATAGTTGCAGAAATTAAAAAGTGCGAGAAATTAAAGTCCTAACTATTACAAGGCTTTTGGGCAGATACAGGAATATTTGACTGAAAATAAAGGTGCGGGAATTAGAATCCTAATTAATCTATTACAAACCTCGAAACCGTTACAATAATTGTAAATAAGTAAATACGCGCGAGACAAATTAAATCCGGGAATAAATCAAAAGCCTAAGAATATAATTAATTAAAAAAATATTTTTGTGTATTTTTTAATGAGAAAAACGATTTAATTGCAAATTAAACCTAATTTCTAGTTAATTTTGATTAATATAAAAATAACCAAGTTAATCTAATTAAACTAATTTATTTTCAGTAATAATTAATTTAAATAAAAAACCTAATTATATATTTTTTGTTATTTTTTGATTTAATAAAAAAATGATTTTTGTTGTTTTGTAAAAAGAAATAATTAACAAATAATTAAAAGACAAAAGAAATAAAGAAAAGAAAATGATTTTGGGCCTGGGGTGCTGTTAATAATCAGGGGGTGAGGAGTTAAAATTGTTAAGCCCATTTTGTTGGTCCAAATCCTGCGCCAGATTTAGTGTAGCTGGCCTTTGGAGGTTCACCATGTGACTACTTTCTTGACGCGTCAGATCTGGCAGGAGATTGATCCAATGGTGTGGATCTTGGGTGCATGATGGACGCTTGGACTGTGAGGCATACTGGATCTGCAATTGAAAATTGATAAAAACATAAAAGCACACGTCTGGGATCGAACCCAGAACATTAGCTTCACACACTCCTTCATTAACCATCCATGATGGGCTTCTCATTCATACATATAATTAAACAATTAAAACAAACGGGGAAACAAGGTGCTAGTGCTGAAGCAGCCATGACACGCATGCATGGTGGGGGCCATGGTGACTCAAAGAGCCAATCAGATATGGAGAGAGGTATTCAATGTTTGGATCCATCCAATGGGATTATGAGGAATAGCCACGCATGCTTGGATTGTGGCCTGTAAAAGTCAAGCCACCGGCCACGGTGGCTCCGGTCACCCTCTCCGGCGACACCCAAAAACAAAACCTGTAAAACACGCGAGATCAAGGCATAAAAAAGGCCCTACCCCCTTAAAATTTCCCAGGAATCCAATGGTGGTATCCATTTGATCTAAAAGTCCCTTTATCACTAAAACTAAAACTTCCTTCTCTCCAAACCCTAACAATGGTGATTTGTGACCCTGACCTCGTTTCTTGCATGTAATACGTCAGAAAATTCACAAATAATCATAATAACATGAATGTGTATTCAAAAGGGATTTATATCAAGAATTAAGTGAGTTTGAAATCCAAATTCTTACCATTAGATGGAGGATCGGACTGGGGTGGTGCAGCGTGCTTTGGCCTTTGCAAATGGACAAGTTCACCTCCTAGAATCCTCAAAAGGATGATGGAATGGCTGGAGATGATTGAAGGAGGCTGGATCGTGCCCTTTTGAAAATTTTACTTTCTTTGATATTTTGGAATTTTTGTTTTCTTTTCTTGAGGGAGGCTGCGCGTTTTTTCTCGTCCCTTAGGGTTGGAGAGCCTTTGCTTATATATGAGAATCAGATTAGGGTAACATTTGTGGAAGGAATCCAAAGAATAATGGAGTTTTAATTTTGCTTCAAATCTTTCCATTTTTACATATTTTCTTGCCCATTCCAAGCTTTCACGAATCTTTTGACATTATACAGCATATTTGGATTGTGATTCACTTCAAAATCAAATTAAAACAAATCTTCATTATTTTTATATTATTTATTTGATTTAATTTGGATTTTAAATGATTAAAAATCAAAATAAATAAGCAAATGATGCATGGAGTGGTCCATGGGTCGTGGACCATGTTAGGAACAAGATACAAGCATAAAAAGTTGGGCCCATTTGAAGAAAAATGCATTTTGGGCATGGTTGACCTTGTGCAAATTTCCAAAAATGGTCAACTTTGACAATGCACATCTCTCTCAATTTTGACCCTAAGAGGGTGTTCTTGGACATTTTAGAAATCTTAAGATGTCCTCTAAGCAACCCTTTTTGTTTCACCTCAATTCGATCTTCCATGTTCATGTAAGAAGCTTTGACCCAAAAAGTGTTTTTGTTGACTTTTTGAAATGACCTGTAATGTCTGAATTCATATCTTTTCATGAGTGCGTTTTTTTAACTTGGGGATGAAGATGAGTTGTAGGGAATTGAATCCTCTTCAAAATGAGCCTTGGATGGGAAATTTCTAATAAAGTATGAGAAAGTTATGTCTGGTCAAAATTTGGTTGACTTTTCCTATAGAAACCCTAATTTAGCAACTTTTGAGTTTTGATGAATTTGGGGTATTCCTTGAGGAATCATGATCAACCCTTGATAAAATTATGGATGTTACTTCAAAATGTTGATGTTGACCAAAAATCTTGAATTTTGACTGTATGAGGGTCACAATTGACTTTTGACCTAGCATAGTTGATTTTCAGGCATTTGAGCAGTTGATTGAGCAAACTCCTTGTGCGAGGCATGAAACTTGACATGGATGATCTTGAGAACATATTTATACCATGGAAAAGATTTGAGACCTTTAGAGTTCCCCCATCTTGATGAAAATGGAAACCCTAGTTTGAGGTTCATTGTCTTAAGAGAGCATTTGTTTGATCAATCCTTGGGCATCCTTGAGCAAGTTGAGGATTTCAATGAGCAGATATTGAGTAAAATGAGGGGACAAATTTTGGGTTACAACACTCACCAATAGAGGCAGAGGTCGACTTGGCTGAAATGAAGCCATGGCCAGCCTATGAATGTAAATCATTATTTCCTGCTAAGGGAAAGAATACGGTCGAAAATAATCCAAAATTCCCAGTAAAAACTTATACGTTTGATGTCACTAAGTGTGAATTTTTTTTTTGATTTACTGGTTAAAGATGGTCAAATTTTAGTACCCCTGGGTGCTAAATTACCACCATTAGAACAACGACAGAAAAGAGGTTTTTGTAAATTTTATAATTATCTTGGTCATACAACCTCTCAATGTTACCTTTTCAGGGATCTCTCGCAAAAGTCGCTCCAAGAGGGCAAGATGAAGTTTGCTGCAAGAAAGATGAAGATTAATACTGATCCTCTTAGGAAAGAGGAGGCTTTATTTCTCGACCCAATGAGCATCAATATGGTCGAACAGGGCACTGGAGAAAGTCCTGATGTCGGCCTAGAAGATGTGTACCCAAGGCCTGAGGATGATTTGCTGGAATTCCTTTACCGCTGCAAGAATAAAGGTTCACAAGCTTGCTTGCGTCCTAGATGTGGCGCTTTGACCGACAAAATAGCTGCTGAAAATTTCCAGAAGCTACAGTTAGAGAAGAACAGGACCAAGCCACACAATCAAAGGTTCCCTACAATTAGGGACCCCAGGAGAGCTATGGGAAACTAGCATGTTAAACCTAGGAATTATATTCCCTCAGCGAAAGCTCCTAACGGGACTTGGATTAAACCCCAAGGGAGAAAAGGCGCACCAATTGATGGGGCACCAAACAGGGGGAAGTCGGCGATTGACTACCGACATGAGTTCAAGTCAGAGAAGAAAAGCCACATCTCTGAAAACTACATGGGGAAGAATACCATGACTAGAACCCAATGGAGACGCTTCCAGCGTCGAAAGCAAGCTGAGAGGCAAGTGAGCTGCTGGCCAGTTTGTTGCAAACAAAGGGGGCAATCAGAGGTAGTATTAGGTGAAAGTCGATTCCTTCGTGAAAGAGAGAATCAAAGAATTTATGAATTGACCAGCTGCCAAATGTTCTGAAGAGGCCACTGACGATTTTGATTCTGACTCTGAAGAGATTTTGAATGTTTTAGTCAACGTAGTATCAATTCTGCCAACATAATACGATTACTTTAAAGAAGTAGAGGATTCCGTAGACAAGGATGCTGAGGAGATGGCTTTGCACAAGCCAATGTGCTATTTCATCATGAACAATGGTTCCATTGAGAACCAGGATGCTTTCTTTAAGAAACCAGATATGGAAATGATAAGCCATTTAAAGCCCCTTTTAATAAGGGCTAGAGTCGAAGGGGTCGTTATCAACAGGGTGTTTGTAGATTGTGGTGCTACGGTAAACATTATGCCACACCACATGTTACGGATAATCGGTAAATATGACACCGATGTTAGATCACATAACATAGTCTTATCAGACTATGAAGGAAGAACTAGGAACACCATGGGTGTGATCCAAGTGAACATCACTGTCGGCTCAGTTACTAGGCCGACTATTTTCATGGTGATTCAAGGCAAGCCAAGTTACAATCTCTTAGTAGGGAGAGAATGGCTACACGGAGTAGGGGCTGTGCCATCCTTTATGTATCAACGTTTGGTGATCTGGAGGGAAGATGGCATAGTCGAGAATACTGAAGCTGATCAAGGGTATTTTATTGCAGATGTGAACAATGTCGGAAAGAAGCAGTTCGACAGGAAATTGGCTAATATTTCCCCATGCCAACCTGCTGAAGAAGTTTATGCCAACCTTGATAAAGAATTTGTGTCATTTAAGTTACATGAAACCCATGGTTTTATATGGGATGTGGAACCTCTCGAGGATCTATACTGTGTTAACTAGCCGACGGGCTGGGGAGACATCAGTGATGATGTCTGAGCTAGACGCTCTAAACAGGATTTTGGTGTATATCACCGAAAGTAAAATAAATTTGGCACTAGAAGCTGAAGAAAATATGGCTGTCACAACCAATAGAACACAAGTTCTAAATGAAGGAACTACTTTGGCTATGGAGCCAAAGATACCAGATTTACTAGAGACGGTCGAAGAAAACGTCGATAAGCAGTGTTTGGACTGCATATATGATGAAGAACCTTTAGGCTTCGAAAAGGATCCAATGGCACCCGAAAAGATGTAGCCCCAAGACCCTTTAGAAGAAATAGATCTTGGCGAAAAGGGGGATAAAAGACCAACTTATATCAGCGCCAACATCGACCCAAAGTTGAAATCAGAGGTAATATCTTTATTAAAATAATTTAAAGACTATTTTGCTTGGGACTATAATGAAATGCCAAGTTTAAGAAGGGAATTGGTAGAACTAAAATTACCAATAAAAGCTGGAAAGAAACCAATAAAGCAGACGCCCAGACGTTTCGCTCCAGCCATAATGTCGAAAATCAAAGAGGAAGTAGAAAGACTCCTCAAAATCAGATTCATAAGAACTGCAAGATATGTAAACTGGTTGGCAAACATTGTAATTAAGAAAAATGGAAAATTAAGGGTATGCATCGATTTTAGAGACTTAAATGCTGCTACCCCAAAAGACGAGTATGCCATGCCTGTGGCAGAAATGTTGGTCGATTCGGCTGCTGGATTTGAATATCTAAGTATGCTTGATGGTTATTCTGGTTATAACCAAATTTTTATTGCAGATGAAGATGTGTCAAAGACGGCATTTCGCTGCCCTGGGGCACTGGAAACCTATGAATGGGTTGTCATGCCGTTCAGTTTAAAAAATGATAGAGTGGCATATCAAAGGGTAATGAATTCTATGTTTCATGATTTTATTAAAGATTTCATGAAATTTTACATTGATGATATTGTAATAAAGTCGAACAGTAAACCAACTCATCTGCAACACCTTCAAAAATCTTTCGAAAGGATGAGAAAATATGGATTAAAAATGAATCCATTAAAATGTGCTTTCTGTATGCAGGCGGGTGATTTTCATGGCTTTGTGGTGCATAAAAAAGGCATAGAAATAAATCAAAGTAAGAACAAAGCCATCATGGACGTTAGACCATCGTCAACCAAAAAGGAACTTCAATCTTTGTTGGGAAAGATAAATTTCCTAAGGCGGTTCATATCCAACTTAAGTGGAAAAGCCAAAGTATTTTCACCACTACTTCGACTAAAAAAAGGAAGATTTCGTTTGGCAAGAGGAGCATCAAGAGGCTTTCGACAAAATCAAAGACTACTTAGTAAAGCCTCCAATATTGGCACCTCCTGTTAGACATAGGCCTATGAGATTATATATTGCAGCCTCAAATGCGACTATAGGTAGTATGTTAGTCCAACAGGACGAAAAAGGTGTCGAGAGACCTGTGTATTATCTTAGTCGAATGCTAAATAATCCTGAGACTAGGTATAGTGATATAGAAAAAATATGCCTTTGCTTGTACTTCTCTTGTATTAAACTAAAGCAATATATAAAGCCTGTTGATGTGTATGTATCTTCTCATTTTTATATTATTAAGGAAATGTTATCCAAACCAATTTTACATAGTCGAATTGGTAAATGGACTTTAGCATTAACAAAGTATTCTCTGACTTACATGCCCTTAAAAGCAATGAAAGGACAAGTAGTGGCAGATTTTTTAGTTGACCATTCAATGGTTGGTATAACTCAAAATTATGTAGATTTAGTGCCATGGAAATTATACTTTGATGGTTCTAGCCATAAGAATGGAGTTGGAATAGGAGGAATTATAATTTCTCCCAGTGGAATTCTAGCAAAGTTCAAGTATAAAATCGATGGTATGTGCACAAATAATGAATCAGAATACGAGTCCTTAATAACAGGACTTGAACTGTTGCTGGATTTGGGGGCAAGGAACGTCGAAATTATGGGAGACTCTGACTTAGTGATTAAACAAGTATCGAAGGAGTACAAATGTGTTAAAGAAAATTTAATCAAGTATTTTGTGATTACCATCAGATTACTAAAATAATTCGAGCAAGTAAGTATTCGACACATACCTCGAAGAGAGAACGAAACGGATAATTACTTAGCACAAGAAGCCTCAGGATACAAGAGAGATCAAAATAAAGAACTTACCCAAGTAAGAGATAAAGTTTGAGCAACTCTGTTATCCCTTTCAGATTTGTTGATCGTGAAGTTAGGGGGTATAGACCCAAAAAATTTCAAATTTTAACCATTGAAAATGGACAAGAGAATGATTGGTGAAAGCCATTGGCTGACTATCTTTGCATTCCCACGGGGTTGATAGATCGTAAGATCAAGTATCATGCTCTCAGTTATGTTTTGATATAGAACGAATTATTTAAGAAAACTGTTGAAGGAGTTTTGTTAAAATTGCCTTGGAGAAAGTGAGGCATACGTGGTAGTGTCAAGTGTGCATAGTGGAGCATGTGGTGCACATCAAGCAGGACACAAAATGAAATGTCTTTTGGTGTGTTCAGGCGTCTATTGGCCTTCAATGCTAAAAGATTGCATCGAATTTTCTAAAGGTTTCCAAGAATGCCAAATGCATGGGGGCATACAACATGTCCCCGCAAGTGAATTGCATGCATTTATAAAGCCCTGGCCATTCAGAGGATGGGCTTTAGATGTGATTGGATAAATAAAACCAGCATCATCAAAACAACAAAGATATATTTTAGTCGGTATTGATTACTTTACAAAATGGGTCGAGGCAGTAGCTTTTAATAACGTCGACCAAGAAGTTGTTATTAATTTTATAGAAAATCACATCATCTGTCCGTTTGGAATTCCAGAAACAATTACGACCAACCAAGGATCAGTGTTTACTGGACGAAAAATGCAAGAATTTGCACAATAAGTTGGAATTAAGTTGTTAACTTCTACCCCCTACTATGCTCAAGCAAATGGCCAAGTTGAAGTTTCCAATAAAGTTATAATTAGTCTAATTAAGAAGCATGTAGGAAAGAAGCCAAGGAATTGGCATAAAACATTGGATCAAGCCTTATGGGCGTGTAGAACTTCCCCTAAGGAAGCAACAGGAACTACTCCATTTCGACTTGCATATGGGCATGATGTAATGTTACCAGTGAAGATACGTGTCCAATCGATTAGAATCCAAAGACATGATGAAATACCATATGAGGATTACTGGAATGTGATGGCAGACGAGCTTGTCGACATAGATGAGGAAAGGATGTTGGCCCTTGATTCGTTAATAAGACAGAAAGAAAGAGTCGCCAGAGCTTACAACAAAAAGGTAAAGGATAAAATATTTGTTGTCGATGATCTAGTATGGAAAGTAATATTGCCTATGGACAAAAATGATAGGGTTTTAGGGAAATGGTCCCCAAATTGGGAAGGACCTTTTAAGGTGATACAAGTTTTTTCAAATAATGCCTATGAGCTTGAGGAGTTAGCCCCAGATCGACGAATCTTAAGGGTAAATGGCAAGTACTTAAAAAGTATAAGCCCATTCTTCAAGAAATCAAAATCGCGACGGAATAAATATTTGTCGAACCAACGAGCTGGTAAAATTTTGTTGAGACCAGCAAATTCAAAGCACGCATAAAATATGGAGATTACATATAAAATGAACAAATAAAGGATTCGTTAAATTTTGGCTTAGAGCCATGTAGAAGTTACAAGATTGTTGTTACAATGGTTAAAAATGCTTAAATTTGGCTTGAAACGACTGCAGTTCACCATGGAGGTTAGTGGCCTGATACTCAAAACCTTCTGCCTGAATATTAAGTCTTTCAAGCTTGTTTCAACAGAAGAAATCGCGTCACTTTCCTCCATGGCATCCACAACCATCTGCTTAGCTTTTGTTTGGATGGGATTAATCACATTGTTAATTTATTCCTCTTTCTTGGTGATTAATTCTAATTCCTTGTTGAGAGCAGAAATGTGGTTACGGATTTCAGCAGCTTTGTTTCGTTTGGGAATCAGTTCCTATTTTTACTCTTCAACCATTGCTAACAAACCAATAATTTCTTCAGTAACCTGCACCACCATATCCAACTTTGCTTTCATAAAGTCTTCCTTCGACTCAACCGATGCCTCATTTGCTCGAATTCTTTCAACATTTTGGCATAGAGGGATGAAAAGTTTCTCAAATGCTGTTATCATCAACCTGGCTGATTCAGACATATTGAGTTCCTTCATTTGAGCAAGAACTTCTGAGAGTTCTGGGCCAAGAGTTGGATCAGAATGGAGCAGTTGAAGCAGATCAGGATTTAAAGCATGAGTCCAAATTTTAGTCATCAGATTGTTGGCTTTAACTGCTTCAGGACTCATCTTGTTATTATGTGCTTGAGATGGGTTGGAGTCAGAAGAAAGAGTGCGAGAGCTCACAAAGCGATGCAACTTAGAAATTTCCTCTAGACCAGAATGATTGACTCCTGTAGCGGTAGAAATGTTTAAGACTAAGCCATTGGATTGAATAGACTTACACAGATCAAAATAAAAATCGCCACCGTGCTTTATTATTTCCAAAGGAATGAGAAAAGAGCGAATAACCCAAAAGAGGGGGGAAAGATTCAAGGTAAGGGGGTTGGTTATGCAAAGGGAACGTATTAGCACCCTAAATATCTACGATACTCCGTAGGAACATCTTTGTAAAAATCTGTATATTTTGGCTATAAAGTGTTGTGTGAAAAATAGATAGTGGAGGTGAGAAAAGAAGTATATTTTTTATGATTTTTGCACCCTCCGCGGTTGCGAACCTTTAGTGCCTACGTACCACCTTTCGTGCAATAGAGGATCAGGGTACACATATTACACCTTTTAAAAGTTTTAAAACACAAGTGTGTTGGTTAATTTTATGAGATAAGACATCATCATCATCATCGTCCATGTGGAAAACATACTTACTACCCACAATTCTGAGAAAGGAGAATTTGCATCATCTCAAAGTGGAGGATATGGCTTGGATTTTAAAATCAACAATGCCTCACTCAACACCCAAGTGGAAAATATCTCTCTTAACTACATATTGTAGAAGTATAGTTGTTTGCATCACTACAAGGATTGACAAGAGCCTAATCTTTTGATAAAAGTTTAAAGTAAAAGCCAAAGTGGCAAAAATGGTTTGAAATGAGATTGATTGAATTTTAGTCTTCTCACAAAAAAAATGTCAAGGTATTATTAAGTTGATTGAAATTTGTTTATGAAAAATGTTTTGAAAATGCATGGACCTAAGTCCAATTTATTATGAAAATAGTTCAAGTTTCAAAACAAGAAGAGTTTTCAAAAGGAGGAAGAAGATTTTTGAAATTAAAGAAGATAGGAGGAGAAGAAGAGACTATCCTAAAGCATAAGATAAAAGCTAGGGATAAGGACCATCTAACCAACAAAAATCCAATACTTGACATTATGAGTCAAGATAGAATTCCCATTCCTTGGATTGGAACAAAGCAAGCAAAGATACTAGACCTCTTGAGAAAAACCAAACTTCAAGTGTATTAAGTAATCATAAAAATTGGGCGGAGTATTGACGGTATACAGGTGAATTCCAAATTACAAACAAGGAGTGCAATCATGATAACCTGCACACAAAACAAATAAACAACCCAATGACTTGAGGTAAACCTCAAGAGCTCCAGACAAAATATCAATTAAGGTCATAAGATCTCCAACATAGGCCAAGGTTTCTAACCCTAAGTCCAAGAAGTCCAATACTCCATAATGCCAAGGATAATAACCAAATAGTCCAAGTATCATTAAAGCCTTTTTAGGGTTCATGTTGATTATTAGGTGTCTTGAAAAAAGAAAAGAAAGGCTCAAGTGAGCAAAATAAAGATAACAAGGATATAAATGCTCAAGTGAGCAAAATACAAATAACATGAAATGTAATGCTTAAAGTAAATGGTACATAAAGTATAAAAAATAAAAGCATAAAGTGAAACAAATTAATAATTAGTGGTTAGTTGGATGACCATCTTGAAACTTGCATTTGGAACTCATTAGAGGATTGGTAGAACCAAAGCCTCCATACAACAAGTTGCATTTGCTTTTTTTCAAGTATATCATCCATTTGGAATCCTCACAAGTACCATTTAATGATCAATAATGTTTAATTGATTCGCGTTGACCAAAAGTGTTGTAGATCCATTAGAGGATTGGTAGAACCAAAGCCTCCACACAATGAATCTCAAAGTTATTGGATCAAAGGGATCAAATTAACATACTTGGGCTTACAAACATAGGTTTTAGCCACGAATGATCATTTATTCGAATCGGGATAAAATTTAGCGCCATGTTAAGCAATTGTAAGTGGACTTATATAGAAGTCGCACCTATTTTGAGGCCGGTCAATAGCAATTTATGCCCCATTTGTTTTGAGACATGATATAGAAATCGTGCTCCAATAACACTTAGTGCAATAAGAAAGGAATAAGATGAAGAGGGGTGGGGAAGAATATACAAACCACATTCGAATTAAATTTTAATCAAACTATTATTAAAATCATTCATCCATTTTTATGGAGTTAAACTCAACACCATGGATCCAATGATGTTAACAAAGTTCATAATAAAAAATTCAACCCAAGATTATCCAGAAAATAATCACAAAATAATATTGCATTTAATATATACATTAAAAAGGTTTTCAAATGTTTTAAAATAGAAATATAAGAGAAAAATATCAACTATGTTCAAATTAATCAAGAAATAAAAATTAAGACCATAGAAAAATCAGAAAAGGACTCAAATATTTTTACAAAATTTTTGGTAATTTTTTAAAGTCAGAAACTATTTTTTAAAATTAAAAGAAATGAGTAAAATAAACCAAAAATGATAAAAAAAATAACAAAGTCAGAAATAAAAAATAAATGAGGTCATCAATATTTATCACATTATCATTGGATCATTCCATATTTCTTTTTCAGAATTTAAAAATGCATAAAAGTAATTTTAAACATTTAAAACAATCCAAATAAAGTGAAAAAATATAAAAAATATCAAAATACAAAATAAAATTGTGAAAAAATAAAAATCAGAAAGAGAAAAATCAAAAATATTTTTCATAATATTTTCATATTTTTTGGACAAAAAGAATTTTCTATGATTTTTTGAAATTTAAAACAATTAAAATAAAAATCAAAAAATAAAATATCAAATCAAAAAAATATGGGCCATCTGATCAATGTCAAAACGCGTTAGTAAACAGATCAAGTGGACCTGGCGCACTGTGCATGTTATGGATTTTAGTGAATAAAGCACTGAATCATTAATTAAATCATATTTCAAAAAAACAAGTGGCGCGCCCTCATTGGTTGGAAGATGACACGTTGGTCATCTTCAACCTCCAGGCAACGTGAATTGCAGGTCTCTCAAACTATAAAATCAGAAGCTCAAACCTATGCCATTCACTTCGTCTCTTCAAGACGAAGACAACCATACCTTCGCGAAAAATTTATATAAACTGTAGCTCAAGCAATTTGGAAGGAAAGTTTTGAAAAGGGATTTGAAATTTCATAGTCAAAACGTGCTTCCAGATAAAAGTAAGTGTTGCAACTAGAACCAGGGCAATGAGAGCTTCACAATGATATCAAAGTTTTGAAGAATTGATGGAGAAATCTACCTATTGAAGTTGAGTTGCAGAGCTCTGAAACTGGACTTCTATGGAGCAATATAGGACAAGATTCTTGAAGGTAATTATATGGTTAGCTCCAGGGAAGATCAAGGAAGGTGAATTGATAGAAAAATTGGATTGAAAAAGGCTTGAACACTGATTATGAAGTTACAAAAAATTGAGTTATATAGCAAGTTTGGCAGGGTGATTCTGGCTATTCAAGCTTGAGAAAATGAATGGGATAGCTCATGTATTTATAGGAAAAGAAAATGGGATCAAAAGGAAGAGTGAATGACGCATTTTGGCGGGAATTCGTGTGAACCTGATGCATGAGTGAAGTGTGATCTCATTTTCACTAAAACTCATCCAATCTTAGCGTTTTGAGGTGCTAAACACTTCTGGCAAGTTTTTTAATCAACCTTAAATAAAAAACACGTATAAATCTTGTGATTAGAGGCCACATTATGGATTTCAAAATTCTGACTTGGTGAGAAATTCAGTTCCAAGTTACCAATTTCAAAATAATGGCATTTTCAACTCAAGGGGTCTTTGGGCTTGATTCTTGATGCTTTAGAAAGATGAGGTTACAAGCTTTGCAATGGAAAAATAATGGAATCAAATGGATGATTGAGCTGAAAGTTGCATTGAGTCAAAGTTGGGGAAAAAGGTTGACTTTCCATACTTAGAAATATTTCAATTTTTTCTTCAAAATTGACCTATAATGTTTTGCATCCAAACATGGCCTTCCACTTGGAATTTTCTATTGACCAAAAAAGATGGCATGAAATATACCTCTTGAATGACATTTTTAAACTTGAACCATTCAAAATCTCCAAAAATTGAGAGAGTTATAAATTGTTGAAGTTGTCAAAAAATCATGAAATGACCTATAATCTATTGCATCATTAGGGCATATTCCATCCATTTTATCACTTTGAATATAAAAGAAGGAATATAGTTCACATCCTCAAGATCATTATGGAAAAGGAGTAGGCTCAATGTGATAAAAATTGACCAAGTTATGATCATTTGAAGTCACACATGAGAAATTGGGGGTTCATCTGGAGGACTTGTAATCTTTCTTCACCATCAAGCTTCTTCCACATAAAAACTCCTTGAAACTTTTGAAGTGATTTGTTAATAACCCTTTGAAGAGAAGGATGTCTTTGGAATAACTCAAAAATACCAAAATATGAACAAGATATCCTTCTTTTAAGTTCAAAACCCTAGCTCCTAGATCAAGAAAATGCTTTGAGGAACTTTGACAATTTTGAACAATCTTTTTGTACCAACACTCTTGCTTTGTAAATAGAAGTTGTTGAGGATGATAATGAGATATCATAGCAACCAAAACCACTTCCATATCTTGAGAATTTGGAGAAATATGCACTTGTGACCAATGGGAACAAGACCTTGTCCAATCATGACAACCTCTTCCATCAATCCCTTGTACATTTGAATCAATTTTGATAACTTTGAATTGTGGTGAACCAAAATAAACCTTTCCATGCCATTTCTTCCAAAACAACTTCAATGGTGAGGTTTGAATTTCTCAAGCAAATGATTAGGGCATGGAAATAAACTCATGAACCCATGAAGCAACTTGCTAAACCTTATTACCTTTACCTACATTATTAACAAGTAAGACAAACCAACATTGTATTTTATTAATTAGAAAGAAAATCAAGACAAAATATTCACGATCACAAAATAAAATAAGTCAAGGTTCTTGGGGATTACTCAAAGAGCAAAGCTAAAGATAGGGAGAATAACCAAAAGCCCTAATGTGATCTTGTTGTGATTGAATCAACATGGTATGATGAAGGGATCTTAGGGGAAAAAATTTGGGTACAACAGCTGCCCTTATTTAAGTTTATTCTACCCAGAGATACAAAGGTTAAAAATCTTTGTGTCGACGCGGTCGAAGATACCTAAATATAAAACAAACCCTATTTTTGGCCCTAAGATGCCATGCAATGATTATGAATGAATATGAACAAAATCAAAGAGACGCAAAACACCACTGGGGATGTAACAAAGGAAATAAAGAAACAAAAGAAAAACCCGACCAGGAAAATAAATCACTGGTGAATCAAAAGACCCGACTCGTAGAGGATGGTAAAAGGTCAAAGGATACACCAACTTCTACTGAAGGAAAAATTACCAACGTTCACTGAAGGTAGAAAGAGGAAAGAAATAACAACGCCGACGTTTACTGACGGTGAGCTACCAACGTTTACTGAAGGTAGAAGGAAAAGAAATATCATAGCACCGTCGTTCGCTGACGATGAAATACCAACGTTCACTGAGGGTAGCAAAAAGATAACAATCACCAACTTTCACTGAAGGTGACCTACCAACTTTCACTGAAAGTAGTAAGATAAAATATCATCGACGTTCACTGACGATGAACTATCAACTTTCACTGAAGGTAGAGAGAAAATATCATAGCACTGATGTTCATTGATGGTGAACTACCAACGTTCACCGAAGATAGCAAAAAGATAACAATCACCAACGTTCACTGAAGGTGACCTACCAACTTTCACTGAAGGTAGAGAGAGAATATATCAAAGCATCACCATTCACTGATGATGAACTACCAACGTTCACTGAGGGTAGCAAAAAGATAACAATCATCGATGTTCACTGCCGATGACCTACCAACTTTCACTGAAGGTGGAAAGAGAATATATCATAGCACCTCCATTCACTGACGATGAACTACCAACGTTCACCGAGGGTAGCAAAAATATAACAATCATCGACATTCACTATCGATGAGCTACCAACTTTCACTGACGGTAGAAAGAGAATATATCATAGCACCGCCGTTCACTGACGATGAACTACCAGCATTCACTGGGGGTAGCAAAAAAAATATATCATAGCACCACCATTCACTGACGATGAACTACCAACATTCACTAAGGGTAGCAAAAAGAATAACTAGTTTCTCCAAAATTTTGGCGTTTCACCTAGAACGGGTCTCAACTTCTTCTTTAACCAAGGAATTCTGCCTAAAAAGGGTAATGTATAAGCTCTCTCAAATAAAGATACTACCACTTACAAAGATTTCTTAACGAACTGTCTCTACGATATTGAACGACTGGCCATCCACTGGAGTAATTTGACAATGAACTGCAAACTATCCACTCATAGAGAAGATAACAAAAAAAAGTAACATCGACATTCACGGGGAAGTATAAGTTGCTCAAATAAAGAGACCTGCTACTTGCTATTATAGGAAGGATTGTAAAATGACTCCCTGGGGAAAACAATATGGCTTCCCGGGGGAAGAGATATGACTTCTTGGGGAAATGCCACTATATTCCTGCCGAGGAGATAAAATCTTCTCGCTAAAAATAAATGCACATTCTCAAACCAAAACTCGAAGCTTGTAGAAATCCAAAGTAATAATATTGCTGGGAAACAAAGATTCAAACCAGAAATAAAATGGAGTAAAACAGTCTACCAAAATACATTCTTTGAGAAATAAACTCAAGAGGGAAACCCAAATCATCCAGATAAAGAGATGTGTATGAAGGCTAAAGAAAAAATCTTCCACAAGGGATAACTCAGTGGGGAAATTGAAAGAATATACACTTTCTGCTTATGGCTGATACTCTATTGGGGAGAGGATAATACAACTCTGCAAAACAGGGTAATATGTCAACAAAATATTAACGAATGTGAATGAGCAATGATTTGCTAAATTTAACTATGTATGATGCACGTATGAATGTATGAGGGTTATCGTGCATATGCTGACCAAACAAACATATAATACTAGGGATAAACAAACAAAACCAACTCGGGCACACATAACACTCAGCTAAATCACATCCTAGACAATCATTCCAAAAGAGAATAAGCACCAACTGAGGAAACAAAGTCCTACTACATGGCTTAACTTTACTGGGGAGAAACAAACATAGAACCAAAATAGTACAAATACATGGATATACATCATTTTCCAGTCTTCACCAGGGAATAACACTTAAACTTCAACGGGGAAATAAATGTTTTCAAGTGTAGCACTTCTACTTGATATTACAAAACTGATTTCGAATAAGACAGATGGAAACCAAATCGTCAAAACATTCACTGGGGAATTCAGGCCAACTTTAAAGGAGAAAAAACATACAAACTTAACTAAGGGAGATAATGCTTCATCATCGAGACATCTACTAGGGACTTCATGCTAACTTCATAGGGGAGGTCAACACCACATCATCGAGGGGAAACCAATATACGTTCTTCACTGGGAAACCAAAGATACATGTTCATCGAGAGTAATCATTGTACCAACTTCTCTGGGGAGAAAGGACTTCTAACAAATGAGCGAATCCTTCACTGCAGAATCTTGAATTGAGTCTTCATATCATGCAAACTCAAAAATGAAAAATGAACCAAGACTTGACTGGGGACAATGGAGTCACAAACCCAATACAGCGAAAACGTCCTAAGAAAACCTTCCCTGGGGAAACAAAACTTCTCAAAACTACTGGAGTTCGTCCATTCCTGGTATCACCACTGTTTTTCCTCTTGAATCACAAAATATAAAGTAAAAGTAAATTGTAAATTCTTTTTGAAAAACAATTTTGTTATTTAATCTTTTCGCTTTGAAAATTATTATCAATAATAAATGGAGTCTTTGCAAGCTAAATAAAATAAGAAATACAAAGAATTAGGTAAAAGCTCAAATTTTATTGATAGAACGGTAGTCTGCGAATGGCGAGACTCCTTGGATGATTACAAAGTTTGGAAAATGGTAATACATAATGGAAAAGATACATTAAGATACAATGACCACTATCCCCTCTAACAACTTTTGAAATCCTGAGCAGCAACTTCTGTTGAAGTATGGTGAGGATCCAAGAAGATTGTTACTTCAATGATCAAATCTTGTCTGATGTAGTTACTTGCCAAGAAAGTCCATAACTTTTCCTAAGCTTCCCTTGCGGGTTTTCAACTTAGCGGGAAATTTTATTATGTTTATGTCTCTAATTTTTGCCTAAATCGCCCTTTCGGGTTTTCGGCCTACCGAGACGCTCCTTTTTGCCTAAGCCGCCCTTTCAGGTTTTCAACTTAACGAGTTGTTCTTTTATTTCTTTAGGTGAAGTATTTCTTGACTGCATCAACATTCACGGGACGTGGGAACTCCTCGCCATCCATAGTTTCAAAAATTAATGTGCCGCCAGAGAAGGCTTTCTTGACAACATATGGGCCTTCAAAATTGGGAGTCCACTTTCCCCTAGAATCAGCATTAAAAGACAAGATCTTCCTGAGCACGAGGTCGCCTTCTCTGAATTCACGAGGTTTGAACTTCTTATCAAAAGCTTTCTTCATCCTCTTCTGATATAACTGCTCATGACACAAAGTTGTCATTCTCTTCTCCTCGATCAAATTCAATTGGTCAAACCAG
This sequence comes from Vicia faba, assembly GCA_948472305.1. Classification (NCBI taxonomy): domain Eukaryota; kingdom Viridiplantae; phylum Streptophyta; class Magnoliopsida; order Fabales; family Fabaceae; genus Vicia; species Vicia faba. The sequence goes on from OX451735.1 coordinate 77,217,768, forward strand.
TTCTGGACCCATTCAGCCTCTGACAACTTGGTTTTCATTATCACACGCAAAGAGGGAAACTCAACCTCGATTGGGAGTACCGATTCCATTCCATACACAAGGGAAAATGGGATTGCTCCTGTTGAAGTGCAGACAAATGTCTGATATCCATGTAAAGCAAAAGGGAGCATTTCATGCCAATCTTTATAGGTAACAACCATCTTCTGGATGATCATCTTGATATTCTTATTAGCAACTTCAACAGCCCCATTCATCTTCGGCCTGTACGGTGAGGAGTTGTGATGGACAATCTTGAATTCTTCACAAAGTTTTGTCATCATTTTGTTGTTCATATTTAAGCCATTGTCGGTGATAATTCTGCTTGGCACACCATATCGACATATAAGATTATTCTTAATGAAGCGTACAACCACCTGATTGGTAACATTAGCATATGAAGCAACTTCCACCCATTTGGTGAAGTAATCAATTGCTACCAAGATAAAACGGTGTCCATTCGAAGCTTTGGGTTCTATCATCCCAATCATGTCAGTAGCCCACATACAGAAGGGCCACATGGAAGAAATAACATTGAAAAGTGTTGGAGGCACATGAACCTTGTCCGCATAAATCTGGCATTTATGACACTTCTTTGCAAATTTGTAACAGTCATATTCCATTGTCAGCCAATAGTATCCTTCCCTTAGCATCTTTTTAGCTATCAAATTTCCATTGGCATGAGTGCCAAATGAACCTTCATGAACCTCATGCATCAATAGGTCTGCTTCGTGTCTATCCACGCATATGAGCAAGACCATGTCATAATTTCTCTTGTACAACACATTTTCACTGAGGAAGAAGTTTCCAGCCAATCTTCTCAATGTCTTTCTATCTTTATTCGATGCACCAATCGGGTATTCTTGAGTCTGAAGAAAATGCTTGATATCATAATACCAAGGTTTCTCATCTGCTACCTCTTCCGTTGTAAACACATGAGCGGGCCTATCCAATCGCCGAACTATAATTCGAAGTATATCATTCCAAATATTCACTTTCTATATAGAAGCCAAAGTTGCCAGAGCATCCGCCATTTGATTTTCGTCTCTGGGGATGTGATGGAATTCAACTTTATTAATGAAGGGTAACAATCTTCTAGCATAATCTTTGTAAGGGATCAAGCCGGGGTGAAGAGTATCCCACTCTCCTTTAATCTGATTTATTATTAAAGTTGAATCGCCATACACATCTAGAATTTTAATTTTGAGGTCAATAGCTTCCTTGAGACCCATGATGCAAGCCTCATATTCTGCCATATTATTAGTACAATCAAATGTCAACCTTGCAGTGAAAGGAATGTGAGATCCACGTGGAGTGACAATCACAACACCAATTCCTTTACCATAAGCATTCACAGCTCCATCAAATATCATACTCCATCGAGATTCAGGATCAGGACCTTCTTCAGGCAACGGTTCATCATAATCTATCACTTTCAGAAACATCACATCCTCATCAGGGAAATCATACTTCACAGACTGATAATCCTCAACTGGCTGGTGAGCAAGATAATCTGCTAACACGCTGCTTTTAATAGCTTTTTGAGTGCGGTATTCAATATCATACTCAGATAACAGCATCTTCCAGTGGGAAATTCTCCCAGTAAGAGCAGGCTTTTCAAAAATGTACTTGATTGGATCCATTTTGGAGATCAACCAAGTAGTGTGATTCAACATATACTGTCACAAATGTTTTGCCGCCCAAGCCAGAGCACAACATGTCTTTTCCAGCATGGAATACCGTGATTCACAATCATTAAACTTTTTACTGAGATAATAAATGGCATACTCTTTCTTCCCTATTTCATCTTGTTGTCCCAGAATACAGCCCATGCAATTATCTAACACTGTCAGATACATAATCAATGGTCTTCCTTCAACAGGAGGGAGCAAGATAGGAGGTTCAAGCAGATATTCTTTAATACTACCAAATGCCCTTTGGCAGTCATCTATCCACACACAACCTTGATCTTTCTTTAACAACTTAAAGATCAGTTCACACGTTGCAGTCATGTGGGAAATGAATCTGGAAATATAATTCAAACGCACGAGGAACCCTCTGACTTGATTTTCAGTTCTCAGCGCTGGAATTTCTTGAATTGCTTTGACTTTATCAGGGTCAACTTCAATTCCTTTCTGGCTAACAATGAAACCCAACAATTTCCCTGTTCGAACACCGAAGGTACATTTATTTGGATTCAAGCGAAGACGATACTTCCTCAAACGCTGAAACAACTTCAACAAATATTCTACATGCCCTTCTTCAGTCTGGGATTTAGCAATCATATCATCAACTTATACCTCAATTTCCTTGTGCATCAGATCATGGAATTGGGTTGTCATTGCCCTCTGGTACGTTTCACCAGCGTTCTTCAACCCGAAGAGCATCACTCTGTAACAGAATGTTACCCAGGGTGTGATAAATGTTGTTTTTTCCATCTCCTCAGGCGCCATCCTTATTTTATTATACTCGTAAAATCCGTCCATGAACGAGAAAACTTTGAATTTTGTTGTGCTATCCACTAACATATCAATGTGTGGCAATGGAAAATCATCTTTTGGACTAGCTTTATTGAGATCTCTGTAATCTGTGCACATGCGAACTTTTCCGTCTTTCTTCGGTACTGGGACAATATTGGCAATCCATTGAGGGTACATTGATGTCACAAGAAAACCGGCATTAATCTTCTTTAGAACTTCCTCTTTGATCTTCACTTCCATATCTGGGTGAGTTTTTCGCAACTTCTGTTTGATTGGAAGACACCCTGGCTTTAGCGGAAAACGGTTCTCTACAAAATATGTGTCTAGACCAGGTATATCTTGGTAAGACCAAGCAAAAATATCCACATAGTCTTTCAACATCTCAATCAACCTGCTCTTCACATCAGGGTGTAACAATGCTCCGATCTTGACTTCCTTCAGATATTCTTCTGAACCCAAATTGATTACTTCCAATGGCTCTTTATATGGCTGAATGGCATTTTCCTCGCGCTCAAGAAACTGTGAGACCTCTTCTAGAAGCTCATCATAGTATTCTTCTTCAGCCCCATACACAGGACATTCAAATTTGCGAGAGAGTGTATGGTCATTGCATTCAACGGGTTTTCTAATTAATCTGCACATATGATTTATGATCGTTTTTAGAAACTGACACATATAACAAGTGATCATGCAGATTGAATTTCAGTTATTATTTTTTTTTGAAAGGTTTTTTCTGATTACCATTTTCCAAGAAAAAGCAAAAAATAAATACACAATTTTGGAAACAAAGACAACTTTTATTATTGATTTTAAAAGTCACAGCAAACAGATAAGCCCATATAATATTAATACTTTCACCTTGGGCAGAGTGAATGTTTTTTAAAAAATATTAACAAAACAAATTACTTTGAAACATGTATGAAAGAGGGAACATCAATGGTGATCCAGTTCTGAACCCTAACTCTGTGCATCACATAATTTGGAATTTCTGGCTCTGCTTCATCTTCCACAATGGCATTGATCCTGAAAACAATTGGATGAAGATAACCCCCACTATGGAAGATATCTTGATACTTTCCTGCAGCAGAATTCGGCTTCATGCCCTTTCCTTTATCATTCTTCACAGAGAACCTCAAGCCAACTCTATTCTTGTTTACAGGTGGATCCATAATCTGTCCCCAAACTTCACTATGGCCATTACCCACAACCTGCTGTGCATCCTTAAGCGACACCATAGAATTCTCATTTCCTCTTATGTTATCAATGGATAAAGCTTGGAACTGAGTTCCAACAGTAGCTTCATCCTCCTCCGCAATGCTGAAAGAGGACAAATGAGATATCAATAATGACTGTTCTCCATTTATGATTACCACTTTTCCTTCACGTACAAACTTTAGCTTCTGGTGTAAAGTCGAAGTGACAGCCCCTGCCTCATGTATCCACGGCCGTCCCAACAAACAGCTGTAAGCGGGTACAATATCCATGACTTGGAAAGTAATCTGAAACAAATGTGGGCCTATATGAATAGGCAAGTCCACTTCACAAATAACATATTTTCTTGATCCATCAAACGCTTTCACAATAATTCCACTTGGGCGCATGGGCGTTCCTTAATATTTCAACTTCATAAGTCTTCTCCTCGGTATAACGTTCAATGTGGATCCATTATCAATCAGCACATTAGATAATGAATCATTTTTGCAGTTCATAGAGATGTGGAGGGCCAGGTTGTGATTCCTCCCTTCTTCGGGCAGTTCATCATCACAGAAACTCAGGTTATTACATGTTGTAATGTTCCCCACTACACTGCTGAATTAGTCTACAGGCATATCACTTTCCACGAAAGCTTGGTCCAATACCCTCATCAAAGATTCTCTGTGGGCAGAGGAGTTCATCAATAAAGCCAAGATAGATATTTTTGAAGGAGTCTGTAGTAGCTGATCTACAATTCTATAGTTTCTCATCTTAATTATCTTCAAAATATCATCCACCTCCTTATTTAGCGTAGCTCCACTAGATTCACCCACTGCCTTCTTGGGTTCAACATCTTCAACAATTTTCTTTCCAGTACTAACATCTCTACGAACAACTGGTGTAAATACATGACCGTTGCGGGTCACTCTGCTAGTCTTAGCAATATTTCCAACGTTAGGCATTATCTGGATGGGAACTTCCACACTATCCTCTATGATTGTAACATTATATTTGTAGGGTACAACTTTGTCTGACTTGTAAGGGACAGGACCCGACAAACTAATCACCAATGGAGTAACAGCTGGCTTGTTATGATACTTAACTTCAAAATGGGAAGGTGCACCAAAACAAGGCACAATAATGTTTACCCCTTCTTCAACATAATCAGTCATTATGGAGTCATCTCTAGAAAACAAATCCTCATCTGAGAAGAAATACTCATCCGCAGAGGCATACTCATTATCCGACTCTTCAGCCAAATAGACCTCAATCACATCAACTTCATGTTAATTATTCCTTTAACCTGTAACCTTGATGGTTCCATTGTCTAACAACAACTGAACACCTTTCCTCACAATTGAACATCCTCGGGAGTCCCGGCAACAAATTCGGCAAGATCCATACTGATGTTCCACCAGACCAGCCATGTGGCAGAAAGTACCATGCAATTGTACAAGATCCTCATTCATATACTCCACATCAAGAATTATGAACTCTCCAGGACATCCAGAAACCATGTTCACTTCCTCTTCATACTCTGCCCTAGGCCTAATTATGTGGATGAGGCTCTCATCCATCATCTCCTGTAAATCAGCCTTTATCTTCTCGCAACCCTATATGTTTGTACTGTGTGATCGGTGGATCTGGAACTGACTGTTTAACACTGGTTCACGAAATGTCGCGGTAAGCAAGAGTCGCCACCGTCTTTTATTTTCTCCAAATGGAAAGGACAAAAGCACAGAAAAATTCCTTAAAGAGATTGCTCTCGGTTCGGGAGGTAGATTATAGAAAGGGAAGGTGTTAGCACCCTTTCTATCCATGGTTATCCATGGGCTCTTAGATACTTGCTCATTGTGTTTTCAAAAAATGGTTTGTTTGCTTTTCAACTGTGGGTTTTAAAAAAGTTTCTTTGAAAATTTCAGTTCGACTCTTGTATCAGTCCTCAAGAGTGTTTGAAAAAATGCTTTCGAAAGCTTTTCGAAAATGTGTTGGTATGAAAAGTATGTTTGAATTTTGTTTTGAAATTAGAGCAAGTATCTACGAGAACCTACCTACCCTAAGGAATTCGTCTGTGTAAATGTCCTTTAAAGTAGTGCCATCCCACCATTGAGAGGTAGGTAGCACCACCGTTGGAGGTGTTCGGGTCAATTCGAGGTTCGGGACATGGTGATCACCAGAGCAATGGGAAGACACCTTAGAAGCCACCCTCATGCCAGGTTCCCGAATCATGAGGACTTACTAAGACATCCTCTACTCGACGATCACCTTTCAAGGCAAGGCAACAGTGAGGCGTACCCTAGGGGTGGTGTGTGATTTGTGTGTCAGATTCATTTATTTTTGTCTTGTCAGGTTATGGGTGATCTATGCGTTTGTTTTTATTTTTTTGTCATTCATTCTTGCATGCATTTATTTGACAGTTAAAAAAGATGCGGAAATTGAAAGTTCTAAACTATTACAAAAGGCGCGGGTCCACATCGCCAAAATTTCTTGAACCCGATTTGACAGAAAAATAAAGAAAGTAAAGAAAATAAAGTGCGAGAAATTATTTTACAAGGCCTTGGGAGAGATACACAAATATTATACGAAAAACGAAATAAATATGCGAATTAAAATTTAAATCGAAACGAGGGCGTTGGACCCTTTTAACTAAATTAAATTTAATGATGAAATTAATTAATTAAAAAAAAGAAATTGTGTTTTTTGGTGTTTTTTTTGGTATTTTATGATTTTAATGAAAAAGAATTAATTAAAATAAATGCTAACCCTAATTCTAATTGTTTTTTAATTTATTAAGAAAAGAAGATTAAATTTTAACCTAAAATTAACCCTAATTAATTTACATGCATTTTAATTACAAAAATAAATATTTAATATTTTAATTATTATGAAAGAAAAATAAAAATTATCATAAACCCTAGTTCTACAAATTTCAAATTAATTATGAAAAAATTACTATTAAACCTAATTTAATAACTAAATTTAATTAATGTAATTTATTTATGAAAATACTAAAATAAAATATTTATTATATTTTTTCTCTTTTCTGATTTTTTTGTATTTTATGTTTTTTATGAAAATAATAAATTAATTAAACAAAACAATAATTAAAAAAAATAGAAATAATAAAAAAGAAAGAAATAAAAAGATTGCACACCTAGGGGGTCTGCCCCTGATTTTGGAGGTTTCTCCTTAGCAATTTGGGCCCATCAACCTTGGCCTCTTTGACTTTTTTCACTCACGTACTCAAGCATTGACTATGGTTCACAGTATTCCTCAGAGCGTGGCCTTCTGATCATCTCCATTGGGCACGTGGATGGATAGATTTTGTGGGTGTATGGTGCTCCACTATGTTTAATCTGCATGTGAATATTAAATGAAAAAATATATGGAAAGGGGTGAGGACCTGGGGCTAGAACCCAGGTCCTGAACATTACCATTGCTTTAGCCTACCACTGAACCATCCAACGCGTGTTTATCATAAAATAACTAACAATTATTATGAAAGAAAAGTGGTCAGTGGCTCCAAAAACGCGCGAAGCATTTAAATGATCCAATCAACGCCTTCCACTTCATCGTCTTCCTCATGTTGTTTTTTCCTGAAAATACAATAAAACATAGGCAATGGTTTTTACACCGTTTCATAAAGCATCTTTACAGAAAATAGCGAACAGGCCATAAGGCCTCATAAATTAGGCGCGACATATGGTTTCTCTTCGTCTAAACGCCCTGAATTGAATGGCTTTGGTCTCAGACTCCAATTTTTCCTTATTCAAAAACCCCCAATTCGGAGCTTCATGAACCCTAATGAACAACAATGGCATATTTGCATATAGTGCATAAAAATACAATTAATCCATATGGTTAGCTTCAGAATACATTACTCAGTATGAATACACAATCAAAATGCCATGAAAATGTCTAAATCTTGAAATACGATTTTGAAAAAAAGTGAGAAAAGTTGGACTTCTGTACAATGATTCAAGGTGTTAGGATGGATGTTTTTGATCCAGGAAGGTTGCTTGATGTCCTTGGAAGGCAATAGGACAAGTTTCTTGGCTTGAATCGACCTGCAAATAGGTTTTTAGAATTGAGTTTTTTAAGCAAAAAGCCAAGTTTTGTTTTTCAATTTCTTGCGCAGCTGAGTGGTTAATGGCATTAGGTCTTGCTTGCAGCTTATGTATGGAGTGAATTAGGTCAAAAAATTTGACCAAAATCCTTGAATTAATGAATGCAATATTTGATTTTTTTCACCATGATTTTCAAATCTTTTTTCACATGCTTTTGCTACCAAATCATGACCAATCCAATTGATTCTTTCCATAAATGGTTAGGCACGAAATCTTGAGTATATAATATGCAAAAAAAGATTTAAAACCTTAGGTTAAGTATTTTTCATGTATTTAATTGATTTAAATGAATTATTATTAATAAAAATTCAAATAAATAAATAAAAAATGAAGAAAAACTTCCCTTTGGGCCAAATGGTCGTATGCATGCCTTGGATGATGAATTGTGGAAGAAAAATGGGCCCATTAGCAATTTTAGGTCATTTGAATCAATGTTGACTTTTCAAAATATCCAAAAATTTCCCAATTTCCACAAGGCATAACTTGCTCAATTTTTAAGCTTTGCTCATGTTCTTGGACATTTTAGAAAGGTATTTGAGTCCTCTAACCAATGCCTTTGGTCCCATGTCATTTTGATTTACCAATCTCAATTTATGGCCTTTGACTTAAAGTCCCTTTTTGTTGACTTTTGAAAATGACCTATAATGTTGAAATTGATAACTCTTTGTGAGAGCATTTCTTGGACTTGAAGTGTGAAGAGGAGTTGTTGGAAATGTCTTTATCTTCAAAATGAGCTTTGGATGGAATTTTTCTGATAATCCATGTGAAAGTTATGCCCTGGTCAATTTACAGTTGACTTTTTCAACTGTCCAAATAAGGAAACTTTTGCATCTTGATGATTTTTGAGCCAAACTTTGGGAATCATGATCAAGCATTGATCAAATGATGTTTGTGGCTTCAAAATGATATGTTGACCAAAAATTTGAACTTTTGACTGTCAAATGACCATTTTGCCCCTGCAGTTGACTGTAGTGCAATTAGGGTTTTGACTGTGCAATTTTGTGCTGAAAGTCTTGAAACTTGGTATGAGGATGCTTGACCATATTTATAGGCATGTGAGACTTGATTGGACCTTTGGAAACTCCATTTTCTTGATCAGAACCAAAACCCTAATTTTGACTGTTCAGGAGGCTCTTACACTGTGCAACCCTTGGGGGAATTTTGAAGCATGACTTGGCAATTTCTTGAAGAATATGGGAGGGAAAATTTTGGGGTACAACAGTTGCCCCTGTTCAATCTTCTTAGACCTGAGGATGCAGATTGGCTGACGTGCCTTTCGTAATCCGAGGGTAGAAGATGATTGAACACTAGAGTGCCCAGAAATTTGCACTCACATAGTAGCAGTGTGATGGAAATGGGCTTATAGATGCCATTTAGAGATTGATGGATAGGATGATGGGCTTATAGATGCCATCTGGATATTGATCGCATAAGAGATTCCTTAGCGAGAACTTGCGTACCTGCAAAATAAAAATGAGTACCTGACATGTTGCAGGAGCTGGTTTTCAGATGCTTCATGTAGATGTGTCCTGACTGGTTACAGGAGCTGAGTCTGGAGCTTCAAAAGATGATGAATAAACCAGGGGTGGTTGCTACCTCAGCATGAACAGTGAGAGAGCCTTGGATGACTTTAACCTCAACAGCAATCGTTGAGAAAATCTTGGTGGGAATTATCATCTCCGCAGGATCGGGGAGAGAACCATAGGCAATTATAATCTCAAAAGCGGACGTTTGAGAAAAACCTGGGATGGAATTATCGTCTCCGCAACATCGGGGAGAGAACCATAGGAAATTATAATCTCAAAACCGGACGTTTGAGAAAAACCTGGGATGGAATTATCATCTCCACAACATTGGGGAGAGAACCATAGGAAATTATAATCTCAAAAGCGGACGTTTGAGAAAAACCTGGGATGGAATTATCATCTCCGCAACATCGGGGAGAGAACCATAGGAAATTATAATCTCAAAAGCGGACGTTTGAGAAAAACCTGGGATGGAATTATCGTCTCCGCAACATCGGGGAGAGAACCATAGGAAATTATAATCTCAAAAGCGGACGTTTGAGAAAAACCTGGGTTGGAATTATCGTCTCCGCAGCATTGGGGAGAGAACCATAGGAAATTATAATCTCAACAGCGGACGTTTGAGAAAAACCTGGGATGGAATTATCATCTCCGCAACATTGGGGAGAGAATCATAGGAAATTATAATCTCAAAAGCGGACGTTTGAGAAAAACCTTTGATAACTTCTACTGAGTCTTCATCAGAAAAATCTGTTTGGGGTCGATTTAGCTGGACTAGAGAAGGCCTTGGACTGGATAAGAAATCTTTGGAGTCGATTAACCGAACCGGTCTAGGTCTTGAAATATGATTGAGAATTTAACCGAATCTTTCCTGAAAAGTAAAGGTCAGTCATATGCAGTGCATGATATGGACCAAGCAATGATGTTCTCAACATAAATGAGATTTGTAAGATATGATGCGTCTATGCATGCTATAATGATGTATGTGATGTTTATGTATGTTTTCGTCTAGGAAAGTAAATCCTTGACGGGTGCCGGGAGGTCACTCCTGGGCTGATGTTGAAGAATAAGCTTTTGCTTCCGCTGGGGATGATAATTGCAAGAATACCGGTAGGAGAAAATAACTCCGTTGGGGAATAAACTTGGCGAATGATTACTCTGCGGGGAGAAAAGTACTCTAGTGATCTTGCTGGGAAGCAATACTCTGTGGGGAGAGAGATGCTTTGCTGAGACGTTGATAATAACTTGCTGGGGATACCTTTGTTGTATTGGAAGTGTTAATGGACTTCGCTGGGGATAAGAAGGCTTCGTCGAGGACGCTCTTTCCATGGCTTTTGGCTGAGGATAACCCAGTTATATCCTGTTAAGGAAATAACTCTTTGAATAAAGCCGGACGACGCGTTCGTGCTCTGTGAGGATAAGCTTCCAGAATCTACTGGGGATAAGCTTACTGCTTGGGGAGATAAATTCCAACTTTCCTGGGGACTGGATTGGACTCTCCTGGGGAAGTTTTGAACTGCGGGGGAAGTGATTCCTTTGAATGTTTGATATGCCGCCGGGGAACAATCTTTAGACCAAGACTGTCGGGGATGCTTCTTAAGAATATGTATATTGCTGCTGGGGAATGTTGAGATTTGCTGGAGGATACCCAACTTCCTTAAGATTGATTGTGACTTTGCTCGGAGGAGAGTGCACTGACTTGTTGACTCACTCTCTGGGGAATTGAGATATGCCGGTTATGTTCTTTAGCTGAACCTACCTTGGTACCTTGGAGGACAGAATAATTAGATTGCTCAGGCAACTCTTTATTGCCCCTGTTTCCAATGTTACCTGTAATTAATCCTTTGTTTCGCATGCAAATATTCATGAGTTAGCAAATTATTGTCAATGCATATATCACAAATTGAACCTTGGACGTTCTTCGCAAAACAAAACAGAAAAAGAAAAACAATTGGCACTTTTAACTGAAAAGTATATTTGTATTGATTTTTGAATGGCCTGTAAATAGGCGTTTTGTGTACAAGAGGCTGATGTCCTAGTAAGAGAACGCCGCCGAACAAAAGAGTTTATACAAATTTTATACAAAAGAAAATAAAACAGCTGTGTGAAATGAATGATCCCACTGGGTTTCAACTCTGCTATTGCCTTTATAACTCCGAGCGTCTCATCACTTGATGACCTAAACGAAGATGAAGCTGACTGATCGATGCCGTCTGAGCTTGATGTAGATACCGGATTCTGGATGCAAAGTGATCAATGAAACATAGTATTACGCTTTTATCCCTAATTTTTGCCTGGACCGCCCTTTCGGGTTTTCGGTCCACCGGGATACCCATTTTTTCCCAAGCCGCCTTTTCAGGTTTTCGACTTGCGGGGTGTACAGTTTTTTTTCATTTCATCCCTTCATTTTGCCCGAACCCTTTTGGTTCGACGGGAAGCCCTAATTTTTGCCTAGGCATGTCATCCTAGCGGGTCTTTTTTCATGCGTAGTATCTTTTTACTATGTCTGCATTGGCGGGGTGAGGAAGGTCGTCACCATCCATGTTGGTTAGAATCATGGCTCCTCCTGAGAACACATGCTTAACCACAAATGGCCCTTTGTACGTAGGGGTCCATTTGCCCCTTGGATCACTCTGAGGAAGGATGATTCTCTTGATTACCAGATCCCCAACTTGATATTCCTGAGGCCTGACCTTTTTGTTAAATGCCCTGATCATCCGTTTCTGATACGTCTGACCATGGCAGATAGCAGCAAGTCTCTTTTCATCAATAAGGTTGAGCTGATCAAGTCGTGTCTGGATCCAATCATCCTCATTCAGATTTGCATCCTTCATTATCCGGAGAGAGGGTATCTGCACTTCGATCGGTAAGACTGCCTCCATACCATAAACCAAAGAGAAAGGAGTTGCCCGGTTGACGTCCTAGCTGAGGTACGGTACCCATGTAGAGCGAACGGTAACATCTCATGCCAATCTTTATAAGTCACTGTCATCTTCTGCACGATTTTCTTGATGTTCTTATTTGCTGCTTCGACAGCCCCATTCATCTTCGGTCTATAAGGAGAAGAATTGTGGTGCTGTATCTTGAACTGCTCGCAGAGCTCAGTGATCATCTTGTTATTCAGATTAGTACCGTTATCTGTAATGATTCTCTCTGGGACGCCGTACCGACAGATTAGGTTATGCCGAATGAACCGTGCCACAACAGTCTTGGTTACCGTGGCATAGGATGCTGCTTCGACCCACTTCGTAAAATAATCAATCGCCACTAGGATGAAGCGATGCCCATTGGATGTCGTAGGCTTAATCTCGCCGATCATGTCTATGCCCCACATTGCAAACGGCCAAGGCGCAGTCAGAACATTCAGGGGAATTGGAGGAACATGCACCTTGTCTGCATAAATCTGCCACTTATGGCATGTCCTGGAATGTTGGTAGCAGTCAGCTTCCATTGTGGACCAGTAATATCCTGCCCGTAGGATCTTCTTAGCCATATTATGCCCACTGGAATGTGTACCAAAGGTCCCTTCATGTAGCTCTTCCATGATCCTTTCTGCTTCAGTCTTATCCACACAACGCAGTAAGGTTGAATCATGGTTTCGCTTGTACAATATGCCGTTGCTAAGGAAGAACTTTGCCGTGAACCTTCTCAGGAACTTCTTATCATTGATAGAGGCACCTTCAGGGTATTCCTGAGCTTCCAAGTATCTCTTCACCTCATGGTACCAAGGCTTCTCAGTCACCAATTCAGTCTCGAGATCGCAACAGTATGCCGGTTCGTCCAGTTTCCAGATGATGATCCGGGGAGCCTCATTATCCCATTTAACTTTGAACATAGAAGACATTGTAGCTAACGCGTCCGCCAGCTGATTCTCTTCTCTTGGAAAGTGTTCAAAGGTTATCTCTGTAAAGTGGGGGATCAAGGTCAACACACATTCTCTGTAAGGGATAAGATTCGGATGTTTCGTATCCCACTCTCCTTTGATCTGATTGATCACCAGAGCGGAATCTCCGAAGACACTCAGAAACTTGATCCTTAGATCGATCGCAGCTTGAAGACCCATGATGCACGCCTCATATTCTGCCATGTTATTGGTACAATTGAAACATAGCCGGGCAGTGAGCGGAGTATGAGTGCCTTGAGGAGATATGATTATGGCGCCGATACCATTTCCCAAAGCGTTGGAGGCTCCTTCAAAGTGCATAGACCATCGGGATCCTTTCTCAGGTCCTTCATCCGGTCCAGTTACTTCACAATCTGTTACTATCATGATGCTTTCGTCTGGAAACTCGAAGTTCATTGACTGATAATCATCTACGGCCTGATGTGCCAAGTGGTCTGCCAATACACTTCCCTTGATGGCTTTCTGGGTTGTGTACTGAATTTCGTATTCCGTCAAGATCATTTGCCATCTTGCAATTCTCCCAGACAGAGCAGGCTTTTCGAATATGTACTTTATAGGATCCATCTTTGAGATCAACAAGGTAGTGTGAGTCAGCATATACTGTCTCAGCCGGCGAGCAGCCCATACCAAAGCGCATCAAGTTTTCTCAAGCAGTGAGTATCGGGTCTCACAGTCGGTAAACTTTTTGCTAAGGTAATAAATGGCATGCTCTTTTCGGCCAGACTCGTCATGCTGCCCCAGCGCACACCCCATTGAGTTGTCAAGCACTGTTAGATATAGTATCAGAGGTCTCCCTTCAACCAGTGGCATAAGGATAGGTGGTTCTTGGAGATACTCTTTGATTCTATCGAAAGCAACCTGACATTCATCATTCCAACGTACTACCTGATCTTTCTTCAGCAGCTTGAAGATTGGCTCACAGGTAGCAGTTAGGTGTGAGATGAACCAAGCAATGTAATTCAGGCGTCCTAAAAAGCCTCTGACCTCCTTCTCTGTCCTAGGAACTGGCATCTCTTGAATAGCTTTAACTTTAGCAGGGTCCACTTGAATACCCTTATCACTTACCACAAATCCTAGCAACTTCCCAGATCTTACCCGAAGGTGCATTTGTTCGGGTTCAACCTCAGCTTGTATAGTTTCAACCGGTCAAACAACTTCTGCAGATGATCTAGGTGCTCTTCCTCAGTCTGGGACCTTGCGATCATGTCGTCAACATACACTTCTATTTCATGATGGATCATGTCATGAAACAAAGCAACCATGGCACGCTGGTAGGTTGCCCCAGCATTCTTCAACCCGAATGGCATGACCTTGTAACAGAAGGTGCCCCACTGAGTAACAAATGTAGTCTTTTCCATGTCTTCAGGTGCCATCTTGATCTGATTGTAACTTGAAAAGCCATCCATGAAAGAGAATACCTTGTGCTGAGCTGTATTATCAACAAGGACATCAATGTGAGGTAGAGGGAAGTCATCTTTGGGGCTGGCCCTGTTTAGATCCCTGTAGTCGACACACATTCTGACCTTACCGTCCTTCTTAGGTACCGGCACCACATTAGCAACCCACTGAGGGTAAGAAGTCACTGCAAGGAACCCAGCATCAAACTGTTTCATAACCTCGGCTTTAATCTTCTCAGACATTTTTGGACGCATACGGCAGACCTTTTTCTTAACCGGAGGGCAGTCTTCCTTAGTTGGCAAGTGATGGACCACAATATCGGTATCCAACCCGGGCATGTCTTCGTAGGACCAGGCAAAAATCTCCATATAATCATGCAGCATCTGAGTCAACCGTTGCTTCACGCTGAGCTCTAGGTTGGCACCAATCTTTACCTCTTTCCTGTCTGCCTCAGTACCCAAGTTTATTGTTTCCACTGGCTCTTCATGGGGTTGAATTGCCCTCTCTTCCTGAAGTAACAGTCTTGGAAGCTCGCCAGGCACTTCGCAATCATCTTCACCTTCGTCTTCGGCTAAGTTGATCGGATTTTCGAAGTCATAATTGGCAGTAGCAGAGTCGTTATCAGTGAGATCCAGAGTGGATTGAAACCTGTATGAGTGAGTGTGTGTGTAAATACAGCTGTTTTGAAATATATGTAAAAGAAAGAAAGACAGAAAAGGAGCATAAGATTTGAAATGCGAGAAAACGTCCAAAATTTTCATTCATGATATATGAAATGACAATTTATATGCCCTCACAAATGAAACCACGGTGCCTCGGGTAAGACACCGGGCCATAGAGTTTATTTATTGTTTATTACAAATAGCAAAACAAAGAAATTTATTACTGCGTCACAAAGGTAACAGGAGTATGGTCTTTGGCAATCCAATTGGTCAATCCGCCTTCAGTCGTTGGATAGATCCAGCTATTGAATTCTGCTTCATCCACTTCGTTGTCTTCCCCAACAGCATTCACTCCTGGATTTGTAATGAACACAGGAGGTCTTCCGGTCTTCGCTTTCCGCATAGCTTTCTGACCCTCTGCAGTAAAACCCAGCCCAAATTTGTCAGTCTTCTGTGTAAAGTCTGGAAGCCTGCCCCAGTTAGCACAATCACCCTTTTGAACCACAGCCCGGGCATCCTTCGGGGAAGCCATCTTCAACGGAACATTCTCCTCGACCGCTGTTTCTGCTGCTGCTGCAATTGGAAGCACCTCCTCGAAATGCTGAAAGGGGGTTTCGATAAACTCCCCATCCATCTCAATGTATCTGAAGGAATTCAAGTGACTTACCATATATTCCTCCTCTCCTTGCACAGTGACGATCTTCCCTCTGACAGGGTACTTCAGCTTCTGGTGCAAGGTAGAGGTCACTGCCCCAGCTTTATGGATCCAAGGTTGACCCAGTAGACAAGAGTACGATGGACGGATATCCATCACATAAAATGTAGAGTCAAACACCTGAGAACCCACGCGAATCGGAAGGTCAACCTCTCCATGAACCATCCTTTTTGAACCGTCAAAGTCCCTGACGATGATATTGTTGGGTTTCAGTTCCAGGCCTTCACAATCTAAGCGGTCTAAAGCCTTCTTTGGTAGCACATTTAAGGAAGAACCAGAATCCACCAATACATGTGCCAGAGTAGTGCCCCTGCATTCGATAGAGACATGCAGGGCATCATTGTGGTCTCTTCCCTTCGCAGTCAGGTCAGCATCTGAGAAACCCAAGCCATTATCCGCTGTCAGATTTGCTACGCAGTCAGTGAACTGGACTGCAGATGTCTCCTGTGGCACATGGGCCGTCTTGAGGAACGAGATCAAGGCCTTAGCATGGGCCTCGGAGCACAGCAATAAAGAGAGCATGGAGATTTTGGAGGGCGTGTGCCCCAGCTGTTCCACAACATTGAAGTCGCTCTTCTTTATAATTTTTAGAATCTCCTCCATTTCTTGTTGGGAGGCTTCAGCAGTTACAGGTATAGGTGCCTCCATCTGGGCAGGCTCAACTTCAATTCCTTTGCCCCGAGCATTGGATGACTCGGCAGCAGGAGAAACAACTTGATCGGCAATAGGAACAGGTACACTTGTAGGAGTTATAAGGAGTGGTCTTCTGGCAGCAGGCGGTGGAATGTCAGGCGAGAAGAGCCTGCCACTGCGAGTAACCTTGGCTGGGCCAGTGATGTCACAGATACTGGCGCCAGTGTTGAATTCTTGTTTAATCCCATTCACATACACATCTGCCCCGTAATGCCAGGGGACAGCTTTATCTGATACATAGGGAAGAGGCCCCGGAACAGTGATAACCACAGGTGCAACAGTCATGATTTGAACAGGCTTCTTCGGGAGAACCTGGATTAGATTATTGAAGATGGTAACCACAGAAACTTCTTCCACCGGAACCAACTGAACAACAGATTTCTTAAACAGAATCTCCTTGCTATCCATTAGGCTTTGGATGCCTAACTTCAGCAAGGGACAACCAGATAGAGAAACAGCACAGAACAGGCAACCCTCACTGCAACCCGGAAATAAACCGGCCAGCAGTAGGTTCCTCTTGACGGTCTTCAGAGGAGTGGCCAGATCATCCACAGAAACAGCGTAAACATCTTCATCAACAGCATTTACCCCATGCTGAGGCATAGGAGCAGTAACCACATTCGGCCTCTCAGGCGCTTCAAACTGTATCTCCTTTGCGTCGATAAGGTCTTGCACCTTACTCCTTAATGCCCAACAGTCATCAGTGGAGTGCCCCGGGCTATCAGAATGGTAAGCACAACGAGCATTCGGATTGTACTTAGGAGATGTAGTATTTGGAAACTTCGGAGCCTCTCTGACAGTCACTAAATTGGTGGATAGCAACTGTGGCAGGATCTGCGATAAGGTCATGCTCAAACGGGTAAACTCTCTCCGGGGTCTTTCAGCCCTTTGAGGATTGGTCGGCCGAGGAGCGGCAGCAGGCTTGGCAATCGTTACCGCACTGACAGATTGGCGGCGCTCAAATCTTTCTGATCTCCTGGAACCATACACGGCACCGGCCTCCTTCTTGAAGGGTTTCTTCTCAGAACTAGACGATGCACCCTTCGGAATCTTTCCAGACTTCAACCCAGCCTCAATTCTTTCTCCGGTCAGAATCAAATCAGTGAACCCTGCAGACGAATTCCCAATAAGATGGTTGAAAAATGGCCCAGATAGGGTCCCCAAGAACATGTCTACCAACTCCCGATCAGTCAATGGTGGCTGCACCCTGCCAGCCAGGTCTCTCCACTTCTGAGCGTACTCTTTAAAACCTTCACTTGAACCTAACGACATACCCTGGAGTTGGGTACGTGTAGGGGCAAGGTCGGCATTATATTGATACTGCTTATAGAAAGCAGTAGCCAACTCCTCCCAGTTACGAACCTTGGTCCCGTCCAGCTGATAGAACCATTCGAGATGAGTCCCTGAAAGACTCTCCTGGAAGAAGTGGATCCACAAATTCTTATCCGCTGAGTACGGTTGGATTTTCCGAACATAGGACCTGAGATGTAGCTTGGGACAAGACGCCCCGTCATATTTAGTGAAAGATGGTGCTTTGAACTTCCGAGGAATGATCACACCAGTAGACAAACCCAGATCTCCAAAATCCAGCCCAGGTACCTGTTTTATCTCCATAGCATTCAGCCTATCCTCCAGCTTCTTGTAACGGTCTTCTGCAGGAGGGTACTGCTCTTCATCAAAATCAGTCTCGTTGTCAGAGACTACCGGACTAGGACCCTTTTCTGTCTGAGGAGTACTCTTGCCAACAGAAGAACCAGCCTCTTCATGCTGCAAAGTGTTGCCAAACCTTCGGCCCGAGTTGAACAGAACAGTTCTCCTCTTCTTCTTCTTCTCTTTCTTCAGGAGCAGAGCCTTCAGCTCTTCTTGGCCCTGAGCCAAACCCTTGATTAATTCCTGAAATTGCGCATTCTGCGCCTGAAGAGCTTTGATGGACGTCTCAGTTGATGACGAGTCAGGATTCATGATGCTGAAATAAACAGCGAAGAACTGTAAGCAACCTGAAAAGAAGAAAACCTGCTATGCACATGATGAATGAAATGCGTATGATTTATGTTTTCAAAGACAATCGGGAGTCAACTTTGTAAACAAAAAGGAACACACTTCATTAGATTCAACTTTGAAACTGAAATTATTCAACAGGTTGCCCTTAGGCGTTACATGAAAGGAAAATACTGAAAAGGGGAAATAAAACTGTAAAAGAATATCTGGAGCTCCTTATTGATCCCATGGTCTCCTCTTCTCAGTACGGATGTAGGCATTCAGAGCTCTCTCATTCTCCAACTGCTTTGTCAGCTTCTGGATCTTTAATTCCTGCTCGTTGAACTTTTCCTGGTAAGAATCCCGCTCTTCTCGCAGTTGCGACCAAGATCTCTTCAATGTCTCATAATCAGTGGGTATCTGAGGAGGAAGGACAGTTGGAGGAACACCATCTTTGTCAGGACACTCAAGAATGACGGGTCTGACAACTTCATACGGCATACCTAACCTCTAAGCACGGATGCGAACCCATTTGTAGTAGGCTTCCATAGGTAAAGAAGTCTTTGGCCCTAACTCTTGTGGGTCAGCTTTATGAACTTTGTCCCAAGCCTTGATGAACTTACGACGCAGCTCGTCACTATCCACCTGAAACTCGAAACTGATGTGAGGCACCAACATCTCATGGGGGCCTGCTCTTCTTGCTCTTCCAAACTGACGGAGTGCTAGACATGGATTGTAAGAGATCCCTCCTTGGGTACCAATCAGAGGAACATTAGGGTATTCTCCGCATCGATCAATAACAGCTATCTCATCCAAATCTCTGCAAGTCCAAATGATGTCTTTATCGGTGAGAGACATTAACCTGTGAGCCCATCCTCTTCCTTCTTGGTTCTTCAGTACGAACTTAGGGAGGTGTGAAATAAACCACCTCACCAACAAAGGGATACAACACCATAGGGTTCCTCGTCTTCGGGTAGTACGAGCATGAAGTTGTTGCAAGATGTCACCCAAGAGAGTGGGCACAGGATTCTGAGACATAAAGATCCTTATGGCAGTGACATTGATGAAGTTGTCAGGATTAGGAAACAGGACTAACCCATAGATTAGGAGAGCCAAGATGTCTTCATATGCCCTAAAGTCCAGGTCATTCCAGAAACTGTTAGCTTTACCGATCAGAAATTTGGCCAAGAAACCCTTAACTCCGCTTCTAGTTACCCAGTTGTCTGTTACCTCTTGATGGGTCAAAGGAAGAGCTGCAGCAACATCCTCAAGCCTGAGGGTCTTTTCCCAACCAGTAAAGGGAGTCTGATCCAAGATAGGGATACCGAGCAAATCAGAGAACTCTTCCAGGGTAGGGACCAGCTGAAAGTTTTGAAAGGTGAAGCACTGGTATAGAGGGTCATAGAACTGGGTCATAACACTCATCAACTGTTGATCCCGCTTTGCAGTGACTAAACTGAGAAGAGAGCCATGCCTCTGAATGAAGGAAGTGGTATTTGGAATTCTGCTAACCAACTCATCAAGCAACTCAGGTGAACGAACAAAGTTGAACCGGATAGTATTCCTTCGCACAGGCATCATAATGTCCTACAAAACAGAGCAAAGGTGAAACCCTCTTGTCTTTGAAATGGTCAGTCCTTATGCAGGATGCATGCAATGCTCATGATGTTATGATGTTATGATAAAGCACACCACAAATAGATACAAAGGCAAACATGGTAAGGCACACAAGTCACACAAGGCAAGCCCCCTAAAGTTTAGGCCAGCATGAGGCCTAGGTACTACCCTCTTTCAGTTTGTTGGTTCATATATGTCCTATCAAAGTAACCGGGTTCTTAGAGGATCCCAATATCATTGACTACCCTCAATCGGTCATAACTCCAGCATCGCAATCTTTTCTTGCGGCCAGAACCATCACGAGAGTTTAGCCTCAATGGGCGTAGCATACTGCTACAATTCTAAAGGCCAAGTTGTGTCAACTAAGGTTCTAAGGTTGTTGATGCTTAATGACTCCTTAGAAGACCCATATTCTCCTCGTTGCGACACAAGGGATATCGGTACAGACCAAGGTTCCACACCAACGTAGCCACTGCTTCACCCGTGTCGGTCTACGCCGGACAGGTCCCTCACAGCTTATGCTACCTAAACAGGGTATCCCCAGATCCGGGTTAGGATCTATGTAACTCCGATGCAACCCACAATAATAAAGCACACAAATCAATACAATTGAAAACACAGTTATGAACTAGCCCTAAGGTACACCTCACTTTAAGTTTGATCCCCAGCAGAGTCGCCAGTTCTGTGATCGGTGGATCTGGAACTGACTGTTTAACGCTGGTTCGCGAAATGTCGCGGTAAGCAAGAGTAGCCACCGTCTTTTATTTTCTCCAAATGGAAAGGACAAAAGCACAGAAAAATTCCTTAAAGAGATTGCTCTCGGTTCGGGAGGTAGATTATAGAAAGGGAAGGTGTTAGCACCCTTTCTATCCATGGTTATCCATGGGCTCTTAGATACTTGCTCATTGTGTTTTCAAAAAATGGTTTGTTTGCTTTTCAACTGTGGGTTTTAAAAAAGTTTCTTTGAAAATTTCAGTTCGACTCTTGTATCAGTCCTCAAGAGTGTTTGAAAAAATGCTTTCGAAAGCTTTTCAAAAATGTGTTGGTATGAAAAGTATGTTTGAATTTTGTTTTGAAATTAGAGCAAGTATCTACGAGAACCTACCTACCCTAAGGAATTCGTCTGTGTAAATGTCCTTTAAAGTAGTGCCATCCCACCATTGAGAGGTAGGTAGCACCACCGTTGGAGGTGTTCGGGTCAATTCGAGGTTCGGGACATGGTGATCACCAGAGCAATGGGAAGACACCTTAGAAGCTACCCTCATGCCAGGTTCCCGGATCATGAGGACTTACTAAGACATCCTCTACTCGACGATCACCTTTCGAGGCAAGGCAACAGTGAGGCGTACCTTAGGGGTGGTGTGTGATTTGTGTGTCAGATTCATTTATTTTTGTCTTGTCAGGTTATGGGTGATCTATGCGTTTGTTTTTATTTTTTTGTCATTCATTCTTGCATGCATTTATTTGACAGTTAAAAAAGATGCGGAAATTGAAAGTTCTAAACTATTACAAAAGACGCGGGTCCACATCGCCAAAATTTCTTGAACCCGATTTGACAGAAAAATAAAGAAAGTAAAGAAAATAAAGTGCGAGAAATTATTTTACAAGGCCTTGGGAGAGATACACAAATATTATACGAAAAACGAAATAAATATGCGAATTAAAATTTAAATCGAAACGAGGGCGTTGGACCCTTTTAACTAAATTAAATTTAATGATGAAATTAATTAATTAAAAAAAAGAAATTGTGTTTTTTGGTGTTTTTTTTTGGTATTTTATGATTTTAATGAAAAAGAATTAATTAAAATAAATGCTAACCCTAATTCTAATTGTTTTTTAATTTATTAAGAAAAGAAGATTAAATTTTAACCTAAAATTAACCCTAATTAATTTACATGCATTTTAATTACAAAAATAAATATTTAATATTTTAATTATTATGAAAGAAAAATAAAAATTATCATAAACCCTAGTTCTACAAATTTCAAATTAATTATGAAAACATTACTATTAAACCTAATTTAATAACTAAATTTAATTAATGTAATTTATTTATGAAAATACTAAAATAAAATATTTATTATATTTTTTCTCTTTTCTGATTTTTTTGTATTTTATGTTTTTTATGAAAATAATAAATTAATTAAACAAAACAATAATTAAAAAAAATAGAAATAATAAAAAAGAAAGAAATAAAAAGATTGCACACCTAGGGGGTCTGCCCCTGATTTTGGAGGTTTCTCCTTAGCAATTTGGGCCCATCAACCTTGGCCTCTTTGACTTTTTTCACTCACGTACTCAAGCATTGACTATGGTTCACAGTATTCCTCAGAGCGTGGCCTTCTGATCATCTCCATTGGGCACGTGGATGGATAGATTTTGTGGGTGTATGGTGCTCCACTATGTTTAATCTGCATGTGAATATTAAATGAAAAAATATATGGAAAGGGGTGAGGACCTGGGGCTCGAACCCAGGTCCTGAACATTACCATTGCTTTAGCCTACCACTGAACCATCCAACGCGTGTTTATCATAAAATAACTAACAATTATTATGAAAGAAAAGTGGTCAGTGGCTCCAAAAACGCGCGAAGCATTTAAATGATCCAATCAACGCCTTCCACTTCATCGTCTTCCTCATGTTGTTTTTTCCTGAAAATACAATAAAACATAGGCAACGGTTTTTACACCGTTTCAGAAAGCATCTTTACAGAAAATAGCGAACAGGCCATAAGGCCTCATAAATTAGACGCGACATATGGTTTCTCTTCGTCTAAACGCCCTGAATTGAATGGCTTTGGTCTCAGACTCCAATTTTTCCTTATTCAAAAACCCCCAATTCGGAGCTTCATGAACCCTAATGAACAACAATGGCATATTTGCATATAGTGCATAAAAATACAATTAATCCATATGGTTAGCTTCAGAATACATTACTCAGTATGAATACACAATCAAAATGCCATGAAAATGTCTAAATCTTGAAATACGATTTTGAAAAAAAGTGAGAAAAGTTGGACTTCTTTACAATGATTCAAGGTGTTAGGATGGATGTTTTTGATCCAGGAAGGTTGCTTGATGTCCTTGGAAGGCAATAGGACAAGTTTCTTGGCTTGAATCGACCTGTAAATAGGTTTTCAGAATTGAGTTTTTTAAGCAAAAAGCCAAGTTTTGTTTTTCAATTTCTTGCGCAGCTGAGTGGTTAATGGCATTAGGTCTTGCTTGCAGCTTATGTATGGAGTGAATTAGGTCAAAAAATTTGATCAAAATCCTTGAATTAATGAATGCAATATTTGATTTTTTCACCATGATTTTCAAATCTTTTTTCACATGCTTTTGCTACCAAATCATGACCAATCCAATTGATTCTTTCCATATATGGTTAGGCACGAAATCTTGAGTATATAATATGCATAAAAAGATTTAAAACCTTAGGTTAAGTATTTTTCATGTATTTAATTGATTTAAATGAATTATTATTAATACAAATTCAAATAAATAAATAAAAAATGAAGAAAACCTTCCCTTTGGGCCAAATGGTCGTATGCATGCCTTGGATGATGAATTGTGGAAGAAAAATGGGCCCATTAGCAATTTTAGGTCATTTGAATCAATGTTGACTTTTCAAAATATCCAAACATTTCCCAATTTCCACAAGGCATAACTTGCTCAATGTTTAAGCTTTGCTCATGTTCTTGGACATTTTAGAAAGGTATTTGAGTCCTCTAACCAATTCCTTTGGTCCCATGTCATTTTGATTTACCAATCTCAAGTTATGGCCTTTGACTTAAAGTCCCTTTTTGTTGACTTTTGAAAATGACCTATAATGTTGAAATTGATAACTTTTTGTGAGAGCATTTATTGGACTTGAAGTGTGAAGAGGAGTTGTTGGAAATGTCTTTATCTTCAAAATGAGCTTTGGATGGAATTTTTCTGATAATCCATGTGAAAGTTATGCCCTGGTCAATTTACAGTTGACTTTTTCAACTGTCCAAATAAGGAAACTTTTGCATCTTGATGATTTTTGAGCCAAACTTTGGGAATCATGATCAAGCATTGATCAAATGATGTTTGTGGCTTCAAAATGATATGTTGACCAAAAATTTGAACTTTTGACTGTCAAATGACCATTTTGCCCCTGCAGTTGACTGTAGTGCAATTAGGGTTTTGACTGTGCAATTTTGTGCTGAAAGTCTTGAAACTTGGTATGAGGATGCTTGACCATATTTATAGGCATGTGAGACTTGATTGGACCTTTGGAAACTCCATTTTCTTGATCAGAACCAAAACCCTAATTTTGACTGTTTAGGAGGCTCTTACACTGTACAACCCTTGGGGGAATTTTGAAGCATGACTTGGCAATTTCTTGAAGAATATGGGAGGGCAAATTTTGGGGTACAACATACTGCAAATAGAACAACTGGCATAGTCATACGTATAGTAGATAAATTCACATAGGTCTGCATGCATTTTCACCAAATCTCCCCTAACCAGATTAACATCAAAAATCTGGAAGTCGCTTGGACAACCGGCCACCATATTCACAGCATTTGCTCCTCCATGCTTAGGAAGAGGATTGTCTTTCACATTAGGGCCCGCATCTTTGAAAGATAGAATACCAGACTTCACCAATTTCTTTACTTCAGTCTTTAAAGGATAGTAGTTCTCAACATTATGTCTTGGTTCTCCCTGATGAAAGGCACATGTTTGATATGCTTTGTAGTACCAAGGCAACGGTGATGGTACAACGGGAGGTGGTCAGGTCGGAACCAACTTCTTCTGAATTAATGCCGGTAGTAACTATGTATAACTCATAGGGATAGGGTCATAACTCTCCCTTCTCTGATTATTCCCTTGATTCCCGTGTTGGGATGGTCTCTGATAAGCAACGATGGTTGGAGCTACACCAACAACTGGAGTAACTGAGGCGACTTGTTGATGACGCTGATAATTTCTTCTAGGAGGATTAACCCTCCTCTCTTTCATAATAGCATTTGTATCTCCTTCCTTCTTTTTGTAAAACCCATAGGATGGATTCTTTGTATTTCCAGAACTTTCACCCTTCGTTAGACGGCCTTCTCTTAAAGCCTCTTCTAAGCGGATACCCATGCCTACCATTTCAGTAAAGTCACTTGGCGCACTTGCTACCATCCTCTCATAGTAAAAATCACCCAGAGTCTTCAAGAAAATCTTAGTCATCTCCTTATCTTCCATGGGAGGAATCACTTGGACGGCTACCTCACGCCATCTCTATGCATATTCTTTGAATGATTCCCTGTCTTTCTGGACCAGCCCTGAGTTGATCACGGTCAGGCGCCATGTCCACGTTGTATTTTTATTGTTTGATAAATGCTTCTCCCAAGTCATTGAAAGTATGGATATTGACTCTATCCAAACTCATATACCACTTCAGCGCAGCACCGATCAAACTATCTTGAAAAAAGTGAATCAGCAGACGCTGATCATCAGTATGGGTAGACATTCTCCTTACATACATCACAAGATGAGCATGAGGGAAAGTGTTGCCCTTGTACTTCTCGAATTCTGGGACCTTAAACTTTGCAGGTATCTTAACATTTGGGAACAAGCATAAATCATTCACATTCTGCCTGAACAATTCCTTTCCCCTGAGGGCCTTCATCTCCCTCTGCATCTTGTCAAACTTCTCTTAAAAATCATCCATTATGTCATAAAGACCCAATTCTTCACTTTATAGAGGAAAAGGACGACACATATCATCATTAAAAAATGGAACCATATTCACCAAAGGAGGTGCAACAGGAGCAACATGTGCCACAGGAGGTGCGGGAGTAACAGTATTTTGAACAATTGGAGCTTCTTGAGGACCAAGATTGAAACTTTCAGGTGCAAAGTTCTCTAGCATTCCCCATGGATAACCTTGAGGCATGCGATTCTGAACAACAGCTGGAGTAGCAGACACAGGAACAGTGGAGCTTCAATAGTAACCCTTGTTGGTTGAGGTTGAACACTCGGTGGCTGATTCTGAGCAGCCACCAGAGATTCCATCAGAGCAGTAAGATTGGCCATGCCGGCCTTCAAAGCAGAAACCTCCTTGTGCAGCTCGTGATTTTCTTGTTATAATTTGTCCATCTTCCTTCTGAAATTGGCTCGACTGTTGTAGTGGTGAGACAGCTTATTGAACGAAGTAAAGAAGCTTGGTAAGACACCTAGATATGCATAACAAATGCAATAAATATATGTAATATGATGCATGATATGCAATGCACATGATTTATTTTTAATATTTCAAGGGACTTAAAGATTTATAGACACATTGCAAATACCAAAATAATAACACATTTGAGATACTGAAATTTTTTATTATAATAACTTCAAAATGGATTACAAGTTTCAATGATTCCAAGTACAAGATGAAAGTAAAGTCTAAAACCCTAAAAATTAAAGCTGATGAAGATCACTTTATACGCTGGCGCTTCCTTGTAAGCTTGGCAATCTGAGCCTTCAACCTCTGGTTTTCTTCCGCATATCTGGTGGCAACCTCCTTCCAATCACCTGAATCAGGAAGTGAGCAACTAGCATTTGACTGAGGCTTAGAGGAAAATAAATCCCCTTGCCTCTCCATTGTCTCTACAACCCAACTCTCAAGAATCTCAATCAAGTCGTCTTTCTCCTTCAAGTCTGCTCTATAGGAAATCTCTAAAGTTTGGCACTTATTCTTCCAAGCATCCTTTTCCTACTACATCCTGACCAAAGCAAGATGTAGATCTTCCACATCATCCAATAGGGGAGGAGTGGTCTTCACAAACAAATCAGGCATATGTGTTTCCCGAGAATACGACATCTTCAACTGAATAGCTCTCGTTTGGACCCACTGAAGATATGGCTCCAAAGAAATAGCCCCCCCTAGGTCCCAAGGCTTTCCTACTCTTCTTATGAACGTGACGCCAGGCCTTCGCAATCTGCTCCCTAGCTTCCCTATGGTGTTCTCCCTCTTTCAGAAAGAAACTACTCAAATGAATACTATTTGGTTTATCCCTCATCAGATAACCAAGTTGCCGTCGTGCAAGAACAGTGTTATAGTTAATTCCTCCCTTTGTACCAAGAAGAGGTACATTGGGGAAACTACCACAACTATCGATAATCTCTACATCCTGGTAAGCTCGATGATACCAATCAATATCCGAGTGAGTAAGTGCCATGATCTTAGGAGCTCAACGTGGTTCCTTCCTAACATCCCAGAAAGCATCACACTGAGGCGTATGAGAAATAAACCACCGGTACAACAGAGGCGTGCAACAGACAATCATCCCCCCATGATAAGAATTCCGAAGATGAATAGAGTAATAAGCATCTCCCAACAATGTAGGAACTGGGTATCCAATCATGAAGATCCTGATAGCATTAACGTCAACAAACTTGTCCACATTAGGAAATAAGAACAACCCATAAGCAAGTAGAGCAAATATGGCCTCAAAAGCGAATGCACTCTTCATCCTGGAAAAGTAACGAGCTTTCTCCAATAAGAACTGAGCTGATAATCCTCTAATCGCTCCTTTAGTAGTCATATGGGATTCAACCTTAGACTTCTCCAGATGAATCAAAGCAGCAATCTCATGTGATTTTGGATCACCCTCTAAACCAGTGAAAGGAACACGATCGGTAATAGGTAAATCCAACAGATAAGAATACTCCTCCAGTGTAGGCATCAATTGATAATCGGGTAAAGTAAAGTAATGATACATCGGATCATAGAACTGGACCAAGGTCGAGAGAATACCCTCCTTCATCCTAAGCTTCATGAGAGGAATGATGGATCCATACTTCTTCCAAAAATCTGCAGAACATTCAATCTCGGGAATTAGACTGATCAACTCATCTATCTTGGGATCTTTGAAATTATATTTTCTGGTCTTTCTTTTTCCAAAATCCATGGCCAAAGGGTACCTGAGATATTCACAAATGGTCAACTTTTTAAGTCCCTTGAAATGAAATTCCTTCAAAAGATGCTTATGGGTGCATGGATGCATGGTGCAACAATCATACACAAGACCACAAATATAGGGTTTATAGGTTCAACGTCACGAGCATGAGGTCGAAGATACTACCCATAAGGTATGGTCTAAAAGTTATCACCTGCCGAACAAGGTTCTAGAGGTTCCCAGAGTCTACATCCTTCCTTCGGATATTACCAACTTCCCGATTAACTCGGTAATTAGTAATATTCTCAAGAAAACTCGTCTGAGCGTAGTATCGCGTGACAACTATTTCCGGATTACTTCGTCATAGCTTCCGCACTACACCTAAAAGGCCAAGATGGGTTAGGTATTCTATGGTCCTCAGCTTCAGTAGGCTCCCAGGTCGAAAGCATTATGTTTTCCCGATTACTCGGTAAACGACACTACAGTCAAAGGGGACTCCACTGAGTGGGGGATCTCACGCCTCCTTTTTTGGGATTACTCCCTCAAAGTTAACATGACTATACCGCCCGTCCTATCTTAAAGTTTTCCCAAGTCCGGGTATAGGACTTATAAGTAATCACCAAGCACCCTGAAAACCAGGAAAATCCAGACAAACATATATACAACATATAACACATAAACAACAATAGCACATATACAGATATAAAAAAAGATAGGCTCAACCCACTTAGGGATGGACCACCAAGAGGTCAATCTTTCCCCAGTGAAGTCGCCATTTTTTATGTAGCGGTAGAAATGTTTAAAACTAAGCCATTGGATTGACTATACTTACACAGATCAAAATAAAAATCGCCACCACACTTTATTGTTTCCAAAGAAATGGGAAAAGAGCGAATAACCCAAAAGAGGGGGGAAAGTTTCAAGGTAAGGGGGTTGTTTATGCAAAGGGAAGGTATTAGCACCCTAAACATCTACGGTACTCCGCATGAACCTCTTTGTAAAAATCTATATATTTTGGCTATAAAATGTTGTATGAAAAATAGATGGTGGAGGTGAGAAAAGAAGTATATTTTTTATGATTTTTGCACCCGCCGCGGTTGCGAACCTTTAGTGCCTACGTACCACCTTTCATGCAATAGGGGATCAGGGTACACGTAGTTCACCTTTTAAAAGTTTTAAAACACAAGTGTGTTGGTTAATTTTATGAGATAAAACATCATCGTCGTCATCTGTGTGGAAAACATACTTACAACCTACAATTATTAGATTGGAGAATTTGCATCATCTCAAAGTGGAGGATATGTCTTGGATTTTAAAATCAACAATGCCTCACTCAACACCCAAGTGGAAAATATCTCTCTTCACTACATATTGTAGAAGTATAGTTGTTTGCATCTGTGATACGGTGGCAGAACCGACAGTTTGACGCTGTTTGCGTTTTGCGTTTTATGTTTGCAAAATGTCGCAGTAAGCAAGAGTCGCCACCGACTTTTATTTCATCCAATCGGAAAGGAAAAAAGTACAGAAAAAAATCCTTTTTCGAGATATTTTGAGTACGAGGGGGTAGATTATAGAAAGGGAAGGTGTTAGCACCCTTTCTATCCATGGTTTTCCATGGGCTCTTAGGTACTTTCTCATTTTTTTAAATTTCTTGTGTATGTGCTTTGTTATGAAAAGTTTGACTTCGTGATAACCCTTGTATCAGTCCTCAAAGGTGTGACGAAGTTGTTTTGAAAATTGTTTTGAAATGTGTAAGTGTGAAGAGTTTTGATTTGAGCAAGTACCTACTAGCATCTACCTACTCAAAAAAAGATCGTTTCTATTCTCGTTTCCTTTAGACAGCATTATCCTACTATTGAGAAATAGGTAGCACCGTCGTTGGATTTGTAAGGGTCAATTCGAAAGGGACGTACGATCACTAAAGCAACGTTAGGACACCTTAGTAATAGCTCTAGAGTATTAAGATCATATTCGAGGCAACATT
Source organism: Vicia faba (assembly GCA_948472305.1). NCBI lineage: Eukaryota > Viridiplantae > Streptophyta > Magnoliopsida > Fabales > Fabaceae > Vicia > Vicia faba. The sequence continues at coordinate 77,247,981 of OX451735.1, forward strand.
TCCGAGGCAACATTTCCGAGGCAAAATTTTATCCTTTGGACAGGAGGGCAACCACTAAAGCATCCTATACTTGATGATCATTCACCGAAGGCAACCGAAGTGTGAGTATACCCTAAGAGTGATATGTGCGAGTGATCTGTTTTCAATTATTTAGTCTTTACACATTAAGGTTTTTTAATTGGATTAATTTGTCATGCATTCTTGTCATACAATCCTATTAGCATACATCTAAACAGTCAAATATTTGCGAGAATTAGAATGCGAGAAAGTAAATCTACGCTATTACAAGGCTTCGGGGAAGGGAATTAATTACATAGCCAAAAACCCGGAATAAGCGATAAGTAAAAAGTCCTAGATTAAACTATTACAAACCATAAGCAGTTACAAAAATATTGGCAAAAATAAATAACACGCGCGCGATGAATCAAATACGAGATAATTAGGGTTTTGACCCTTGACTAGACCTAATTGCGATTGATTAAAAAAAAGTTTTTGTCATGTTTTGTTATTTAAGAAAATAGAGAAATTATTAAATTAAAAAGAAAATCCTAATCCTAATTAATTTTAATTTAAGAAAAAAAAATTAATTTAGTCTAAAACCTATTTTTGTATTTTTATTTATTTGAAAAAAAAGAGCAAAATAAAATTAAATTAAAAGTTTTAACCTAATTTCTATTTTGATTTTATTTATGAAAACAAATTACAATTTCCTAAGTTAAACTAAATTAAATCAATTTTGATAAATGAAAAAAAAAACTAATCCTAATTTTGTGAATTATTGATTTTATGACTTTTATGAAAAATAATTAATTTGTGAATTAAACTAAATAAAGAAAATTAAAAGAATAAAAAATGAAATAAAGAAAAGAAATAAAAATAATAGTAAATGGCCTGGTGATATTACTGAAAAGGGGGTTGGAATATGAATTTTCTGGGCCCAAGGTTGATAGCCCGTTTTGACTTTGCCTGATTCAATGCACGCGTTGACCTGGGGCGCATGGTGGGCCTTCAGTGGAATGGCATTGGATCTGGAGCGCTGATGAATTGGATGGCCAGATCTTGATGGCACACGGTGAACCTCCTGATGTGTAGCGTGCTGGATTACCTATTGAAGAAAATTATGAAGAAAGGTTGGGACCTGGGGATCGAACCCAGGTCTTCATGCACGTTTTGAATGCACGCTTGCCATCTATGCTGCAAATGTTATTTGTACATATAATAAAAACAAAATATAATATATGGAAAATAATGATTATTGGAAAAACGCGCTAAAGTTCAAACTGCCCAACCAGGGAGTGCCACGCATCATCTTCTTCCTCCCAACTGTCGTTTTAGCCCAAGATACTTTTACCTTCGGACATTACGCTGTAGCTACAACCCCGTGTATCTCAAAAATTGTCCACAGGCAAGATAAATGACCATGGCTGTTACCAATAAACTCGTCTCATCCTCACGAGTATCATGGTACCAGAATCAACATTCAATTTAACCTGTATTGGAAAGCCCTAAAACCAAACAAAAAAACCTAGCCATGGAAATTTTGCATACAGTCATCAAAAACGCAATTGAATAGAATGAATAGCTTGTAAACTCAATAAGGAACAATAATATGTAATCAAAACATGCCAATGATGTATAAATCAATGAAAACTATAACAAAATGTTTTGGCTAACTGTGTGACTGCTACAACGTGTTTCAGGACGTCGGGAGGCTTGCTAATGATTGGAACACGATCCTGAGACGTCCAGTAATCGATTGGCAAGGTGAGGATGGCTTGGGATGGCCTGTAACTTGGAATTGGATCACCACTTTTTCTTGAGATTTTTCAGTTTTGTTCTTGCTCTGCACGACTGTTCAACCTCTTCTCTTGCCTTGGATCTCTTCTGTATATGTAATGCAACATATTAGGTTAACAAAAACGAATTCAATCTTGCCTATTAGTAAGATTTGATTTGGTCTTTCATGGCATATGATATCTTTCCAAACTTTCTTCAATTCAATCTTTTTCCACCCAAATTAGCCTTGCACGAATTGATTCTCAATTGACAGCACATAAGATCTTCCTTCAATGCAAAAATCATCCCTAAAACACATTATATGATTTATTTAGATTTATTTGATTTTATTTGAATTTTAAGTGAATAAAAATCAAAATAAATTAAATAAATAAATAAAGCATGGAGGGTCCCATAGGTCATGGACTATGTTATCATTGAAGTGCAAGCATAAAAAGTTGGGGCCATTTAGCAAAAAATGCAAATTTGAGCACATTTGACTTTTGGCAATTTTGCAAAAAAGGTCAACTTGACTAATGCATAAATCTCTCAATTTTGACCTTAGAGAGGTGTTCTTTGGATTTTTAGAAATCTTAGGATGTCCTCTAAGCAAACCTTTTGGTCTCATCTCAATTGAGTCTTCCATGTTCATGTATGAAGCTTTGACCCAAAAGGTGTTTTTGTTGACTTTTCAAAATGACCTATAATGTCAAAACTTATATATTTTTTTGAGTGTATTTTTTGAGCTTGGGAGATGAAGATAAATTATAGGTAATTTCATCCTCTTCTAAATGAGCTTTGAATGGGTCATTTCTGATAAAGTATGAGAAAGTTATGCTTGGTCAAATTTGAGTTGACTTTTCCTGCAAAACCCTAATTTAGCAACTTTTGGGTTTTGATGAATTGTGAGCAATCCTTGATGAATCATGATCAACCCTTGATAAAATGATGAATTATACTTAAAAATGAGGATGTTGACCAAAAATCTTGAAGTTTGACTGTATGTGAGCCACAATTGACTTTTGACCTATCATAGTTGATTTTCAGGCCTTTGAGCCATTGACTTAGCAAACTTCCTCTGCAAGGCTTGAAACTTGACATGGATGATCTTGAGAACATATTAGGAAAATGGTGAGCATTTGGGATCCTTTGGACTCAAGCATCTTGATGAAAAATGAAACCCTAATTTGAGGTAGACTGCCTTAGGAGAGAGTTTGTCTGGTCAACTCTTGGACTTCCTTGAGCAATTTGAGGACCTCACTTGACATATATTGAGAAAATGGGAGGGAAAATTTTGGGGTACAACAGCTGCCCCTGTTCAATCTTATTAAACCTGAGGATGTAGATTGGCTTGTCTGCCTTTCGATATCTGAAGGTAGAAGATGATTGAACACTAGAGTGCCCAGAAATTTGCACTCGTATGAAGTGATTTGTGATATCGGGAATGGGCTTATAGATGCCATTTGGTAACTGCTAGAGAATTGTCGGAGATGGACTTAAAGATGCCATCCGAAGAGATGTCCATCACATAAGAGATTCTTTTGCGAGGACCCGTATACATGTTGTTGAGGAGGACTTCGCTTGGGAATGCTGGTTTCTGTCTTGGGAGAAATAGAGTTTTAGGAGCTTCAGTTGTCCGTTGCTCTGCTGGGGAATAATTCCGGTTTGGGAAGCGGAAGTAAACTGTGTGTTTGGTCGTGGTATATGCTGCACCGTGACTTTCTGGGGACATGTGAAACCAAATGTGTTTGATTGGGTCCCAGTCTTACAGTGTTATGGACTGTTGTCTGGGGATAAGAGAGGCAGAAACCGGGTAGTAAGGTTATGAGAAGGAATATGGGTAGTAGGATTACTTCGAAATGGGAGCCGGGGTAGTAAGGCTGTGAGAAGGAACCTGGATAGTAGGGTTACTTCGATATGAAATCCTGGATAGTAGGGCTTGAGAAGGAACCTAGATAGTAGGGTTACTTCGATACGGAAGCCTGGGTAGTAGGGCTATGAGAAGGAACCTGGATGGTAGGGTTACTTCGATACGAAAGCCTGCATAGTAGGGCTGTGAGAAGGAACCTGGATGGTAGGGTTACTTCGATACGAAATCCTGGATAGTAGGGCTGTGAGAAGGAACCTGGATGGTAGGGTTACTTCGATATGAAAACCTGGATAGTAGGGCTATGAGAAGGAACCTGGATGGTGGGGTTACTTCGATATGAAAGCCTGGATAGTAGGGTTGTGAGAAGGAACCTGGATGGTAGGGTTACTTTGATACGAAAGCCTGGATAGTAGGGCTGTAAGAAGGAACCTGGATGGTAGGGTTACTTCGATACGAAAGCCTGGATAGTAGGGCTGTGAGAAGGAACCTAGATGGTAGGGTTACTTCAATATGAAAGCCTGGATAGTAGGGCTATGAGAAGGAACTTGGATGGTAGGGTTACTTCGATATGAAAGCCTGAATAGTAGAGCTGTGAGAAGGAACCTGGATGGTAGGTTTACTTCGATACGAAATCCTGGATAGTAGGGCTGTGAGAAGGAACCTGGATGGTAGGGTTACTTCGATACAAAAGCCTGGATAGTAGGACTGTGAGAAGGAACCTAGATGGTAGGGTTACTTCGATATGAAAGCCTGGATAGTAGGGCTATGAGAAGGAACCTGGATGGTAGGGTTACTTCGATATGAAAGCCTGGATAGTAGGGTTGTGAGAAGGAACCTGGATGGTAGGGTTACTTCGATATGAAAGCCTGGATAGTAGGGCTGTGAGAAGGAACCTGGATGGTAGGGTTACTTCGATATGAAAGCCTGGATAGTAGGGCTGTGAGAAGGAACCTGGATGGTAGGGTTACTTCGATATGAAGGCCTGTATAGTAGGGCTGTGAGAAGGAACCTGGATGGTAGGGTTACTTCGATACGAAACCCTGGATAGTAGGGCTATGAGAAGGAACCTGGATGGTAGGGTTACTTCGATATGAAAGCCTGGATAGTAGGGCTATGAGAAGGAACCTGGATGGTAGGGTTACTTCGATATGAAAGCCTGGATAGTATGGCTGTGAGAAGGAACCTGGATGGTAGGGTTACTTCGATATGAAAGCCTGGGTAGTAGGGCTGTGAGAACTTGGATGAGGTTGCATTTATTGCCGATGATTACTCTATTTAGCTTCGAGTGTTGATCATGTACCTGCTGAAAATTGTTGATAGTAACTATCTTTTCCTGAAATAAATACAGGGTTAGTTATGTGCGATGCATTAGATGCATTGTATGCTGACGTTCTCAAAATAAATGAGACTATGTTATATGTGATGTATGCACATGTCATGATGTATGAACATGAAATACTGACGTAATAATCTGAATCTGGGAAAATAAATCCCTGATTGCTATAAAAACCATAGTTCCTCTACTTCTGTTGGGGATGGTGAACAAAGATGACTAGTTGGGGATTTTCCCCTTGGCTGGTAAATATTCCGCCGGACGAGACTCTGTCTGAGGATAACTCTGTGGGGGATAACTCTGTTGGAGAGGAGATACTTTGTTGATAGATCTGCTGATTTGGAGAAATAAACTCAGTCGGGGATTAATTTCCGTTGCTGGTAGTAATGAATTCCATTGGAGATTGAATTTCTTCTTGTGAGAGAAATAAACTCTGTTTTGGGGAAAAAATTATCGACTCACTCGCGATTGTGAACCTCATATGGGGGGAGTCATGTCCTGCTCGGGGAAGCTGACATCACCGTCTTTAAATATTTCTTACTTTGTGGGGAGTGTACGTACCACTACTCATGTTCTCAAACTGATTCTACCTTGGTACCTGATGGTCAAAGTAACTGTAAGGTTTAGGCACTTCTTGTTTTCGCTGCTCCTAGAATTACGAGTAATTGTCTTTTGTTTTTTCATGTAAATATTTATGAGCAGCAATTATTTTCAAATGCATATATCAAAAATGAACCATTGGACGTTCTAGCAAAACAAAACAGGAAAAAGAAAATAAATCAAAGCTTTGTGAAAATGACTTGTATTGATTTTGAAGTTGGCCTGTAATAGGCGTTTTGTACAAAGAGGCTGACGCTCTAGTAAGAGAACGCCGTCGAAAGATAGAAATTACAATTTGTGTTTTAAGAAAGAAAAAACAGCTATGTGAAACAATCCCATCGGATTCTAACTTTTCTATTGCCTTTATATCTTCAAGCGTCTCATCACTTTGCTGCTTGGTCGAAGGTAGATCAGATTGATTGGCGTTGTCTGAGCTTGACAGTTGATACCGAAGTCTGGTTGCAAGATGATCCAATGAGACATAGTGTTACACTTTGGTCCTTAATTTTTTCCTGGACCGCCCTTTCGGGTTTTCGGTCCACCGGGATACCCTTTTTTTCCCAAGTCGCCTTTTCAGCTTTTCGACTTGCCGGGTGTACAGATTTTTTTGTTTTCATCCCTTACTTTTGCCCGAACCCTTTTGGTTCGCCGTGAAGCCCTTATTTTTGCCTAGGCCAGTCAACCTAGAGGGTCTTTGATCATGCGTAGTATCTTTTCACTATGTCTGCATTGACGGGGTAAGGAAGGTCGTCACCATCCATGGTGATCAGAATCATAGCTCCTCCCGAGAAAATGTTTTTAACCACAAATGGCCCTTCGTATGTGGGGGTCCATTTGCCCCTGGAATCACCTGGCGGTAGTATGATGCATTTGATCACTAGATCCCTGACTTGATATTCCTGACGTTTGACTTTCTTGTTAAAAGCCTTGATCATTTGCTTTTGATATGTCTGACCATGACAGATAGCAGTAAGTCTCTTTTCGTCGATTAGATTCAGCTGATCAAGTCGGGTTTGGATCCAATTGTCTTCGTTCAAAACTGCATCCTTCATAATCCTGAGAGATGGTATCTGGACTTTGATGGGTAGGACTGCCTCCATGCATATGCTAAAGAGTAGGGTGTTTCCCCTGTCGATGTCCGTGCTGAGGTACGGTACCCATGAAGAGCGAATGGTAACATCTTGAGCCAGTCTTTATATGTCACTGTCATCTTCTGCATAATCTTCTTGATGTTCTTGTTAGCCGCTTCAACAGCCTCATTCATCTTCGGCCGGTAGGGAGAAGAGTTATGATGTTGAATCTTGAATTGTTTGCATAGCTCGGGGATCATTGTATTGCTGAGATTTGTACCATTGTTAGTAATAATCCTCTCTAGGACACTGTATCAACATATCAGATTGTGTCGGATGAACCGTGCCACGACATTATTTGTTATTGTAGCAAAGGAAGCTGCCTTAACCCATTTCGTAAAGTAATCAATTGCTATCAGAATGAAACGATGCCCATTAGACGTAGTAGGTCTGATCTCGCCGATCATGTCGATGCCCCACATTGCAAAGGGCCAAGGAGTTGTCAAAACATGCAAGGGAACCAGAGGTACATGCACCTTATCAGCATAGACTTGGCATTTATGATAGGTTCGAGAGTGTTGATGACAATCGGCTTCCATGGTGGACCAGTAATACCCTGCCCGTAGGATTATCTTCGCCATGGTATATCCACTGGAATGAGTTCCGAAGGTACCTTCATGTAACTCTGCCATGATCCTTTCTTCTCCGCTCTTGTCCACACACTGCATTAAGGTTAAATCATGGTTGCGCTTATAGAGGATACCATTACTGATGAAGAACTTCGCAGCGAATCTTCTCAGAAACTTCTTATCATTAACAGATGCCCCCTCGGGGTATTCTTGAGCCCCAAGATACCTCTTCACCTCGTGAAACCAGGGTTTATCTGCCACCTCTTCAGTCTCAAGGTCACAGCAATGTGTCGGTTCATCCAACCTCTCAATGGTAATCTGGGGAGCTTCATTGTCCCACCTGACTTTGAACATAGAAGACATGGTGGCTAGCGCGTCCGCCAACTGGTTCTCCTCTCTTGGGAAATGTTCAAAGGTTATCTCCTCAAAGTATGGGAGCAATGTCAGTATATACTCTTTGTAAGGAATAAGATTCGGGTGCTTCGTATCCCACTTGCCTTTGATCTGACTTATCACTAGAGAGGAATCTCCGAATACACTCAAGAACTTGATCCTTAGGTCAATAGCATCCCGGAGACCCATGATACACGCTTCATACTCCGCCATATTGTTGGTGCAGTTGAAACATAATCGGGCGGTGAATGGAGTATGACAGCCCTCAGGAGATATAATTATAGCGCCAATGTCGTTACCCAAAGAGTTTGATTCTCCATCAAAATACATAGACCATTGGGATCCCTCCTCGGGTCCTTCATCCGGTCCAGGTTCTTCGCAGTCGGTCACCAACATGATGTTCTCATCCGGGAACTCGAAATTCATGGACTGGTAATCATCCATGGCCTGATGCGCCAAATGATCCGCCAATACACTCCCCTTGATTACTTTTTGGGTTGTGTATTGGATGTCGTACTCGGTTAAGATCATCTTCCATCTTTCTATCCTTCCGGAGAGAGCGGGCTTCTCGAAAATATAGTTGATCGGATCCATCTTTGATATCAACAAGGTAGTGTGAGTCAGCATATACTGTCTCAGTCGGCGAGCAGCACATGCCAAAGCGCAGCAAGTTTTCTCGAGCAATGAGTATCGGGTCTCACAGTTGGTAAACTTTTTGCTAAGGTAATAAATGGCGTGCTCTTTTCGACCAGACTCGTCATGCTGTCCCAGCACACACCCCATTAAATTGTCTAGCACTGTCAAGTATAATATCAAAGGTCTTCCTTCAATTGGAGGCATCAAAATTGGTTGTTCTTGAAGGTATTCCTTGATTCTTTCGAAAGCGGTCTGGCATTCATCATTCCATTTTACCACTTGATCTTTCTTCAGCAGCTTGAAGATTGGCTCACAAGTAGCAGTCAGATGTGAAATGAACCTAGCGATGTAATTCAGACGTCCCAAGAAACCTCTAACTTCCTTCTCTGTGTGGGGAGCCGGCATTTGTTGTATGGATTTTACCTTTGCAGGGTCTACCTGAATACCTTTGTCACTGACAACAAAACCCAGAAGCTTACCAGACCTTACCCCGAAGGTACACTTGTTCGGATTCAACCTCAGCTTGTACGTCTTCAACCTGTCAAACAGTTTCTGGAGATGATCAAGATGCTCTTCTTCAGTCTGGGACCTGGCTATCATGTCATCAACATAAACCTTAATCTCGTGGTGAATCATATCATGGAACAAAGCGACCATGGCGCGCTGATAAGTTGCCCCAGCATTCTTCAACCCAAAAGGAATTACCTTGTAACAGAAGGTGCCCCACTGTGTAACAAAGGTTGTCTTCTCCATGTCCTCAGGAGCCATCTTGATCTGGTTGTAGCCAGAAAAACCATCCATGAAGGAGAAGATCTTGTGTTGCGCGGTGTTGTCGACTAGAACATCAATGTGGGGAAGTGGGAAGTCATCCTTGGGACTTGCCCTGTTCAGATCTCTGTAGTCCACACACATCCGTACCTTACCATCCTTCTTAGGTACCGGAACAATGTTGGCAACCCACTGCGGATAAGAAGTGACAACTAAGAACCCTGCGTTGAACTGTTTGATGACCTCTGCCTTAATTTTCTCTGACATTTCAGGGCGCATACGGCAGAACTTCTGCTTTACCGGAGGGCAATATTCTTTGGTCGGCATGCGATGCACCATAATATCAGTGTCCAAACCAGGCATATCTTCATAGGACCAGGCGAAGATCTCAACATAATCGTGCAGCATCTGTATTAGCCGTTGTTTGAAACTAGGCTCCAGATTCGCACCTATTTTAACCTACTTCCTGTCTTCCTTTGTACCCAAATTCACTGACTCAATTGGCTCTTCATGATGCTGTATGGCCCTCTCCTCCTGCTATAGTAGTCTAGCAAGTTCTCCAGGCACCTCACAATCATCCTCACCTTCGTCCTCGGCTTGGTTGATCAAATTTTCAAAGTCATAACTGGCAGTAGCAGAGCTGTTATCAATGGGATCCAGAGTGGATATGGATCTGCAGTATGATACGTGAGTGTGTGTAAGAGAATAGTTGTTTTGATAAAGTGGGAGACAGAAAAGAAAAACAAGGAGCGCAAAATTTGTAATGCAAGAAACGTCCAATGTTTTATTAATGATATATGAAAATGAAAAATAATAAGCCCTCACAAGCAAAGCCAAGGTGCCTCGGGCAAGGCATCGGGCCGTAAAGTTTTAAACTGTTTATTACAACTCTTAAAACAAAAGTCAATTACTGCGGAATAAAAGAAACAGGTATGAAGTCCTTCGTCGTCCAGTTATTCATTCCACGATTAGTTGTTGGGTAGATCCAGCTGTCGATGTCTGAATCTTCTTCATTGTCCTCAATTGCATTAACTCCCTGATTGTTGATGTATAGAGGAGGTCTTCCAATCTGCGCGCGCCTAACAGCCCTTTGAGCCCCTGTAGTAAAGCCCAAACCAAATTTGTCAGTTTTGTGAGTGAAATCAGGTAGTCGACCCCAATTGGTACACCCACCTTCTTCAACAACAGCCTTGGCATCCTTGAGAGAAGCCATCTTCAGCGGAGGTTTGTTGGTAGTAACTTCAGTTGACGCCAAAGTCTGAGGGACCTCTTCGAAGTTCTGACAAGGAGTTTCCATGAACTCCCCATCCATCTCCATATAACGGAAGGAATTGAGATGACTCAACATATACTCTTCTTCACCTTGCACCGTGACAATTTTCCCCTGCACTGGATACTTCAGCATTTGATGGAGTGTGGAAGTAACTTCCCCAGTCCTATGGATCCAAGGAAGACCCAGCAAGCAAGAATATGACGGCCTGATGTCCATCACATAAAAGGTGGACCCAAAGGTCTAAGAACCCACTCTGACAGGGATGTCTACCTCCCCGTGCACCATCCTTTTTGATCCATCAAAAGCCCTTACCACAATGTTACTCAACTTTAAAGTCAAACCCTCACAATCCAAACGGTCCAACGCTTTCTTCGGCAGAACATTCAACGAAGACCCATTGTCAACCAGCACATGAGCCATAGTGGTGCCTCTGCACTCAATCGAGACATGCAAAGCATCATTATGATTCATCCCCTCAGCAGTCAGATCCGCATCTGAAAATCCTAGCCCATTGTCAGTAGTCAGGCTAGCCACACAATCTTTGAACTGATCTACAGTAGTTTCCTACGGCACATGCGCAGTCTTGAGAAAGGCAATCAAATCCTTTGCATGGGCTTCAGAACACAATAACAGAGACAACATGGAGATCTTTGACGGGGTCTACCCCAGCTGTTCGACCATATTGTAATCGCTTTTCTTGATAATTTTTAGTATTTCCTCTATTTCTTGTTTAGAGGCTTCCACAATGATTTTTCTAGGCGCCTCCGTCCGAGAAGGCTCACCTATGATTTCTTTGCCCCGAGTCCCAGATGGCTCGGCGACAGGGGTGATAGCTGGAGTAATAACTAGAACAATAGTTGATGTACTAGCAGATGGAATGACAACAGGTTTGTGGACAGTCGGAGGGGAAATCTCGGGAGAAAAAAGTCTTCCACTTCTGGTGACCTTGCTAGTCCCGACAATATTACTGAGATCAGTATCAGCTTCTTCATCCTTCAAGTCTGTTTAATACCATGGTAATACACATCAGCACCATAGTGCCATGGGACAACCTTATCTGAAGTGTATGGGATGGGACCAGGAACAGTGATTATTAGCGGAGCAATGCTTAGAACAGGTGTAATCCTAACAGGTTTTCTCGAGGAAACCTTGGAAGGATTGGCGAAAATGGTTATGATAGTGACATCTTCATTGGGAACAACAGGAGTCATAGTCTTCTCGAACAAAATCTCTTTATTATCCATCAGGCTCTGAACACCTGACTTCAACAAGTGGCAACCAGCAGGTAGAATCGAGCACATGTGGAAACCTTCACCACAACCCAGAAATAAACCGGCCAACAACAAATTCCTCTTAACAGTCATGAGAAGAGTAGAAATTTCTTCAACAGAAGTCACAAACAGATCATTGTCAACAACATTAATCCCACGACCTTGTTTGGGCATAGGAGCAGGTATTACATTCGACTTTTCTGGAGCATCAAACTCTATCTCCTTGGCTTCCAGAAAATCTTGTACTTTGTTTCTCAAAGCGCAGCAATCATTGGTATCGTGGCCAGGACTCTCAGAATGATAGGCGCACCGCGCGTTGGGATTGTATCTAGGAGAGGTAGTGTTTGGATTTTTGGGAGCCTTCCTCAATGTGGTCAAGTTGGATCTCAGCAAGTGAGGTAACACTTCAGCCAATGTCATGCTAATGCGGGTAAACTACCGTTGTGGTCTTTCCACCCTCTGTTGATTGTTGCATTGTGGAGCAACAGCGGGTCTTGGTATCACTACAGCATTTACCGTTGGACGGTGTTCAGATCTGTTTTGGCCCCTCGGGCTATAAACTGCATTGGCTTCCTTCTTACCGGTAAAAGGTTTCTTTACTGAACTCGAAGAAGCATCCTTATGTATTTTACCACTTCGAGTTCCAGCCTCCACTCTTTCTCCAGTTAAAATCAACTCGGTGAAACCGGATGATGAGCTGTCAATCAAGTGGTTGAAAAATGGACCAGACAGCGTCCCCAAAAACATATCAACTAATTCCCTATCAGACAAAGGGGGTATAACTCTTCCATCCAAATCTCTCCATTTCTGAGCGTAATCTTTGAAACCTTCACCTGCACCCATGGACATACTCTGGAGTTGAGTACGAGTGCGAGCAAGGTCGGCATTATACTGATACTGTTTGTAGAAAGCAACATCAAGATCTTCTCAGTTTCGAACATTGGCCCCTTCCAACCGGTAGAACCATTCAAGCTGAGTCCCTGACAAACTATCTTGAAAGAAGTGCACTCACAAATTTCTATCAGCAGTGTGGGGTTGAATTTTCCTGACATAAGAGCGTAGATGGAGTTTTGGGCAGGACACTCCATCATACTTAGCAAAAAATGGAGCCTTGAACTTCTGAGGGATGACCACTTCCGATACCAGTCCTAGTTCTCCGAAATCCAAACCAGGTATCTTCTGAACTTCCATAGCACTCAGACGGTCTTCTAGATGCTTGTACCTATCCTCGGCAGGAGGATATTGCTCATCATCAAAATTAGTATCATTATCAGAGACTGTAGGACTAGGGTCCTTTTCCTCTTCTTGGTTCTCCCCTACCTTGGATGAAGAGGTCATATCAGTTTGATGCTTCAACCTTTCTCCAAACCTTATGCCCATATTCAGAAGACCGACCTTCTTCTTCTTCTTCTCTTTCAGAATAAGGGTCTTCAGATCCTCTTGCCCCTTTTCCAGACTGATGAACATCTGTTGGAACTGGGCGTTCTGTGCCTGGAGATCTTTGATGGCTTAATCAGAAGACATTTCTGCTGAAATAAACAGCGAAGAAGATAAGAAACCTGTAGTGGTACCTGTGATGATGTGCATGATAATGGGATGCGCATGTAATGATTTCAAAGACTTCGGGAGATTTAAATTTGCAAACCAAAAATAAACAAACTTTTATTAGCTTAACTTTGAAAGGTTCAACAATGCCCTTAAGGCGTTACAAATAAGTAAGTAAAACAAATCTAAAACTAGAAAAGCAAAATCAAAAGTCCCATGGACGCTTTCTCTTTGTGCTGATGTAATCATTGAGCACTCTTTCCTCCTCGAGCTACCTGGTGAGCTTCAAAACCTTCCTCTCTTGCTCATGGAACTGCTCCTTGTAAGTATCTCGTTCATTCTTCATCTGAATCCAAGACCTTTGTAGCTCCCCAAGATCAGTGGGCATGTAAGGGTAGAGAACCGTGTAAGGAATGTCGTCTTCGGTAGTGGGTTCCATAATCACTGGTAATACTGCCGCATAAGGCATCACAAGCTTCTGGGCACGAGCTCGGACCCATTGGAGGCAAGGCTACGTAGGAAGGGAAGTCTTTGGTCCCAACTCATGGGGGTTAGATCTATTTACCATGCCCCAAGCTCGTATGAACCTCCGGCGATGCCCCTTAACATCATCCTCATAGTCGAATGCAATATCCTCGAGAAGTAACCTATGGGGACCATCTCTTCGAGCACGACCAAATTGTCGCAAAGCTAGACAAGGATTGTCAGTTATACCTCCTCTGATACCAAGTAATGGGACATTAGGATACCCCCCACAACGATCAATAACAGCAACATCTTCCATAGCCCGGGAACACCAAAGAATATTTGTATGAGCAAGTGACATTATTCTATGCGACCAACCCAAACCTTCTTCGTTTTTCAGCACAGACTTAGGGAGGTGAGAAATAAACCACCTCGACAATAATGGCATGCAGCACATAAGAGTTCCTCTTCTCCTCGTGGTACGACTATAGAGAGCATGCAAGATATATCCAAGCAAGGTAGGCACAGGATTGCGAGAAAGGAAAATATTGATAGCATTCACATCTACAAAGGAATTCGGATTAGGGAAGAGAACCAAACCATAGATAAGAAGAGACAAGACGTCTTCAAAAGCCTGAAAATCTAAATCATCCTAGAATAGCCGAGCCTGGTCTATCAGAAATTTGGCTAGAAAACCCTCGACTCGGCTTCGAGTTTCCCAATTGGATACCACATCGGCCCATTTCAAATGCAAAGCTGAGGCAATGACTTCTGGCTTAGGAACTTCTTCCATACCTGTGAAGGGTACCTGTTCAAGAATGGATATGCCCAATAGATGAGAGAATTCCTCCAAGGTGGGTACCAACTGATAATCTGGAAAAGTGAAACAGTGATGCTCGGGGTCGAAGAACTGAAAAAGTACACTCATCATCTGTTCAAGAAGGCTTGAAGTAACCAGGCTGAAAAGTTGACCATGTCTCTTAATGAACATAGAAGTTTTAGAAATTCTTGACACTAGCTCTTTGAGTTGGGATGGTATCTCCACAAAGTTGACTCGGATAGTCTTTCTACGTACGGAAGCCATGATCTGCAAAACAGAACAAAGATAAATTCCCTTGGTCTTTGAAATGGTTAGTGTGATGAAGCATGAATGCTATGTTATGATGCATGATGTCATGATAAAACAACAGGTATAGCAAATAACAGGTATTGCAAAGACAAATAAGTCACACAAAGCCCTTAGGTTTAAGGCTTGCATGAGGTCAAAGGTAATACCCTCTTGAAGTTAAGTTGGTTTCAACCTGTCCTAGAAAAAGTAACTGGGTTCTAGAGGATCTCAATATCACTGACCATCCTCCATCGGTCATGGTTTCAGCTCACGCAATCTTTTCTTGTGGCTGGAACTATTCCGAGAGTATAGTCTCAATGAGTGTAGCATCGAGTATCAACCAGTTCTCAGCTTTAGACCGAGGCCGGCTATCTCACTACTTTCTAATGGCCAAGTTGGGCAATTAAAGGTTCTAAGGTCAGTTGATTCTTAACGACACCACGCGGCAGACCCGTATTCTCCTCGTTTCTCCACAAGGGATACTGGTACCAACCAAAGTGCCACACCAACGTAGCCAATGCTTCAACCGTATCGGTCTACATTGTACAGTTCCCTCACAGTCTATTGCTACTTACCTAAAAGGTATCACCCAGATCCGGGTTAGGATCTATAGTAACCCCAAGCAAAACCCTTAAAATTAAAGCAAACAAAACAATCAAGAGAAACAATTATGATGAACTAGATCCTAAGGTATACCCCACTTATTAGATCCTCAGCAGAGTCTCCAGTTCTGTGATATGGTGGCAGAACCGACTGTTTGACGCTGGTTTACGTTTTGCGTTTTGTGTTCGCAAAATGTCACGGTAAGCAAGAGTCGCCACCGACTTTTATTTCATCCAATCAGAAAGGAAAAAAGTACAGAAAAAATCCTTTTTCGGGATATTCTGAGTACGGGGGGTAGATTATAGAAAGGGAAGGTGTTAGCACCCTTTCTATCCATGGTTTTCCATGGGCTCTTATGTACTTGCTCATTTTTTAAAATTGCTCGTGTATGTGCTTTGTTTTGAAAATTTTGACTTCGTGATAACCCTTGTATCAGTCCTCGAAGGTGTGACGAAGTTGTTTTGAAAATTATTTTGAAATGTGTAAGTGTGAAGAGTTTTGATTTGAGCAAGTACCTACTAGCATCTACCTACTCGAAAAAAGTTCGTTTCTATTCTCGTTTCCTTTAGACAACACTATCCTACTATTGAGAAATAGGTAGCACCATCGTTGGATTTGTAAGGGTCAATTCGAAAGGGACGTACGATCACTAAAGCAACGTTAGGAAACCTTAGTAATAACTCTAGAGTCTTAAGATCATATTCGAGGCAACATTTCCGAGGAAACATTTCCGAGGTAACATTTCCGAGGCAACATTTGATCCTTTGGACAGGAGGGCAACCACTAAAGCATCCTATACTTGATGATCGTTCACCGAAGGCAACCGAAGTGTGAGTATACCCTAAGAGTGATATGTGCGAGTGATCTGTTTTCAATTATTTAGTCTTTGCATGTAAGTGTTTGTTTGTTGGCATTATTTTTTGGTAAAACAAGATTTGCGAATATCATGACTGATGTCATAACATTCTGGGATAAAGGTACATTCTACATAAGGAATGTTCTACAGGAACTACTCAGTATGAGTGATTATCATGATCATTAAGCTATGATCATATGTACTGAATTCTACCAAAATCAGTGAGCAAGATACATGATGTCATAACCAATGTTAAGACATCCTGTACTGATCAAGTTGTTGTGCAGATTTATTATTCCTGAGAATTTTCAGGAAACTGATGTGCTACTCTGAATTGAAGATTTTTGTCCAGATCAGCTGCTCACGTGGACATTAGGTTAACCTTGCTTAACTCTAATCTGTTATGAAAAAAAATCCCTAGACCAAGTATTTAGGTTAACTTTAGTTAACCCTAGCTATTTTTATGGAAGCCCTAAAAGAAGAATAGTCTGCTTATATATTTCTCACGAAGCCTAATGGACTGCAGCGCTTTTGACAAAAGATCAATAAGGCATTGTATAGTTGTAACTACTGTGAGCCAAGCAATTATCGTTTTGATAAGTGACTTGGAGTAGGATTTGGTTGTAAGGGTTGTTTATCACTCAAAGCTTTGAAGCACGAGTGTTGTGTCTCTTGATTAAAGCTTTGAAGCAAAATCAAGCGTGTGTATTGAAGAATGTCTTCATAATCTCATTAATCAATAGATTAGTATCACTGTTGTGATTGAGGGGGAGTGAGTAGGAACTCATATTTAAGTAGGACTTAGATTGAAGTTGCATTGGGTAGGTCTTAAGTGAAGGAGATAAACTGGTTGGTTTATTCCTAAATTAATACCTTTTATAGTGAATTTCCTCCCTGGCTTGGTAGCCCCCAGAGTAGGTGTTGTTACACACTGAACTGGGTTAACAATTGATTATGTTCTTTACTGTATTTTAAATTACTGTTTGGAGTGTGTACAAGTTTGTCATATACGGTGTCATAACATTCACTGTGACATTAAGTATCTGTTGCCAGAATTTCACTTGGCATCAGAGCAGACACCCTGCCTGTCTTTCTGGGTGAGATCTAGGGATATTATTTTCTGGCGCTATGGACAAGGAAGGAGGATTTCGGAACAGACCACCTATTTTGGATGGATCAAATTATGACTACTGGAAACCTCGTATGATTGCCTTCTTGAAGTCATTGGACAAAAAGGCTTGGAGAGCTGTTGACAAAGGATGGAACCATCCCACCATAACTGAGAAAGATTGGACGACTAGTCTGAAACCTGAGGAAGAATGGAGCAAAGAAGAAGATGAGTTAGCCCTGGGTAACTCTAAAGCATTAAATGCCTTGTTCAATGGAATTGATAGAAACATATTCAGACTAGTACATCAATGTGAACTGGCCAAGGATGTTTGGGACACTCTCAAAACCAACCATGAGGGTACATCCAAAGTAAAAATGTCAAGACTTCAGATGCTCACTACCAAATTTGAGAATCTAAGGATGATGGAAGATGAGACCATTCATGAGTTTCACATGAACATCTTGGAAATTGCCAACACCTCAGGAGCATTGGGAGAAAAGATGTCAGAAGAAAAGCTGGTGAGAAAGATTCTCAGATCCTTGCCTAAAAGGTTTGCAATGAAAGTGACTGCTATAGAGGAAGCTCAGGATATCTGCAACTTGAAGGTTGATGAACTCATTGGGTCACTTCAGACTTTTGAGATGGGGATCAGTGACAATGTTGACAAGAAAAACAAAAGCATAGCCCTTGTATCCAATACTGAAGATGAAAGCAAGGAGAGTGATGAAGAGAATATTCCAGAAGCTATAGCTATGCTTGGAAGGCAGTTCAACAAACTCATCAAGAGAATGGACCCAAAGTCAAGGTCAAATGTCAAGAACATTTCCTCTGACATTAGCAGATCCTATGACTCCAGCAGAAGAACTAAGTCTGAAGAAAAGGGAAATCAAAGCAGGGGAATCCAATTCCATGGATGTGAAGGATATGGGCACATTCGAGCTGAATGTCCTACCTTTCTTAAGAAACAAAAGAAAGGAATGTCTGTTACTTGGTCTGATTGTGACTCAGAAAGTAACTCTGAAGAAGAATCTGCTAAACTAGTTACTGCACTATCTGGTATTTGTAACTCTGATTATGATTCTAGTGATGAGGAAGTGACATTTGAAGAACTTGTTGACTCCTACAAGAAGCTATGTATCAGAAGTGCTGAAGTCTGTCAGCAAAATGAGAAACAGAAAAAGCTTATAGTGAAGTTGGAGGCTGAGAAGAAGGCAGACACTGCTACTATAAGCCATCTCGAAGGTGAAGTTCAAATGCTGAATTCCAAACTTGATCAGATGACTAAGTCTGTCAAGATGTTAACAAATGGAACTGACAAGTTGGAAGAAATCCTTCAGGCTGGACAAAATGCAGGAAACATGTCTGGTCTAGGATTTGTGGCTGCAAAGAAATCTGTTGTTGACAAGAAAAAGACCAGGCCTGATAAATAAATGTCAAAGCAAATGTCACAACATAGGACTCAACATCAAGAATAGAGAAATGTGAAGAAAAAGTATCAAAGGTGGAGATGTCATCATTGTGGAAGGTTTGGTCACATAAAGTCATTCTGCTTCAGATTATATGGATATCCTAATCAGACCCCATATGTCAAACCTAAGACTAACAAGGCACCATATACTCAACAGTGGAAGAAAAAAACTGCAGCCCTGATAGCTCACACCTCCCTTAGAGTTTCTGCCAAGGAAGACTGGTACTTTGACAGTGGATGCTCTAAACACATGACTGGAATCAAGAATCTGCTGAATGATGTCAAACCTCATACTACTAGTTATGTCACTTTTGGAGATGGTGCTAGAGGAGAAATCAAAGGAGTTAGAAACTTGGACTGCCCTGGAGTTCCAAACCTAAATGAAGTGTTGCTGGTAAATGGTTTGACTGCTAATCTCATAAGTATCAGTCAATTATGTGATATAGGATTCAAGGTCAACTTCACCAAGTCTGAATGTCTTGTAACTAATGAAAAACAAGAAGTTGTAATGAGAGGAGTCAGATCAAAAGACAACTGTTACTTATGGGAGTCTGAGAACACTAACTACTCCTCTGTGTGCTCTATAGCCAAAGAAGAAAAGGAAGTGAAACTGTGGCACCAAAAACTTGGTCATTTACATCTAAGAGGGATGAAAAAGATCATATCCATGGAGGCAGTCAGAGGGATTCCAAGGCTTCATATTGATGAAGGGAGAGTCTGTGGTGAATGTCAGGTTGGAAAGAAAACTAGAATGTCACATCCAAAGATAAGACATCTGACCACCTCTAAGGTGCTAGAACTTCTACATATGGATCTGATGGGTCCAATGTAGGTGGAAAGTCTTGGTGGAAAGAGATATGCCTATGTTGTTGTGGATGATTTTTCCAGATTCACCTGGATAAACTTCATTAGGGAAAAGTCTGATGTATTTGATGTATTTAAGGAATTGTGAAAAAGAATTCAAAGAGAAAAAGAAGGATGCATTGTCAGAATCAGAAGTGATCATGGTAAGGAATTTGAAAATAGTAAGTTTGATGAGTTCTGTTCCTTAGAAGGAATCAATCATGAGTTCTCTTCACCTATAACTCCTCAACAAAATAGAGTTGTGGAAAGGAAAAACAGGACTATACAGGAATCTTCCAGAGCAATGATACATTCCAAAAAGCTTCCTATTCATTTTTGGGCTGAAGCTATGAATACAGCCTGTTATGTCCATAACAGGGTCACCTTGAGAAAGGGAACATCATCCACCATTTATGAACTATGGAAAGGAAGAAAGCCTACAGTGAAGTACTTCCATGTCTTTGGGAGCAAATGTTATATTCTGACAGATCGTGAACAAAGGAGAAAGATGGACCCTAAAAGTGATGAAGGAATATTCCTAGGATACTCTACCAACAGCAGAGCATATAGGGTATTCAATTCCAGGACCAAAGTTATGATGGAGTCTATAAATGTCATAGTTGATGATCATCATGAGGAAACAAATGTCCCATATGATGTTGAGACATTCTTTGATGCTTCAACACAAGTGTCTAAAAAGGATGATGTGCCTAATCCTACTCCATCAGAGTCTGAATCAAATGAAGCTAACAAAGATCCTTCCATCAGAATTTAGAAAGATCATCCTAAGGAACTCATCATAGGAGATCCTAACAGTGGAGTCACTACAATATCTAGAAAAATCATTACAAACTCTTGCTTTGTGTCTAAGATTGAACCAAAAAATGTTAAAGAGGCTTTGACTGATGAATACTGGATTGGAGCAATGCAAGATGAATTGAACCAGTTCAAGCAACATGAAGTATGGGATTCCTAGACCAGAAGGAACAAACATCATTGGCACAAAGTGGATCTACAAGAACAAATCAGATGCTGAAGGAGTTGTCACCAGGAACAAGGCAAGGCTTGTTGCTCAAGGATACACTCAAGTTGAAGGGGTTGATTTTCATGAGACTTTTTCTCCTGTAGCCATACTGGAATCAATCAGACTTCTATTGGGAGTTGCTTGTCTCCTTAAGTTCAAGCTATTTCAGATGGATGTGAAGAGTGCCTTCCTAAATGGGTACTTAAATGAGGAAGTATATGTGGAACAGCCTAAAGGATTTGTGGATCCAAACTGTCCTGATCATGTCTACAAATTGAGGAAAGCTTTATATGGTCTGAAACAAGCTCCTAGAGCTTGGTATGACAGGTTGACAAAGTTCCTCACTGACAAAGGATACAGGAAAGGAGGTTTGGATAAAACTCTTTTTGTCAAAGATGAAGGAGGAAAGATAATGGTAGCTCAAATTTATGTTGATGACATAGTGTTTGGAGGAATGTCAGATAAAATGGTTAAACATTTTGCTAACCAGATGCAAGTTGAATTTGAAATGAGCCTTATGGGAGAATTGACCTACTTTCTTGGACTACAAGTCACACAAATGGAAGACTCAATTTTTATGTCTCAAAGCAAATATGCAAAGAATATTGTCAAGAAGTTTGGGATGGAGAATGCCAGTCATAAAAGGACTCCTGCACCTACTCATTTAAAGTTGTCCAAAGACACAAGTGGGGCAAATGTGGATCAAAGCTTGTACAGAAGCATGATAGGAAGTCTTTTATACTTAACAGCCAGCAGACCTGACATTGCCTTTGCAGTTGGAGTATGTGCAAGATACTAGGCTGAACCCAAAGTAAGTCACATCAACCAGGTGAAAAGAATTCTGAAGTATGTGAGTGGAACTTACAATTATGGCATGTTGTACTCTCATGGATGTGAACCAACTATGTCTGGTTATTGTGATGCTGATTGGGCTGGTAGTGCTGATGATAGAAAGAGCCTCTGGAGGATGCTTCTTTTTGGGAAATAATCTTGTCTCTTGGTTCAACAAGAAACAAAACTGTGTGTCTCTATCTACTGCTGAAGCTCAATACATAGCAGCTGGTAGCAGCTGTTCTCAAATGATCTGGATGAAAAAGATGCTGACTGAGTATAATGTCACACAAGATGTCATGACATTATACTGTGACAATCTGAGTACTATTAACATTTCCAAGAATCCTATACAGCACAACAGGACTAAGCATATTGACATTAGACATCACTTCATCAGAGATCTTGTGGAGGAGAAGGTGATTAAGCTGGAACATGTTGCCACTGAACTACATCTGGCTGACATTTTTACCAAGGCACTTGATGCTAGTCAGTTTGAAAATTTAAGGGGCAAGCTTGGTATTTGCCAATATGAAGAGATGTAGCAATTAATTTTGCTTAAAACAAAGGATGAAAGAGATATTTTAATCAAGTCTATTCTGATTGGGCTAATCATTTGTTTCCCTCCTTCTTTCCAAAAGTTTAAGAAGAGGAATAGACATACTTATATCTCCCTCTTCTCTTTTTTCTGCAACATTCTCCATTCCCTCAAAAGAAGATTTCACACACGCTGTCACTTGTTTTCTCAATCTCTCAAGATGTCTCAACAATTTGTGTCATCATCTTCATCAAAGGCAACTGCATCTTCCTCACCCACTGACACCGAACTTAGGGCAATCGTAAACTACATGGATGCTGATGTTCTTGAGATAACTCCACTTCGTGAAATGGAAGCTGATCCTACTAAGGTCAAGAATCTGCGAACCAGACATGCAAGAAGATCACAAGATTCTCCATCTGGTAAATCTTCTCAACCATCATCTTCTGTTCCTCCAGAGATAGCTAATAGGGAAGGTTCTGCTTATGTGCATCAAGCTATTGCCAGACTAGTCACTAGGATTCTCAATGAGAATCACTCTGTTCCTGGAATATCTGTACCATTGAACCAAGAGACTGCTAGCCCTAATGTAGAAAGGGATCCCAATGTCACTCAGAATGTTGAGACACCTGATGACAACATTAAGAAATCTCCAGAAAAACCTGATGATCACCAGACCCCTACTGACAAGGCTGTTGAACCTCCTGTCATTGATGTTGATGAAGAATTCTCTGACAATGATTTAATTGTCAATATCAACCCTAGCATAGCTAGAAGGATGATGAGTAGAAAAGAGAAGCATAATGCTGCCCAAAGCCCCTCCAAAGAGAAAGCTACTAAAGTTGTTCATGAGAAGGCGAGGCCTGAGAACAAGGCTGAGAAGAGGATCAAAAAGATGGAACTTTGAAAGGGAAGGGTAAGGTAAAAGCTAGGGTATCTGTTGGTAGTCTCTCAAAACCCTTGAGACAACCTATAGCCAAGAAAAGAAAGGCTCCTGAACCCTCTGAATCTGATGAGGAATCAGACTTTGATTTTGATGTTGAGAGCAATGTTCCAGACATTCCTCTCAGGAAGAAACCCTCTTCTAGCAAACTGCCTAAGGTTGCTGAAGTTGCCATTGACAACATCTCCTTTCACCATCCAGAAAATGCAAGCAGGTGGAAGTATGTGTTTCTGAAAAGGATTGCCTTGGAGAGGGAGCTGAACAGAAGTTCTATTGAGTGTAAGGAAGTTATGAATCTAATCAAAGATGATGGCCTGATGAAAACAATGGTCAAGTTTTCCAACTGCTATAAGATTCTTGTCAAAGAATTCATAGTAAATTTGTCTGGTGGTTGTGTTGATGGAAAGTCAGCTGATTTTAAGAGTGTTTATGTGAGAGGAAGGAAGGTAAATTTCTCTCCTACTGTGATAAACAAATACCTAGGAAGGCCTGATGATGCTCAACCTGAGCTTGAAGTTACTGACAACCAGGTTTGTCAAACCATCACTTCCAAGCAAGTCAAGCACTGGCCCTTGAAAGGGAAGCTAACTGCAAGCAAGCTGAGTATGAAGTTTGCCATACTGCACAAAATTGATGCAACTAACTAGGTTCCCACCAACCACAAATACACCATTTCCACAGGTTTGGGAAGATTTATCTATGTTGTTGGAACCAAAACAAACTTTGATTATGGCAACTACATCTTT
This sequence comes from Vicia faba, assembly GCA_948472305.1. NCBI lineage: Eukaryota > Viridiplantae > Streptophyta > Magnoliopsida > Fabales > Fabaceae > Vicia > Vicia faba. The sequence continues at coordinate 77,271,681 of OX451735.1, forward strand.
GATCAAACATTGAAACATGCTGAGAGTTGTGCTATTAAAGGCCCTATTGCTTTTCCCTCTCTCCTGTGTGGTATAATCATTGATCAGTATCCTGATATCCTGGTTGAAAAAGACTTTGTGTGTAAAAGAGCCCCTGCACTTGGTTTTCACTATAAGCTGTTTCAGGGAACACATGTCCCTGACATTGTTATGACATCTGCTGAGACATCAAATGTCAAAGCTCAATCCAAGAAAACTGATGTTATAGATGTTCTAAAAGAAACCTGCAGAGAGCTTGATGCAAGAAAAAGGACTCTTGAAGAGCTGATTGCTAGACTGGAACAGGAGGAGAATGAAGAACAAATGAGGGAAGAGGATGCTGATGAAGAACATCATGATGCTGCTGAAAATAGTGCTTCCTCAGGGGATGACAGTACCTGAAGGTCTGTGTTTGCTGAAAAGATTATTGCTGGAACTTGTTGCTGCTAAATGATACCTTCTCTTTATTTCTGTGTTTTTTTTTAATTTCCTTTTGGATGACTGTATAACTTAAAGTACTAGTATCTTTGGCCTCTTTATGGCTAAAAAGGGGGAGAAGAAATTGTGGTAATTTTGGTAGAATTAGATATTGGTAGCTGTTATTAAAAAATTCTGCTGCATTCTAATCTCTGATTGTTTAGGGGTTTTAGCCAAAAATTTGCCAAAGGGGGAGTTTGTAAGTGTTTGTTTGTTGGCATTATTTTTTGGTAAAACCAGATTTGTGAATGTCATGACTGATATCATAACATTCTGGGATAAAGGTACATTCTGCAGAAGGAATGTTCTACAGGAACTACTGAGTATGAGTGATTATCATGATCATTAAGCTATGATCATATGTACTGAATTCTACCAAAATCAGTGAGCAAGATACATGATGTCATAACCAATGTTAAGACATCTTGTACTGATCAAGTTGTTGTGCAGATTTATTATTCCTGAGAATTTTCAGGAAACTGATGTGCTACTCTGAGTTGAAGATTTTTGTCCAGATCAGCTGCTCACGTGGACATTAAGTTAACCTTGCTTAACTCTAATCTGTTATGAAAAAAAAGCCCTAGACCAAATCTTTAGGTTAACTTTAGTTAACCCTAGCTATTTTTATGGAAGCCCTAAAAGAAGAATAGTCTGCTTATATATTTCTCACGAAGCCTAATGGACTACAGCGCTTTTGACAGAAGATCAATAAGGCATTGTATAGTTGTAACTACTATGAGCCAAGAAATTATCGTTTTGATAAGTGACTTGGAGTAGGATTTGGTTGTAAGGGTTGTTTATCACTCAAAGCTTTGAAGCACGAGTATTGTGTCTCTTGATTAAAGCTTTGAAGCAAAATCAAGCGTGTGTATTGAAGAATGTCTTCATAATCTCATTAATCAATAGATTAGTATCATTGCTGTGATTGAGGGGGAGTGAGTAGGAACTCAGATTTAAGTAGGACTTAGATTGAAGTTGCATTGGGTAGGTCTTAAGTGAAGGAGATAAACTGGTTGGTTTATTCCTAAATTAATACCTCTTATAGTGAATTTCCTCCCTGGCTTGGTAGCCTCCAGAGTAGGTGTTGTTACACACTGAACTGGGTTAACAATTGATTGTGTTCTTTACTGTATTTTAAATTACTGTTTGGAGTGTGTACAAGTTTTTCAGATACGGTGTCATAACATTCACTGTGACATTAAGTATTTGTTGCCAGAATTTCATTGCACATTAGGGTTTTCTAACTGGATGAATTTGTCATGCATTCTTATCATACAATCCTATTGGCATACATCTAAACAGTCAAATATTTGCGAGAAAGTAAATCTACGCTATTACAAGGCTTAGGGGAAGGGAATTAATTACATAGCTAAAAACCCGGAAAAAGCGATAAGTAAAAAGTCCTAGATTAAACTATTACAAACCATAAGCAGTTACAGAAATATTGGCAAAAATAAATACGAGATAGTTAGGGTTTTGACCCTTGACTAGACCTAATGGCGATTGATTAAAAAAAAATTGTCATGTTTTGTTATTTAAGAAAATAGAGAAATTATTAAATTAAAAAGAAAATCCTAATCCTAATTAATTTTAATTTAAGAAAAAAAAATTAATTTAATCTAAAACCTATTTTTGTATTTTTATTTATTTGAAAAAAAAAAGAGAAAAATTAAATTAAATTAAAAGTTTTAACCTAATTTCTATTTTGATTTTATTTATGAAAACAAATTACAATTTCCTAAGTTAAACTAAATTAAATCAATTTTGATAAATGAAAAAAAAACTAATCCTAATTTTGTGAATTATTGATTTTATGACTTTTATGAAAAATAATTAATTTGTGAATTAAAATAAATAAATAAAATTGAAAGAATAAAAAAGGAAATAAAGAAAAGAAATTAAAAAAAATAGTAAATGGGCCTGGTGATATTGCTGAAAAGGGGGGTTGGATTATGAATTTTCTGGGCCCAAGGTTGATAGCCCGTTTTGACTTTGCCTGATTCAATGCACGCGTTGACCTGGGGCGCATGGTGGGCCTTCAGTGGAATGGCATTGGATCTGGAGCGTTGATGAATTGGATGGCCAGATCTTGATGGCACACGGTGAACCTCCTGATGTGTAGCGTGTTGGATTACCTATTGAAGAAAAATATAAAGACAGGTTGGGACCTGGGGATCGAACCCAGGTCTTCATGCACGTTTCCAATGCTCGCTTGCCATCGATGCTGCAAACGTTATTTGTACATATAATAAAAACAAAATATAATATATGGAAAATAATGATTATTGGAAAAACACGCTAAAGTTCAAACTGCCCAACCAGGGAGTGCCACGCATCATCTTCTTCCTCCCAACTGTCGTTTTAGCCCAAGATACTTTTACCTACGGACATTGCACTGTAGCTACAACCCCGTGTATCTCAAAAATTATCCACAGGCAAGATAAATGACCATGGCTGGTACCAATCAACTCGTCTCATCCTCACGAGTATCATGGTACCAAAATCAACGTTCAATTTAACCTGTATTGCAAAGCCCTAAAACCAAACAAAAAAACCTAGCCATGGAAATTTTGCATACAGTCATAAAAACGCAATTGAATAGAATGAATAGCTTGCAAACTCAATAAGGAACAAGAATATGTAATCAAAACATGCCAATGATATATAAATCAATGAAAACGAAAACGAAATGTTTTGGGTAACCGTGTGACTGCTACAACGTGTTTCAGGACGTGGGGAGGCTTGCTAATGATTGGAACACGATCCTGAGACGTCCAGCAATCAATTGGCAAGGTGAGGATGGCTTAGGATTGCCTGTAACTTGGAATTGGATCACCATTTTTTCTTGAGATTTTTCAGTTTTGTTCTTGCTCTGCACGACTGTTCAACCTCTTCTCTTGCCTTGGATCTCTTCTGTATATGTAATACAACATATTAGGTTAACAAAAACGAAATCAATCTTGCATATTGTGAAGATTTGATTTGATCTTTCATGGCATATGATATCTTTCCAAACTTGCTTCAATTCAATCTTTTTCCACCCAAATTAGCCTTGCACGAATTGATTCTCAATTGACAGCACATAAGATCTTCCTTCAATGCAAAAATCATCCCTAAAACACATTATATGATTTATTTAGATTTATTTGATTTTATTTGAATTTTAAGTGAATAAAAATCAAAATAAATTAAATAAATAAATCATGGAGGGTCCCATAGGTCGTGGACTATGTTATCATTGAAGTGCAAGCATAAAAAGTTGGGCCCATTTAGCAAAAAAAAATGCAAATTTGAGCACATTTGACTTTTGGCAATTTTGCAAAAAAGGTCAACTTGGCTAATGAATAACTCTCTCAATTTTGACCCTAGGGAGGTGTTCTTGGACTTTTTAGAAACATTAGTGTGTCCTCTAAGCAACCCTTTTGGTCTCATCTCAATTAAGTCTTCCATGTTCATGTATGAAGCTTTGACCCAAAAGGCGTTTTTGTTGACTTTTCAAAATGACCTATAATGTCAAAATTTATATCTTTTTGTGAGTGTATTTTTTGAGCTTGGGAGCTGGAGATGAATTGTAGGGAATTGCATCCTATTCAAAATGATCTTTGAATTGGTCATTTCTGATAAAGTGTGTGAAAGTTATGCTTGGTCAAAGTTGAGTTGACTTTTCCTACAAAACCCTAATTTAGCAACTTTTGGGTTTTGATGAATTGTGAGCAATCCTTGATGAATCATGATTAACCCTTGATCAAATGATGAATTATACTTTAAAATGAGGATGTTGACCAAAAATCTTTAAGTTTGACTGTATGTGAGCCACAGTTGACTTTTGACCTAACACAGTCGATTTTTAGGCCTTTGAGCCATTGACTGAGCAAACTTCCTCTGCAAGGCTTGAAACTTGACATGGATGATCTTGAGAACATATTAGGACAATGGTGAGAATTTTTGATCCTTTGGACTCAAGCATCTTGATAAAAAATGAAACCCTAATTTGAGGTAGACTGCCTTAGGAGAGAGTTTATCTGGTCAACTCTTGGACTTTGTTGAGCAATTTAAGGACCTCACTTGACATGTATCGAGAAAATGGGAGGGCAAATTTTGGGTTACAACAACATCACTACAAGGATTGACAAGAGCCTAATATTTTGAGAAAAGTTTAAAGTAAAAGCCAAAGTGGCAAAAATGGTTTGAAATGAGATTGATTGACTTTTAGTCTTCTCACAAAAAAAATGTCAAAGTATTATTAAGTTGATTGAGATCTGTTTATGAAAAATGTTTTGAAAATGCATGGACCTAAGTCCAAATTTATTATGAAAATAGTTCAAGCTTCAAAGCAAGAAGAGTTTTCAAAAGGAGGAAGAAGATTTTTGAAATTAAAGAAGATGGGAGGAGAAGAAGAGACTATCCTAAAGCATAAGGTAAAAGCTAGGGATAAGGACCATCTAACCAACAAGAAGCCAATACTTGACATTATGAGTCAAGATATAATTCCCATTCCTTGGATTGGAACCAAGCAAGCAAAGATACTAGACCTCTTGAGAAAAACCAAACTTTAAGTGTATTAAGTCTTCACAAAAATTGGGAGAAGTAACGACTGTATACAAGTGAATTCCAGATTACAATCAAGGAGTGTAATCATGATAACCTACACACATAACAAACAAATAACCCAATGTCTTGAGGTAAACCTCAAAGCTCCAGACAAAATATCAATTAAGGTCATAAGGTCTCCAACATAGGCCAAGGTTTCTAACCCTAAGTCCAAGAAGTTCAATACTCCATAATGCCAAGGGTAGTAACCAAATAGTCCAAGTATCATTAAAGCCTTTTTAGGATTCATGTTGATTATTAGGTGTCTTGAAAAAATAAAAGAAAGGATCAAGTGAGCAAAATAAAGATAACAGGGATATAAATGCTCAAGTGAGCAAAATACAAACAACATGAAATGTAATGCTTAAAGTAAATGGTACATAAAGCATAAAAAATAAAATCATAAAGTGAAACAAATTAATAATTAGTGGTTAGTTGGATGACCATATTGAAACTTGCATTTGGAAATCATTAGAGGATTGGTAGAACCAAAGCCTCCACACAACAAGTTGCATTTGCTTTTTGTCAAGTATATCTTCCATTTGGAATCCTCACAAGTACCATTTAATGATCAACGATGTTTAAGTGACCCGCGTTGACTAAAAGTGTTGTAGGTCCATTAGAGGATTGGTAGAACCAAAGCCTCCACACAATAAATCTCAGAGTTATTGGATCAAAGGGATCAAATTAACATACTTGGACTTGCAAACATAGGTTTGGGCCACAAATGATCATTTATTCGAATCGGGACAAAATTTAGCGTTATGTTAAGCAATCATAAATGGACTTATATAGAAGTCGCACCTATTTTGAGGTCGGTCAATAGCAATTTATGCACCATTTGTTTTGAGACATGATATAGAAATCATGCTCCAATAACACTTAGTACAATAATAAAGGGATAAGATGAAGAGGGGTGGGGAAGAATATACAAACCACATTTGAATTAAATTTTAATCAAACTATTATTAAAATCATTCATCCATTTTTATGGAGTTAAACTCAACACCATGGATCCAATGATGTTAACAAATTTCATAATCAAAAATTTAACCCAAGATTATCCAGAAAATAATCACAAAATAATATTGCATTTAATATTTACATTAAAAAGGTTTTAAAATGTTTTAAAATAGAAATAAAAGAGAAAAATATCAACTATGTTCAAATTAATCAAGAAATAAAAAGTAAGACCATAAAAAAATAAGAAAAGGACTCAAATGTTTTTACAAAATTTTTGGTAATTTTTTAAAGTTAGAAACTATTTTTTAAAATTAAAAGAAATGAGTAAAATAAACCAAAAATGATAAAAAAAAATAACAAAGTCAGAAATAAAAAATAAATGAGGTCATCAAAATTTGTCACAATATCATTAGATCAATCCATTTTTTTTCACAATTTAAAAATACATAAAAGTATTTTTAAACATTTAAAATAATTCAAATAAAGTGAAAAAATATAAAAAATATCAAAACACAAAATAAAATTGTGAAAAAAATAAAAATCAGAAAGAGAAAAATCAAAAATATTTTTCATAATTTTTTCAGATTTTTTGGACTAAAAATAAATTTTCTATGATTTTTTGAAATTTAAAACAATTAAAATAAAAATCAGAAAATATAATATCAAACCAAAAAATATGGGTCATCTGATCAATGTCAAAACGCGTTAGTAAACAGATCAAGTGGACCTGGCGCGTTGTGCATGTTATGGACTTTAGTGAATAAAGCACTGAATCATTAATTAAATCAGATTTCAAAAAAAACAAGTGGCGCGCCCTCATTGGTTAGAAGATGACACGTTGGTCATCTTCAACCTCCAGCTAACGTGAATTGCATGTCTCTCAAACTGGAAAATCAGAAGCTCAGACATATGCCATTCGCTTCGTCTCTTCAAGACGAAGACAACCACACATTCGCGACAAATTTATATAAACTATAGCTCAAGCAATTTGGAAGGAAAATTTTGAAAAGGGATTTGAAATGTCATAGTCGAAATGTGTTTCCAGATAAAAGTAAGTGTTGCGACTAGAACCAGGGCAATAAGAGCTTCACAATGATATCAAAGTTTTGAAGAATTGATGGAGAAATCTACCTATTGAAGTTGAGTTGTCGAGCTCTGAAACTGGACTTCTATGGAGCAATATAGGACACGATTCTTGAAGGTAATTGTATGGTTAGCTTCAGGGAAGATCAAGGAAGGTGAATTGATAGAAAAATTGGATTTAAAGAGGCATGAACATTGATTACAAAGTTACAGAAAATTGAGTTATGGAGCAAGTTTGGCAGGGTGATTCTGGCTATTCAAGCTTGAGAAAATGAATGGGATAGTTCATGTATTTATAGGAGAAACAAATGGGATCAAAAGGAAGAGTGAATGATGCATTTTGGAGGGAATTCGTGTGAACCTGATGCACGAGTGAAGTGTGATCTCATTTTCACCAAAACTCATCCAATATTTGCGTTTTGAGGTGCTAAACACTTATGGCAAGTTTTTTAATCAAGTTTAAATCAAAAACACACATAAATGTTGTGATTAGAGGCCACATTATGGATTTCAAAATTCTGACTTGGTGAGAAATTTAGTTCTAAGTTACCAATTTCAAAACAATGGCATTTTCAACCCAAGGGGTCTTTGGGCTTGATTCTTGATGCTTTAGAAATACGAGGTTACGGGCTTTGAAATGGAAAAAGAATGGAATCAATTGGATGCTTGAGCTGAAAGTTACATTGAGTCAAAGTTGGGGGGAAAAGGTTGACTTTCCATACTTAGAAATATTTCAAATTTTTCTTCAAAAGTGACCTATAATGTTTTGCATCTAAACATGGCCTTCCACTTGGAATTTTCTCTTGATAAAAAAAGATGGCATGAAATAGACCTCTTGAATGACATTTTGAAACTTCAACCATTCAAAATATCCAAAAATCCAGAGAGTTATGAATTGTTGAAGTTGGCAAAAAATCATGAAATGATCTATAATATTTTGTATCCTTAGGGAATCTTCCATCCATTTTATCACTATGCATATAAAAGAAGGAATAAAGTTCACATCCTCAAGATCATTTTGGAAAAAGAGTGGGCTCAAGGTGATAAAAATTGACCAAGTTATGATTATTTGAAGTCACACATGAGAAATTTGTGGTTCATCTGGAGGACTTGTAATCTTTCTTCATCATCAAGCTTCTTCCACATGAAAAATCCTTGAAACTTTTGAAGTGATTTGTTAATAACCCTCTTAAGAGAAGGATGTCTTTGGAATCACTCGAAAATACCATAATATGAACAAGATATCCTTCTTTGAAGTTCAAAACCCTAGCTCATAGATCAAGAAAATGCTTTGAGGAACTTTGACAATTTTGAACAACCTTTTTGTACCAACATTGTTGCTTTGTAAATAGAAGTTATTGAGGATGATAATTAGAACTCATAACAACCAAAACAACTTCCATATATTGAGAATTGAGAGAAATATGCACTTGTGACCAATGGGAACAAGACCTTGTCCAATCATGACAACCTCTTCCATCAATCCCTTGTACTTTTGAATCAATTTTGATAACTTTGAAATGTGGTGAACCAAAATAAACCTTGCCATTCCATTTATTCCAAAACAACTTCAATGGTGAGGTTTGAATTTCTCAAGCAAATGACTAGGGCATGGAAATAAACTCATGAACCCATGAAGCAACTTGCTAAACCTCATTTCCTTTACCTACATTATTAACAAGTAAGACAAACCAACATTCCATTTTATTAATTAGAAATAAAATCAAGACAAAAATACTCATTATCACAAAAGAAAACAAGTCAAGGTGCTTGGGGATTCCTCAAAGAGCAAAGCTAAAGATAGGGAGAAGAACCAAAAGTCCTAATGTGATCTCGTTGTGATTGAATCAACATGGTATGATGAAGGGATCTTAGGGGCAAAAATTGTGTGCAATAACTCCCATGTGTTTTACCTTAATGGGTGAGTAGACCTTTGTTCTCCCAGAAGAAACTATAGGCGCGCCTTGCATGTTTTTAGGGGGGGGGGGCAAAATTCGGGAAGTGGTGACTTTTTTATTTGGTTCTGAATCCTGTAGGGAATCTGAAAGGCTAGAATGAAAACTAGCCAAACTATAACCCTTATGTTTGGTAGGACTAGTACTGAGTCAGAGTCACTAAGTGTATCCGGAATAGTCAGGTCGATAAACTCACCATCAGCAAAGTCAAGATTTTCATGATGGTGAGGGGAAGAAGCTTCTGACAAAGGGGTGTAGTCAGGTACGCATTGTTATTGATCAGAGGTGTTGACCTAAATAAAGTAAGAAAAGGTATTAGCAGAAACAAATTCAACAAGCAGAAAACAAAAGAAACTAGAAAACAACCAGCTAATACCTGTTTCGACGGATCAATATCGACAGACATGTCCTTAGCTGAAACGTCAGTGAGATTTCTCGCTGGGCTTTGAACCTCATCAACCCTAGGGGCACGAGTTGGAGTAACCAGAGTTGTGTCGACCACGATGGTGTCAGCGCCCAAATCCGAAGTGGCTTCAGGATTTTCGACCAAAACCACATTACGTCTCCTTCTTGTAATAAAAGGAATTTCGACGTCAGCTGGCTCCTCTGTTTCATCAACAAGTTTCAAGCCAACCTTTGCTTCAGCACCTTGGGGTATATGTGCCTTTGTCTTCTTCTTCTTCTTCACCGCCTCACCTTTGGTGAAGGAATCTCTGTTCCTCTTATGACTTTTGGTTTTGTGGGAATATTGAGAGGGCTGAGCATCAGGTGATGGATACAGTATCAAAGAAAGATGTAAACCAAAGCAATTGTGTTAGTCGATAATGGAAGTTTTGAATCGACCGAATATACCTTAGCCCGCTCATAAGTATGTTTTTATCCTTCTTGGACCTTTTGGATTTGTCAGAGGGAGCAGCCAAATCCGCTGAGCGTTTTTGACTCTGGAAAACAAGGGAAATATTAATACAAGTTTAGGGCGTAAACAACATAGAAACAAGAAGTATATAAATATACCCACCGAAGAAGCCTTCTTGAGTGAAGAAGAAATGGGTTCATCGTCGGAAGGTGTGTGGTCAGGAATGATCTACAAAATTAAGCTGAGTCAGATATGCCAAATCAAGAATGATAGCTGACAGAAAGTTGAAGTTTAAACCTGACGCGTTGGAGGTTTTTGTTTGCCGACAGAAACGGCTCCCTCCTGATCTATTGGTATAGCTATAAGACAAGTGTAAAACAATCAGATAAGCAACCAAAGTAAAACAGGAAGGGGGTAAAACTTTCCAGAAATCGTTACCAATTTGTGTAGTCAAAAGTACTCTAACATATCGGAGATCATAATTAAGATGCCCCGAATAGTTAGGTAGGTAATACTTCGTCAGTACCACTCTATCGGCCTTCATCCTATAGGCATTTTTCATATCTGGTATGGAGCAATACCACCAATCAAAAATAGGTGGGCCAAAGGCCAAGGCCAAAGGGCTGTATGGAAAAGGAGGAAATTTGATGTTTCCAAAATGAAGAGCATAAAGATATTTCTCTTTCGCATAACCAGAGATTTTTAGTGTCAAGATTCTATTGGTTACCTTCTCCTTTAATTCGACAGCGGCCTCATAGATGGTCTGACGAAGATCATTAGGTCGTTACACAATTCATAAGTAATTCTGGAAATCTCGAATTTGTTTAATATGAGTAATCTTACATTTGGTCGCCTTTGCCTACATGTTTGAGAAAGATGTGGTTAATTCAGTCAGTTTAGCATTAGAATCACCAATGAATGTAACAAAATATGTCTGCCACCAAGTTTCAAATTCTTTGGTGCAGTAAAAAAATGGTTAGAAAGGAGTGAGAGTCAGTGTGGGCCTTTGTGCCCATAGATTCCTTATATCATCCTTGATCATTTCGAAGGGTTGGTTAGTTGTGATGTCGACCAGAAGCCCATGTGAATTGAACAAAGATTTAGGAACAAGTTGACAGAGGCCAAATTGTCGAGCCACCAAGTTAGGCTGGTAAGCGACCAAACTTGGGTTTACACCGACAATCAAAGTAGATAAAAATTTGAGGAGCAAGTAACGCCTCCAAAGGATTAAAGAATTTTTCTTGTCCTCTTCTCTCGTGGGTGGAAAAGCCCTAGTTAACCATTCTGGGTCATCTTGTCTAGCATAAAAAGGGGTCGTCGAGGGGGTGAAGTTGACTCTTGTCAGCATAAGGGTGAACAGTAGCCTGAAAACTTCAGGATTTGGGGAGCCTTTGTCGATAAGAGTCAGAGGGAGAAGGCGTTGCCAAACGGTATGGTTTTGAGATGGAGGAGATGCCACCTTTCTATTTCTAAAAGGCTTAATATCCTCAGAGAAAGTGGCATTCAACCATAGCTGCAAGAGCCAGAAGGGACCATGGACTAGGACGTTCTTTTTCTTTGGATTATTAGGGTCGAAACACTTTATTTGGTTAGCAGCATCAATCAAAGCTGCATAGAGAGAGGCCAAAATCAGCTGGCCTAGAGCAATATTTTCACCCATATGCAACTGGGTAGCCAGATAAGAGAATTGTTTGGCCACCTGCATTGACCTGGTACAGAAAACGAAGCGAGATAGCCACAAGGTAAAAAATGCCACATGCTCTTCATCAGTTACAGGACCAGAGGTTTGAGCATGATGGTCGATGAAATTATTATATGTTGGCTTTCCAGCTTCACCCACATCAAACATTATTGGCACAGGTTCATCATCTCTATAGTTGAAAACCGTGCCAGATGGTTTCAACCCAGTGACGACAGCGACGTCGAGCAAGGTAGGAGTGATCATATCACATTTAGTATGAAAGGTGTTGTTCGACCCCTCCCAGAAATATATGGCAGCTAGGAGCATGCCGCTAGAATAGGGTTGACCATAACGAGAAAGTTCTAACAAGGTATAGATACCCATCTTTTTCCACTGGTCTCCTTTGACAGTTTCTAAACGTTCCATCCAAGCACGAAATTTAGGTCAACGCAGAGGTGGTACGGTCCTAAAGTTCCTGTCAATATATTTAAGTGATATAAGGTTTGGAGAAGAGATGATGGGTCTGGTAGCGGTACTAGTGGGAAAAAACACCTCCTTATCATCTACATAGATTTCAGAGGGTGCATCAGCTGGAAGCGGTCCTAAAAAGGCTGAGGGTTTCTCCTAAAGAGAGAAAGGGATAAGTACTTGAGATTGCCAGATTTTGGCTTTCTCCTCAGCAAATGGAGGTTCTGGTACATAGGCTTTACCGTCGACAAGGCACAGTTGAAGAGCGACGGCTGGAGAAGAGGTTTGATTTTTTACATTCGCCGTTGTTGAAGGTTGAAGGAGGATGAAGATGAAGAACAACGATGGTATGTAGTTTCTGGGTTTTTTGTTTTCTAAAAGGCAAGGGATTGAAGAAGTGAAGGAAAATATAAAAAATGGGAAATAAGGGTATTTATAAACCCTGAGGAAAAAGGAAATAATGGGAAAATCTTTTGTGATTTCCCAAAGTTCAAATCACGTCAATTAGTGGGACGCGTGCCACAAGACCAACGCGAATTAGTGGGCCACGTTTCCCACTAAAAGCGCAATGATGGCAAGCAATTAATGTTGCACGTCTCAAAACTGAAAGGCGTGGGACCCTATCATAATTGCGTGACGTCACAGAAAAGACAGAACAGTAATGTTCACTTTTTGAGAAATGGAAACAATTTGGTCGAATGGTGAAACCAACGCTTCAGAGATGACATGATCTCATATTAGTCGAAATTCGAATATGGCATCTCTTGGGGCATTTTGTTACCTTGGAAAATCTTAAGGAATTTAATTACATGTGATAAATGAAAATATTCTCATAAGTTAAGAGCCATCCTCCAAAATAAGGATTTTTTAGGAAACAGGAGCCAATGTGTGAAAAGTTGGTTTTAGTAAGTCAAAGTTAATGCTTGGAAGGAGCCACATTGAAACTGTCGAAATTTGAATTACGTCGACTAGGAAGAAATAAAAGAATATGTCAGGAGGATTAAATTGGTTTAGTCGACCAAAGGGGTAAAAGAGAAGGACTTGGTCGAGAATGGTATTAGTCGGAAAAGAAGGGTCTCTTGGACCTAAAGCGTGACTATACTTTGCCAGAAAGAAAGCGTCGAAGCAAGGCAGAAGCGGTTTATGTTCAAGAAGCTTAGAGGAAATGTGGGCAGTTACCAGCAACCCACGACGTGTTCAAGCGCCAAATAAGTGGAACTTCAAAATTATGAGCAGTTGCTAGCAATCCATGTCGTGTTTGAGCATCAAAGAGGTGGCAGCATCTAGTGAAGCAGTTATCTCAAGATGTTAATATTAGCCGTAGATTTTATCTAGGTAGTTACTTTGTAAATAATATAAATAGGCAGGTTTTGTGTAGTTTGGGTGTGTTCACTTGTACTCTCAAATCACTTATCAAACTCTCTCATTCCAAGCGTCAGGAAATCAAGAGTGAAAAGTGCTTGATGTACGTGAATCACCATCTTTATTTTAATGCAAATCTTTTATTTTTTAGTTATATATTTTGAGTGCTTTATTTGTTTTCCCTTTACTGTCGAGCAAGATCTATACGTTATCTTCTATTTTGCATGAAAAATTCGACACTATCTGTGGGTCACGAGTCACTTGTCAGTTAGTTTAGTGAGTCTTGTTTTTGTACGAATATCTTCTGTCGGTCACGAGTTACCAGTCAGTCGATTAAATCATAGTGTGGAAAACCATGGCACCCGTTTCTTAGGTCAAAGGAAAGCCGTTTTCCTTGACTAATATTTCGACGGAATGGGTGTGATTGAAAAAACTCTTAGCATGCGTCTTGAGATCAACTGGTCGATCTTACAAGTTACCCTCAGTTTAGGATTCTAGGAGGACCAGCGGTTTTTTACCATTTTCCACAGTAAACACCAAGCTTTTCAAAATGTCAAAGAAATCAATGAGATCACTCTTGAGCTAGGAGAATCGAAGAGATGAAGTTAGGGTTTCAAACTTGAATTACAAGTCAATTTTATGATGAACACATGACCAAATCCATAAGCCGTATTACTGAACTGGCGACTCTGATGGGGAGATTAAAACTAAAAGTAGGGTTACCTTAAGATCTAGATCACCTTTATTTGCTTTACTTCTGTACCTTGTTTGTTTTACATTTGTGGGTTATGCTTGGGTTTATTACTTGTAAAAATCATATACCCGGATTTGGGGCATATTAGGTAAGTAGCAATAGATCATGGGGACTGTACGACGTAGATCGATATGGTTTAAGGAATAAATACGTTAGTGTGACATATTTGTAGGTACCGGTATCCCTTGTGGCAAATCGAGGAGAATACGGGGCCGCTGTGTGGTGTCATGAAGCATTAACTGACCTTAGAACCTTTAGCTGAACAACTCGGCCATTAGGAAGTAGTGAGATAGTCGGCTTTGGTACAGTCTGAAGTTGGTTGATACTCAATACTACGCTTATTAAGATCATACATTTGGGATATTCCGGTCGCTAATAACGAGACTTACGCTGAAACAATTCCCGATGAAAAAGATCAATGATATTGAGATTCCCTAGAACCTGATTACTTTTTAGGACAGGTTGGGCCAACTAAACTTCAAGAGGGTACTTACCTATGAACCCCATGCAAGCCTAAGCCTAAAGACTTGCTTTATTTTCTTGTATATGATTATTTGTACATAACATCATGACATCATACCATAGCATTTGCACTAACCATTTCAAAGACCTAGAGATTTATCTTTGTTCTGTTTTGTAGGATATGGCTTCCATTTGCAGAAATACCATCTGAATCAACCTTGTGAAAATGTCTCCTCAATTCAAGGAGTTAGTATCAAGGGTTCCTGAAAATTCTCCATTTACCAAGAAGTATGGTTGACTCCTCAACTTGGTTACCTCAAGCTTTGAAGAAGACATGGTACATGTACTTTTTCAATTCTTTGACCCTAAACATCAATGTTTTGCATTTCCTGATTACCAATTAGTACCGACCATGGAGGAGTTCTCTTAACTATTGGGAGTGCCTATTCTTGATTAATTACCCTTCACCGATATTGAGAAAGACCCAAGACCTGAGGAAATTTCTCTAGCCTTACATTTGCAACGGTCCGACATTATGGCTAATTGGGAAACTAGAAGTGTTGTTAAAGGTTTTCTAGCCAAGTTTCTATTTGAAAAGGCTCAACTATTTTGGGATGCTCTGGATTTGCAAGCCTTTGAAGAAGTTTTGGCTCTTCTAATCTATGAGGTGGTACTGTTCCCTAATATAGACCAATTTATAGATGTGAATATGGTCAAAATCTTCCTATCTCGTAACCCGGTGCCTACCTTACTCAGAGACATTTTGAATTCTGTTAACGCCTATACCATGAAGAGAGGGGGAATTCTTATGTGTTGCACTCCTTTGCTGGCTAGGTGGTTTATTTTGCACCTTCCTTGGTCATTTTGAAGAATGAACAGGGCATGAAGTGGTCTCAATGGTTGATGTCACTCTCGCATTCAAATATTCATTGGTGTTCTCGATCTTTAGAGGATGTCACCATTATTGACCATTATGGGGAATTCCCTAATGTCCCGCTCCTTGGCATTAGGGGAGGTATCACTTATAATCCTTTCTTATCTCTACGACAGTTTGGTTACGCTCGGAGGGATGGTCCGCATGACGCGCTTGTCCAAGGTTTTGTGTTTGACTATGAGAACGATGTCCAAGGTTATCGTCAAAGATTTGTACGAGCTTGGGGCATGGTGAAAAAGGTTGATAGAAAACTTTGGGGAATAAGAACTCCATTCCTTTTGAACCTTATCTCAAGTGGTTGCGAGCTCGCGCTCAAAAACTCATGATACCGTATGTGGCCATCCTACCAATCATTATAGAGCCTATTGCCTAAGGAGACGCTCCTTACACCATTCTTCATCCTGACATGCCTACTACTCTCAAGGAATTGCAAAGGTCATAGATTCAACTCAAGGGGGAGTGAGACACCTTTGAAGCCTAATTCTACTCGATCGAGAAGAAAGTGTTAGAGCTCATAAGGCAACTCCACGAGGAGCAGAACTTGAATGCCTACATCAGTCCAAAGAGGAAGCTTCCATGGGAGACCTGAGTCTTTTGTTGTATCATTTAATTTTGTTATTTTCATTGTAAGCCCAAGAGGCAGTTTGTAACCTTTGAACTTATTAATATAACTAATGTTTTTGTTTCCTTTTTTGTTTAAGCAAATTTAAATCTTAAAGGTCCTTGAAAGCATTGCATACGCATAGCATGCATCATATCATAAGGAGGTTTTCCGACACAGGTTTCCTCATCTTTCTACTATTTATTTCAGTATAAGATGGATCTCGAGCAAACCGTGAAGGACTTGCAGACTCAAAACTCTCAGTTTCAAGAAACTTTGTTCAACTTAGCAAAGGGGCAGCAAGAAATGATGTCACTTCTTATCATGAAGAAGAAAAACAAGAAGAAAGTTGTAATAAACATGGGGAAGAGATTCAAAGGCCCCGTTCGACAAGTTCAAGTTGAAGAAGACTCCTCCGAGGAAGACGAGAATCAAGATGAAGATGCCAGGAGCACCCATGCCGGGGGTGGAAACAATCAAATATCTGAAGACGAAGATTAGTTTTATGAGCAATATCCATCGGCCAATGACAAGTATAAGCAACTAGAAGACAAATTGAAGGTTGTAGAAATCCAAGTTGTGCCTGGCTTGGACTTCGGTGACTTGGGTTTGATGCCTGGGGTAGTTATTCCCCACAAATTCAAAATCCTTGCTTTTGCCAAGTATGATGGTGTCTCATGTCCGAAGCTTCACCTAAGATCTTATGTCTGCAAAATTCAGCCGCATACCACTAATAAGAAACTGTGGGTGCACTTTTTTCAAGAAATTCTATCTGGGACGCAGTTAGAGTGGTTTTACCAATTGGAAGGGACTAATATCCATACTTGGGAGGATTTTGCCACTGCTTTTTACCGCCAATATCAATATAACGCTGATCTTGCGCCAACTAGGGTGCAATTTCATGGAATGACCATGGGATCAAATGATGGATTCAAAGAATACGCTCAAAAATGGAGAGACCTGGCTGGCAGGGTGCAGCCACCTCTAACTGATAGAGAGTTGGTATATATGTTTATGGGAACATTAACTAGATCATTTTTCAACTTGCTAATTGGAAGTTCATCGTTCGGATTCACTGAATTAATCTTGACTGGTGAGAGGGTTGAAAGCAAGATTAAAAGCGGGAAGATACCCATGACATTCACCTCAAATGCTGTGAAAAATCCATTTATTGGTAAAAAAGAGACTAATGTTGTGCACGGGTCAAGAAGCCATGCTAAGAAGGACCGTCATCATTCAATAGGGGTTGTACTAAATTCTAATCCAACTCTAACTCAACGACCGTGTCAACAAAATAGTTAACAAAGACCGGATTTCAAAAGAAGAAAGTTTACCAAAATCAATATGCAATTATCTCAAGCTCTGCACACCTATTGAAAACTGATTTGGTGATCTTGCGAGATCCTCCTTCCAACCCTAATACTGCTTCTCCAAAATACAACCCCAATGCCAAATGTGCTTACCATTCAAACAGCCTCAGACATGATACCAATGATTGTTGGTCTCTAAATAATAAAATTCAAGACTTCATTGATAACAAGACAATTGAATTCGACCCTCCACCAACTCCCAACATAATCACCACACCCATGCCAAATCATGGTAAGGGTGTCAATGTTATTGAAGATGCCTCTTTTGTTTCCTCCATCAATGACTTGACCACTCCTTTGAAGACTATTAAAGAGAATTTTTTGAAAGTTGGGGTATTCCCTGGTTGCTTTGAAGACTATTGCTACTGTTTTATACAAATTAATGGTTGTGAATGGATGAAGAAAGGTATCCAACACCTGATGGGTAACCATGAGATTCTATTTGAAAGAACTCCATCTGTGAAAAGTTTGACCAAAGTTGTATCTCAAGAATTTGAAGATGTTTTCATCATTACTATCTCAAACAGACCTATTAGGATCACCTCAAAAGGTCCTATTAGGATTCCCATTGAACCAAGAATAGCTCCACTAATTATCACCACATCGGGGCTAGTCCCCTACTCTTCTGATAAGGTTGTGCCCTGGAATTATGGGGCGGAAGTGTACTACCATGGTATCAAACCAGATTTGTGGATTGATGAAGATGAAACTGTTGACATTACAAACATTACTGGATCAAGTAAAGTTACTAGGACAAGGAGGATTTTCTCTCCATAAATTTCACCTCCGACAAACACTACTACACCCATTCGTATTACTGTTGTTAAACCTGTTGTTGATACTCGAGGAAAGGAAAAAATGTCTGAGCTTGCCCTGACGGAGGCTCCCGAAAAAGATATTACCATTGAGGACCCATCTACCCAAGAGATGGAGGGGATTCTAAAAATCATCAGAAAAAGTGATTACAAGATAGTGGAACAGTTGGGGAAAACACCTTTGAAGATTTCTATGATGTCTTTGTTGCTATGTTTTGAGGCGCATGCCCAAGCACTGATAAAGTTCCTGAAAAATACACATGTCCCATAAGAAACTACCTCCGAATAATTTGAAAACTATGTAGCAAGCTTGACTGCCGACAATGGTTTAGGGTTCTCTGACGCAGATTTGACCCTGATGGGGAAGAATCACAATAAAGCTCTCCACATCTCCATAGAATGCAAGGGCACTACCATGGCACATGTATTAGTGGATATTGGATCTTCTCTCAATGTCTTACCTAAAGCAGCTTTGGATAGACTAGACTGTAATGGACTAGTGCTGAAACCTAGCGACATTGTAGTAAGGGCTTTCGACGGTTCTAAGAGGATGGTCCATGGAGAGGTTGATATCCCTATCAAGGTTGGATCTCAAGTCTTCAACTTAACATCCTATGTGATGGATATCTGTTCTTCTTATTCATGCTTGCTTGGATGCCCATGGATACATGGGGTAGGTGCGGTAACTTCCACACTACATCAAAAGTTGAAATATCCAGTCAAGGGGAAAATTGTTACCGTTTATGGTGAAGAAGAGTTTATGATTAGTCATCTAAATTCATTCAAATATGTTGAAATGGATGGAGAGTTAATTGAAACTCCTTGTCAAGCCTTTGAAGTAGTCTCTCCCATGGCTGTTGTTGCCAAGACCACTCCTGACACTCCCGAAGTTGCTAAAGATAGACCGAGGATGGCCTCTCTCAAAGATGCTTGTGCTGTTGTGGAAGAAGGAGGTTGCACCATTTAGGGACAACTTCCTGATTTCCCTTTCAAGTCAGACAAATTTGGATTGGGCTTCACTTCCAAAGATCAAAAGGAGGTTCGACATGCTCGTGTAGGGAAACCATCTCTCTGCATTACTAACCATGAGGTTAATGCCCTTGAAGACTCTAATGCTGATAGGGACTTTGACGACTGGATCTACCCGACTGCTGATGGAGGACTCAACAACTGGCGTACCAAGGAATTCATTCTAATCTCCTTCAACAAGGAGTAATTACCATTTATTGTTTTATCAATTTAAGAACTTTGTCTGTAATTTTAATTGAAACAATGACTTTAAGCCATGTGCCATGCCCGAGGCACCATGGTCCATTTATTAAGGGTTTATTCATTTTCATGTGCCATATGATCATTTAATGAAAAACATTGGACTCTTTTGCATTCAAATTTTGCGCTCATTGTCTTTCTTTCACTTTATTTCATTTTCAAAATAGCCATGTGACCTTACATGCACATACACACACATTTGCAGATCCACATCCACTCTGAATCTCATTGACAGCAACTCCTCTATAGCCATCTATTACTTTGAACATCCAATCTACCAAGCCGAAGACGAAGGCAAAGAAGATTGTGAAATACTTGGGGAACTAGCCAGA
Organism: Vicia faba; assembly: GCA_948472305.1. NCBI lineage: Eukaryota > Viridiplantae > Streptophyta > Magnoliopsida > Fabales > Fabaceae > Vicia > Vicia faba. The sequence goes on from OX451735.1 coordinate 77,291,671, forward strand.
CTTCTGATGCAAGAGGAAAAGGCCATTCAACCGCACGAGGAACCAGTTGAAGTGATCAACCTAGGTATTGAGGCAGACAAGAGGGAAGTCAAGATTGGCACCAACTTGAAAGATAGTGTCAAGGGCAGATTGGTTCAGATGTTGCACGACTATGTTGAGGTGTTTGCTCGGTCATATGAAGATATGCCGAGACTTGATACTGACATTGTGGTTTATCGTCTGCCAATGAAGGAAGATTGTCCTCCAGTCAAGCAGAAGGTTTGTCGCATGTGGCCAGACATGTCTGAGAAAATAAAAGTTGAGGTAATGAAACAGTTTAATGCAGGTTTTATATCAGTGACGTCATATCCCTAATGGGTTACAAATGTGGTCCCAGTATCGAAGAAAGATGGAAAAGTCTGTATGTGCGTAGACTATAGGAATTTGAATAGGGCAAGCCCCAAATATGATTTCCCACTACTGCATATTGACATCTTGGTCGACAATACTGCTCAACATAAATTCTTCTCCTTCATGGATGGCTTCTCCGGCTACAAACAAATAAAAATGGCTCCCAAGGACATGGAGAAGACCACCTTTGTTACACAGTAGGTCACTTTCTGCTATAAGGTCATGCCTTTCGGTTTGAAGAATGTATGGGCAACCTATCAACGAGCTATGGTAGCTCTATTTCATGATATGATCCATCATGAGATAGAAGTGTACGTTGACGATATGATTGCAAGGTCACAAACTAAGGAACAACCCCTTTATCATCTTCACAAGTTGTTTGAGAGGTTAAAGAAATACAAGCTAAGGTTGAATCCCAACAAATGAACCTTCGGGGTAAGGTCGGGAAATCTTCTAGGTTTTGTTGTTAGTGGAAAAGGTATCGAGGTCGACCCTGCAAAAGTCAAAGTCATACAAGAAATGCCAGCACCCTGTACTAAGAAGGAGGTCAGGGGTTTCTTGGGTTGACTCAACTATATTGCTCGATTCATATCTCCCCTAACTTCTACTTGTGAGCCAATCTTCAAACTGTTGAAGAAAGATCAAGTAGTCAGATGGAATGATGACTGCAAAATAGCTTTTGACAAGATCAAAGAATATTTGCAAGAACCTCCCATCTTGATGCCTCCAGTTGAGGGAAGACCTCTGATTATGTACTTGACTGTATTAGAAAATTCAATGAGAATTCAATGGGGGTGTGTTGGGCCAACATGACAAGTCTTGTAACGCCCCGTTTTATTTAATTATATTATATTAATATTTTTGAGTTATCGTTTGACGTTTATTTTTGCGACGAGAATATTTAAATTAACCGGTATATTTGTTAATATGTTCGGCGACGTTTTATTCGGACTGGTAATTATTTTATTCGGTCCGATATTTATTTTGAGGGACCGGTAATTATTTTGTTCGGTCCGGTTTTTATTCCGGTCGGTTCGGTAAAATATTATTCGGACCGATATATAATTATTTGGAGTTATTTTAATTATTTGGGTTAATAATATTATTTAGTGTTAATTAGTGGTGATATATCAAGAAGGGCTTTTTGGGTATTTACTTGTGTCTTGCTACTAGAACCAACCAAACACTCCTTGTTTTATGTCATAACACAAAAACACACTTAGAGACATAGAGAGCTTAAGAGAGTCTTGGAGAAGTAGAACAAGAAGAACACAAAGTTAGGGTTGGATTTGGTTGGAACATCAAGAATCATTTCAAGTATCTAAGGTAAGGGGTTTGATTTTTTCAATGCTTATAGTTAGGGTTTGATTTGGTATATTTTGATTTGGGATGAAATTGATGTTAGGGTTCTTGAGATTTGTTGAGATAAATTAGGAGAGTTAATTTAGGTGTTAGTGTTGTGGGATTATTGTTATGTTAATATAAATTAAATTAGAAAAACTAAATTATATTAATTAAGTTTAGTTTATAAACTAAAAGAAATAACAGTATAGTTTAGTTTTTCTTTTGTAATTGTGAAGTATGAGTTTTTCGACAGTCACATGTAAGACTCTTGTGTTTTACTAGTAACTCTGAACCAACAAATTGAAATCCAAATTGAAAGAAAAATGAAGTTAGAAACTAAAAGCTAGCAGTATGTTCATTATATTAAGTTTAGAAACTAAAATCTAGCAGTATATACTTAAGTTAAGATTACTAAAGAACTAGCAGTATATACTTAAATTAAGAAAAATAAAACGTAATAGCAGTATGTTTAGAAAAGTAAACTTACAGTATGGAATTTGTATTAATTTTAGAAAATTAATTAATTTATGTTTTGTTTTTCTTTTCTTAATTTAATATATTAAATAGTTATATTAATTAAATACAAATATGACATAAGTTAGCCGATTTAATTTGGAACCTGATTATGTCCGATTTCCCGATTTCGGCAATTTCGGCGACGGAGCTAGTTGCTCCGAATTGAACGAAAATTGACGTGCTAGCTAATTTCCACGTGTAGAACATCGTGGTGAGGTTAGTTTTTCTAGATTTCGAGTTTTTATGAAGCGACCCGAAATAGGCCAATTTACGGTTAATTTGAAATGGGTTGCGTTTTAGTCAGTTTAAGTCGTGTATGGACAATCCGATTGCGATGTTAATGATTATGATTGATGTCGATTATTATGAATGACTTTCGCGACGATTATTGATGTTTGACTATTTTCCCGTGTTTGAAATTTAGTGAATTATTTCATAAGGATGTGGTGTGATTAAATATGATGTTTGCGACGGTTTATTTATAATGAATACTTGATGATATGCGATGCGATGATATGTTTATCTTGATGTGGATAAATATGGCGACGTGGGTTTTATACCAATTTTGATGTGCGATGATGATGTTTTATTGTGTCATGTTTGTGATGTCGTGTTGTCGAGTCACATACATTGCATTGTCGATGAGGGCTTTTATGCCAAGCGACGAGGGCTTTTATGCCAAAGCGATGATGGGCTTTTATGTCGAATGTCTCTAATTATAGACAAAGCGACGGGTACCACGTGCATAACATAGTCGTGTCTCATGGAGTCGGTTATGTTTATTTTTGAGTCTTTTGGCGTTGAGTTTTATTTCATGGCTTATGATGAATTGCGATGATATATGATACTTAGTTTTGTGATGATTTTTGTGTTGAACATAAACTGAATATGATGCGATAATTTCATGATGAGTAAGCGATGAATATAACATGACAGTAAAGCGACGATATGATTTTATGGCGATGAAGTTTATGTCTTGTTTTGGTATGATTATGATGATTTCGTGACGAAATTAAAGTGTTGATTTTATATACTAAATGATGATTTAAAGTGTGTGAGATTTGGATATGTGCTGACATACCCTTATTAATCCTATATCATTTATGATTCCAAAACTATCTATATATTTTATCATGCCTTTAATTATATATTTTGGAGTATCTCACCCTTTACTTGTTTCGTCGTTGCCTTTATATTGGTAACGTGCAGGTGATCCGCGAGGATGATGAGGATTAGTTCGAGTCTCTTTATTTTGAGTCGCTCTGCTCTGATAGTAGTAACACTCGGGTTTTGGGTGACGTTATTATTTTGGATAGGATATTTTATGTATACTATCTTATGACTTTATGTATTGAAGATAACATGATGATACGTACATTTTGTGAACACATCCGCTATGATGTGATTAGTCATATGTTTATATGATGATTTATGTTATGAATTGGTATATCCGACTTTTGATTTTGTGATGTGCATTATAATGCAAAGTCATGAAAAACACGAATATGTGATACCTCAATTTATGTTTGGATGAAATTTTGAAACTCTGATTTTATTATTAATTACGAGGGGTAGAATTGGGGTGTTACATTAGTGGTATCAGAGCAGGTCGGTCTGTCCGACCAAGTTGTTGAGTTTGTTGTCGTCTATCAACCAAGTATTGTTATTTGTTGATTCTAATCATTATTTTGTTTTGAGCAGAAGTTGTTATGGCTGGAAGGAACACTGGTAGGAATGATGAGGCTCTTGCTGCTGCTATGCAGGCAATGGCTCAGGCTTTCCAAAACCCGCCGAATACTAACGAGAACGCTGGGTCTCGTAGTTTGGCAACCTTCCAAAGAGAGAATCCTCCTACTTTCCAAGGAAAGAATGATTCCGAAGGTGCTTTGGCGTGGCTGAAGGAGATTGAAAGAATCTTCCGTGTGATGGATTGCACTCCTGTGCAAAGGATCCATTATGGTACTCATAAACTAAGTGCTGAAGCGGATGACTGGTGGGTTGAAACCCGTCAGAGGCTTGAGGTTGCTGGTGAGGAAGTGACATGGGAAGTTTTCCGAAGGGAATTCATGAGGAAGTATTACCCGGAAGATGTTCGGGGAAAGAAGGAGATAGAGTTCCTTGCATTAAAGCAAGGAAGCATGTCTATCACTGATTATGCTGCAAGGTTCACTATGTTGGCCAAGTTCTATCCGCATTATGATGGGACGAATGGAGAGTTCTCTAAATGCATCAAGTTTGAAAATGGTTTGCGTCGGGAGATTGAGAAAGTTGTTGTGTTGTACCCCAAAATTTGCCCTCCTCTTTTTCACTAGAAATCACAGCTTCGGGCTTTTCCTGATTTTTTAGATTGGCTTAAGAATCGGTCAAACAGACTTTTCTCATCAGTCAAACAAAATTAGGGTTCCCATTGACTCTTGAATCAGTCAAACAAATTATTAGGGTTTTTATTAATTTGGTTGAGTTTGGCTCAGGGTTTGATCAGGCGGACGTTTCTTTGACAGTAAATCCAACATTAGGGTTTGCACGCGCATTTTCAGAAGAATTTGAATCCACAGTGTCTTAATTGGCTGTCACATTGCTTTGACGCCTGTTCAAGATTTCAGTTTGTTTCTCAAAACCTGAACCTCTGGGATAGAAGCTGAGGCTTCTGATTAAGAGTTTGAAGTGTTGGTTTAATCAGTGAAGTGAAAGGCGTATGGACGTTTGTTTGTTTAACTGTGCAATGCTTTTGGTTATTTGGAACACCAGACGTTTATTGATTATTTATAATTTCTAAGTTAAATTATTTGGATAATTTCCAATTATTATAATTCAAGAAATTTAAGTAATTAAATAAACAAGTGCAGAAGAAATCAAGAATTATCTGACAAAAAAAAAAGATTTTTATTCATTTTCAATTGTTTGTTACAAATATTATTTGAATACTGTAAATTTATTTACAGTGTTTACAATAATGTTATTACAAATGATTAGAAATAAAATAAAACTATATCCTAAATCTCTTGAAGTCTTCATCTTCTACTGTTGCATCCTTGGCTCAACTGATATTTACCTGCAAAAAGAGAGGAAAGAAGTCAACACAGATGAATTAAAAAAGGCATTTTCAGACAGTTAATCAAAAAGTTCATCATTAAAGGTTGTTGGCCGGAATCAGTTTGTTCGTCCTCTCTGCAAATCGCAAGAAGATGTCTCTTCTTGGTTCACAAAGAGGGAAAGAAAATATGTTTGCAAGCATGGAATTAATTAAATACAAGGCTGCATAAGAAATTCACAAATTGCAAAGTGCAAACTGAAATGCCAAACAAACCTGCACAAGAGCAAAACTGCCTTCAAACCAAACAACCAAGTTACAGTTTCAAACTAAGCAAACTAAATCACAAATTCAAAATTGTCCAAAGAAGCTGTCAAAACTGTCAAAAAGAGCTGTCAACAAAACTGTCCAAGAGCTGTCAACAAAGTTGCATACAAGTACACAAAAAGCAAAGACAGAAAATCTGGAAGATATGTAGAGGAAAGCCAAAGATGCAAGCAATATTTCAAAATGTTTTCATCATTTTCCAGGCCACAACCTTTTCAGAAAAGTACTTCTAAAGCAATATAATATGCTTTAATAGAGAGAGAAAAGAGAGAGAAGTAGAGGCTTACAGTTTTTCAGGCAGGCTTAGAGATAAATAAATATAACGAATCAGAATAGTTCAAGAGAGGACAAAAAAACAAAAACACATAACACAAGCCCTAAAGCCTTGCATCCTGCCAAAAACACCTAGCATAAGCAAGCCTTCAAGCATAAAACATTGTAACCTGCATCAACTTCAAAAAACAAAAGCTTGCTTCAAACAAGCCTCAAAGCTACCTCAAGCAAGGAAACAACAGCCTGCCTGTTACCAACAAGCCTGCCTTTAAACCTGTTACAGAAACCCAAGCCTGCTTCAAGCAAGCCTGTAACCAGAACAAAACCTTCAAGCCTGCCTACTAAAAAACCAATTACAAAACCTTCAACAAAACCTGTCAAGCTCCTCAAGCCTGTCAAAGCCTAAACCCCAACAAGCCTGTCAAAACCTATATCCTAAACAACATTCAACCTGCCTTCAAGATCAAATCCAAACCCCAAAACAAACAAATAAACACTCTCAGAACTGACTTCATCATTGAAAATCATCAAAAATCCAAGGAGAGGAAGAAAGTCAATAGCCAACAATAGGCGCCTCAGAAAAATTTCATCATAGGCAAAGTCATAATAGAAACACAACCAAGTCCACGACAACAATAACAAACAGTTTTCAGAATAGAGTGCTAGCTTGAGCTAGTTTCAACAACAATTATAGCAAGCATTCAGAGAGGAAGAGAGTCAAGAGCAAACGAGCAAACAACCTCAGAACATGTTCATCATAGGCTAAACAAATCAAGCAATCAAAAGAAGAAAAGAAGAGATTCATAAACGGATGCCCTATGGTTTTCAGAAGCATAGCATCATCATAAAACATACAAGGCTAAAGATACAAATACAAGAGAAAATCTTTCATCAGAGTCTCGCTCCCTCGCCCGGCCGCCTAAGACGCCTCCTGTCCAAGCTCTCCTCCTCCTTTCCAAAAAAAGCAGAACCAAGGTATAAATTCCCCTTCCATTTTCATAATCTACCCCCCGAACCCACGAAAACATCTCAAAGGTCTTTCTTGTGCTTTTTGACCTTTCCTTAGGATAAATAAAAAGTCGGTAGCGACTCTTGCTAAACCGAACAAGTGCGAATACAAACGCAAAATCTCAAGTCAGTTCTCCCACCGTATCACAGAACTGGCGACTCTGCTGGGGATTAAATTAAAAGTGGGGTTACCTTAGGGTTTTAGATCACCTTTACATACTTGATTTGGTTGCTTTGATTGCTTTACTTTTTTGGGTTCCTTGTTTGGGTTTGCTATAAATCCTACACCCGGATTTGGGGGCACCTTTTTAGGTAAATAGCAATAAACTGTGAGGGAACTGTGTGGGGTATACCGACATGGTTGAAGCAGTAGCTATGTTAGTGTGACATATTTGTGAGTACCGGTAGCCCTTGAGTAGTCAAGGAGAATACGGGGCCGCTGAGTGATGTCATGAAGCACTAACGAACTCTTAGAACCTTACTTGACCATCTTGGCCTTTTTAGGGGTAGTGAGATGACCGACTTTGGTGCAGTCCGAAGTTGGTAGATACTCGATACTACACTCGTTGAGGGTTGTTTTCTTGGAATATTTTGGTCGCCAGTTAAGTGGCTAAACCAAAATAATGAACACAGAAAATAATCCAGTGATATTGAGTTCCTTAGAACCCAGTTTCTATTTTAGGACAGGATGAGCCAACTAACTTCAAGAGGGTACTTACCTATAAACCCCATGCAAGCCTAAACCTAAGGACTTGTTTTCTTTGTGTGAATATGATTGCCTGTATATACATTTACTTGCTTTTGCATACATGTACATACCATCATAACATCATATCATAGCATTTTCAATAACCATTTCAAGGATCTCGAGGGTCTTTTGATGCAGGGTCACGTTGAACCAGACGTCTACCAAGGGGCAAGAGGTTTCTCCTCTAAACAAATGCCATCAAAGATCAAGTTCAACAACTTAAATCAGGGGCTATAACCCACTTGACATGGTGAGCTTGATTCTCATGGAAGAACATCCAAAGTTCTCCAATCAAAGATGTCGATCAAAGTTCAACCTCTAACCTTTTTCTTGTGTTTACCCCAAGAGATTCTTGAAAACATGTACATATCATGCATTGCATCATAACAATTTTTTCCTTTTCAGGTTTCCTTATTCTCCTACTGTTTATTTCAGTAGAGATGGCTCTAGAGAGGACTGTCAAAGATATCCAGGATCAAAATGCTCAACTTCAAGAAATGTTCTTGAACCTGTCCCAGGGGCAAGAAGAAGTGAAAGCTCTCCTCACAAGGGGCATGGTCTAGGGGAATTCAAGCAATGCCAGGAGTGATCAGTTGGAGGAACTGCAGTTTGAGCTGGCAACAATGAAGATCCAGATGATGGGATAACTGGTGGGCCAAATGGCTCTCATCCAGGACTTGGCTCAAAGACAAGAGGAGCTCAGGGTTCTCGTCAACAAACTGCTTCGGGACAACCAAGTGGGGCAAACATCTGAGGTTGAAGAGCAAGTCATCATTCAACCCCCTTTGAGACAAGAAGACAAGGGAAAGGCTCCTCTACTTTCTTCAGGGTCAAAACCCCAGCCACAACCTCGACAGCACCAACGGGGTAATCAGCGTAAGCAAGATACGTCTGGAAGACAGTTCACTGAGACTGACATACCATCAACTCTAATACTGGAACGCTTGTTGGAGGTCAATCTGACTGCTTTAAGGGATCCTATTAGGAAGCTCAATACCTCTGCTCCTAGCTATCACCCCGATGCATTTTGTGTATACCACTCCTATAGTCCTGGACATGACACCGACGACTGTTGGGCTTTGAAAAACAAAATTCAAGACTTGATTGACAATGGAGTGCTGAAATTCATGCCGGATGGTGAGATGAAAATCTTCCACTAAGGGTTCTCCATTTGAAATGGCAAAGCTCGAACTGGGAGACTTTTGTTCCATTTGAATTTTCAAGTTGTAATTTCTTTTGTTATTCAAACAATTATCTGTTGATGTCAAACTCTGTTTCATTAATGCATTACATATGTTTGTCTTGAATTCATCCATTCGTTTTCACTATGCTTTCTGCTTTCTTTATGATATTTAACTCTTGATAAAAAGCTACAAGCCTTTAGAGGGAGGATGACGAAACAATGCCATAATCTCATGCAGTATGCTTTTGAACAGACCTTGCTGACGATGTACAAGCGTTTCTTTCAAATCCTAAACACTGGAGTTATAAGGAAGATAATCCCTAGTCAACCCCTTCGAGGCAAAGAAGTAGGAGTTTTTGTTTTAAACACAAATTGAAACCTTTTATCTAAACTTGGGGCAGGATAGTTTCTCAGTTAATCCAAAAAAGATGCGCATTGAAGTCGCCAACTCTCAGTTCGTAATACAACGAACGACATCAAAAAAAAAACATTCCTTTGGAATCAAGAAGACAATGATGGTTCCTTATCTCATAGGCAGTCATTATCTCTCAAAAGAGAAAATCCCACTAAGCCAAAACTTACCAAAGGAGGCTTAAGAAGGCTGGGGCATCCCGCTGACTATAATCTCGAAAACAGGAACAGTCAGGCAAAAGTTAGGGATAACGAATCAAAAGAACGAGGTCATTACAAATCCTCAACAACATGAAAAATGTTACAAAAATGACTGCCTTCAAAAATTCAACTGGTGTGAACCATCGCCAAAAGTCGTTCCAAACTCGAATAGAGTTCGACGCACACTTAACTGAGTTTAGTATTGAAGAACATCACGAAGAGCAGGTGGGTACAAATATACTTTGAGCCTTTATCCTTTGTTTCTTAAACCATGAACCAAGCCACGTTACAACCCTTCAAAAGTCCTAACTGAAGCATGGGTTAGTTCGAAAGCATACTGTTTCAAAAGGTATCCTGACTCCTGTAAGGCTTTGCCCTAAATCTTGTGTTGAATTTGTCTTATAAAAAGTTTTCTGCTAAAAAACGCACTTTTCAAAACTTCGAGACAGACATAAACTTTGCATTAGTTGAATATCGTTGTTTGCACATGGTCTACTTATTTAACAGCGAAGAAATTCATACAGTGAATGTTCGGAAGAACGAAAGCTCTCTCAGTGAGTAAAATCATTTCAAGTACAAAAATCTCCCGTCAACAAAAAGAGACTTGGTTTGGTATTGTCCAACAAATCTGGGGCAGTCCAGTCAAGATTTCAATAAATCTTTCAAAGTCCATTTAACCTGGGGCAGTCCAGTCAAGACTTCAACAAATCTCTCAAAAGTTCAGTGAACCTGGGGCAAGTATCCGTCACCATCACTTGGGGAATTTTAACGTCAATCTCATCAAAGGGTTACGTGCAGTCCAAGTGTCCTGGCAATATCACAAGCATCTGATACTAGAGGCAGTGATGAAACCTCTCTGAAATCTTTCTGAAAAGACATTCAAGCGTCCTCAAGGAGTTCACCACCTCTCTAGCAGACCTGCAGTCATGGGTTTATTTCCCCAACATTTGTCAAGGATTTATTCTCCAAAACAAATCACATTTCAAATTGATCGGTCGTTCAAAAGTTCCTTCATCACCTGTTGGAAGTTACGGTCGTCAAAGATCAAATTCTCACAAAATTCAAGTTATGAAGCCCGGATTCGACCGGATAGTATCTTGATCTCTACAGCATATTGTGAAGCCCGGATTATGACCAGATAACATTGTCAGACTACCGCGAAGCCTGGAGTACGACCAGATAGTGGTATCTCCTAAGAGCAAGCTATGAAGCCCGGATTCAACCGGATAATAGTTTAATCCCCAACAAGTTATTGTGAAGCCTGGATTAAGACCAGATGGCAATACAAGTTTCTGTGAAGCCTGGAATACGACCAGACAATAGCCAAGAATACTACGAAACCTGGAGTTGACCAGATAGTGGTATATCTTTAACACAAGCCGTGAAGCCCGGATTTGACCGGATAACAGCTCAACAAGTTATTGTGAAGCCTGGATTACGACCAGATGGCAATACAAGTTTCTGTGAAGCCTGGAATACGACCAGACAGCATCCAAGAATACTACGAAACCTGGAGTCGACCAGATAGTGGTATATCTTTAACACAAGTCGTGAAGCCAGGATTTGACCGGATAACAGCTTAGCAAGTTATTGTGAAGCCTGGATTACGACCAGATGGCAATACAAGTTTCTGTGAAGCCTGGAATACGACCAGACAGCAGCCAAGAATACTACGAAACCTGGAGTCGACTAGATAGTGGTATATCTTTAACACAAGCCGTGAAGCTCGGATTTGACCGGATAACAGCTTAGCAAGTTATGGTGAAGCCTGGATTACGACCAGATAGCAATACAAGTTTCTGTGAAAGCCTGGAGATCGACCAGATAACAGTTAATCGTTAACAGAATGAAGATTCTCATCCTTGAAACCTCAGAAGATTGGTATGCTCCCAATTTCTGACCCTTAACAGAATGAAGACTCTCGTCCAGGAATCCCCAGTAGATTGGCATACAACCCAAGCTCCTGATTCCCCAACAGCGGTCCCAGGACTTCTCATTTTCAACGATCAAAGGATTTTCAATCCCCTGCAGCAGTCAAGGATTTACTTTCCCCGACAGCAGTCAAAGATTTCATTATCCAGGATTCGTCTTCCTCAGCAAGACAGCTCATCAGCTTACATGCGCATTCATTACATTCATATCATAAACATTGATATAACATACTGCATCATACATTTCATGCAACATAACTTTGTGTTTCAGCTAATATTTTACCCTTTTCGGGATAAGATTAATATGCGCTAACTTTTGAAAACAGTTTACGGATGCTTCCCAACATGGATGCTGATCTATTGCTTATTCAACCCCAAGACTTCTGAAAACAGTTTACGGACGCTTCCCAACATGGATACTGATCTATTGCTTATTCAACCCTAAGACTTCTGAAAACAGTTTACGGGTTCTCCAGATATGGATGTTAATCTATCGCTTGTTCAGATTCCAAACTTCTGAAAACAGTTTACGGGTTCTCCAGATATGGATGTTAATCTATCGCTTGTTCAGATTCCAGACTTCTGAAATCAGTTCACGGATTCTCCAGATATGGATGTTAATCTATCGCTTGTTCAGATTCAAGACTTCTGAAAACAGTTCACGGATTCTCCAAACACGGATGTTAATCTATCACTTGTTCAGATTCAAGACTTCTGAAAACAGTTTAGGGGTTTTCCAGATATGGATATTAATCTATCGCTTGTTCAGATTCCAAACTTCTGAAAACAGTTTACGGGTTCTCCAGATATGGATGTTAATTTATCGCTTGTTCAGATTCAAGACTTCTGAAAACAGTTCACGGATTCTCCAAACACGGATGTTAATCTATCACTTGTTCAGATTCAAGACTTCTGAAAACAGTTTACGGGTTCTCCAGATATGGATGTTAATCTATCGCTTGTTCAGATTCTAAACTTCTGAAAACAGTTTACGGGTTCTCCAGATATGGATGTTAATCTATCGCTTGTTCAGATTCAAGACTTCTGAAAACAGTTCACGGGTTCTCCAGATATGGATGTTAATCTATCACTTGTTCAGATTCAAGACTTCTGAAAACAGTTCACGGATTCTCCAAACACGGACGTTAATCTATCGCTTGTTCAGACTCAACTTTCGAAAACAGTTCACGGACGCTTCCCAACATGGATGCTCAATCTATTACTTATTCAACTTCACAACTTCTGAAAACAGTTTATGGATGATTCCAAACATGGATGTCAATTCATTGCTTATTCAGATCCCCAGTTTAGAGATGTTCCAAACATGGATACCTTTCTGATACTCACCCACTCACCAACGACATACAGTTCAACAAACCTTCTTGGATGGCATCTACAAGCCCATCTCCAACAAGATACAATCACCTTCAAATGGAATCTATAAGCCCATCCTCCTACCAACAATCTCCAGATGGCATCTTTAAGCCCATCTCCAAATGGCATCTTTAAGCCCATTCCCTCAACTACGCTTTGACGCGTGCAAATTTTTTGGGCACTCTAGTGTCCAATCCCTTTTACCTTTGAGTCGCGAACGGCAAACTTGCCAATCTAACTCTTCAGGTTCAAGAAGATTGAACAGGGGCAACTGTTGTACCCCAAAATTTGCCCTCCTGTTTTTCACAAGAAATCACAGCTTCGGGCTTTTCCTGATTTTTCAGATTGGCTTAAGAATCGGTCAAACAGACTTTTCTCATCAGTCAGACAAAATTAGGGTTCCCATTGAATCTTGAATCAGTCAAACAGATTATTAGGGTTTTTATTAATTTGGTTGAGTTTGGCTTAGGGTTTGATCAGGCGGACGTTTCTTTGACAGTAAATCCAACATTAGGGTTTGCACGTGCATTTTCAGAAGAATTTGAATCCAGTGTCTTAATTGGCTGTCACACTGCTTTGACACCTGTTCAAGATTTCAGTTTGTTTCTCAAAACCTGAACCTCTGGGATAGAAGCTGAGGCTTCTGATTGAGAGTTTGAAGTGTTGGTTTAATCAGTGAAGTGAAAGGCGTATGGACGTTTGTTTGTTTAACTGTGCAATGCTTTTGGTTATTTGGAACGCTGGACGTTTATTGATTATTTATAATTTCTAAGTTAAAATTATTGGGATAATTTCCAATTATTATAATTCAAGAAATTTAAGTAATTAAATAAACAAGTGCAGAAGAAATCAAGAATTATCTGATAAAAAAAAAGATTTTTATTCATTTTCAATTGTTTGTTACAAATATTATTTGAATACTGTAAATTTATTTACAGTGTTTACAATAATGTTATTAAAAATGATTAGAAATAAAATAAAACTATATCCTAAATCTCTTGAAGTCTTCATCTTCTACTGTTGCATCCTTTGCTCAACTGATATTTACTTGCAAAAAGAGAGGAAAGAAGTCAACACAGATGAATTAAAAAAGGCATTTTCAGACAGTTAATCAAAAAGTTCATCATTAAAGGTTGTTGGCCGGAATCAGTTTGTTCGTCCTCTCTGCAAATCGCAAGAAGATGTCTCTTCTTGGTTCACAAAGAGGGAAAGAAAATATGTTTGCAAGCATGGAATTAATTAAATACAAGGCTGCATAAGAAATTCACAAATTGCAAAGTGCAAACTGAAATGCCAAACAAAGCTGCACAAGAGCAAAACTGCCTGCAAACCAAATAGCCAAGTTACAGTTTCAAACTAAGCAAACTAAATCACAAATTCAAAACTGTCCAAAGAAGCTGTCAAAACTGTCAAAAAGAGTTGTCAACAAAACTGTCCAAGAGCTGTCAACAAAGCTGCATACAAGTACACAAAAAGCAAAGACAGAAAATCTGGAAGATATGCAGAGGAAAGACAAAGATGCAAGCAATATTTCAAAATGTTTTCATCATTTTCCAGGCCACAACCTTTTCAGAAAAGTACTTCTAAAGCAATATAATATGCTTTAATAGAGAGAGAAAAGAGAGAGAGAAGTAGAGGGCTTTTATGCCAAAGCGACGATGGGCTTTTATGCCGAATGTCCCTAATTATGGACAAAGCGACGGGTACCACATGCATAACATAGTCATGTCTCATGGAGTCGGTTATGTTTATTTTTGAGTCTTTTGGCGTTGAGTTTAACTTCATGGCTTATGATGAATTGCGATGATATATGATACTTAGTTTTGTGATGATTTTTGTGTTGAACACATAGTGAATATCATGCGATAATTTCATGATGAGTAAGCGATAAATATAACATGACGGTAAAGCGACGATATGAGTTTATGGCGATAAAGTTTATGTCTTGTTTTGGTATGATTATGATGATTACGTGACGAAATTAAAGTGTTGATTTTATACACTAAATGACGATTTAAAGTGTGTGAGATTTGGATATATGCTGACATACCCTTATTAATCCTATATTATTTATGATTCTAAAACTATCTATATATTTTATCATGCCTTTAATTGTATGTTTTGGAGTATCTCACCCTTTACTTGTTTCTCCGTTGCCTTTATATTGGTAACGTGCAGGTGATCCGCGAGGATGATGAGGATTAGCTCGAGTCTCTTTATTTTGAGTCGCTCTGCTCTGATAGTAGTAACACTCGGGTTTTGGGCGAAGTTATTATTTTGGATAGGATAGTTTATGTATACTATCTTATGACTTTATGTATTGATGATAACATGATGATACGTACATTTTGTGAACACATCCGTTCTGCTGTGATTAGTCATATGTTTATATGATGATTTATGTTATGAATTGGTATATCCGACTTTTGATTTTGTGATGTGCATTATAATGCAAAGTGATGAAAAACACGAATATGTGATACCTCAATTTATGTTTGGATGAAATTTTGAAACTCTGATTTTATTATTAATTACGAGGGGTAGAATTGGGGTGTTATAAGTCTGGCCGAAAAGAGCATACAATATACTACCTTAGCAAAAAGTTTACCGACTGTGAAACCAGATATGCATTGCTCGAGAAAACTTGATGCGTTTTGGCATGGGCTGCTTGCCACCTAAGACAATATATGTTGACTCACACCACTTTATTGATTTCTAAGATGGATCCCATCAAGTATATCTTCGAGAAGCCAGCTCTCTCCAGACAAATAGCTAGATGGCAAATGATTTTGACTGAATATGACATCCAGTACATTACACAAAAAGCAATCAAGGGAAGTGTCCTAGCTTATCATTTGGCCCATCAAGCTGTTGATGACTATCAATCCATGAACTTTGAATTCCCAGATGAGAACATCATGCTGATAACTGATTGTGAAAAGCCTGGACCGTATGAAGGACCAGAACAAGGATCCCGATGGACTATGGTTTTTGATGGAGCTTCTAATGCTTTAGGTAACAGAATTGGTGTTGTCATCATTTCCCCCGAAGGTTGTCATACGCCTTTCACTACTAGAATGTGCTTCGACTGTACAAATAACATGGCTGAGTATGAAGCATGCATCTTGGGTCTAAAGGCTGCTATTGACCTAAGGATCAAGTTCTTGGACGTATACGAGGACTCAACTTTAGTAATCAGTCAAATTAAAGGAGAATGGGATACCAATCATCCAAACTCGGTCCCTTACAAAGAACTTGTGCTAACTTTGATCCCATACTTTGAGAAGGTTACCTTTGAACACTTCCCAAGAGAATAAAATCAGTTGGCAGATGACTTAGCGATAATGTCATCCATGTTCAAGACCAATTGGGACAATGAGGCTCCTATAATTACAATTGAAAGACTTGACAAACTTGTGCATTGTTATGAGATCGACACTGACGAGGAGAAGCCTTGGTATCATGAAGTGAGGAGGTACCTTGAAGTACAAGAGTATCCTGAAGGAGCTTCGATCAACGGTAAAAAATTTCTGCGAAGGTTCTCAGCCAAATTCTTCCTAAGCAATGGGATTCTGTACAAGCGCAACCATGATTCTACTCTACTCTGTTGTATGGACAAGAAGGAGGCATGGGAAATCATGGAAAGCATGCATGAAGGTATCTTTGGAACTCACTCTAGCGGGCACATTATGGCCAAGAAGATTCTAAGGGCTGGTTACTATTGGTCGACTATGGAAACTGATTGCCACCATCACTCAAGGACTTGCCATAAATGTCAAATCTATGTCGACAAGGTTCATGTGCCTCCAATTCCTTTGAATGTCATGACTGCTCTGTGGCCATTTGCAATATGGGGAATTGACATGATTGGAGAGATCAAGCCCACTTCCTCTAATGGACATCGTTTCATCCTAGTTGCCATTGACTACTTCACCAAATGGGTCGAAGCCGCTTCATTTGCCCTAGTCACTAAGAATGTTGTAGCCCGATTTAGCAAGCATAACCTCATCTGTCGGTATGGCATCCCCGAAAGGATTATCACTGACAATAGAACCAACCTCAAAAATTCTATGATCACTAAACTCTGCATGCAGTTTAAAATCAAGCATCACAATTCTTCCCCTTACAGGCCTAACATGAATGGTGCAGTAGAAGCTGCCAATAAAAACATAAAGAAGATTGTGCAAAAGATGGTGGTGACCTACAAGGATTGGAATGTGATGCTACCATTTTCTCTCCATGGCTATCGTACTTCGGCATGAACATCAATTGGGTCAACACCTTTATCTTTAGTCTATCGCATGAAAGTTGTCTTACCCGTGGAAGTTAAGATTCATTCCTTAAGGATTATGAAAGAAGAAGATTTAGGAGAAGATGAATGGATTCAAAATAGGTTGGATCGGTTGAACTTAATTGACGAGAAGAGACTGTCTTTTGTTTGTCATGTTCAAATGTATCAAAAGCGCATGATCAAGGCTTTCAACAAGAAGATCAGACCTCGAATGTACTAGGCTGGCGACTTGGTAGTAAAACACATAATTTTAGCACAAGGCGATCCTAGGGGCAAGTGGACTCCTACATACAAAGGGTCATTTATGGTCAAGAAAGTATTCTCTGGCGGTGCTATGATGCTAACCACTATGGACGACGAAGATTTCCCACATCCTGTGAATGCGGACATAGTCAAAAAATACTACGTATAAAAAATGACCCGCTAGGTTGACATACCTAGGAAAAAATAAGGGCATCCCGGTGAAGCAAAAGGTTTCGGGCAAAAATTAAGGATATATACAAAATATTGTACACCCGGCAAGTCGAAAATCTGAAAGGGCGACTTGGGAAAAAATGGGTATCTAAGTGGACGGAAAACCCGAAAGGGCGGTCCAGGAAAAAGTTAAGGATTAAAGCGTACGACTATGTCTCGTTGAATTAGTACATCCAGCTTTATTACTAAGGTCAAAATTTCAAATGGTACGAGATCAATTCAATCAACTCCTTTCAACGGCAAAAGATGATGTTCGAAGACATAGGGGAAATAGCGGAGTTGGAACCCAAAGAGATCATTTCCACATGGCTATATAATTTTTGTCTTTACTTTGTATTCTTTTCATTTTTCGACGACTTCCTCTTACTAGGATTTCCGTCTCCCTGTACAAAAAACGCCTGTTTATTGGCAGATTATCAATACAAATATACTTTGAAGTGAAAACTTTTTGTTTTTTTTTTCTGTTTTGACTGCAAAAAATGTCCAATGACTAAAATTGAATGAACATGTGCTTATGAACATGATTAACTGTTAATAAATGTACGCACAAGAATAGTAATAAGCATTTACTCAAGGATTTGGGGTATCCCTACAAATTTACTTCATTGAGATTACCCCCACGGAATGAATTCATACACCCAGAGTTTCAATCAACATATTTTCTGGAAATTCTCTTCCCCTGCAAAAATTCTGCCTCAGATGAATACATTTTTTATTTCCCCAACAGACTACAATCTCCCCAGTTTGAGTTTTCCTCTCAACGGACAATACCCCTTGTCCCCAGCAGAATTGATAATATCATCAGAAAGTTGTTGTGAAGCCTGGAACCTGACCAAATACCAGTTAACTTCATTTTCCCCAGACGATCAGAATCATCTCTTTCATCCCCAGTCAGGGTATATGAGAATTAAACTCCCCATTAGAGTAATGAACAACCAAGGTTCCTGAACTCTATTCCCCAAGCAGAAATCAACTTTCCCCACAAAGTTCCATCAAATAGAAAACAGATATTCCTAGCGGAAGCATTCTAAACAAGGTGGAAGATACATACTCTTCATCTCTAGCACTAGGTCGGGATTTAGCTTCCCAAATCTCCCCAGTAGTTGTCAAGGATTTATTCTCCAGACAAAGATTTACTTCAATAACATTTCACACTCATACATCATAACATATTCATAACAAAACGCATATAGCACAATATCATTTATTTTGAGAACATCATTACCCAATACATGCATCATGACATTGCATTACAACTAATTATTTACCTTTTTAGGAAATATCAGCCACCAGATAAATACCATTAGCAACAAACATTTCATCTATTGGTTCAGTTTAAATCGATCAATGATTTATCTTGATTCTCTTCCGGTAGACACTTTCTCTGGTTCAGTTAAATCGCTTCAAAGATTTATGCTGATTCATTATCCATTTAAAGATTATTCAAGACCTCTGCTGGTTCAGTTTAAATCGACTAATGATTTATCCTGATTCCGTCCCGGTAGACACTTTCTCTGGTTCAGTTAAATTTCTCTGAAGATTTATACTGATTCATTATCCAGTTAAATATTATTCAAGACCTCTGCTGGTTCATCTCAAATTGACTAATGATTTACCCTGATTTCATTCCAGTAGACACTTTCTCTGGTTCAGTTAAATCGCTCCGAAGATTTATACTAATTAGTTATCCAGTTAAAGGTTATTCAAGATCTTTGCTCGTTCAATTTAACTCAACCAATGATTTACCCTGATTCCGTTCGGGTAGACACTTTCTCTGGTTCAGTTAAACCGCTCCGAAGATTTATACTGATTCGTTATCCAGTTAAAGATTATTCAAGATCTCTTCTGGTTCAGTTTAAATCGACCAATGATTTACCCCGATCCAGTTCTGGTAGACACTTTCTCTAGTTCAGTTAAATCGCTCCGAAGATTTATACTGATTCGTTATCCAGTTAAAGATTATTCAAGACATCTGCTGGTTCAGTTTAAATCGACCAATGATTTACTCTGATTCTGTTCCGATAGACACTTTCTCTAGTTCAGTTAAATCGCTCCGAATATTTATACTAATTTTTTATCCAGTTAAAGTTTATTCAAGGCCTCTGCTCAGTTCAGTATAAATCGATCAAAGATTTATTCTGATACTTCTTCCAATCCCTATCAACAGTCACCTTGGATAGCATCTATAAACCCATCTATGACGACTCTTTATCACCTCTCTGAATGGCATATTTGGGCCCATTTTCGATGCAATCAACTAACAAATTACTTCATGCATCAGTGAGTGCAAATTTATGGGCACTCTAGTGTTCAATCATCTTCCACCTTCAAGTCACGAATGACGGACCCTCCAATCTAAATCTTCAGGTTTAAGAAGATTGAACAGGGGCATCTGTTGTACCCCAAAACTTTCCCACTCTTTTCTCAAGACATTTCTCACAAAGATCTTCAATGGTCCAAGCTTGCGCAAGTATTGACTAATTCAAACCACCTCCTAAACACTGATGCTTCAAATTAGGGTTTTGGTTTCCACAAGGATAATTGGACTTCTAATGCCTCAAATGATTTTCATGGATCATTATAGACCTCCAAGAATACTCATGTCAAGATTCAAGTCTTGTATCACAAATTTGCTCAGTCAATTGCTCAGATAATTGAAAATCAGTTGTACTGGGTAAAAATTCAATTATGGTCAACCTACAGTCAAAATTCATGATTTTTGGCCAACATCAACATCTTAAAGTCCTATTCATCATTTGATCAAGTATTGATCACAATCTCTCAAGAAAAGCACTCAATTTACCAAAAGGGCAAAATGGTCAAAATTAGGGTTTTGATTGTATTTGACTGATCATGGACTTTTGACCTAATGCATGATCTAATGGCTTTAAGCACAATCTCAAGGATTCAAATACAACATGATTTACCTAATTTCATGGCTCAAAACATTTCTCAAGATCAATTGATTGATAGTTGAAATTCAGTCAACTGATGAAAAGTCAACTGATACACCAAAAGTCAAACTTTGACTTTTTGATCAAAATTGAGTTTTGAAGATCACAATTTACCAAGACATTCAAAAATATGAAGCTTTATCATCAAGAAATCAAGAAAGCCAAAAGTCAATTTGAAAAGTCAAACTTTTTAAGACTTAAAAATTTTTTCTAAGTGTTTTAAACATGATAATTTCATAACTTCATGACATTTTTTCACCAAGATACAAGATGATTCAAAGAGAACTTTCAACATGAAAGTTGTAGATCTTGGTGATATCTACAACTTTGATTTACTGATTAAGTCCTGGAAATTCTTGGATTTTGAATTATAAATCCATGAAGTCATGCACTTTTTCTTAAACACTTAGTGAAATTTTGACCTAGTTTAGTCTGGATTTTGACCTAACTTCTTGGCCAATTTTCACATAGTTCCAATTTGATTTTGCAAAAATGGAAAACATGAAAGTTGTAGAGGATGTTCCATGCTTTTCAAAATGTCAAAGAACTTATTAATATTATTCTTGAGCTAGTAGAATCGAAGAGATGAAGTTAGGGTTTCAAACTTGAATTACAAGTCAATTTTATGATGAACACATGACCAAATACATAAGCCATGCTGCATAATCTTGCTTTGCAGGCTTATAACTTAAAAATCACTCCTTAATTTAATATTTACACAACTGATTGATCAATTGTCCAATTAATTCAAGCATTGTCCAAAACAATTTGCCATTTTATGGAGAAAGTTACCATTCCATTCTTGTAAAGCAAAGATTTATGCAATGTCAATCCTTCTTGAGCCTCTCAATGGCTCCTTCTGCACACACTCAATCTAATAACTCATAAGATGCATGTTTAAAGTGATTCAACCACCCTACAATCTTTGTACGTTGCCTTAAAATCATATTTGTCAAGCTTTCTTCAAAAACAAGTCAAATGAACATAACATGTGATTTTTGAATTCTGACCACCTCAAGCTCTCAAACCTTTTCCTATAAATTAAGACACTCTTATGCAACTTAGGACACGAACTCACAAGCCCCTAAGCACCCTCATTCTCTCTCAAACCATAAATTGAAACACAAGCGCAAAAACTTGTCATTTTTTACTTCAAAACTCAATCTTTAAATTTACTCGTGCGTTTTCACTTCTAATCCATCACAAAGCTTCTAATACACATATAGAGTATATCCCAGTCCCTGTCTTCCAACTGTAACACCATCTTCTTCATTTTCCATAACCAAAAACAGAGCATTGCAGTTGAACTTCTCCAGACCATTTCAGTCA
This sequence comes from Vicia faba, assembly GCA_948472305.1. NCBI lineage: Eukaryota > Viridiplantae > Streptophyta > Magnoliopsida > Fabales > Fabaceae > Vicia > Vicia faba. The sequence continues at coordinate 77,313,456 of OX451735.1, forward strand.
CTCTGAACTCAAGCTAAACATTGCATTAGCTTCCTAGAGACTCAAGGAAGCTAACATGATCATTGCAGCACTTGGAATCAAGCTCATTTGCAAAATACGAAATCCATTTTGAGGTAAGTTTTCTTAATTTTGAAATGTTCATAGAGCCATTGTTAGCTTTCCATTTTCAAAGATAAAATGTAGATATCATAGCCCTGAAACTGACCATGTCCTTAGAATTCATTTATGTTGCTTGAGTAGAGAGAATTTTATAGTTGAACTTTATGAAAAAAGTTAGGTCAAATTTGGTATCATTAGTAATTCTCATTCATATTTGATTTATAGCTTATGATATTTATATGGTTAAATTCGTATGGAAAAATGGAGCAACTTTCATGTTTGCGTTTTTCATTTTGGTTGAGAGATCAAGAAGTTACAGGTTTTAAAATCATGTTGAAATTTCTGGCACAAGGTTGAAGATGATACAGCCATGGGCTTGTTTTGTAATATAATGCGTTGGTTTTGTTTTAATCAACAGATGTATCACCACTCCAGTGGTTAAAGCGCGCGCCTGTCACCTTTAGGACCTGGGTTCGAGCCCCAACGTCCATTTTGTTATTTTTCATATTTTATGTTTCTTTTTTTGTTTGCAACCAGCGCACTTGGGCTTCAACATTGGGCTTTCTCCTTTTTGCTCCCTCTCACCCCCATTCCACTATACAACACGCAGCCCATTGTTTTTTATTTCATTTTATTCTGATTTACAAAAACCAATTATGAGCCTAAACCAAGTCTGTTTTGCTACCAAACCACTCTTCTCATTTTCACACCCCATGACTTAATTTCATATTTTAATTTTATATTTATATTTTATTTCCCCTTTATTATTATTATTATTATTATTATTATTATTATTTTTATTATTAGTTTTATCATTATTATTTTTATTAATCTAAAACACCCAAAAACATTTTTATTTATTATTTAGATATTTAATATTTATTTTATTTCTTTTAGACAAAACTACCAAAAACATTTCTTTAACAAACTCTTTTTTTATTAATTCAATATAGACTTAGTTTTTATTTATTTTAATCTTCTTTTTTAATTGAATTAACCTAGAATTTAGAAATTTTAATTAATTAATTTCTTTCTTTATATTAGTTTAATTAAATCAAAACTCTTTCAAAAAAAAAACTGAAAAAACTTGTTTCTTAATTAATCCATTTTCTTTTCTTAGTTTAATGTAAATTTAATTTTATTAAATCAACTTAGACTAATTATTTATTTTCTTTTTCTTTTAGTTTAATTAGGTTAAAACCCTCTTATACAAAAAACTCAAACAAAAACAATTTTCTTTCCTTGTACATTATTTTCACATTCTTGTACATTTTATTGTTATTCAATATTCAATATGGTTGTAATAGTAATTAGAACTTTATTGCTTTATATTCCCCATTTGTAATTTGTATCCATATCCTCAAATGATGTAATAGCATAGAAATTTACATTTCCAATTTATCGCTTTCAATACAAATGCTAGTAATTAGGATGTGTATGGCAAGACATAAAATCAACAAATAGAAAACCCCAATTCAAAGACAACAAAGCATGAAAGCAAACACTTTGCACACTTGCACCTCTAGGGCTAACCTCACTTGTTTCCTAAAGATAAAAATAGTCATGTCCCTCGAACGTGGAATACTTTAGCAATGACCCTTGAATACAAGATCGTAGTCCCTCAATGACCTATCAATGTTGCCTTCGGTAAACGATCTTAGACCCTTAAGATAAATTGCTAAGGTGTCCTACAATGTTGCCTTCTATGACCGTACGACGACCCACACTTGTCCCTTCACATCCAATGATAGGGCTTCTTACCAATCAATGGTGAGATAGAAATATTTAAAGGAGGAGGAAAAGAACAAAGACTTTTTTAGTAGGTAGAACGCTCGTAGTTGGTTGCTCACAAACAAAACCATTTTTACACCTCACACTTTCAAAACATTCTTCAAAAGAAACATCTATTTGAACTATTTTCAAAAGTCAACACTTTGTATACATTCTTATAGAGATGAGAATCATTACAAAGTTCACCTAAACAAAGACACTTTTCAAAAATACTTTAAAATAATCATAAACACATTTCAAATAAAGTATTTCAAAGTGAGTTAGCAACTAAGAGCCCGTAGATAACTACGGATGAAAAAGGTTCTAACATCTTCCCTTTTCATAACCTACCTCCCGAACTCAAGAAAATATCTCAAAAGGTTTATCATGTTCTTTTCACCATTTCCTTTATTGGATAAAAGAAAAGTCGATGGCAACTCTTGCTATCTGCAACAATTGCGATAAAACGCAAAACATCAAGTCAGTTCTCCCACCGTATTACAGGCGGGATTCATGCTATCTGCAAAACAAACAAAAAAAGAATCATAGTTAGCAAACAAGGATTCAAAAAAGCGACAATCGCGTATAACTATTCAAAACATAAATACCCAAATATTTGACGGGATCCTCGCTCTCGAGGAGCTCCTTGATGATTATAAGGCCTGGCTCGTATACAGCCTCCCCGTTCTTGGCGATCACATGCTTGCCTCCCCGGCCCACTCGCTGGACCCGAGGGATCCATGCCACGAAGACAGTCAGGACGGTGAAGCTCTCCTGGCCCTCGACGTCGAGCTCCCCCTCCCTCCAAACGTAGGAACCAAATTTGTTATCAAAGTGCTTCCTCGTCCACTGAAACAGGAACTTGTAAACCAGTTTGACCACAAGGTCTCCCAACTCGTTTAAACGGGGGATACCATCCTCGTTGTACACCGGTACGATCCTGAAAACATTCAGCATCGCCTTGCTCGAGGAAGGCTACACCAGTATATATTTATCCTTGAAGTGACGGACAAACTCCAGGTAAGCTTTGAACAACTTCATGTTGCCTTGCTTCAAAGCGATCCATCCCCACTTGTCGTCGATCTTGCTCCTCTAGAGATGGAAGCAATAGAAGGACAAGGGAATTGTAGCCCTTATCTTCAGGTAATCATAAACGATCTCGAACGCTCGCATGAATGCAATACCGTTTGGGTGAAATTGGAAAGGAGGCAGCCAAAGATGCCTGAATACGACCACCTCAAAATCCGAGAAAGGAAGCCGAAGACCCATTCCCGGAACACGATGTCGTACATGGGAATCCGTCGTCTGTCATATTTCGAACAGACCCTGCTCTCTTTTCCAGGAATATACAGCGACTACTCTCCCCGATTTCCATCCTCACGTGCGTACACCTCGGTAAAGACGTCATCTCGATGCTCGAAAAAGTAGGAGGGCCAGTTCCAAGGATCATTCGCAACCCAAGCCCGCAAATCCTCATCATCTCCGGGGGGGAAACATACCACCTTGATTAGCAGAGGTCATCTCCACATCACCTCCCCCACTTGTTGTTCAGGATGAACCATCTCGTCCCCAAAAATCTCCAAAATGCTTGACGAGCTACTCGCCTCGTCCGAAGAACTTCGTGAAGATCCAGAAGATTCACTCGAGAGGCCAACCCCGACGTTGTCAGCCATAGTACTTGAAAAGAATATGATGAAGATGAGTTCGACATCAATGCCAAAACCACCCTTCCACTACTAATCAAGTGAAAGGACGCTGATAAACGAGGATCGTGTCCTCTACCAGAACTCTCACTAAGGCGCATAAACAGATAGAAGTCCGGGGAAGAGCCCTAGGACCTAAAAGACCATATATGGAACAACGAGAAAAGTCCAGCGAAACGACCTAGATCCCAAAAGAACCATCTACGACACGACGAAAAATGTCCGGGGAGGATTCACGACGGCTCCGACGATTCTAAACTACAGAACCACCATTTTCCATCAACACTCCCCATGAACCCCCTAACAGACAGGATCCTAAATCCTAACCGCATGCATTTCTAAGAAGAAAATCATGAAAATCAGAACCACAAAAGCCAAATAACAATAAAAAATTGAAAAATCTTATCTGTTAAAGAAGAAGGAAGGCTGAAAAGAGCAACAACGAGCGGTGAACCTCAAGAAACGACGGTGATCGATAGGCGAGCAACAACGATCAATATGGAGAAAGAACGAAAAAACACAGAACTCCATAATCATCTCGTATTTATAGTTGAGACCATTCGCGCGTGCTAGACACACGCCTAGGAAACCCTAGGGTCGTCATCATTGCACCCTAGTCCCTAGGCCATCATTGTGCCGCTTCGTCAACACGCTACCCGAAACACGCTACCTCTTCAAGTTCAAAGCTCAGAACGGCCAACTCTTCATCTCCCAGCGAGAAACGCAATGGGCGACGCGCTCCTCATACGACGCGCCATGTCCCACGAGCAGGTGTTAAAGCCATCACTCTTATTCCCATAAGCAACGATTTGAGGGGCAATTATTCTGGACTGACTCGACAACCAGAGTGTGCCCAGTCTAACCCCTTCTTTCGGTACGGCCCACACGACCATGGCCCGAATCTCCCCCGCTCTCCATCGGGCAACATCGATTGATTGCCCTTCTGGACCGACACTAACCTACGATGATTGATGAGCAACTCTCAATCTGCCCGACCTCAAGTCGCGCAAACAACAAGGAACCGACCAGATCGTTGCCCGTAACCTCTTCCTCGGATCTAACGGTTAGTTACGGACACACCTGCCCGATATGATCAAGTCTTGGCAGTTACCTATTTTTGCGGACCCGCATATCCAGGCCCACAAACAGAAACCAATGGCCATGCGCTAGGGACATTATATAAACCATCACACATGTGAAGGTCAGATATCGAATATTTACTATTCACCACTAATACCCTAATACTTTACTTGTATCTCTATGTTCCCATACTTACTTGATCGTCAGAGTGTCTTGTAAGTATAACTCCCTTTTTCCCTACTCGACATCACAGTCCGACTAAAGATCATTATCCGACTACCTTACAGGTTTTGATCAACAGATAAGATAAGATATATATATATATATATATATATATATATATATATATATATATATATATATATATATATATATATATATATATATATATATATATATATATATATATATATATATATATATAGAGAGAGAGAGAGAGAGGACATCTTATAAAAATGAAGTTTGTATGTGAGAATAAAATGAATAATTAATAACCATTAAATTAAAATGAGTGGTTAAGATTAAAACTTTAAATTAAGTGAGCAAAGTTCTATTTCTTCTCTTTCTCTGCTCTCAAAATTCTTTTACGCTAAACTTTACTTCTTCTAACTCACTAAAAAAAATTCTTTTATGCTAAAATGTTATTCTTTTCACCCAGCCTCATCATTTTTCTCTCTAGTTTAACATAAAAAATCCAAATTGAAAACTCATTTTTAGTGCTAGTAAGATTATGAGGAAATAATTGGAACTGCACTGTGACAAAAATGTTAGGCAAAATATTTTCTTCGGTCTTATACGTTAGTATTAAAGTTTATTTTAGTCCCTTAAATTTAAAAAAATTTATATTAATTCTTAAATTTTTAAAACATTTTATTTTAATCTTTTTTATCTAATTAACAGTAGAAAAACTCTAAAATTAATCGATAAATTCGTCGCTAATTAGATTAAAAAAAACTAAAATAAAATATTTTAAATAATTAAATAATTAATATAATTTTTTTAAAGTTAATTAACCAAAATAAACCTTAACATTAACCCATGAGATTAAAAATGATATTTTATCAAAATCTTAACATATATTAAGGATAAAATTATTATTCCTAGGGATAAATCTAGTTATTGGAAATGTGGGGATTGAGCCCAATCTTCGAAATCTTCCAAGAATACCTCTTTTATAATAGCATAGAGTTAGTATTTGGGAAGTGTGAAGCTGAAGAAGAGGAAAAAACATAGATTGTTGGCGTTCTGTGTAAAGAAATTTTTACTGTTATGTTTTTCATAGTTCAAAAAAAGATAATTAGATTAAGTATTTTATGGTAATGAATAATTTTATAGAAATTGTTAATCTCATTTATAAGATGTTAAAGCTATTTTTATGAAAAAAGAGACAAGAATATATGGATGTGGAATAATTTTCTAACGGTAAAGGAGTGAATTATAAAAAAAGAAATTGTTGGAACTATTTCTCTCCCAGTGCACTTCCAATTACTTCTTCATAATCTTGCTAGCCTTAAAATGAATTCTTAGTTTGGGACGAGAGAGAAAACGATAAAGGGAGGGAGAACACAAGTGAGTTCATTATATTTGGGGTTTTAATCTTAACCACACATTCTTTATATATATATATTGAGAATGAATAAATTATATAACAATATGATAATTTAATAATAATTATTAGATTTAAATTAAAGATTATAATTAATTTATTAATTTTGGATCTTTGTTTGATTAAAATGTTAATTGAAACAAAATTTTGGAACATTAATTTAGTTCACTACCGCAACGATCATAACCAAAATTCACCAATTTGATGACGGGAAACGAAAACAAGATTTTAAATTTCCACCGAGGCAATGAATTAAATTAGTGTGATATATACCAAAATTAGGATATTCACCAATTTGTTTTGGTTTTTAAAAAAAATGGTTTTTATAATATAATATAATTTTATATAAAAAAGATTTTATAAATAAATTTTTTATAATGAAAATTCGATTTGAATAATAATTTTAGATATTTCATCATTTTATTAAAATTATTTTTAGATATTAAAATTTCAAAAAATTACTTAGTTTTTAATCTATTATAAATATATTTTTATAAAAATTATTTTAGAAATATAATTTTTTTTTAAATTGCAATTTCGATTATATTTTGATTTTCAATAATAAATATTTATGTTATATTATATCAAAATTAATCTTTTAATTTAGGAAAAATGAATATAAAAAAACATATAATATTTATAAAAAAAATTTATAAAATTTATTTATGAAAATAAAAAATAAAAAATAAAAAAAAATATATTTTTTAAAGACAAAACAAACTGGTCCAAAGAGTGAGGAGGATGTAAATCAAAACCTTGGAAAAAATCTAACAATAACAAAAATAAGAGAGACTGAGTCTGTTATGCATATAATCTTCTCTAGTACTAAAAGGACACACAAAACATGTGTGAAAGAAGATTTGTTCTTTTTAGTTAGTGTGTAATGTAAACCAAGAATAGACAAAAAGCATAATGAAGAATATTTGTATATAATTGTATTGATTTGAAATGTTTGGGAATTTGTCAATCACTAATTTACAATTGAGTAAGACAATAAGAAGATTTAACTAATTTTTGTTTCTTTTTTATCTATAGTACATATTTAACTTATTTATCTTGTTTTCTTCTACCTAAAGTAAGTGATATATGTTGTTTCCTTAGATAAGCACTTACATAAGCAAATAACAACCACGTACAGATTTTAAATAAGATACACTTTGACTTGAATCTATAGTCAAGTATTCACATTATTAATTCTAGAAATATACACAATTTAATAGGATTTTTAATTTTTATGTATTTAAATTTGTCCAAATGGTTAAGAAAAGTGGAGTTTTATAGAGTGAGTAGATTTTCCTGTTAATCCGACGTCTTAAGGAGACTATCATCTAATTAAGTCTGACGGCAAGAAGAGGACATGAGGTCGTAATTAGTTGTCCCGAGCTTGAGTAATGTTGTATTTGTTCTTCATATTTTTATTTATAGCATTTGTTATAGGACCTTGACGGGTAGATTTTATGAATAGTCCAGACTATTTGTTTCTCAAGCTCTTACTTCTTCTTGATAAAACAAGGGCTTTGTCGCAACAACTACCCGTCTAGCTCCTAGACAAAAGGAATAGCTATGACGCTATTAGTATTGGAAATATGCGCGTTGAATGTCTTCCTCGTAACATGCAACATTTTATTGAAGGGTTGTGACACATAATCTTAGGATTGACACTAATGTTTTCTTCTTATGTTAAGTTACTTAAGAGTTCTGAAAATTTTGATGTGAGATCGCGACCGTTAGTGGAATGGCCCCACTTTCCAATGCCTGTTGACGTGGATCGAACGGTTTCCTGAAGGATATACAAAAGGTTCTTAGGGAATTATTCCTCTTTTCGCCATTTGAGAGATTTCAAGAGTTAATCTCTTGTTTTTTGTAGTTGCTCTTCTTCTTTGTTAACAATTCCCATTGTCCATCGTCTGACGTCACTGAACCATACCCCCCAGTGACTCTTGCTTTGCACAAATGATCAATTCCATCCCTTTCAAGGTAACTGAAGTCTCTTTCTTTTATGTATTTATTTTTCCTTCACTAGGATTCCTTGGAAAGGTGGTGGTGGAGGATTTTAAAGAAACAATTGTGTCTGAGAGTGGAAGGGTTGCTAGTTGTCTCGCCCTAAGGAAGTTTGTTGGAGGTTTCGATGTCCCGATTTTTCTTGGTGATTCCCAATTTGTTAGATGATTTCAAGCATTAATGCAAGGTCCGTACTTATATCAGAGAGCATAGTTTTGCTTTTGACTGTGATCCCACTGAAGTTAGAAATCACTCCATTGAATATAAGCATTTAAGCTTCAAATATGAACATGTCGCACAAGTGGTGCATAGCAGTCTTAATTACATATATATCCTGTAAACACTATCAAATATACAAAGCACAAGAATTATGCAAGCATAGACAATTGTTTTCCACAAATAAAGTGGAACACTACCGCATCAAGTCAAAATGGACAACTTTCTCAGAGTACCTCGCACATTCAACAGACAAACTAGTGATCTCAAGAAGAAATGGTGAATCAAATGAGGGGTGGATGATGACATAACAAGGAAATGGAAAGAACATGGTGGTAAATATAAAAGCATTAGATATGGGAAACACCAAGTAGGCATAGGCAACAAATATGTCAAAACTAAAGAATTGTTGCTCCTTTTTATCACCATGTTGAATTGATAAGTAAATATCAATCAAGGATCATAGGAGCTTGAGAATAACACATTCAAAGACCTTAGAAGTCAATAGCAACCACTACTCAATCATACTCATTTTATTTCATCATGATTCACAAGCACAATAGAAGGGGGATTTCACAAAATACATCACAAAGCTTAGATCTCAACTTAATCATAAAAGGGATTCAAACAAAGGTATAGTTAGAAGGCTTTAAACCACTCAAGAACTTGAAATCAATATTATAACATGCTATGAGGATATAATCAAAAAATTAGAATGTTGATCCTAATACGTGTTGCACAAGTGCATTCAATATACATCAAAGATTCAGGATGAGGAAAGATAAGAACATCAAATTATACATGAATGAAATTGGTTCTAACACTAGAGATCAATTATCCTCAAGTCCTTATGGAACTATCATTTATCTACATATTATCATTGACCACTTGATGACCTCAAACGCAAGCTAAAAGCTCAAGTTCCAAAGTGAAAATTAATAAGAAAATATCCATTACAAAGCATGCATCAAAAGGCTCAACATTCAATTATGAGGAAATTAAATGAATTGTCTTGAGTTTATGTGAGGAAACAGAAGCAACATGATCATTAGGCGTCTAAATTATAGGCCTCACATAAGTTCATTGGCCATTAAACAAGTTACAAAAAAGAATGCAAACTCAATTGGTCACCTTCACTTCAAGAATACATCAAAAGTAGAAACAAGGATCAACAAATCACACAAAAAAAATCTTAACATCTTTGAAGTGCATAGAAGTCAGAAAATAAGACTTAAGTTCATGAATAGTTGAGAAAGGGATCAAATAAGGCTCAAAGTTCAAAACTAGTTGGCCAAACTAGCAAACTAGACAAGTTTTCAAAATATTTTGTGGAAAAATATCAAACCAATTCCAAAAATCCAAGAAAAATTAGATTTAGATCCTCAACCCATCTATGAACCTTATACAAGATCCAAATCCCATTGGAAAACTAGGGCAAAGTGATTTTAAAATTGAAACTTGCACAATAAACAATAAAACCCTAATTGTTTGACTTTTAATCCTAAATATTAATTAGATAAGATCAAAATTCAAACAATTCAAAACAAATATACACCAATCATGAGAAAACTCAAGAGATCAGAATACCAATTTTTTCCAATTTTTCCAATTAAAGAAAGGTAAAAAAAAATCAAATTCAAACAATTTATCAATTAAACAAATCACCAACATTTCAAAATAAAATTCTAATTAAAAGTCAGAAGAAAATTAAGCCCAAAATTAAGATCCAAATATTAGAAATAAATGCAAACATCTCTGATTTTTTTGTAGATTTTTTTTATTAAGTAAAATATTAAAATCAAATCAAATACCAACAAATAGACCATTAAACCATTATTTAGATCACAAAATGTAAACCCTAACCAAAAATCAGACAAGATGATGAAACATTACACCTAACAAATGATATTGAAAATCAAAGTAGGATAACAAACATGTGCGATAGCGAAACACCGGCTAAAAGAATGTGCGATGGCGAAACATCGGCTAAAAGATAGGAAGATGACATGGAAAAGACGGTGAAACATCAATAAACCAGGAAACAAAACATCACACCTAACAATAATATTGAGAATCAAGGTAGGATAACAAACATGTGTGATGGTGAAACACCGGCTAAAATAATATGCGACAGCGAAACATCGACTTCAAACAAATATGCAATGGTGAAACATTGGCTAAAAGATAACAGGGTATCATGGAAAAGATGGTGAAACATCAATAAACCAAATGATAAAACATTACACCTAACAATGATATCAATGATCAAAGTAGGATAACAAATATGTGCAATGGCGAAACATCGGCTAAAAGATACGTGCGATGGCGAAACATCGGCTAAAAGATAACAAAAAGTTAAGGCAAAGATGGAAAAACCCTCAATCTGACAAGATTTTAAAATAAAACAGGAAGGCGCACAAGCAATTGATATTGGTTTGTATTTTTTTACCTTGAAGAAGGATTTAAGTTCATTAGAGATATTTTATGATTTTCCAAGAAGAAGTTTTAGTTTTAAGATGCAACATGCAAAGAAAAAGGAAACAGCTAGGGGAGACTATCCTAATCTCTAGCCCTAATGTTATCATACAATGATTGGCTCTAAGGTTGATGATGAAAAAGGGAAGCTTCTACCGTATATTAGCATGCATGGATTCCTATCCTAAGGTGTAACTCGAGGACTAAACCTACACGAGCAATCCTAAGAGAACATGGTAAAAATGTCACAGATCTTGTGACAAAAACCAGCAAGCAGATGGCGAAACATCTGGACAAACAACAGCTCAAGTACCACTCGAACATTAAACACCTACAAGGTGCAGGCCTAGTAGTAGAAAGAGAGGTCCCTCCATAGAAAAGCAATCAAGCATCAGACCGGGGGTCAAGCCACAACCAAGGGAAGTGTATCATTTGAGTCAACAAGCTCTACAATTATAGGAATGCAAAAGGGTCCTTAACCGTGGTATCAATTACCAGGGCAAGAAAGATCTGGGGGAAAAAGATATAGTGCATGCGTACACTAAACATCAGTGTTGGTCAACACGAGTTAAAGAAAGCGTGGGGATCCGATTGCTGGAACCCTTTTCACTTTCCTTTAAAGGACTTAAATTTATTCGAATATTGGTAACATGTTCAGAGCATCTACTTGTAGAAAGTGAGCATAGGAACGACATGAACTGGAATGTGCGGGGTTTAATTATGAACCCTTTCCGCTCGACTACTTTTGAGGACTTTTCACCTGTAATACAATGCGGGCATAAATATAAACACGCTTGTATAATACCTACTTCAAAGGTAGGATTTTAAACAATCACAATTAGCACATCGATAGAATTGCCTTAAACAGGTCTTTAAATAAACCAGAGGGACTCCTGACATGATCAACAATGGAAGTCTCCGTCATACATCTCTATTCCTACTTGACATGGCAAGGAAAGCGATAAAAACCCTACTTCTCAAGATCTCTAGAAAGCAGTAAATGACAGAGATAAGAGGGTAGTAGTATAATAACAAACGGATAACTGTCCATAGTAACTAAATGAGAGAAAGAAACCCCGAGAACTTTAACCAAGTTAGCATCCATAAACAAATCAAGTTAGAAATCACTCCATTGAATATGAGCATTTAGGCTTCAAATATAAACATGTCCCACAAGTGGTGCATAGCAGTCACAATTACATATATATTCTATAAAGAATATCAAATATACAAACCACAAGAACTGTGCAAGCATAGACAATTGTGTTCCACAAATAAATTGGAACACTACCGCATCAAGTCAAAATGGACAACTTTCTCAGAGTACCTCACACATTCAACAGACAAATTAGTGATCTCCAGAAGAAATGGTGAAATCAGATGAGGGGTGGATGATGACATAACAAGGAAATGGAAAGAACATAGTGGTAAATATCAAAGAATTAGATATGGGAAATACCAAGTAGGCATAGGCAACAAATCTGTCAAAACTAAAGAACTGTTGCTCCTTTTTATCACCATGTTGAATTAATAAGTAAATATCAATCAAGGATCATAGGAGCTTGAGAAGAATACATTCAAAGACCTTGGAAGTAAGTAGCAACTACTAATCAATCATACTCATTTTATTTCATCATGATTCACAAGCACAATAGAAGGGGGATTTCACAAAATGTATCACAAAGCTTAGATCTCAACTTAACCATAAAAGGGATTCAAACAAAGGTAAAGTTAGAAGGCTTTAAACCACTCAAGAACTTGAAATCAAGCTTCTAACATGCTATGAGGATTGTTGTACCCCAAAATTTCCCCTCCCATATTCCTCAAGATTTGTCAAGAATGACCTCCAAATGGTTCAAAATGGCTCAAGGGTTGGACAGTCAAACCACCTCCTAAAGCAGTCAAGTCAAAATTAGGGTTTTGTGTTGCATCAAGGTCCTTACATCCAAATGGCCTCAAGTGCTTCCCAATGTCTTAATACATTCTCAAGCACCTATATGCCAAGTTTCAAGACTCACAGTGCCAATTTGCACAGTCAAAAGCTCCATTTGATCTACAGTCAACTGCAAGGGCAAAATGGTTATTTTGTAGTCAAAAGTTAGAATTTTTGGTCAACATATCATTTTGAGTTCACAATCATCATTTGATCAAGCCTTGATCATGATTCCACAAGAATAGCTCAAAAATCATCAAGATGCAAAAGTTACTATTTTTGGACAGTAGAAAAGTCAACTGTACTTTGACAAGGGCATAACTCTTTCATGGTTTGTCAGAAAAATTCCATCTAAAGCTCATTTTGAAGAGGATGCAATTTGCTACAATTCATCTTCACACTCCAAGATCATAAAATTCTTTCACAAAAAGTTACCAATTTTTACATTATAGGTCAATTTCAAAAGTCAATAAAAGTACACTTTGAGTCAAAGGCCATAACTTGAGATTGGTAAATCCAAATGACATGGGACCAAAGGCATTGGTTAGATGACTTCAAGAGCTTTCCAAAATGTCCAAGAACATGGTCATATGATCAAAATTGAGTAAGTTGTGTATTGGAGAAGTTGGGAAATTTTCATGAATTTGCAAAAGTCAACTATCCTCAAAACTCCAATTTTGACAAGAGGGCCCACTTTCTTCCACTTGATTCAGCCTTGTCATGCCACACATGTGTCCCATGCTTGATTTCATGACCAAACATTTATTTTTCTATTTTATTTAATTTTTATTGATTTAATTCATTTTAAATATGTAATAATTCAAATAAAATCTAAAAATCAATGGAATAGTATCTTTGTGATTTGTACAGCTTTCATATATCATGTGACAACTAACCAATTCGTGCTAGGGCTCATTTGTGCATAAAATCTCAGATTTGGCCATATTTGGAAAGTTTGTCAATGGTGAAAAAGTGCAAACCTAATTCTCCCATATACATGGATTAAAGCCCAACTATTGACCTAATTCAATTCCCATATATGCAAGCAAGCCTCCTAAACCTAATTCACGACCTGAAGCTGCCTAAAAATCAAGAAACCAAAACTGAAAAAGCTTGGAAAAAGTGGGGATCGAAATCCACATTAGGGACATTCTCAAGACCAAAGCTCAACGTAGAGCGCTTGCCTACCATCCCCTGAAGCGATTGGCATAAGAACCAGACCTTTTCATCACCTACAACTCACTGTAAGTCCTCGTGAATGTGGCCCTGAACACGAAATCCAAACTTCCAATTCTTGCGCTTTTTCTTCAAAACATTGGCATATTTATGTTTCTTGTTTGATTTCTAACCTAATTGCAATATTCAATTTCGTTTTTATGCCCTGTATCATGATGCCCAAACCTAGGGTTTTGGTTTGTGCTTTTTAGGCATTTTGTTTACAGGGAAGATTGGAGCAAGCCATGACCATAGATGGACTCAGGAGGACGAAACGAGCATGGGGATGATTTTAGTCTGCATTTATATTGCCTGGAAGTGATTTTAGGAAGAACCTACGAAACTTCCTGCGGATAAAAATCCGCAGGTAAAAAACCAGTGCTCAACGAAGAAGACGCTGATGCGTCTCCCTCCCATTCGCCCTTTTAAAATTCGCGCGCTTTATTTTATAATTCCAGCATACTTGTTTGTTTACTAATATATTGATTGCTTGTTATCCCAATAACGAATAAGGCAGGTTGGTGGAGTGGTTGAGCGAATTTCCAATGAGCACTAGGGCCTGGGTTCGAATCTCAGGTCCCCCAAATATTTGTTACAATTTTTTCTAATGTATTCATGTGCAGCACCCCACGCGTTATATACCATATAACATTGCCTGATCTCGTGCCAGATGACCTCCTGGCCAAAGCTGAAGGCCAGGATTGAAAGACCATCATAATCTCCAGTCAACAAGCATGTAGGCAAGCCAGAAAGTCAACAGGGCCTGGACGTTTTGGGCTTCTCAAAAATTCCAGAATCACCTCCTCTTTGGGCCCAACACCCCCCTGAGTTTATTTCTTTTTTCTTCTTTTATATTTTTTTCATTTTAATTGTTTTATTATTAATTATTATTATTATTACTTAATTAACCAAACAATTCATTTTTCCTAATAAATTCAGAAAACATAAAAAATAATAATATTTTTATTTATTAAATTTAATTAGTTATTTTGTAAATAAATATTAATATAATTTGTTTAGTTTTAATTAGGCATAATAATAATATTTTTTGCAATAAATAAAAAATAAATTAGAATTAGGGTTCTTGACAATTTAAATCATCTTTATTTTTATTTCCTTAAAACATAAAAAACTCAAAAAAAATATCTTTCTTTTATTTAATTAATTAATTAGTCTAGGTTTAATTTAATTAAATGCAAAATAACAAAAAAATCTCTTTCTTTCTCAAAAAGGGTCAAAACCCTAAAAAACTCTCCGATTCAATTTTTCTCGCGCGTGATTATTTTTGATTCATAATTTTTTATCATATAATTGTATTTGCTCCGAGGATGTAATAGCTTTAATTAGGACCTTTTTACCGCTTTCATTTTATTTTCCGCATTTACTTTTTCAAGGGTTTGTTTTTGGCGATGTAAATACCCGACGCCTTGTAATAGCTTAGTTTATTTTTCACAACTATTAACTGCTAGATGTATGCTAATAGGCTATGCATGTCAAGATCTCTCTTAAATTAAAATCAATCGTAGCTCACCATAATATGTACAAAGATAACATAACTGAAACCTGACACACTCGCACATGCCACTCCTAGGGTACGCCTCACTTGGTTGCCTCAATGTGGTCATTGAGTATAGGGTGTTTTAGAGGTCGCCCTCCTGTCTAAAGATCAAAGTTGCCTCGAAACGGTTTCCTCGGATAAAAATGATCTAAGACATTAGGGTTACCGCTAAGGCGTCCTACCATTGCTTTAGTGACCACATGTCCCATAATCGAATTGACCCGAAAAAACTCCAACGACGGTGCTACCTACTTCTCAATAGTGGGATAGTACTGTCTAAAGGACATTTACACTGCTTAATTTCTTTTGAGTGGGTAGAGGTTCTTAGATACTTGCTCTTTCAAAACAAAAATACTTTTCGCACCTACATTTTTCTGACAAAAGTTTTCAAACAACACTTCATACACTCTTGAGGACAGATACAAGAGTTAAATCGAAGTTTTCAAACAAACTTTTTCAAAACCCACAAACACAAGAAAAGAAAAACTTTTGAAAACATAGTGAGCAAGTACCTAAGAGCCCGTGGATAACCACAGATAGAACGGGTGCTAACACCTTCCCTTTCTATAATCTACCTCCCGAACCCGAGAAACATCTCGAAAAGGAATTTTGCTGTGCTTTTGTCCTTTCCTTGTTGGAGAAAATAAAAGACGGTGGCGACTCTTGCTTACCGCGACATTTTGCGAAACGCAAACGCGAACCAGCATTCCAAAACAGTCAGTTCCCATTCCCACCGATCACAGAACTGACGACTCTGCTGGGGAATCTTATAAGTGAGGTGTACCTTAGGATTAGATCACTTGTGTTTTCAATTGTATGCTTTGTATGCTTTAAATTTTGTGGGCTTGTATCGGAGTTTTATAGATCCTAACCCGGATCTGGGGGTGCCTTTTTTTAGGTAAGTAGCAATAAACTGTGAGGGATCTGTCTGGCGTAGACCGACACGGATGAAGCAATAGCTACGTTGGTGTGACACCTTGGTATGTACCGATATCCCTTGTGTTGGAACGAGGAGAAT
This sequence comes from Vicia faba, assembly GCA_948472305.1. Classification (NCBI taxonomy): domain Eukaryota; kingdom Viridiplantae; phylum Streptophyta; class Magnoliopsida; order Fabales; family Fabaceae; genus Vicia; species Vicia faba. Next base: position 77,330,130 of record OX451735.1, read on the forward strand.
ATGGGTCTTCTGAGGAGTCGTTAAGCACCAACTGACCTTAGAACCTTAAATTGACCAACTTGGCCATAGAACAGTAGCAGTATGCTACACTCATTGAGACTAAACTCTCGCGATGATTCTGGCTGCAAGAAAAGGTTGCTAAACTGGAATTATGACCGATTGAGGGTAGTCAGTGATATTGAGATCCTCTAGAACCCGGTTACTATTTTTAGGACATGTTTAAACCAACTGAACTGAAAGAGGGTTATGCCTAAACTCCATGCCAGCCTAAACTTAAGGCTATATGTGTGACTTGTGTGCCTTCAAACTTGAACTACTTGCACATTCTTGTTATCTGACAACATGAGTTCCGTGCAGGTTTTGTTTACAGTCCTTATCCAACAATTTGGATTTATTGCAGGGCTTACTTACATCACCTCACACTTTTGCTTAAACGCATAGCATACATATCATAACATCATACCATAGCATTTCCTTAACCATTTCAAGGATCTCAAGGGTTTGTGATACAGGTCATGATGAACCAGACGTCAAACAAGGGGCAAAGGGGATTTATTTTCCTCTAGCCAAGGTTGTCTAGAAATCCAAGAACGATAACTTGAGTCATGGGCTATGACCCACTCGATATGGTGAGCCTGACTCTTGAAGAAGGACTCTCGGCAGCATGAAATTCCTTCAATCAAGCTGCAAAATTCAGATTCTAACAGTTTCTTGTTTACCCCGCGAGATCCTTGAAAACATTGCATACATATATCATGCATATCATTGCATTACAGGTACCATTACAGATCTCTTATCTTCTTCGCTGTTTATTTCAGCAATCATCATGTCTACTGAACCTTCCACTGAGCAAGCTATCAAGGCCCTCCAGGCCCAAAATGCCCAATTTCAAGAGTTGGTCATGACCCTAGCTAAGGGTCAGCAGGACTTGAAGACCCTAATTCTGAAAGAGAGAAAGAAGAAGAAGAAGAAGAAGAGGACCGTCCTGTTCAATACTGGGCGCAGGTTTGGAAACGGGATGCAGAATGAAGTTGATCTAACCACCCCATCTGGAGAGAAAGACAGTCCACAAGAAAGGAGGGCTCCTAGCCCTATAGTTTCCGACAACGAGACGAACTATGATGAAGAACAGTATCCTCCCGCTGAAGATAAGTACAAACAGCTGGAAGACCGTTTGAGCGCTATGGAGATACAGAAGGTGCCCGGTCTGGACTTTGAAGATCTAGGTCTATCCTCTGGGGTGGTGATTCCCCATAAATTCAAGGCACCCGCCTTTGCCAAGTATGACGGAGCTTCCTGTCCAAAGCTGCACCTCTGGTCATATGTAAGGAAGATCCAGCCTTACACCATCGATAAGAATTTGTGGATCCATTTCTTTCAAGAAAGTCTTTCAGGGACTCAGCTTGAGTGGTTCTATCAGTTGGACGGAGCCAGTATCCGTAGCTGGGAGGATTTGGCTACTGCATTTTACAGGAAGTATCAGTATAACTCCGACCTCGCTCCTACGCGTACCCAACTCCAGGGTATGTCAATAGGGACGGGTGGAGGATTTAAAGAGTATGCTCAGAAATGGAGAGACCTTACCGGAAGGGTGCAACCACCTTTGGTTGATCGTGAACTTGTCGATATGTTTCTGGGGACCCTGTCTGGTCCATTCTTTAATCATCTGATTGGAAGCTCTTCGGTCGAATTTACAAACCTTATCTTGACTGGTGAGAGAATTGAAGCTGGCATCAAAAGTGGGAAGATTCAAGAAGCTACACCTTCTGATGCTCAGAAAAATCCTTACAGTGGGAAGAAAGAGTCCAATGCTGTGTATAGTCAAAAGAGTCGTCGTGACCAACACGTAGGGGCAGTCTTGATCTTTGGTTCTGCGTCACACCGACAACAGCAAAAGGGAAATCAAAGAAGGTCGGACGAGCCTAAAAGACAGTTCACCAACATCAACATGCCATTGTCACAAGCATTGCAGCACATGTTGAAGATGAATCTGATTGCAGTGATAAACCCTCCTGCGAACCCTAAGACTTCTTCTCCAAACTACGACCCAGATGCAAGGTGTGCTTATCATTACGGTAGCCCGGGACACGATACTAACGATTGTTGGGCGCTGAAATACAAGATTCAGAATATGATTGACGCCAAGGAGATCGAATTCGAGCCTCCTGAGACTCCCAATGTGATCACTGCTCCCTTGTCAAAACATGGCTAGGATTGAGAGACTTTTGTTCATTTGAATGCTGAAGTTGTATTTTTATTTGCTTATCCAAACAATTATCATGTCAAACGCTTTTATTTCATTAATGCATTACACGTGTCTGTTTTGAATTAATTGTTTTCACTATGCTTAAAATTGCTTCATATTTCCTTTTTGTGATGTTCAAACTCTCGATTAAAAATTCTAAGCCTTTAGAGGGAGGATGACGAAAACGATACCACGATCTTTACAGTATGCTTTTGAATACACCCCGCTGACGATGTACATGCATTGTTTCAAATCCTAAACAGTGGAGTTATAAGGAAGATAATCCCTAGTCAACCCCTTTGAGCCAAAGAAGTTGGAGTTTTTCTTTTCAAAAATTAAAACCCTTAATCATAACCTGGGGCAGGGTAGTTCTCTCAGTTGATCCAGGTGCACAATGAATGGCATCAAAGAAGTCCTTCCAAAACAAGAGACAATGATGGTTCCGAATAATCGTAAGGACAAGCAGTCATTATCTCTCAAAAAAAAAAGAGCCCATTAAGTCAAAACCTATGAAGGAGACTTACAAAAACTGGGGCATCCCGCTGACTGTAATCACAAGAGAAACAGTTCAGGCAAAAAAACAGGGATAATAAAAACCAAAAGGGAAGAGATCCTGCAAACTCTCAACAAAATGACTGCCTGGTCAAAATAAAACTTTCAGTATCCGAACCATCACCGGAATATCAGAGCAAAGACTCAAATAAGATCTAATGCGCGATTAGTTGAGTTTAGGATCGAAGAACATCACGAAGAGCGGGTGGGTACAAATAAATTTTGAGCCTTTATCCTTTGTTTCTTAAACCGTGAACCAGGCCACGTTATAACCCTTAAAAGTCCTAGCTGAAGCATGGATTAGTTCGAAAGCATACTGTTACAAAAGGTATCCTGACTCCTGTAGGGCTTGTTGTAAAATCCTGAGTTGACATCACATTTTACAAAAAATTCGCTTATTTTATTGAAAACTGCATTTTCAAAAAACTTCAAGACAGACATAAGCTTTGCATTCTTAAAATAATATTGTTTGCATATGACTATTTGTTCAACAATAGAGAAATTCGCACGACAAATATCTAGTGAACAAAAACCTTCTCAACAAAAAGAGTCACCTCAAGCAGAAAAAACACTTCCAACCAAGGGGCAGACATGATCATTGTCCATCATCTGGGGCAGTCAAGTCAAGATTCAAAGAATATCTCAAGATGCCAAATAGTCAGGGGCAAATCTCCGCTTGAGTCACTTGGGGCATTGGACATGAATTCCAGCAACGAATCTTGCATGATCAAACGAAGATCTTCTGGTAGTATGGCAACACAACACTACCGACAGTGACAACTCCCTACACTCTGAGAATGTGGACATAGTCAAAAAAATACTACGCATAATCAAAGACCCGCTAGGTCGACTGGCCTAGGCAAAAATAAGGGCTTCCCGGCGAACCAAAAGGGTTCGGGCAAAAATAAGGGATGAAAATAAAAAAATCTGTACACCCGGCAAGTCGAAAACCTGAAAAGGCGGCTTGGGCAAAAAGGGGTATCCCGATGGACTGAAAACCCGAAAGGGCGGTCCAGGCAAAAATTAGGGATCAAAGCATACGACTATGTCCCGTCATCTCGTCACTTGCCTACCAGAAGAAGATTTGTCAACCGGCAGTTATCAAGCACCTCCACAGGCACTTTCTCCCACAGAAACAGGGGCAATAAGAATTGTCCGAACTGTACAGCTGCCCTGTCCTCCAGATACAAGGTAGATTCAACTGAAGAATATGACCAAGATACCTTCACTCCCCGCAGAGTAAGACATTAATGGAAGCTCTCCCCACTGAGACTTGCAACTACGAAGGAATCAACAATACTCTCCCCTAAACAGAGTTAGTCTACCGTCAGTCCGGAAAAGGCTCGATATCCCCAGAAGGTCTTAATATTCCCCAGCGAAGTATAAAGATATTCCCCAGAAAGCGTAAAGAGCATCCCCGTCAGTCTTAATATTCCTCAACAAAATATGAGAATGTTCCCCAGCGGAATACAAGATACCCCCAGTGGAGCCATTTCCCAGCGCAGTCTAAAAAAGGCTTCCCCGCCAGAGTTGAATCATCTTCCCCAGTAGATTCTGGAAGCTTGTCCCCTGCAGAATACAAATGCATCTCCTCAGCCAAATTCAGAGGTTACACCCACAAGAGTCTAACTGGGTTATCCTCAGCAAGTTGCAACTGAAAGATCATCCCCAGCGAAGTTCTTTCTATCCCCAGCGGAGTTCATCATCAAAATCCCTAACAGAGCTTATCAACAGAGTTCCCAGCGGAGTTATCGTTAAAATCTCAGCGAAGTACCTCTTCCCCACAGAGTAATTCCCCGCAGAGTAATCTCTTCACCAGGTTTATTCCCCAACGGAGTCATCTTCTCCTACAGGTTTATTCCTGCAATCATCTTCGTGCATCATCCCCAGTGGAAACGAAGAATTCAACCAGACTCTTCAATATCAGCCCAGGATTTAACAAACTCCCCGACATTTGTCAAGGATTTATTTTCCCAGACGAAAATACATTCATAAACATATCACATTTCACATCTCCTATTTACATACATGATAAAGTGCATACGACACGACCTCATTTATTCTGGAGAACATCATGACATCATGCATCTCATACATCATGACATTGCATACAACTAACGTTTTGCCTTTTCAGGAAAAGGTCAATCAAAAGATGGCTACCATCAACCTTTCCAAGTCCCAGATTAATATCTGTAATAAGCCAGGAAAAGCATCTGTGGACGACTAATTCCAGATTAATACCTGTAACAAGCCAGGAAAATTCTGTGGACGACTGATCGTAGGTTAATACCTGAAACCAGACAGGACAATTATCTACTTGACAATCATGAAGCAACCCTACACCGGTTCCTTCTCTTTTAGATGAAGTTTCACACGGACTCATCATCAGGCAACCCTACACCGGTTCCTTCTCAGTGCAGATGCAGTTTTACACGGACTCATCATGAAGAACCCTACACAGGTTTCTCCTCCCTTCCAAGATGAAGTTTTACACGGACTCATCCTCAGGCAACCCTACACCTGTTCCTTCTCATTTCCAAGATGAAGTTTCACACGGACTCATCATCAGGAAACCCTACACTGGTTCCTTCTCAATTTCAGATGAAGTTTTACACTGACTCATCATCAGGAAATCCTACACTGGTTCCTTCTCAATTTCAGATGAAGTTTTACACGGACTCATCATAAAGCAACCCTACACCGGTTCCTTCTCAGTGCAGATGCAGTTTTACACGGACTCATCATGAAGAACCCTACACAGGTTTCTCCTCCCTTCCAAGATGAAGTTTTACACGGACTCATCCTCAGGCAACCCTACACCGGTTCCTTCTCATTTCCAAGATGAAGTTTCACACGGACTCATCATCAGGAAACCCTACACTTGTTCCTTCTCAATTTCAGATGAAGTTTTACACGGACTCATCATCAGGAAACCCTACACCGGTTCCTTCTCAATTTCAGATGAAGTTTTACACTGACTCATCATAAAGCAACCCTACACCGGTTCCTTCTCTTTCCAAGATGCAGTTTTACACAGACTCATCATCAGGCAACCCTACACAGGTTCCTTCCTTTCAGATGAAGTTTTACACGGACTCGTCCTCAGGCAACCCTACACCGGTTCCTCCTCAGTTCCAAGACGAAGTTTTACACGGACTTATCACCTTACTCAGGTTCCTCCAGAAGTTTTACACGGACTTATCACCTTACTCAGGTTCCTCCAGAAGTTTCACACGAACTTATCTCAAAATAACCTCACCCCGGTTCATCCTGAAGTTTCACATAAACTTATCCCGAAACAACCCTACACCGGTTCATTCTCAACTCAATATGCAGTTTCACACGGACTCATCATCAGTCAACCTTACACAGGTTTCCTTCCTTCCAAAATGCAGTTTTACACGGACTCATCGTCAGGCAACCCTACACAGGTTCCTTCTTTCAACTTACAAGATCACAATTCAACAAACAATCTCCAGATGGCATCTGTAAGCCCATCCTCCTACCAACAATCTCAAAATGGCATCTGTAAGCCCATTCCCGACATCACAATGTTAATACTACACCATGTGAGTGCAAATTTCTGGGCACTTTAGTGTTCAATCATCTTCCACCTTCGGATCACGAAAGGCACGCAAGTCAATCTACATCCTCAGGTTTAAGAAGATTGAACAGGGGCAACTGTTGTACCCCAAAATTTGCCCTCCCATATTCCTCAAGATTTGTCAAGAATGACCTCCAAATGGTTCAAAATGGCTCAAGGGTTGGACAGTCAAACCACCTCCTAAAGCAGTCAAGTCAAAATTAGGGTTTTGTGTTGCATCAAGGTCCTTACATCCAAATGGCCTCAAGTGCTTCCCAATGTCTTAATACATTCTCAAGCACCTATATGCCAAGTTTCAAGACTCACAGTGCCAATTTGCACAATCAAAAGCTCCATTTGATCTACAGTCAACTACAAGGGCAAAATGGTCATTTTGTAGTCAAAAGTCAGAATTTTTGGTCAACATCTCATTTTGAGTTCACAGTCATCATTTGATCAAGCCTTGATCATGATTCCACAAGAATAGCTCAAAAATCATCAAGATGCAAAAGTTACTATTTTTGGATAGTAGAAAAGTCAACTGTACTTTGACAAGGGCATAACTCTTTCATGTTTTGTCAGAAAAATTCCATCCAAAGCTCATTTTGAAGAGGATGCAATTTGCTACAATCCATCTTCACACTCCAAGATCAGAAAATTCTCTCACAAAAAGTTACCAATTTTTACATTATAGGTCAATTTCAAAAGTCAACAAAAGTACACTTTGAGTCAAAGGCCATAACTTGAGATTGGTAAATCCAAATGATATGGGACCAAAGGCATTGGTTAGAGGACTTCAAGAACTTTCAAAAATGTCCAAGAACATAGTCATATGTCAAAATTTAGTAAGTTGTGTATTGGAGAAGTTGGGAAATTTTCATGAATTTGCAAAAGTCAACTATCCTCAAAACTCCAATTTTTGACAAGAGGGCCCACTTTCTTCAACTTGATTCAGCCTTGTCATGCCACACACGTGTCCCATGCTTGATTTCATGACCAATCATTTATTTTTCTATTTTATTTAATTTTTATTGATTTAATTCATTTTAAATCTATAATAATTCAAATAAAATCTAAAAATCAATGGAATAGTATCTTTGTGATTTGTACAGCTTTCATATATCATGTGACAACTAACCAATTCGTGCTAGGGCTTATTTGTGCACAAAATCTCAGATTTGACCATATTTGGAAAGTTTGTTAATGGTGAAAAAGTGCAAACCTAATTCTCCCATATACATGGATTAAAGCCCAACTATTGACCTAATTCAATTCCCATATATGCAAGCAAGCCTCCTAAACCTAATTCATGACCTGAATCTGCCTTAAAATCAAGAAACCAAAACTGAAAAAGCTTGGAAAAAGTGGAGATTGAAATCCACATTAGGGACATTCTCAAGACCAAAGCTCAACGTAGAGCGCTTGCCTACCATCCCCTGAAGCGATTGGCATAAGAACCAGACCTTTTCATCACCTACAGCTCACTGTAAGTCCTCGTGAATGTGGCCCTGAACACGAAATCCAAACTTCCAATTCTTGCGCTTTTTCTTCAAAACATTGGCATATTCATGTTTCTCGTTTGATTTCTAACCTAATTGCAATATTCAATTTCATTTTTATGCCCTGTATCATGATGCCCGAACCTAGGGTTTCGGTTTATGATTTTAGGCATTTTGTTTACAGGGAAAATTGGAGCAAGCCATGACCATAGATGGACTCAGGAGGACGAAACGAGCATGGGGATGATTTTAGTCTGCATTTATATTGCCTGGAAGTGATTTTAGGTAGAACCTACGAAACTTCCTGCGGATAAAAATCCGCAGGTAAAAAACCAGTGCTCAACAAAGAAGACGCTGACGTGTCTCCCTCCCATTCGCCCTTTTAAAATTCGCGCGCTTTATTTTATAATTCCAGCATACTTGTTTGTTTACTAATATATTGATTGCTTGTTATCCCAATAACGAATAAGGCAGGTTGGTGGAGTGGTTGAGCGAATTTCCAATGAGCACTGGGGCCTGGGTTCGAATCCCAGGTCCCCCAAATATTTGTTACAATTTTTTCTTATGTATTCATGTGCAGCACCCCACGCGTGGTATACCATATAGCATTGCCTGATCTCGTGCCAGATGTCCTCCTGGCCAAAGCTGAAGGCCAGGATTGAAGGACCATCATAATCTCCAGTCAACAAGCATGTAGGCAAGCCAGAAAGTCAACAGGGCCTGGACGTTTTGGGCTTCTCAAAAATTCCAGAATCACCTCCTCTTTGGGCCCAACACCCCCCTGGGTTTATTTCTTTTTTCTTCTTTTATATTTTTTTCATTTTAATTGTTTTATTATTAATTATTATTATTATTACTTAATTAACCAAACAATTCATTTTTCCTAATAAATTCAGAAAACATAAAAAATAATAATATTTTTATTTATTAAATTTAATTAGTTATTTTGTAAATAAATATTAATATAATTTGTTTATTTTTAATTAGGCATAATAATAATACTTTTTGCAATAAATAAAAAATAAATTAGAATTAGGGTTCTTGACAATTTTAATCATCGTTATTTTTATTTCCTTAAAACATAAAAAACTCAAAAAAATATCTTTCTTTTATTTAATTAATTAATTAGTCTAGGTTTAATTTAATTAAATGCAAAATAACAAAAAAATCTATTTCTTTCTCAAAAAGGGTCAAAACCCTAAAAAACTCTCCGATTCAATTTTTCTCGCGCGTGATTATTTTTGATTCATAATTTTTTATCATATAATTATATTTGCTCCGAGGATGTAATAGCTTTAATTAGGACCTTTTTACCGCTTTCATTTTATTTTTCGCATTTACTTTTTCAAGGGTTTGTTTTTGGCGATGTAAATACCCGACGCCTTGTAATAGCTTAGTTTATTTTCCGCAACTATTAACTGCTAGATGTATGCTAATAGGCTATGCATGTCAAGATCTATCTTAAATTAAAATCAATCGTAGCTCACCATAATATGTACAAAGATAACATAACTGAAACCTGACACACTCGCACATGCCACTCCTAGGGTACGCCTCACTTGGTTACCTCAACGTGGTCATTGAGTATAGGGTGTTTTAGAGGTCGCCCTCCTGTCTAAAGATCAAAGTTGCCTCGAAACGGTTTCCTCGAATAAAAATGATCTAAGACATTAGGGTTACCGCTAAGGCGTCCTACCATTGCTTTAGTGACCACATGTCCCATAATCGAATTGACCCGAAAAAACTCCAACGACGGTGCTACCTACTTCTCAATAGTGGGATAGTACTGTCTAAAGGACATTTACACAACTTAATTTCTTTTGAGTAGGTAGAGGTTCTTAGATACTTGCTCTTTCAAAACAAAAATACTTTTCGCACCTACACTTTTCTGACAAAAGTTTTCAAACAACACTTCATACACTCTTGAGGACAGATACAAGAGTTAAATCGAAGTTTTCAAACAAACTTTTTCAAAACCCACAAACACAAAAAAAACAAAACTTTTGAAAACATAGTGAGTAAGTACCTAAGAGCCTGTGGATAACCATGGATAGAACGGGTGCTAACACCTTCCCTTTCTATAATCTACCTCCCGAACTCGAGAAACATCTCGAAAAGGAATTTTGCTGTGCTTTTGTCCTTTCCTTGTTAGAGAAAATAAAAGACGGTGGCGACTCTTGCTTACCGCGACATTTTACGAAACGCAAACGCGAACCAGCATTCCAAAATAGTCAGTTCCCATTCCCACCGATCACAAGGATATAATCAAAAAATTAGAATGTTGATCCATATACGTGTTGCACAAGTGCATTCAATATACCTCAAAGATTCAGGATGAGGAAAAATAAGAACATCAAATTCATACATGAATGAAATTGGTTCTAATACTAGAGATCAATTATCCTCAAGTACTTATGGAACTACCATTGAAGTATCATTTCTATACATATTATCATTGACTACTTGATGACCTCAAACTCAAGCTAAAAGATCAAGTTCCAAAGTGAAAATCAATAAGAAAACATCCATTACAAAGCATGCATCAAAAGGCTCAACATTCAATTATGAGGAAATTAAATGAATTGACTTGAGTTTATGTGAGGAAACAGAAGTGACATGATCATTATGTTCCCAAATTATAGGCCTCACATAAGTTCATTGACCACTAAACAAGTTGCAACAAAGAATGGAAACTCAATTGGTCACCTTCACTTCAAGAATACATCAAAAGTAGAAACAAGGATCAACAAATCACACAAAAATATATTTACATATTTGAAGTGTATAGAAGTCAAAAAACTAGTCTTAAGTTCATGAATAGTTGAGGAGGGGATCAAATAGGGTCAAAGTTCAAAACTAGTTGGTCAAACTAGCAAACTAGATAAGTTTTCAAAATATTTTATGGAAAAATATCAAACCAATTCCAAAAATCCAAGAAAAATTAGATTTATATCCCTCAACCCATCTATGGACCTTAAACAAGATCCAAATCCCATTGGAAAAATAGGGCAAAGTGATTTTAAAATTTAAACTTGCACAATAAACAACAAAATCCTAATTGTTTGACTTTTAATCCTAAATATTAATTAGGTACAATCAAAATTCAAAATAAATATACACCAATCATGAGAAAACTCAAGAGATCAGAATACCTATTTTTCCAATTTTTCCAACTAAAGAAAAGTCAAAAAAATCTAATTCAAACAATTTATCAATTAAACAAATCACCAACATTTCAAAATAAAACTCTAATTAAAAGTCAGAAGAAAATTAAGCCCAAAATTAAGATCCAAATATTAGAATTAAAAGCAAACATCTCTAATTTTTTTTGTAGATTTTCTTTTGATTAAGGAAAATATTAAAATAAATCAAATACCAACAATAGACCATTAAACCATTATTTAGATCACAAAAAGTAAACCCTAACCAAAAATCAGAAGAGGACCAAAAAAAAATTATATTCAAATATTATGATTAAAAACAAGCTTCTATGATTTTTTTAATGAATTTTTGGATCAAGGAAAATATTAAAACAAAAATTGTTAAACAAAAAAGGATCAAATAAAACTCTCAAATTAAATTTCTAATCAAATATAGGAAAAATACCAAAAAAAATTCAGAATCAAATTCTAAATAATTTTAAGAGTTCAAAATATTTTTTGTGGAATTTTTAGATCAAATAAATATTAAAACAAAAATAAGCATTAAACAAGCAATTAATTAAACTTACGATTTTTTAAACCAATCAAAACATTTTCAAATAATATTAAAAAAATGCACAAAGTCAGAAATATTATTTTTAGATTTCCTAAATTTTTTTAATAATTTTTCAACCATTTTTGAGCAAGAAATAAAATTATGAAAATCATGTTATGAAACAAAAATTCAAAAGAATTAAAAAAAAGAAGAAGAAACCAATCAGAAGAAGCCACGCTATCATCTTCAACCTCCGGCTAGGGCAAAATGCACGCAGAAATAGATCCAACACCTCATTTTCTGATTCTTCATTCTATCTCAACTCTCAACCAAAATTCATCAAATTAAGCACAAATCAAAGCTAACATATCATACTACATTATGCAATTTGAATCAATCTCAGAGATCAAACATGGATCAAGAAATCAAGTCTACAAAACTAAAAAAACTCACTGCAAACATCTAAACCAGGAACACGATTTCATCCATTCTGCTTGCATCAAAGCTCAAATATACATCAATCCTAATGATTGGCCAGCTAGCAACTCAATGGACATGATCTACATCATCAATTCAAACTGAAACACATAAATCAAAGTTCAAGAAAACTCACATGGATGTGAAAACTGGAAACTCGATTCCTTCACTCCAAAAGCAATTTAATGGCGCAAGCTTGATCTCCTTACTTCATTGAAGCTGAACCACCAAGAATTTTGAAGAATGATCCAAGGAGAAGAGAGATTCGAAGCAATTTGCAGAGATACTTGAAAAATTCCAGATCTAGAATGTAGGGATTATGAGCCTCCTCCTCCACAACTAAGCCTTGATTCTTGTTATATAGCACGAGAGGGAGAGGATAGAAGTGGTATTTGCACTCAAAGCCGTTGGAGGGCAAGTTTGGTAGTTTAGGCCAAAAGTGAGGTTGCACATGGGGCCTGCGTTTCACTTGTGCAATCTCTCATTTTATTTGTGTTTTGTGAGCCAAATGAGGCCAGAGAACAATGCTGAAAGTGCCAGGTCATGACTATTTGAAATGGGAGAATGTTGGTGCATTTGCAAAATTGGGCAAGTTTTTAGAACTTTGACATCAAGCAAGTACAATTTCACATGAGGCACGAATTGGCCACCCTCATGGGCCTCAAAAACTCATAATTCAACATTGGGCCTGATTTGAGACAAAAGGAATGGCTGGAATCTGAGTTATCAAGAAATTGCATCTTGCTTGCTTGGCCAAAATTCAATAAAATGCCTCAAAATTTCAAAACTCATAACTTGCTCATATTTTTGAATTTTGATACAAATGAGCACTCTTTGGAAAGGTCTTGCAATGCTCTTTAACCATATGGAAATTAGCTTCACATTTGATTCCATTGAGTCCTTCAAAATATGGTATGAAAATCAAAAATTTGGAGAAATGACCCATAATTTTGTGACTTCCAAGCTTCATAAGTTACCACCACTTCATGCATTGTTCTCAAAAATGGAATCATGTGAAAGAGCTCCCTCTTATATTTCCAAGCATACTTCATTTGCATTTTTTTGATCAAAGATGAATAAAATTGCTTACCGCGACATTTTGCAAACACAAACGCAAAACACAAACCTGCAAAATTCCTTAACAAAATAGGGAAACCACGTCCCGGTTCTGGTCACCGTATCACAAAGTGTTCCATGTGAATATGAGCAATTCTTTTGTGCCACAGCCATGAATCATCGTTGTTCGCCATGAGACATTTAACCTTCAAAGATGATCATCAAGGGAAATCATGAATATATTATTGATTCTTTTACCTTTAAGTATAACCTCGTGTGTGACTTCGTCTTCTATCAAGCATTCATACTTAGTGAACTTGATCTTGAAGTATTTGTCACAAAGTTGGATAATACTAAGAAGATTGTGCTTTAGTCCTTCAACATAAATAACATCTTCAATGGATGTGAAAGGTGGACACCAACTTTGCCTTTGCCAAGAATTCTTCCCTTATTATTGTCTCCATAAGTGACAAAACCCTTGGCCTTTAGCACTAGATTTGAAAATTGGTTTATGTCTCTTGTCATATGCTTTGAAGAACCACTATCAAGATACCAAAGATTGCATGTGGTCTTCAAGCATACCTGCAAAACAAATTAGGCTTTGTTAGGTACCCAAGTTGCTTTGGGTCCTTCATAATTTTCTGGTTAATGGTGAGTTTAGGAAAGAGTAAAGTGCAGAAAAATAAAGAGACACGGGCGATATATCCTGGTTCTCCTTACAGTTCGAGAGTACTCCAGTCCCCTTTCAACATGAAAGAGATTTCCTTATTATGGAAAACTTAAACAAGAACTACCAAAAAATCCAAGAACAATTCTCTTGGACCAAGAAGAATCCTCTTGGATTTTCACTATGTCAACTATGAGAACAGTCCTCTCAAAGTGACTACACTTGTATCCAACAATCCTGGAAAGACAAGATTTTAAAACCACTTAAAATTATTTTCAACAATCCTGGAAAAATAAGTAAGTAACTATCAATATTTGATTTTGAGTGAGTTGAGTAGTATTGATCACTTAGAGTTATTTAACAATGAATGATCTTCTCTTCCAATAATAATATTGTACAATGACTCAAGATATAATTGCTCAAAGTTTTCTGTTTAACAATGTATGAAAGTGTGCAGAAAACTTATGTATGAAAGTGAAGAAATACTTGAGTTTGTATTTTGAAAATTCAGAAAGTATATTTGGAAGAGGTGTTGAAAATGATTTTGAAAATGAATATTTATATGTTCATAACACCCTTTTGAAACATCATAAAGTTCTGAAAATGAATCATGAACAAATTCCAAGATTGAGTGAAAGGTTTCAATGAAAAGGTATTATGAACAGGCATGTGCAAAGCTGCTGTTTTTCAAAATCGTGCAGCATGAAATTGATTTCACCCTTTGTGTAAATCGATTGCACGAGGTTTCAACAACTATATTTTCAAAAGTTTTAAGTGTGCAATCGATTGCACAAGCAATGTAAATCGATTGCATGTGAAGTCAGTAGCAAAAGGTAAGTGAGTGCAATTGATTGCATAAGCAATGTAAATCGATTGCACTGAGAAACAGAAGCAAACAATATGAATAATTGAAGCATGCAATCGATTGCACTATTATGCAAATCGATTGAACTCAAGTAAAAAATGAATTTTAACTTTGAAAAACTTGAGTAATGATTTATAAAGCATTTTTTATTCACCATTGAGCATCTATATCTTAAGATCAAAGTAAGTAATATCATTATACCTTGAAAGTTGTTAAGAGCTTTGAACTGAAGATTTTGTCCTTAGATGCTTTGAGCTTGATCATAAATCTTTGCCTTCTTTGTCAATCATGGTTTTTCTTCATCAAAACAAAAGTTCATTTGAGAAGCTTGATTTTACAAAACAGTGGCTTTATAGTGAGATGAGGGTAGGAATTGGAGGGAAGAACTATATGATTTAAACATAATTGGTTTGCTGACTTTGTGGCCTTTAGGATGCAGGTTTTTGGTTTGCCTATATCGGTGCAAATTTTGGCCTGTTTTTTTTTTTGTTTGTGTGCAGGCTGGACAGAGTTTTGGGCAGTAAAGTGCAGGGTTGACGTTTGCTGGTTTGGGACTATTATTACTGGGTGATATCTTCCTGACCCTATCTCTTTTCTTCTTTATCTTTCAATGATGCAAGCTATTTGCTTTTTTTTGAAATTTTCTGAAGGGTTTGCAATTTAGGGAAATGATGATACAATAGGGTTTTGTAAGCTAGCTTGCTATATTTTCTATTCTTATGCTGCTATATACTTTCTAGTTGCAGCTCTTGCTAGTTTTTGTTTAGTTGTTGTGTTGTTGTCGCGGTGCTTGGCAGTTTGCTGCTTGCTGTTTGTTATTTCTAGCTGCTACGGTTTTTGTATGTCTTGTAGCACTTGCTGGTTGATGTTGCCTTTGTGTTGCATTTGTTCTGCTTGACAGTTTGCTGCTTATTTTATATTTTGCCTATGCTGCCTTGTTTGGAAGCTCTGTTGTTGCGCTGTTTTATGATGTTGCCTGCTATTTTTTGTTGCCTTATTTTGCTTGGCAGTGGGCTGCTGTTTGTTATTTCCTTTTTCTTGTTATTTGGCAGCTTGCATCTGCTGTTACATAAGTTGATGTTTGGCAGCCTTGCCTTGTTTATGTGCTTGTGCTACTTTTGTTGTTGTTTTCAGTCTTACCCTGCGTATATTTGCTGTTTTGAGCTTGCTTTTGCAGTTTGTTTTGTTGTATCGTAGTTTAAAAATATTTGCACGTTTCTTTTCCCTTTTGTGAACCAAAACCCATACCTTTTGTGATTTTCAAATGTAGGAGGAGATAGCCCATGATAAAAACAAACCCCTTTTAAATTCTGATTCCAAATGCAAACCCTAATGATGAGCTTTCTTGTTTAACAAATAATTGTTTGGAATTTTTCACATGTTGATTATCGCTAACTTTCTCCTTTTTTCTTATTTCATGAACACGAGAATTGGAAGATCGATACAAGGTTAAAAGACGAAGAGGCCATGGCGAGGAGTGGATGAGTGGCTTGAAGATGAAGTAAAGAGACTTGAAGAAACAAACATTTATTTCTTTTTCTTTTTTTTTTGTAAACAACAATTGTAACTTGTGATTCAACTTGTAATCCCTTTTGCAAATTGTCCAGAAATGTAACTTAAACACAAAACTTGAGTGAATTTTATGAATGACGAATTTATTGTAAGGAATCAAACAAACTCTTGAATCTTGATTGAATATAGAAATTTCTACTTGAATGGTTTAAACAATAATCCTCACTCTGTAACATGAAATTTAAGAAATCAAACATGACCTTAGTAACTTGTATCTCAAGTAACCATGCGCTTTGTCTTTCAATACCTAATATTCATATCATGTCCAAACCCAAGTAACTTGTAACTGAAGCAACAAAGCATGCCTTGATCATCATGAACCTTCAACCTTATTTCTTATGCCCAAATTCTGCATTCGTCAACTTAAACTTCAGACTCTCGACTCGGTGTCTTAGAGATCTTAAGAAGAAAACTTGAAATGCAAGGAGATGAAATCCCTAACCAAATGTACTTGACCTTGAGTTATCCTTTAGGCGGGCGAAAGAAACATCTTCACAAAAACCAGGGACCCAAAACCCTAGCATCTTGACCAACAAAATAGGGAAATAAACCCTAATCCAGGCTCTGATGAATTCGAGCGAGAAACAGCCTTGTAACTTGGTGTGAAAGAAATCCATGATACCTCAAAAATCCATCCCATGATCCACTAATTGAGAACCATATGAATTTCCCTTTTACCTTATAAGAGAACTTCAAAAAAAATTAGACATAAAGAGGGCATAACCCTAATACCTCAAACCAAGGCACCTGATTCCATGAGATACGGGATATGAAAATGACTTAGTGAAAATGATGCAAATGGGATGCAAAGTTCAAAGCCAGAGAAAAGTAAAAAAAGGTAGGGCAAATTTGGGGTACCAAAATGATAACTTGTACATTCTGTTGCTTGTTTATGGTTAAGTAATACCTAATTCATGTTTAGGTGTCCTCCCTTGAGCTTATCTTGTAGCATGTCATGATTAATTCTCATTTCTTGCTTATTACTTGTTTAGGTATCCTTTGTGTAACTTGTACATTCTCCTTGTTCGTGTGATTGCCTGTCATTGCTTGTTTAGGCATCCTTTGTGTTTCTTGTACACTCTCTTTGTTTGTGAGATGCCATGTGCCCTTAGTGAATGTGTGTAAAACACAAGAAAGGGGGGGGGGGGTTGAATTGGGTTTTTAATACAAAATGATTCTTTTAAAAATATTCCCCTTTTAAGTTAAAATGTTTTTTCCTTTACTCTTGTTAATAACAATAAGTAAGAACAGGAAGTAAAGAACAATGTAATTTTTATACTAGTTCACTTGAAAATTATCAAGCTAGTCTAGTCCACCCGCCAAGGTGATTTCACCTCACTCAATCGAGGACTTAATTCACTATTACCAAACTGATTACAATTTGCACAAGCTACCCGCAAGTGACTAACAACCTCTAGACTCGCAAGCCCTAGACTTCTTAAGGATTTAGACATACCCGGTCCCTTAAGGAATATCAACTAATAATCAACCTAATTATTATAATGCACAAGCTACCCGCAAGTGACTAACAACTTCTAAAACCCGCAAGCTCTAGACTTCTTAAGGATTCAGACCTACCCGGTCCCTTAAGAAATATCAAACAACAGTTTGAATACAAGTTTTTTTACAAGAATGTTGCTTCTAAAAAGCTGAGTATGTAAACTATTTTATGAACAGTGACTTAAGAATGTGAAAGCAATGAACAACATTTGCGCGTGAATATTTTTTTAGTTGGCTGCTTTCTTTCTTAGTCTTCAAGCCTTTATATATAGCCATTAGCATAATGTATCCGTTAAGGGATACTCTTAGAATTTCTAGAAACATTGGCAGCTTGAACAGTAACGTAGGGGACAAAATCGTGCGACACATCAGTCCTTTCTTGGTAGTGGAATGAAACGTTGATTGTACCATGTACTATTTGTACCACGTTAATGTTATCTTCTTTCCTTCTGCACTTCAGAGGCTTCTACGAGTATGAGTTTAGAAGTTAGAACATAACATCAGGTCTTCAGAATTTCAAGCCTTCAGAACTGCGGCTTCAGAGTCTTCAACACTTGGTCGTGAGAATCTTTTCTTGGAACCTTGGGTCTTTATAACTTCAAGTCTTTAGAGTCTTTAGACCTTCTATCTTTTAGAGTATTTAGCACTTGGTCTTCAAAACCCTTATCTTTAGAACTTCATAAATATAAACACAAGCTTTCAGCATCTAGACTTCAATAGAAACTATATCTTCAAATCTCCTAACTTTGTTTCTTTAGAACATGTTATCTTTAGAAGCTTGAGTCTTCGACATCTGGACATAAGTAACAACTTCTGTCTTTAGATCTTTTGACTGGTTTCTTCAGATAAATATCAGAGTTTACACTTCACAGGCTTCTGGAGTGTCTTGCTACTGTTCAACAAGCATAAAAGAGGAATCAATTCTCTTCTAAAGTCTTGGCCACACCATTCATCAGAAGCAGAACCTGTTTGTTAAGTACTAAAAAATAACAAACATTAGTACAACAAAATTGTTCATACAATCATACTCATTTTTCATCATCAAAACTCAAAGATAATATTACAGAACCAAATCTTGTTCTTACAATCTCCCTCTTTTTTAGGATGACAAAACTATGTATTTTGAAGATACAATTTTTTACATATAATCATAATTAGTGAAATTAGAAGGGTAAGAAACACTTATCCTTTTTCTGATAATCCCCCTCAGTCAATGACTTAATGAAGATTGAATATCCTGACTCTGAACCATTTGAGTAAAAACTTCCTCTGGTTCCAATAGATCAGATATTGAGATCTTGAGAGTATTGACTTTGGATGCCAATAGACAAATTTTGATCTTGATTTCACACAACTTCTTTATTGAATCCTTAAAACTTTAATGTGACTAAGACATGGAAGATTCTAAATAAATTCTCAATTTTGGAGTCTGATTCCAGGTTTTACTTCTTGAAGTCTGATTATGAATTGAAGAACATATTCAGAGTCTAAAGCCAGCAGGTTAGGCATAAGCTTTGAATAGTGCTTTCAGATCTTTGTCTTTTAATCAGAGTTCTAATTTCCTGAAAAAGAAAAACAATTCTAACATAAATAGGATTTTAACTGAGTTAGAATCTAAGCATCTCTTTTCAGAGAACATTTTCTAGAACTTGATTATTGAAATCAAAATTACGTTCATTTAAATTACTCCCCCTTTTTGTCATAATCAAAAAGGTAATAATGTGTGAAAAACATAAAAACCAGAAGAAACAATCAAGAAAAGATAAGAAGTTTCATTAATGTGTCAATAGAAAACTTCATTAAATTTAAATGGTCACATGATAGGTAAGTCAAAAGAAGTAGAACAAACCAAAATCCAAAAAGAAAAGTCTTGCAGACATAAAAAATCCTAGAGCCTAAGGTTCAGAAGTTGCAGCAGCAGATGATGAGGGTTCATATATTTTTTCCAAAATCATCTTGAACATAGTTTGGACAGATTCATTGACTTTGTCCCGAGATTTGAAGTTTTCCCTAAACATTTTATGCTCTTCCCTTATTTCATTAAAGGCTGTCTTCAGATCGCAGTCAGACTCAGAGTTGGAAACCGTCAAGGCTTGCTGCTTACCCTTTTATTCAGCAACCTTTGCAACTTCTGTAGCCAATTTGGCTTCCTCAGCTTTTCTGACTTCTTCGGCCTTGTTTAGCGCTCTAGCTTCCACTTCTATTTGTTTTTCAACAAGTAGTTCAATATACCTAGTTTTTTCTCTTGTTTCTTTTCTTTCCATAACCATTTCAACATCCCCAATTCTGGATGTTTCAACAAAATAGTTTATTCTTTCAACTTCAGAGGACATCCACTTCTGAAATTTCTTCCAAGAATTATCCATGTCTTGAGGCTCAGTACATATACTTGCCTCTACTTTTAACTTAGAAATCCTTTTCTTAGCCTTGATTCTAAAGATGTTAATGCATTTGTCCAAGGTTTTTGGAACAAAGTTTTCATAGACAACTATGGATAGGTCTTTTTCGGAAGGAGTGACTTTAGAAGTGATAGGTTCAGTTTGATTAAGTTGTTCAGTTAGATAGAAAAGACCAGACATAGAGCATGATTCAGTTGTTGGGTTTGCAAAGTTTTCAAAATCATCAGAGATTATTCTCTCAGATATTTCAGGAAAAGAGGGAGAAATTTGATCAGGATGGACAATGGGTGAGTCATGAAGAGTGTTTTCTTTGTTAAAGAAGGTGAAGTGGAGATTGGTGTCAAAAGTTGATAAACGATAAGTATGTGTAAGTAATTGAGAGGAGGTTAACAGAGATGTAGAGGTGTGTATTGGTTCTGATGGAATGAAGGTAGTGAGAGATGGAATAGGATTTGAAGTAATAGAAATCTCTGTTGAAGGTTGAGATGATTCATTTTGAGGTAACGATGAGACACGTGGGGAGGAGAAGGTAGAGATGGGTTGAGATGGTATGGGTGTAGAGATGAATGAAAGTAAGTTGGAAACGTGTGTGGTTGACGAGGCTGCAAGGTCGGAAGTGGTTGTGATGTTTTGAGTAGAAGCAATTATTATTTCAGGTACAGTTGTAGATATAATTTTGGAAACAAAAATTTTGGTAGTTAAGGGAACAAGATCAGAAATACGAATAATTATGGTAGATGGTGGAAGAAGACTAATTTGTGAAGTGGAGGTTGTAGATGAGAATTCATTAACAAAATTAGATGTAGACAAAGAAATAGGTACAAATGTAGCAGTAGCAGACTTACTTGTTATTTTTGAATAAGTAGCTACGATTTCAGTCTTAGAAGTTCTGGACTTCTTCTTCTTTCCGGGTTCAAAAGCTTCTAAACTCTTCTTTCTTTTACCTTTGGAAGAGACAACTTACTCTTGAGCATGAGGTAAATCAGAATAGTTGAAACTAGACATATCATGTCCTTCTGCTTCCATCATTTTGACGTAGATAGCAATGCTAGACATGTTATCTCCCTTGGTAAACAAAGGGTAGTCATTCACATGAATTCTAGTTTTTTTTATACTTTTAGAGGGAACAAGTAGAGGTTTAGCAACGACTTCCTCTATCAGCCTCATATTCTTCAATCTGTCCATTAAAGGAAACTCCAAGACTATAAGCCAGATCCTCTGTAAACTTAGCTTCTTCTACCAGAGTTTTCACCAAGCCACTTTCTACCAGGATGTTAGTGATGAGATGTCCAAAAGGAGTATAGTTGGAAACCTTCTTTTTGGGATTATTAGTGGTCCTGGTTTTTGAAATAGAATCTCTCAAATAATGAAACATAAGAGCTGGAAGACACATCTTCTGATGGGTCATCAAATAGTACAACATATACTTCTGATTGACGTTAAAGTAGTCAGAAGAACTGGACGAAGGTCTGGGGTTGATACAATTTAGAATGATTTTGTGCCAGATTCTAAGTTTTTCATGGAGACCTTTAGTTTTATACTCATTTTTCTTAGGAGAGTAGATCTTGAAGAGGGCTTTGTTAATCATCTCCTTTACAAATGTGGATTTTCTATTCATCTTATAAATTTGTTTTCCTTCAATATGTCGTATGCCTAGAAGATCAACAATAGACTTTTAGTAATGATAATTTTTAGAACCAACACATGAGCAACTACATGAAGATTGTCACAATCTGCTTGAATCTAGAAATCCTTAACCAAAGAATCATAAACAGGACCATGAAGATGCATGAAATACTGCTCCCATCCTTGAGCATTCAAGTCATCAATTAGGTTTGCACCATTTGTAGAAAGGTTATTGAAGTCCACCATATATTCACGAAGAACATTTAACTCATGTGGTTTTAGATTACAGTGAATTTAAACAAATTTCTGTGTTATGTGGTGTTTATTAATAATTCATAGAGAAGATGAACCCGTTACCATAGGGGAATAAAAACTGGTTGGAATAGTTGAAGAAGACGGCCCAAAGGATTTAGGGGTCGTTCTCTTTCTTGGACAAACTGTACAGCTTCTTGTTGTTGAGCATTCATTGTGTTGAAGATGATGAAGGTTGTTAACATGGGTGATGATTTTTAGTGAAGAGCTTTGATAAAGATCATGAGCATAAAGAACTTGTTGAACGGTTGTGAGAAAAAGAGGGTTTAGGGTTTCTAAAGTGTGGAAGTGAAGTGAACATGTATGATTTATAGTGTTTGAGAAGTGAGAGAATATAAAATAAAACTGAATTTTAATTATACATAATAGCTTAGGTATCGTGTGATGATTAAGCATAACTAAGGGTTACATATGTTAATTAATACATCTAACTAAGTGACACGTTTAATATCCTTAGAGTTCTGGAAAACCAAAAGATTTCCATCTAATCAAAGATATTTATGATTGAAACATCTTATTATTACTGAGATTCTGAAAGAATTAGCAGTAATAGGATTTAAAGAAGTTAGGAACATTACTCATAGAAGTCTGATAGATAATCTTCATAATCCATACTTTATTTAGAAGATGAGCTGGCATAAGCAAAATCATTGAAGCTCATAAGTGTTTCTTCAGAAGATTTAAGGTTTAGTCGTGTCCTGACGATAGCATCTTGGATTATACAACTTTCCGAGTCAATAATTTTTCTTTTCTGGTTGCTTCTAACACTGGTCATGTTTTCATATTTAAGTTCCAAATCTTGAAACATATGCCTTTCGCTCGTCATGTGTCGCGAGAATCCACTGTCCAGGTACCATGACTGGTGTTTCAGTGGCGCCATTAAGGATATTTGTGTGATACGGTGGCAGAACCGACTATTAATACTGGTTTGCGTTTTTTGTTCTCAAATGTCGCGGTAAGCAAGAGTCGCCACCGACTTTTATTTTATCCAACAAGGAAAAGGAAAAAGAACAGAAAAAACCTTTTTCGAGATGTTTCTGAATACGGGGGGTAGATTATAGAAAGGGAAGGTGTTAGCACCCATTCTATCCATGGTTTTCATGGGCTCTTAGGTACTTGCTCATTTTTAAATTGCTTATGTGTGCTTTGTTTTGAAAAGTTTTGTTTTACTTCGGGTTAACCCTTGTTTCTGTCCTCAAGAATGTTACGAAGTTGTTTTTGAAAACTTTGTTTAAAAAGTGTTTGTGTGAAAAAGGTTGTTTGTTTGAGCAAGTACTTAATAGTTTTTCTACCTACTCAAAAAAGGTCTATTCGTTTTCCTTTTAGACAATGCTATCTCATTATTGAGAAATAGGTAGCACCGTCGTTGGAGTTTTTAGGGACATTCGAAGGAAAGAAATAGTCTCTGAAGGCAACAAGTAAGGATACCTTAGCATTTCGAAGGGGCTATCGTCATAAGATAAATTCCTAGGCAACTCGAGGGACAAGTAGGGACTATGATCTTTATGACGACTTTGAATCGCGGGTCATGGCTAAGATATCCCTACGTTCGAGGGACACGGCCATTATTTCCGAGGCAACCAAGTGAGGCAAACCCTAGGAGTGAGCATGTGCATGTGTTTGATTTCAGTTATTTAATCTTTGCACAATTAAGGTGATCTACTGTTTTAATTTTATTTGTCTTTTGCATGAAAGCCTATTATCCATACATCTAGATAGTTCATAGTTGCAGAAATTAAAAGGGGAAAGTAAATATATGCTATTACAAGGCTTCGGGGAGGGGGTTACATGATCAAAAACTGGGGATTAAACAGTAAATAATATGCGGTAAACCCTAATTAAAAACTATTACAAACCCGAAGCAAATACAATAATTGGAAAATAAAATATTGCGCGTGAGAATTAAGTATGGGAATCAAAGTTTAAATTCAAAAAATCTAATCAATTAAAGAGAAAATATTTTTTTGTATTTTATTATTGAGAAAAACATTTGAAATCTTAACCTAAATCTAATTAATTAAAAAAAATATTTTTTGGTATTTTATTGAGAAAATTAAATATTTGTGAATTAAACCTAATTTATCTAATTAATTTTAATTATGAAAACAATCAAGTCAATATCATTAAATTAATTATTTTCCAAAAAAAACTAATTTTAATTAAAAAAACTAATTCTACATTTTTGTGGTTTTCTTGATTTTATGATTAAATAAAAAAAAATGATTTTTTTTTGTTGTTTTGTAAAAAGAAATTAATCAAATAAAACAAAAGAAAATAAAGAAAGAAAGTAATTGGGCCTGTGGTGAAAGCAGATTAAGGGGTGTGGAATGGAATTGTTAAGCCCAGAATTGTAGGCCCATTTGCCCACGTGGGGATTCAGTGCAGCTGGCCTTCAGGAGGTCCACCACGCACCTGCATGCTTGAGGCGTTAGATCTGGGACAAAGAAATTGGAAAATATGAAAACGTGAGATTCTGGGATCGAACCCATAACCCTTTGCTTCACCGCCTGCACCTTTGCCATCTGTGCTGGGATGGTTAGTTGTAAATATAATAACATAAATATAATATAAAGGAAATAAAGTGGCCTTTCCCAAACGCGCGCGTGATTCAAATCACCCAATGGGATTCTGCCACCTAATTGTCTTCTTCCCCATAACTGTTGTTTTTTGCCACACTTTTACCTACAATCGTTTCCGTCACTAAAAGCTATAGTGACAGATTTTGTTCGTAGCCATAAACCTGTAAAATTCAAAAACGCAGCACAAGCAGAATAAATTCAAACCAAAGATATGGATCAATTGCAAATCATCTTCTAAGCATGATAGTACCCCTGATTTTGTCCAATTTTTCCTCTATATGGAATTCCCAATTTGGGACCTCAAAACCCTAACAATGACATCGTGCCATTCCTGCACTTAAACTTCAATCAAACCAATCAAAAACATTGCAAATATGATAGCATGCATGGATATATGATCAAAATATGTTTATGATGGATAAATTATTGAAAACGAATCTTGAAAAAATATGAAAACCGTGGCACTGTGAGGCGTGATTTCTGAAGGTTTTAAGGCTGGAGGACGATTGGAATATCTTCAAGAAATGTCCAGGAACGGATTGCTGGCCTTGGAATTACTGGAATCAGTCTATGGAGGAATATGTGATCAGCACTTTTTTGACAAAAAAATGAAGTTGACCTCCTTGTTTTCACGACCCAAAAACCTTCCTTAGGCTTTGGAAATGTTGTGTATATATCATAGAATGATTTATGCCAACAAAAATTGATCATATCTTTGCAAATTATGGAGATTTGATTTCATTCTTTGCCTTGTATGATTTGTTTCCAAAATAGACCAAATTAAGATCTTTTCCAATCAATTAGCTCTTGCACGAATTTTTTGATTTTCTAGCTGTTCATGGACTCATAATAAGCTCTTAAAATCAAATCTTTGATTTTATTTGATTATTCTACTATTTAAATTGATTTAATTTGATTTAAATGGATAAAAAATCAAAATAAATAATAAAAATAATAAAATAATAGGTGGATAAGCTCAGGGGTCGTGGGCCATCTTAGGAACAAGTTTCAAACAAGAAAACATGGGCTCATTTGGAAAAAAAAGTCATTTTGATCAATATTGACTTCTGGCACATTTCCAAAATTTTGTCAATTTTGACAATACATATCTCCCTCAATTTTAACCCTAAGAGGGTGTTATTGGACTTTTTAGATAGCTTAGGATGTCCCCTAAACAACCCTTTTGGTTTCATCTCAATTGGGTCTTCCATGTTCATGTAAGAAGCTTTGACCCAAAAGGTGTTTTTGTTGACTTTTCAAAAGGACCTATAATGTAGAAATTCATATCTTTTGGTTGAAGAAGTTATGCCTGGTCAAAGTTTGGTTGACTTTTCCTATGAAACCCTAATTTAGCAACTTTTGGGTTTTGATGAATTTGGGGCATCCCTTGAGGAATCATGATCCACCCTTGATCAAATGATGGATATCTCTTCAAAATGTTGATGTTGACCAAAAATCTTGAAGTTTGACTGTATATGGGCCATAGTTGACTTTTGACCTAGTACAGTTGATTTTCAGGCATCTGAGCAATTGACTGAACAAACTTCTTGTGCAAGGCATGAAACTTGACATGGATGATCTTGAGAACCTATTGGGACCATGGAAAGAATTTGGGGCCTTTAAAGCTCACACATCTTGATAAAAATGGAAACCCTAGTTTGAGATTCATTGCTTTAGGAGAGAGTTTGTCTGGTCAACTCTTGGGCATCCTTGAGCAAGTTAAGGACCTCAATGGGCACATGTTGAATAAAATGAGAGGGCAAATTTTGGGGTACAACAGCTGCCCATGTTCAATCTTCTTAAACCTGAGGATGTAGATTGGTTGTCTGCCTTTCGTAATCTGAAGGTGGAAGATGATTGAACACTAGAGTGCCCAGAAATTTGCACCCGTCTGAGATGGTGCTGGACTGTGTAGGTAGTATCGGGAATGGGCTTATAGATTCCATTTGGAAAAGATGACGGAAGATCGTCAGAGATAGGCTTAAAGTTGCCATCCGGAAGATATAACGGAGAATCGTCGGAGATGGGCTTAAAGATGCCATCTAGAGGATGTTGATTTCCTGAGATATTCCTTTGATAAGAATTCTTGTTCCTGTCGTTGAGGAGGAATCTGCTGAGGAATGTTGGTCTCTGTCTTGGGAGAAATATAATTTTAGGAGCTTCAGTTGTCTATTACTCTACTGGGGAGTCATCTCTTAGTCGAGGAGGTGAAAGTGAACTGCTATCTGGTCGTGCATCAGGCTTTACAGTGATTTGCTGAGGATAATAATATTAACTGCTATCTGGTCGTGCTCCAGGTTTTACAGTGACTTATTGGGGAGATGAGATTAAACTTACTATCTGGTCATTCTCCAGGCTTTGTAATTTCTCAATTCTTATCGGGTCATATTCCAGGCTTCAGAAGGAATTAAGTGGTTATCCGGTTGCATTCGGGTTTCAACTTGAATTTAAGGAATACTAACATCCGATCATTTACAGGCTTCAATACTAATTGGCCGAGTAAACTTCTATCTGGTCAAATTCCAAGCTTCGTAGTACCTCATACTGTTATCTGGTTGTGCTCCAGACTTCACAGCGTCTTATACCGTTATCTGGTCGTGCTCCAGGCTTCAGTAATTTAGTAATTAAGCTGTTACACAGTCGCATCCAGGCTTCATAGATTGAATTTGAAATATACCATTATCTGGTCAGTTCCAGGCTTCGTAGTATTTTGGAGGATTCAGGATATTATCCGGTCGATTTCCGGGCTTCATAGCTTGAACTGGAATAGAAATCTTAGTATCGATTTGACTGAACCAGGGAAAATTTGTGAGAACTTCAACATGGGAGAGAAATCTTAGCATCGATTTGACTGATCCCGGGAGAGGTCTCGGATTAACTTTGACTGGAATAGAAAGTAGGGGAATCTTAGCGGCGATTCGGCTGACCCAGACGAAAGTCTTAGAACATCTTCAACTAGAATAGAAACCTTAGTGTCGATTTCACTGAACCAGAGAAAATCTTATGAGAATTTGATTGCATCTTTCCCTGAAAGGTAAAGAGTTATTTGTATGTAATGTCATGATGTATGAAACGTATTGAGTAATGATATTCTCAAAATAAATGAGATTGTGCTGTATGTGCATGCCATGATGTATGTGTTGTACCCCAAAATTTGCCCTCCCATATTCTTCAAGAAATTGCCAAGCCAAGTCACAAAATTCCCCAAGGGTTGCACAGTGCAAAGGTCTCCCATACAGTCAAAACTAGGGTTTGAGTTCTGATCAAGAAAATGAAGTTTTCAAAGGCCCAACCAAGCCTCACATGCCTACAAATATGGTCAAGCATCCTCATATCAAGTTTCAAGGCATTCAGCACAAAATTGCACAGTCAAAAACCCTAATTGCACTACAGTCAACTGTAGGGGCAAAATGGTCATTTGACAGTCAAAAGTTCAAATTTTTGGTCAACATATCATTTTGAAGCCACAAACATCATTTGATCAATGTTTGATCATGATTCTCAAAATTTGGCTCAGAAATCATCAAAGATGCAAAAGTTTCCTTATTTGGACAGCTGAAAAAGTCAACTGAAATTGACCAGGGCATAACTTTCACATGGATTATCAGAAAAATTCCATCCAAAGCTCATTTTGAAGAGAAGGACATTTCCTACAACTCATCTTCATACTTCAAGTCCAAGAAATGCTCTCACAAAAATTTATCAATTTCAACATTATAGGTCATTTTCAAAAGTCAACAAAAAGGGACTTTAAGTCAAAGGCCATAACTTGAGATTGGTAAATCAAAATGACATGGGACCAAAGGAATTGGTTAGAGGACTCAAAGACCTTTCCAAAATGTCCAAGAACATGAGAAAAGCTTAAAAATTGAGCAAGTTATGCCTTGTGGAAATTGGGAAATTTTTGGATATTTTGAAAAGTCAACATTACTTCAAATAACCTAAAATTGCTAATGGGCCCATTTTTCTTCCATGATTCATCATCCATGACATATGCACGACCACTTGGCCCAAAGGGAAGTATTTTCTCATTTTTTATCTATTTATTTGAATTATTATTTATATTAATTCATTTAAATCATTTAAATATGTGAAAAATATATAACTTGACCTAATAAATCTTTTCATGCATGTTTTGCCCTCAATATTTCGTGCACATTCAAAAATAGGAAGATTTGATTTGATTTGAGCATAATTGATACAAGAGCACATGGAAAAGATTGAAAACATAATGGTGAAAAATCAAATCTCCAAATCCATGAATGAAAGATATTTGGATCAATCTTGTTAACCTAATCTATTCAGTACATAAGCCTGAGTGAAAACCTAATGCTAAGACACACAAAGCTGCGCAGAAAAGCTCTCTATAAACTTGAAATTTTCTCAAAGAAACTCAAAACTGTAAACCACTTTAGAGGTCGATTCAAGGCATAAAAACCATCCCATTAGCTTCCTTGAAGGTTCCTGAACGTGTTCTAATCCATAACACTCATCAAAACTCCAAGAATTGGTATATTGAACCGAAACTGCACCAAGAAAATTCCACAATCGTGCATCATGATTTAAGCATCTTTTGCATTTTTTATTTATGGATTCATGTTCATTATGATGTTTTGATGCTAACCAATGCATTTAATCTGATTATTACGCTATATACACGAATATGCCATGTTTAACTTTTAGGGTTTACAGAGTTCAAAATTGGGGGTTTGTGCTTTAAGAAAAATTGGTCTTCCAGACCCATGCCATTCAACTTAGCACATCTGGACGAAGAAGATACAACAATCGCGCTTAATTTATATGGCCTTATGGCCTATTCGTTATTTTTTCTAAGGGTGCATTACAGAACGGTTCAAAAACCGTTGCTTTTGTTCTTTGTGTTACAGGGATGATGAAGAAGATGAAGCCGTGTCACGCGCTGATTGGCACGTTTAAATTTCGCGCGTTTCCAAGCAACTAACCCACGTTTTCCCTTTTATTAATTGTTGTTTATTTATATATCAAATACGTTAATTGGCACAGTTGGTTGGAGAAAGCGCTGGTAATACACATGACCTGGGTTCGAGCCCCAAGTCTTACATATGTCCATATTATTTTTCTATAAATCTTCCCATGCAGTGCCAGCATTAAGGCGCACCATATTCCCTCATCATCAAGTCAGCCACGCGTCTAGTTGCTTCAGATCAAAGGCTCCAGATTGATGAACACCCTAAGCCTGGTCAACCATCCAACACGCTACTCAAAAAGTCAATGGACCTGCAGCTTGTTGGGCCAGATTGCTGAGCCCATACCTCCTAATTTGGGACTGAACCCCCCCTGGTTTGCAAATTCTATTTTTCTTGTATTTTATTTTCAATTATTGTTTTATTTTCTTTATTGTTTTAATTTAATTAATTATTTTTACAAAATACAAAAAAATGCCTAAAAACCAGAAAAAGATAAAAAATATAATAAATACCTTATTTTAATTATTTTCATAAACAAATTGCATGTAAATAAACTTAGTATAAATTAGGGTTTTAATATTAATTCTTTTCACAATAAAAATATAAAAAATTTAGAACTAGGTTTAATTGGTAATTTTTATTCCTTTTAATTTTTCTTTTTTTACCATAATATTATTTATTTATTTACTTTTATAATTAAATTATGCATGTAAATTAATTAGGGTTTCATTTAGGTCAAAAAACTTTAATATTTTTTCTTAATAACTTAAAAAATAATTAGAACTAGGTTTAACATTTTATTTTAGTTTTAATTAATTCTTTTTCTATTAAATCTTAAAAAGCATAAAAATACCAAAAACATTTTCTTCTAATTTTAATTTTAATTCATGTAATTTAATTTTTGCAAAAGGGTCCAACGCCCTCGTTCGTAATTTATTTAATTCGCGTATTTGTTTTATGTCATTTAAATAATTATGTATCTCTCCCGAAGCCTTGTAATTACTCCTCGCACTCTACTTTATTTGCTTTATTTATTTTCCGTCAAATCGGGTCCTGGTTAATTTTGGCGATGTGGACCCGCGCCATTTGTAATAGCCTTAGATTTATTTTTCTCGCAATACTTTTAAACTGTTAAACAAAGCATGCAAGAATGAATGGCCATAATAAAAACAAGCGTAGAACACTTTAACATGACAAAAGACAAAAATAAACGAAAACGACACACAAATCACACACCACCCCTAGGGTACGCCTCACTGTTGCCTTGCCTTCGAAAGGTGATCGTCGAGTAGAGGATGTCTTAGTAAGTCCTCATGATCCGGGAACCTGGCATGAGGGTAGCTTCTAAGGTGTCTTCCTATTGCTCCGGTGATCACCATGTCCCGAACCTTCGAATTGACCCGAATACCTCCAACGGTGGTGCTACCTACCTCTCAATGGTGGGATGGCATTACTTTAAGGACATTTACACTGACGAATTCCTTAGGGTAGGTAGGCGACTCATGGATACTTGCTCTCTTCAAAAACAAACAAAAATCTTTTCACATCGACACTTTTCAAAAGCTTTCAAAGCAATTTTTCAAACACTCTGACACAAGAGTCGAACTGGAATTTTCAAAGAAACTTTTTAAAACCCACATTGAAAAGCAAACAAACCATTTTTGAAAACACAAGTGAGCAAGTATCTAAGAGCCCGTGGATAACCACTGATAGAAAGGGTGCTAACACCTTCCCTTTCTATAACCTACCTCCCGAACCGAGAGCAATCTCTATAAGGAATTTTTCTGTGCTTTTGTCCTTTCCATTTGGAGAAAATAAAAGACGGTGGCGACTCTTGCTTACCGCGACATTTCGCGAACCAGCGTTAAACAGTCAGTTCCAGATCCACCGATCACAGAACTGGCGACTCTGCTGGGGACAAATTTAAAGTGAGGTATACCTTAGGGCTAGGTCATAACTATGTTTTCAATTGTTTTCCTTGTGTGCTTTAAATTGTGGGTTGCTTGGGAGTTCTATAGATCCTAACCCGGATCTGGGGGATACCTTCTTAGAAAGTAGCAACAAGGCTGTGAGGGAACTGTGCGGGGTATACCGACATGGTTGAAACAGTCTGCTACATTGATGTGGCACTTTGGTGTGTACCGGTAACCCTTGAGTTCAGTCAAGGAGAGTACGGGGCCTCCGCGTGGTGTCGTGAAGCATCAACAGACCTTAGGAACCTTAATTGAACTATCTTGGCCTCTTTAGGGTAGTGAGATAACTGACTTTGGTGCAGTCCGAGGTTGGTTGATACTCGATACTACACTCAATTGAGGGTTGCTTTCCTGGAATATTTCGGTCGCCAGTTCAGCGGCTAAATCGAAACGATGAACAATGAAAGCAATCCCGTGATATTGGGAACCTTAGAACCCGGTTACTTTGATTAGGACAGGTTGAACCCACCAACTTCAAGAGGGTACTACCCAGACCCCATGCTGGCCTTAAACCTTAAGGGCTTGTCTTGTGTGCCTTGTGTGCCTTACATGTTTGTCTTTGTAAATATCTGTGGTGTGTTTAATCATAGCATCATGACATCATCCAGCATCATATGCATTGACTAACCATTTCAGGGGTTCGAATTTTCATCTTTGTTCTTGTTTTGTAGGACATGGAAACTGTTCGTAGAAAGACAATTCAAGTCAGTCTTGTAAGGATCCCTCCTCAGCTTAAGGAGCTTATATCCAGGATTCCCGAGAACTCGTCCTTCAGTGAAAGGCATGGAAGCCTCATCAGCTTGGTCAACACCAACATTGAGGAAGATATGATAAAGGTCCTGTTCCAGTTCTTTGATCCTTTGCATCACTGTTTTACCTTCTTGGACTACCAGTTGGTACCTACATTGGAGGAGTTCTCCCGGCTCCTGAAGATCCCCATCCTTGATCAGCTACCCTTCAACGGTACAGAAAAGGAACCTAAGCTTGAAGAGATTGCTAAAGCCTTGCACTTACAGTCATCTGACCTCAAGGGACATTGGGAAGTTAGAAGTGGTATCAAAGGGTTCTTAGCCAGATTTCTGTTTGAAAAGGCCCATGAATGTTGGAATTCCCTTGACTTACAAGCTTTTGAAGAGGTTGTGGCCCTCCTTGTCTATGGTTTGGTGTTGTTCCCTAACCCAGATCAGCTTATTGATATCAGTGCTGTTCAGATCTTCATGTCCAGGAATCCTATACCTACATTGCTGGGGGACATCCTTCACTCATGTTACACTCGAACCATGAGAAAAAGAGGTGTCCTTATGTGTTGCACTCCTCTCCTGGGAAGGTGGTTTATTTCGCACCTTCCACAATCAGTCTTGAAGAATGAGCGGGGTTTGAGATGGTCACAACGGTTGATGACTCTTACGCATGCAGATATACATTGGTGCCCTAGGTCCAGAGAAGATGTCACTATCATCGATCGTTGCGGGGAGTACCCTAATGTTCCTTTACTTGGAATCAGAGGAGGTATTACTTATAGCCCATGCCTGGCTTGGAGACAGTTTGGTTATGCTCGGAGGGATGGTCCTCATGACATGTTAATTCCTGACATAGTTTTTGACTTCGACAACGATACTCAAGGACTTCGCCAGAGATTTATCAGAGCTTGGAGGATGCCCAGTAGGATAGACAGCAAGACACTGGGGCACAGGAATTCCATCCCGTTGGAACCTTATCTCAAGTGGGTACGAGCCTGCTCCCAGAAGTTAGTAATGCCTTATCCTCATATGCTCCCGGTAATCAAAGAGCCTATTTTGGAAGGGGAAGTGTCCCACACTATTCAGCACCCTGATATTCCCACATCCTGGGAAGAGATGCAGAAAAGCTGGATCCAGCTTAAGGAAGAACGGAATTCTCTTGAGACCAGTCTACATGCCAGTGAAAAGAAAGTCTTGGAGCTCACCCGTCTGTTGCATGAGGAGAGGAATCTCAACACCTATATAGCTCCGAAGAGGATGCGCAGTGTATTCTGGGATTGATTTGACTTTTGTATTATTTTGCCCGTGAGGCTTTGATGTATTAAACAATGATTTCCTTAATGATAACGTGTGTTCCTTTTTGTCTACAACAAATTTGAACTTTCGAACCCTTGAATGCATTGCATACGCATTTCATACATCATGTGCATAGCAGGTTTTTCCTCCTTTCAGGTTGCTTACAGTTCTTCGCTGTTTATTTCAGCATCATGAATACTGATTCTTCATCAACTGAGACCTCCATCAAGGCTCTTCAGGCGCAGAATGCGCAGTTTCAAGAATTAATCAAGGGTCTGGCTAAAGGCCAAGAAGAACTGAAGGCTATGCTCCTGAAGAAGGAGAAGAAGAAGAAGAGAAGAATTGTTCTGTTTAACTCGGGCCGAAGGTTTAACAATACTCTACAACAGGAAGAGGCTGGTTCTTCTGTTGACAAGAATTCTCCTCAGGCAGAAGCAAGGGTTCCTAGTCCGGCAGTCTCCGACAACGAGACAGATTTTGATGAAGAGCAGTATCCTCCTGCAGAAGATAGATACAAGCAACTGGAGGATAGGTTGAAGGCTATGGAGGTTCAACAGCTACCTGGGCTGGATTTTGGAGATCTGGGTTTGTCGACTGGTGTGATCATCCCTCACAAGTTCAAAGCACCATCCTTCTCTAAGTATGATGGGGCGTCTTGTCCCAAGCTGCATCTAAGGTCCTATGTTCGGAAAATTCAGCCGTACTCTACGGATAAGAATTTGTGGATCCACTTCTTCCAGGAGAGTCTTTCAGGGACTCATCTCGAATGGTTCTATCAGCTGGATGGGACCAAAGTTCGTAACTGGGAGGAGTTGGCTACTGCTTTCTACAAGCAGTATCAATATAATGCCGACCTTGCCCCTACACGTACCCAACTCCAGGGTATGTCGCTAGGTGCAAGCGAAGGTTTTAAGGAGTACGCTCAGAAATGGAGAGACCTGGATGGTAGGGTGCAACCACCATTGACTGATCGGGAATTGGTAGACATGTTCTTGGGGACCCTATCTGGGCCATTTTTCAACCATCTCATTGGGAATTCTTCTGCTGGGTTCACTAATTTGATCTTGACTGGAGAGAGGATTAAAGCTGGGTTAAAATCTGGAAAAATTCCGAAGGGTGCATCATCCAGTTCTGAGAAGAAACCCTTCAAGAAGGAGTCTAGTGCCGTATATGGTTCCAGGAAATCAGAGAGACATGAGCACCGCCAATCTGTCAGTGCGGTAATGATTGCTAAGCCTGCTGCCGCTCCCCGGCCAAACAATCCTCAGAAGTTTGAAAGACCCCGGAGAGAATTCACCCGCTTAAGCATGACCTTGTCGCAGATCTTACCACAGTTGCTGTCCACTAATTTAGTAACTGTCAGGGAGGCGCCGAAGTTCCCCAATACTGCATCTCCCAAGTACAACCCGAATGCTCGTTGTGCCTACCATTCAGATAGCCCGGGGCATTCTACGGATGACTGTTGGGCACTAAAGAACAAGCTGCAGGACCTCATTGACGCCGGGGAGGTATAATTTGAGGCATCTGACAAGCCTAATGTGGTGACGGCTCCCCTACCTGCTCATGGAGTTAATGCTATCGGGGACGAAGAGGAAGTTGATGAAGCTGAGTTTGATAGCTGGATCTACCCGGCAACCGACAGTGGACTCAACAATTGGAGTGCAAAGGACAACTTATCTGTTTCTCTTGTTACTAAGTAATAAATTCCTATGTTTTTGGTATCTGTAATAAACAATGATAAACTCTATGGCCCGGTGTCTTACCCGAGACACCGTGGTTCTATTTGTGAGGGCATACAAATTGTCATTTCATATATCATGAATGAAAATCTTGGACGTATTTTTCGCATTGCAAATATTGTGTTCCTTTTGTCTTTCTTTTCCTTTACATAATTTTCAAAAACAGCTGTATTTACACACACACTCACTCATACAGGTTCCAATCCACTCTGGATCTCACTGATAACAACTCTGCTACTGCCAATTATGACTTCGAAAATCTGATCAACTTAGCCGAAGACGAAGGTGAAGATGATTGCGAAGTGCCTGGAGAGCTTGCCAGACTGTTGCTTCAGGAAGAGAGGGCAATTCAACCCCATGAAGAGCCAGTAGAAACAATAAACTTGGGTACCGAGGCAGACAGGAAAGAGGTAAAGATTGGTGCCAACCTAGAGCTCAGCGTGAAGCAACGGTTAACCAAGATGCTGCATGATTATATGGAGATCTTTGCCTGGTCCTACGAAGACATGCCCGGGTTGGATACCGATATTGTGGTCCATCATTTGCCAACTAAGGAAGACTGCCCTCCGGTTAAGCAAAAGGTCCGTCGGATGCGTCCATAGATGTCCGAGAAGATTAAAGCCGAGGTCATGAAACAGTTTGATGCTGGGTTCCTTGCAGTAACTTCTTACCCTCAGTGGGTTGCTAACGTGGTGCCGGTACCTAAGAAGGACGGTAAGGTCAGAATGTGTGTCGATTACAGGGATCTGAACAGGGCCAGCCCCAAGGATGACTTCCCCTTACCTCACATTGATGTCCTTATCGACAACACAGCTCAGCACAAAGTATTCTCTTTCATGGATGGTTTCTCAGGTTACAATCAGATCAAGATGGCACCTGAAGACATGGAAAAGACTACATTTGTTACTCAGTGGGGCACCTTCTGTTACAAGGTCATGCCATTCGGGTTGAAGAATGCTGGGGCAACCTACCAACGCGCCATGGTTGCTTTATTTCATGACATGATCCATCATGAGATAGAAGTGTATGTGGACGACATGATCGCAAGGTCCCAAACTAAGGAAGAGCACTTAGATCATCTGCAGAAGTTGTTTGACCGGTTGAAACTGTACAAGCTAAGATTGAACCCGAACAAGTGCACCTTCGGGGTAAGATCTGGGAAGTTGCTAGGCTTTGTGGTCAGTGATAAAGGTATTCAAGTGGACCCTGCTAAGGTCAAAGCTATTCAAGAGATGCCAGTTCCTAAGACAGAGAAGGAGGTCAGAGGCTTTTTAGGACGCCTGAATTACATTGCTCGCTTCATCTCACATCTGACTGCTACCTGTGAGCCAATCTTCAAGCTGCTGAAGAAAGATCAGGTAGTACGTTGGAACGATGAATGTCAGGCTGCTTTCGACAGAATCAAAGAGTATCTCCAAGAACCACCTATCCTTATGCCACCGGTTGAAGGGAGACCTCTGATACTATATCTAACAGTGCTGGACAACTCAATGGGGTGTGTGCTGGGGCAGCATGACGAGTCTGGCCGAAAAGAGCATGCCATTTATTACCTTAGCAAAAAGTTTACCGACTGTGAGACCCGATACTCACTGCTTGAGAAAACTTGCTGCGCTTTGGTATGGGCTGCTCGCCGGCTGAGACAGTATATGCTGACTCACACTACCTTGTTGATCTCAAAAATGGATCCTATAAAGTACATATTCGAAAAGCCTGCTCTGTCTGGGAGAATTGCAAGATGGAAAATGATCTTGACGGAATACGACATTCAGTACACAACCCAGAAATCCATCAAGGGAAGTGTATTGGCAGACCACTTAGCACATCAAGCTGTAGATGACTATCAGTCAATGAACTTCGAATTCCCGGATGAAAGCATCATGATTGTCACTGATTGTGAAGTACCTGGACCGGATGAAGGACCTGAGCCAGGATCCCGATGGTCTATGCACTTTGACGGAGCCTCCAATGCTTTGGGTAACGGTATAGGCGCCATAATCATATCTCCACAAGGTACTCATACTCCACTCACTGCCCGGCTATGTTTCAACTGTACCAACAACATGGCGGAGTATGAGGCGTGTATCATGGGTCTTCAAGCTGCGATCGACCTAAGGATCAAATTTCTAAGTGTCTTCGGAGATTCCGCTCTCGTGATCAATCAGATCAAAGGAGAGTGGGATACGAAACATCCAAACCTGATCCCTTACAGAGAATGTGTGTTGACCCTGATTCCCCATTTCACAGAGATAACCTTTGAGCACTTTCCAAGAGAAGAGAATCAGTTAGCGGACGCGTTAGCTACAATGTCTTCAATGTTCAAGGTCAAATGGGATAATGAGGCTCCCCGGATCATCATCTGGAAACTGGACGAACCGGCATACTGTTGTGATCTCGAGACTGAATTGGTAACTGAGAAGCCTTGGTACCACGAAGTGAAGAGATATCTGGAAGCTCAGGAATACCCTGAAGGTGCCTCTGTCAATGATAAGAAATTCCTGAGGAGGTTCGCAGCCAAGTTCTTCCTCAGCAATGGCATCTTGTATAAGCGAAACCATGATTCAACTTTACTGCGTTGTGTGGATAAGACTGAAGCAGAAAGAATCATGGAAGAGCTACATGAAGGGACCTTTGGTACACATTCCAGTGGACACACTATGGCTAAGAAAATCCTACGGGCAGGATATTACTGGTCCACAATGGAAGCTGATTGTTACCAACATTCCAGGACATGCCACAAGTGCCAGATTTATGCAGACAAGGTGCATGTTCCTCCAGTTCCCCTGAATGTTCTGACTGCGCCTTGGCCGTTTGCAATGTGGGGCATAGACATGATCGGCGAGATAAAACCTACGGCATCCAATGGACATCGCTTCATCCTAGTGGCGATTGATTATTTTACGAAGTGGGTTGAGGCAGCATCCTATGCAACGGTGACCAAGACTGTTGTGGCACGGTTCATTCGGCATAACCTGATCTGTCAGTACGGCGTCCCTGAGAGGATAATTACAGACAACGGTACCAATCTGAACAATAAGATGATCGCTGAGCTCTGCGAACAGTTCAAGATACAGCACCACAATTCTTCTCCTTACAGACCGAAGATGAATGGGGCTGTAGAAGCAGCAAATAAGAACATCAAGAAAATCGTGCAGAAGATGACAGTGACTTATAAAGATTGGCACGAGATGTTACCGTTCGCTCTACATGGGTACCGTACCTCAGCTAGGACGTCAACCGGGGCAACTCCTTTTTCCTTGGTTTATGGTATGAAGGCAGTCTTACCGATCGAGGTACAAATACCCTCTCTCCGGATAATGAAGGATGCAAATTTGAACGAAGATGATTGGATCCAGACACGACTTGATCAACTCAACCTCATTGATGAAAAGAGACTCGCTGCTATCTGTCATGGTCAGACGTATCAGAAACGGATGATCAGGGCATTTAACAAAAAGGTCAGACCACAGGAATATCAAGTTGGGGATCTGGTAATCAAGCGAATCATCCTTCCTCAGAGTGATCCAAGGGGCAAATGGACCCCTACGTACGAAGGGCCATTTGCGGTTAAGCATGTGTTCTCAGGAGGAGCAATGATATTGACCAACATGGATGGTGACGACCTTCCTCACCCCGCCAATGCAGACATAGTAAAAAAATACTACGCATGAAAAAGACCCGCTAGGATGACATGCCTAGGCAAAAATTAGGGCTTCCCGTCGAACCAAAAGGGTTCGGGCAAAATGAAGGGATGAAAATGAAAAAATCTGTACACCCGGCAAGTCGAAAACCTGAAAAGGCGGCTTGGGCAAAAATGGGTATCCCGGTGGACTGAAAACCCGAAAGGGCGGTCCAGGCAAAAGTTAGGGATAAAGCGTAATACTATGTCTCATTGGATCACTCTGCATCCAGAATCCGGTATCTACATCAAGTTCGGACGGCATCGATCAGTCAGCTTCATCTTCAACCAAGGTCATCAAGTGATGAGACGCTCGGAGTTATAAAGACAATAGCAGAGTTGAAACCCAGTGGATCATTCATTTCACACAGCTGTTTTATTTTCTTTTGTACAAAACTTGTATAAACCCTTTTGCTCGGCGGCGTTCTCTTACTAGGACGTCAGCCTCTTGTACACAAAACGCCTATTCATAGGCCATTCAAAATCAATACAAATATATTTTCAGTTAAACGTGCCAAGTGTCTTTCTTTTTTCTGTTTTGTTTTGCGAAGAACGTCCAAGGTTCAATTTGTGATATATGCATTGACAATAGTTTGCTAACTCATAAATATTTGCATACGAAACAAAGGAATTAATTGCAGGTGACACTAGAAACAGGGGCAATAAAGAGTTGTCTAAGCAATCTAGTTGCTCTATCCTCCAAGGTACCAAGGTAGGTTCAGCTAAAGAACATAACCAGTACATTTCAATTCCCCAGAGAGTGGTTCAGCAAAACAGCGCATTCTTCTCCAAGCAAAATTATCAAATCTCAAGGAAATTGGGTATCCTCCCGTAGATCTCAATACCTCCCCAGCAACATGCATATATTCTTAACAAGTATCCCCGGCAGTCTTGGTCTAAAGATTGTTCCCCGGCGGCATATCAACATTCAAAGGAATCACTTCTTCCCCAGCATATCAAAACTTCCCCAAAAGAGTCCAGTCCAATCCAGTTTCCCCAGGAAAGATGGAATTCATATCCCCAAGCAATAAGCTTATCCCCCCGCAGAACACGAACGCGTCGCCCGGCTTTATTTAAAGAGTTATTTCCTTAACAGGATATAACTGGGTTATCCTCAGCTAAAAGCCACGGAAAGAGCGTCGTCGACAAAGTCTTCTGATCCCCAGCAAACTATCATCGACACTCAGCAAGGCATCCCTCTTCCCACAGAGTATTGCTTCCCAGCATGGTCGCTAGAGTATCTTTTCTCCCCGCAAAATCTTCCATTTTCCAAGTTTATTCCGCAACAGAGTTATCTCCTCCTACCGATATTCTTGCAGTTATCATCCCCAGCGGACGCAAAATCTATTCTTCAATATCAGCCCAGGATATGACTTCCCGGCACCCGTCAAGGATTCACTGTCCTAGACAAAAACATACATAAAACATCACATACATCATTATAGCATGCATAGACGCATCATATCATACGAATCTCATTTATGTTGAGAATATCATTGCTTGATCCATATCATGCATTGCATATGACTGACTTTTACCTTTCAAGAAAGATCCAGTTAAATTCTCAACCATATTTCAAGACCTAGACCGGTTCAGTTAAATCGACCTTAAGATTTTCCTGATGCTTATCCAGTCAAAGGCCTTCTATGGTTCAGTCAGATCGACCCTAAGATCTCCCTGATGCTTATCCAGCTGAAGGTATTTCAAGACCTTGTCCGGTTCAGTTAAATCGACCTTAAGATTTTCCTGATGCCTATCCAGTCAAAGGCCTTCTCTGGTTCAGTCAGATCGACCCTAAGATCTCCCTGATGCTTATCCAGTTGAAGATATTTCAAGACCTTGTCCGGTTCAGTTAAATCGACCTTAAGATTTTCCTGATGCTTATCCAGTCAAAGGCCTTCTCTGGTTCAGTCAGATCGACCCTAAGATCTCCCTGATTCTTCTCCAGTTGAAGATATTTCAAGACCTTGTCCAGTTCAGTTAAATCGACCCTAAGATTTTTCTGATGCTTATCCAGTCAAAGGCCTTCTCTGGTTCAGTCAGATCAACCCTAAGATCTCCCTGATGCTTATCCAGTTGACGATATTTCAAGACCTTGCCCGGTTCAGTTAAATCGACCCTAAGATTTTCCTGATGCTTATCCAGTCAAAGGCCTCCTCTGGTTCAGTCAGACCGACCCTAAGATCTCCCTGATTCTTATCCCAGTAGAAGACACCCAAGATTTTCTCAACGAGCGTTGTTGAAGTTAAAGTCATCCAAGGTTCTCTTACCATTCAGGCTGAGGTAGTAACCATCCCTGGTTCATTCATCACCGTTTGAAGCTCCAGACTCAACTCCTGCAACCAGTCAGGACATATCTATACCAAGCATCTAAAATCAGCTCCTGCAACGTGTCAGATACTCATTTTTTTCTTTTGCAGGTATGCAAGTTCTCGCTAAGGAATCTCCTACGCAATCAACATCCAGATGGCATCTATAAGCCCATCATCCTATCCAGCAATCTCTAAATGGCATCTATAAGCCCATTCCCACCACACTGCCACTATGTGAGCGCAAATTTCTGGGCACTCTAGTGTCCAATCATCTTCAACCCTCGGATTACGAAAGGCACGTCCGCCAATCTGCATCCTCAGGTCTAAGAAGATTGAACAGGGGAAACTGTTGTACCCCAAAATTTGCCCTCCCATATTCTTCAAGAAATTGCCAAGCCAAGTCACAAAATTCCCCAAGGGTTGCACAGTGCAAAGGTCTCCCATACAGTCAAAACTAGGGTTTGAGTTCTGATCAAGAAAATGAAGTTTTCAAAGGCCCAACCAAGCCTCACATGCCTACAAATATGGTCAAGCATCCTCATATCAAGTTTCAAGGCATTCAGCACAAAATTGCACAGTCAAAAACCCTAATTGCACTACAGTCAACTGTAGGGGCAAAATGGTCATTTGACAGTCAAAAGTTCAAATTTTTGGTCAACATATCATTTTGAAGCCACAAACATCATTTGATCAATGTTTGATCATGATTCTCAAAATTTGGCTCAGAAATCATCAAAGATGCAAAAGTTTCCTTATTTGGACAGCTGAAAAAGTCAACTGAAATTGACCAGGGCATAACTTTCACATGGATTATCAGAAAAATTCCATCCAAAGCTCATTTTGAAGAGAAGGACATTTCCTACAACTCATCTTCATACTTCAAGTCCAAGAAATGCTCTCACAAAAATTTATCAATTTCAACATTATAGGTCATTTTCAAAAGTCAACAAAAAGGGACTTTAAGTCAAAGGCCATAACTTGAGATTGGTAAATCAAAATGACATGGGACCAAAGGCATTGGTGAGAGGACTCAAAGACCTTTCCAAAATGTCCAAGAACATGAGAAAAGCTTAAAAATTGAGCAAGTTATGCCTTGTGGAAATTGGGAAATTTTTGGATATTTTGAAAAGTCAACATTACTTCAAATAACCTAAAATTGCTAATGGGCCCATTTTTCTTCCATGATTCATCATCCATGACATATGCACGACCACTTGGCCCAAAGGGAAGTATTTTCTCATTTTTTATCTATTTATTTGAATTATTATTTATATTAATTCATTTAAATCATTTAAATATGTGAAAAATATATAACTTGACCTAATAAATCTTTTCATGCATGTTTTGCCCTCAATATTTCGTGCACATTCAAAAATAGGAAGATTTGATTTGATTTGAGCATAATTGATACAAGAGCACATGGAAAAGATTGAAAACATAATGGTGAAAAATCAAATCTCCAAATCCATGAATGAAAGATATTTGGATCAATCTTGTTAACCTAATCTATTCAGTACATAAGCCTGAGTGAAAACCTAATGCTAAGACACACAAAGCTGCGCAGAAAAGCTCTCTATAAACTTGAAATTTTCTCAAAGAAACTCAAAACTGTAAACCACTTTAGAGGTCGATTCAAGGCATAAAAACCATCCCATTAGCTTCCTTGAAGGTTCCTGAACGTGTTCTAATCCATAACACTCATCAAAACTCCAAGAATTGGTATATTGAACCGAAACTGCACCAAGAAAATTCAACAATCGTGCATCATGATTTAAGCATCTTTTGCATTTTTTATTTATGGATTCATGTTCATTATGATGTTTTGATGCTAACCAATGCATTTAATCTGATTATTACGCTATATACACGAATATGCCATGTTTAACTTTTAGGGTTTACAGAGTTCAAAATTGGGGGTTTGTGCTTTAAGAAAAATTGGTCTTCCAGACCCATGCCATTCAACTTAGCACATCTGGACGAAGAAGATACAACAATCGCGCTTAATTTATATGGCCTTATGGCCTATTCGTTATTTTTTCTAAGGGTGCATTACAGAACGGTTCAAAAACCGTTGCTTTTGTTCTTTGTGTTACAGGGATGATGAAGAAGATGAAGCCGTGTCACGCGCTGATTGGCACGTTTAAATTTCGCGCGTTTCCAAGCAACTAACCCACGTTTTCCCTTTTATTAATTGTTGTTTATTTATATATCAAATACGTTAATTGGCACAGTTGGTTGGAGAAAGCGCTGGTAATACA
The DNA here is from genome assembly GCA_948472305.1 of Vicia faba. NCBI lineage: Eukaryota > Viridiplantae > Streptophyta > Magnoliopsida > Fabales > Fabaceae > Vicia > Vicia faba. The sequence continues at coordinate 77,373,698 of OX451735.1, forward strand.
CATGACCTGGGTTCGAGCCCCAGGTCTTACATATGTCCATATTATTTTTCTATAAATCTTCCCATGCAGTGCCAGCATTAAGGCGCACCATATTCCCTCATCATCAAGTCAGCCACGCGTCTAGTTGCTTCAGATCAAAGGCTCCAGATTGATGAACACCCTAAGCCTGGTCAACCATCCAACACGCTACTCAAAAAGTCAATGGACCTGCAACTTGTTGGGCCAGATTGCTGAGCCCATACCTCCTAATTTGGGACTGAACCCCCCCTGGTTTGCAAATTCTATTTTTCTTGTATTTTATTTTCAATTATTGTTTTATTTTCTTTATTGTTTTAATTTAATTAATTATTTTTACAAAATACAAAAAAATGCCTAAAAACCAGAAAAAGATAAAAAATATAATAAATACCTTATTTTAATTATTTTCATAAACAAATTGCATGTAAATAAACTTAGTATAAATTAGGGTTTTAATATTAATTCTTTTCACAATAAAAATATAAAAAATGTAGAACTAGGTTTAATTGGTAATTTTTATTCCTTTTAATTTTTCTTTTTTTACCATAATATTATTTATTTATTTACTTTTATAATTAAATTATGCATGTAAATTAATTAGGGTTTCATTTAGGTCAAAAAACTTTAATATTTTTTCTTAATAACTTAAAAAATAATTAGAACTAGGTTTAACATTTTATTTTAGTTTTAATTAATTCTTTTTCTATTAAATCTTAAAAAGCATAAAAATACCAAAAACATTTTCTTCTAATTTTAATTTTAATTCATGTAATTTAATTTTTGCAAAAGGGTCCAACGCCCTCGTTCGTAATTTATTTAATTCGCGTATTTATTTTATGTCATTTAAATAATTATGTATCTCTCCCGAAGCCTTGTAATTACTCCTCGCACTCTACTTTATTTGCTTTATTTATTTTCCGTCAAATCGGGTCCTGGTTAATTTTGGCGATGTGGACCCGCGCCATTTGTAATAGCCTTAGATTTATTTTTCTCGCAATACTTTTAAACTGTTAAACAAAGCATGCAAGAATGAATGGCCATAATAAAAACAAGCGTAGAACACTTTAACATGACAAAAGACAAAAATAAACGAAAATGACACACAAATCACACACCACCCCTAGGGTACGCCTCACTGTTGCCTTGCCTTCGAAAGGTGATCGTCGAGTAGAGGATGTCTTAGTAAGTCCTCATGATCCGGGAACCTGGCATGAGGGTAGCTTCTAAGGTGTCTTCCTATTGCTCCGGTGATCACCATGTCCCGAACCTTCGAATTGACCCGAATACCTCCAACGGTGGTGCTACCTACCTCTCAATGGTGGGATGGCATTACTTTAAGGACATTTACACCGACGAATTCCTTAGGGTAGGTAGGCGACTCATGGATACTTGCTCTCTTCAAAAACAAACAAAAATCTTTTCACATCGACACTTTTCAAAAGCTTTCAAAGCAATTTTTCAAACACTCTGACACAAGAGTCGAACTGGAATTTTCAAAGAAACTTTTTAAAACCCACATTGAAAAGCAAACAAACCATTTTTGAAAACACAAGTGAGCAAGTATCTAAGAGCCCGTGGATAACCACGGATAGAAAGGGTGCTAACACCTTCCCTTTCTATAACCTACCTCCCGAACCGAGAGCAATCTCTATAAGGAATTTTTCTGTGCTTTTGTCCTTTCCATTTGGAGAAAATAAAAGACGGTGGCGACTCTTGCTTACCGCGACATTTCGCGAACCAGCGTTAAACAGTGAGTTCCAGATCCACCGATCACAGTATGGATATGCAATGCTATTGTGATATTCTCTAGTTGGGGCAAATAAATCCCGAACTGCTGCTGGAGAGTATAAGGAGTTGAGTTCTTCGTTTCCGTTGGGGATAGTTACCAAAGATGATTAGCCAGGGATTTACATCCATTCTGCTTGAGAACATTCTGCCGGGAGAGACTCTATATGAGATTGACTCTCCAGGGGAATGATTATGTGGGGAGAAGAGATACTCTGTTAGAAGATCTACTGATTTGGAGAAATAAACTCAGCTGGGGATGAACTTCCATTGCTAGAGAGAAAAGCTCTGTTGGAGATTGAGCTTCTGAAGTCAGAGAAATAAACTCTGCTCGGGAGAAAACTTTATAAACTGTTTATGATTATAAATCTCAGTTGGGGAATACAGATATCAGCTTTCTAAAGGAATCTGCTAGGGAAGGGATTCCTGCTTGGGGATACGGAGGTCGGACTTTGGTTGTCCTTACTTCGTGGGGAATATAGGTATCACCGGCTTGTATGCGATAGTGACTTTTCTTCCAACTGTCTCTGCCCCTTGTACCATGCTGGAAAAAGTATATGCAGAGATTTTGTGGATGGATCTATGTCGTGATTGTACTTAAACATGTATTTAATGAGTGTTAGGATGACATCCATCTCTGGATCGTATCTGAGCTGTACTTAAAACATGTGTTAAATGAGTGTCAGAATGACATCCGTCTCTAGATCGTATTTGAGTTGTATTTGAAACATGTGTTGAATGAGTGTCAGAATGGCATCCGTATCTGGAGCGTATCTGAACTATATCTGAAAGCTGATTCTGAATGAGTATCATAATGTAATTTGTATCTATAGTGTATTTGAACTGTATCTGAAAGCTGAATCTGAATGAGTATCAGAATGGCATTCGTATCTGAAGTGTATCTGAACTGTATCTGAAAGCTGAGTCTGAATGAGTATCAGAATAGCATCCGTATCTGGAGTGTATCTGAACTGTATCTGAAAGCTGAGTCTGAATGAGTATCAGAATGGCATCCGCATCTGGAGCATATCTGAACTGTATCTGAAAGCTGAATCTAAATGAGTATCAGAATGGCATCCGTATCTGGAGCATATCTGAACTGTATCTGAAAGATGAATTTAAATGAGTATCAGAATGGCATCCGTATCTGGAGCGTATCTGAACTGTATCTGAATTCTGGTGCTCTTGATGAATGCTGATCAAGGTATAAGTCTTCCACTGATAGACAGGTGACGGGACATAGTCGTACGTTTTAAATCCCTAACTTTTGCCTAGACCTCTCTTTCGGGTTTTCAGTCCAACGAGATACCCTTTTTTGCCCAAGCCGCCCTTTCGGGTTTTCGACTTTCCGGGTGTACATATTTTTTCATTTTTTATCCCTAATTTTTGCCCGAACCCTTTTGGTTCACCGGGATGCCCTTATTTTTGCCTAGGTATGTCAACCTAGAGGGTCTTTGTTATGCGTAGTATTTTCCGACTATGTCCACACTTTCAGGGTGTAGAGAGTTGTCACTATCCATAGTGTTGTGTTGTAGTACTGTCAAAAATGTTTTCTTGATGGCACATGATTCGTTGTTGGAATACGTGTGTAATACCCCAAGCGATTCAGATGGAGATCTTCCCCTGGTTCTTTGGCACTTTTGGAGAGACTGCCCCAGATGTGTTTAGACATCATGTCATGCCCCTTGCTTATGGAAGACCTGTTATTGGAAGTGTCTTTCCCGCTGAGGTGATTCTGTCCATTGAGAGGATGTTTGTTCATTGAATATCCATTGTGCGGATTTCTCTGCTGTCAAACAATTAGTCATATGCAAACAATGTCATTTAAAGAATGCAAAACTCATGTCTGTCTTGAAATTTTTTGAAAATGTGTTTTGTGTAGCAAAACGAAATTTGCAAGAATGTGATATCAACTCAGGATTCGTAACAAAGCCTACAGGAGTCAGGATACCTTTGTAACAGTATGCTCTCAAACTAACCCATGCTTCAGCTAGGACTTTTAAGGGTTATAGCGTGGCCTGGTTCACGATTCAAGAAACAAAGGATAAAGGCTCAAATTTTATTTGTATCCAACCCGCTCTTCGTGATGTTCTTCAGTCCTATGCTCAGTTAATTGCGCGTTTAGATCCCGATTGAGTCTGGAATCTTTGCTCTGGTACTTGGTGATGATTCAGAAATTGAACATTTGTTTTGAAAAGGCAGTCATTTTTGTAATCTTCTTTTTGTCGAGGATTTGTAGTAACCTCTTTTTTTTTGGTTTCCGTTATCCCTTATTTTGCCTGAATTGTTTCTTTTGTGATTACAGTCAGTTGGATGCCCCAATTTTTCTCTTAAGTCTCCTTCATAGGTTTTGACTTAATGGGCTTTTATTTCGAGAGATAATGACTTCCTGTCTTGACGATTATACGGAACCATCACCGTCTTTTGTTTTGGAAGGACGTCTTCGATGCCATTCATTGTGTACGAAGCGGCAGATTGTGACTGAATGTGCCTCTAAATTAACTGAGAAAACTAACCTGCCCCAGGTTATGATTAAGGGTTTTAATTTGTGTGAAAAGAAAAAGTCCTACTTCTTTGGCTCAAAGGGGTTGACAAGAGATTATCTTCCTTATAACTCCACTGTTTAGGATTTGAAACAACGCGTGTACATCGTCAGTGGGGTATGTTCGAAAGCGTACTGTAGAGATTATGGTATCATTTTCATCATCCTCCCTCTAAGGCTTAGAGTTTTTAATCGAGAGTTGAATATCACAAAAGTAAATAAGAACGAATTTTTGAAATAGTGAATACGAATGAATTGATTCAAGACAAACATGTGCAATGCATTGATGAAATAACGAGGTTTGATATGAATAAATGTTCAAACAAATCAAAAGAAAATTACACATTGAAAATTGTAATGAATGAAAATTCTTCTTGTGAGAACTTGTCACTTCAGATGGTATGCCTTGGAGGGATGGCAAAAGAACTCAGCATGGCCATCTTGTGAGAATTTTAGTGCTCCTTCATCAATCAGGTCTTGAATTTTATTTCTCAACACCCAACAGCTGTTGGTGTCATGTCCAGGACTGTTGGAGTGGTACGCACATCTTGCATTTGGATTGTACCTTGGGGAGGTTATGTTGGGATTCTGAGGAGGGTCCCTTAACATAACCAACCTGGCCTTCAACGTGCGTTGCAATGCTTGAGCCAATGACATGTTAATTTCAGTGAAGCGTCTTTCAGATGTATTCTTCTTATGTTGATTGCCCTGTTGTCGTTGGCGAGGTTGTGGTTGGGCTTATGATGTAGTAGCAATCTGGAAAGGTTTGTTCCCAACCTCTTCTCTCATTGGGGGCTGACTAATGTCTTGATCCATAATTTTAACTATTTGTTTCATGGATCTGCATCCATCTTGGTGAAGCTTGTTGAGGAAGGCTCTTAGCCCTTCTTGTCCTCGAGCTAAGTTTTGGATAAGAGCCATCTGCCCCAGCATCTGGGTTCTCATTGTTTCAACTTCAGCTTGCAGTTGTTCCAACCGTCTGTCCTTATTGTCTTCAAGACTTTTCTTGGCCATGTTCATATCTAGGAGTGCTTTCAACTCTTCCTGCCCCTTGGATAAGTTTAGGAACATTTCTATGAACTGAGCTTCTTGAGTTTGGAGACCTCTGTTGTCTTGTTTGAGAGCCATTGTTGAAATAAATAGCGAGGAAGATGAGAAACCTGTTATGAGACCTGTTTATGCATTGATATGTATGGCATGTGTATGCAATATTTTCAAGGATCTCGCGGGGTAAACAATAAAATGTCAGAAGTTGAATTTTGCATCTTTGATTGAAGAACTTTGTATCGTTGAGAGTCCTTCTACGAGAGTCAAGCTCACCATATCAAGTGGGTCATAGCCCCTGACTCAAGTTGTTGAGTTTTGATCTTCAGACGACATTGGCTAGAGGAAAATAAATCCCCTTGCCCCTTTCTAGACGTCTGATTTATCATAACCTGCATCACAGGCCCTCGAGATCCTTGAAATGGTTAGTCATGATATGCTATGGTATGATGTTTAGATGTCATGATAAATCACATGTATAGCAAACACAGACAAATCACACCAAGTCCTTAGGTTTAAGGCTTGCTTGAGTTTTAAGGTCATACCCTCTTGGAGCTTAGTTGGTTTCAAACATGTCTTAGAGAAGTAATCGGGTTCTAAAGATTCTCAATATCACTGATCATCCTTTATTGGGCATTGTTTCAGCTCAAGCAATCTTTTCTTGTGGCCAAAATATCCCGAAAGTATGATCTTAATGAGTGTAGCATCGAGTATCAACCAATCCTCAGCTTTATACCCAGGCCGGCTATCTCACTACTTTCTAATGTCCAAGTTGGTTCAACTAAGGTTCTAAGGTTCGTTAGTGCTTCACGACACCACGGGCGGCCTCGTATTCTCCTCGTTTCCCCACGAAGGATACTGGTACCAACCAAAGTGTCACACCAACACAGCCATCGCTTAAACCATATCGGTCTACACCGTACAGTCTCCATGATCTATTGTTGTTTACCTAAAAAGTGTCCCCAGATCCGGGTGTAGGATCTTTAATAATACCTAAACAAAACCCTTGAATTTAAAGCAGGCAAGGAAAAACAAGAAAGCAATTTTAAAATGACCTAGATCCTAAGGTAAACCCCACTTTATATTCCCTAGCAGAGTCTCCAGTCCTGTGATACAGTGGCAGAACCGACTGTTAATATTAGTTTGCGTTTTTTGTTCGCAAATGTCGCGGTAAGCAAGAGTCGCCACCAACTTTTATTTTATCCAACAAGGAAAAGGAAAAAGAACAGAAAAAACCTTTTTCAAGATGTTTCTGAGTACGGGGGATAGATTATAGAAAGGGAAGGTGTTAGCACCCTTTCTATCCATGGTTTTCCATGGGATCTTAGGTACTTACTCATTTTGAAAATGCTTGTGTGTGCTTTGTTTTGAAAAGTTTTGTTTTACTTCGAGTTAACCCTTGTTTCTGTCCTCAAGAGTGTTACGAAGTTGTTTTTGAAAACTTTGTTTGAAAAGTGTTTGTGTGAAAAAGTTTGTTTATTTGAGCAAGTACTTAAGAGTTTTTCTACCTACTCGAAAAAGGTCTGTTCGTTTTCCTTTTAGACAATGCTATCCCATTATTGAGAAATAGGTAGCACCGTCGCTGGAGTTTTTTAGGGACATTCGAAGGGACAAAATGGTCTCTGAAGGCAACAAGTAAGGATACCTTAGCATTTCGAAGGGACTATCGTTATAAGATCAATTCGTAGGAAACTCGAGGGACAAGTAGGGACTATAATCTTTATGACGACTTTGAATCGCGGGTCATGGCTAAGGTATCCCTACGTTCGAGGGACACGGCCATTATTTCTGAAGCAACCAATGAGGCAAACCCTAGGAATGAGCATGTGCATGTGTTTGATTTCAGTTATTTAATCTTTGCACAATTAAGGTGATCTACTGTTTTAATTTTATTTGTCTTTTGCATGCAAGCCTATTATCCATACATCTAGACAGTTCATAGTTGCGGAAATTAAAAGCGGGAAAGTAAATCTACGCTATTACAAGGCTTCGGGGATGGGGTTACATGACCAAAAACCGGGGATTAAATAGTAAATAATATGCGGTAAACCCTAATTAAAAACTATTACAAACCCGAAACAAATACAATAATTGGAAAATAAAATATTGCGCGTGAGAATTAAGTACGGGAATCAAAGTTTAAATTCTAAAAGTCTAATCAATTAAAGAGAAAATATTTTTTTGTATTTTATTATTGAGAAAAATATTTGAAATCTTAACCTAAATCTAATTAATTAAAAAATATATTTTTTGGTATTTTATTGAGAAAATTAAATATTTGTGAATTAAACCTAATTTTTCTAATTAATTTTAATTATGAAAACAATCAAGTCAATATCATTAAATTAATTATTTTCCAAAAAAAGAACGAATTTTAATTAAAAAACCTAATTCTACATTTTTGTGGTTTTCTTGATTTTATGATTAAATAAAAAAATGATTTTTTTGTTGCTTTGTAAAAATAAATTAATCAAATAAAACAAAAGAAAATAAAGAAAGAAAGTAATTGGGCCTGTGGTGAAAGCAGATTAGGGGGTGTGGAATGGAATTGTTAAGCCCAGAATTATAGGCTCATTTGCCCACGTGGGGATTCAGTGCAGCTGGCCTTCAGGAGGTCCACCACGCACCTGCATGCTTGAGGCGTTAGATCTGGGACAAAGAAATTGGAAAATATGAAAACGTGAGATTCTGAGATCGAACCCAGAACCCTTGTCTTCACCGCCTGCGCCTTTGCCATCTGTGTTGGGATGGTTAGTTGTAAATATTATAACATAAATATAATATAAAGGAAATAAAGTGGTCTTTCCCAAACGCACACGTGATTCAAATCTCCCAATGGGATTATGCCACCTAATTGTCTTCTTCCCCATAATTGTTGCTTTTTGCCATACTTTTACCTACAGTCGTTTCCGTCACTAAAAGCTATAGTGACGGATTTTGTTCGTAGCCATAAAGCTGTAAAATTCAAAAACACAACACAAGCAGAATAAATTCAAACCAAATACATGAATCAATTGCAAATCATCTTCTAAGCATGATAGTACCCCTGATTTTGTCCAATTTTGCCTCTATATGAAATTCCCAATTTGGGACCTCAAAACCCTAACAATGGCATCGTGCCATTCCTGCACTTAAACTTCAATCAAACCAATCAAAAATGTTACAAATATGATAGCAAGCATGGATATATGATCAAAACATGTTTATGATGGATAAATTATTGAAAACGAATCTTGAAAAAAGATGCAAACTGTGGCACTGTGAGGCGTGATTTCTGAAGGTTAAGGCTGGAGGACGATTGGAATAGCTTCAAGAAATGTCCAGGAACGAATTGCTGGCCTAGGAATTACTGGAATCAGTCTATGCAGGAATATGTGATCAGCACTTTTTTTGACAAAAAATTGAAGTTGACCTCCTTGTTTTCACGACCCAAAAACCTTCCTTATGCTTTGAAAATGTTGTGTATATATCATAGAATGATTTATGCCAACAAAAACTGATCATATCTTTGCAAATTATGGAGACTTGATTTCATTCTTTGCCTTGTATGATTTGTTTCCAAAATAGACCAAATTAAGATCTTTTCCAATCAATTAGCTCTTGCATGAATTTTTTGATTTGCTAGCTGTTCATGGACTCATAATATGCTCATAAAATCACATCTTTGATTTTATTTGATTATTCTAGTATTTAAATTGATTTATTTTGATTTAAATGGATAAAAAATCAAAATAAATAATAAAAATAATACAATAATAGGTGCATAAGCTCAGGGGTCGTGTCCCATCTTAGGAACAAGTTTCAAACAAGAAAACATGGGCCCATTTGGAAAAAAAGTCATTTTGATCAATATTGACTTCATGCACATTTCCAAAAATTGGTCAATTTTGACAATACATATCTCCCTCAATTTTAACCCTAAGAGGGTGTTATTTGACTTTTTAGAAATCTTAGGATGTCCCCTAAACAACCCTTTTGGTTTCATCTCAATTGGGTCTTCCATGTTCATGTAAGAAGCTTTGACCCAAAAGGTGTTTTTGTTGACTTTTCAAAAGGACCTATAATATAGAAATTCATATCTTTTTATGAATGCATATTTTGAACTTATGGGCTGAGGATGAGTTGTAGGGAATTGCATCCTCTTCAAAATGAGCCTTAGATGGAAAATTTCTGATAAAGTATGAAGAAGTTATGCCTGGTCAAAGTTTGGTTGACTTTTCCTATGAAACCCTAATTTAGCAACTTTTGGGTTTTGATGAATTTGGGGCATCCCTTGAGGAATCATGATCCACCCTTGATCAAATGATGGATATCTCTTAAAAATGGAAATGTTGACCAAAAATCTTGAAGTTTGTCTGTATATGGGCCATAGTTGACTTTTGACCTAGTACAGTTGATTTTCAGGCATCTGAGCAATTGACTGAACAAACTTCTTGTACAAGGCATGAAACTTGACATGGATGATATTGAGAACCTATTGGGACCATGGAAAGAACTTTGGGCCTTTGGAGCTCACACATCTTGATAAAAATGGAAACCCTAGTTTGAGATTCATTCCTTTAGGAGAGATTTTGTCTGGTCAACTCTTAGGCATCCTTGAGCAAGTTAAGGACCTCAATGGGCACGTGTTGAATAAAATGAGAGGGAAAATTTTGGGGTACAACAATCTCCAATATAGATTATCTGATCCTTAGGTACCCACTTTATAGGTCCTCTTTTGTTAGAAGTTCCAGAGGTTCTAACCCCTTTGGATTTTCGTGCAACAGAATAATCATATGAAATTTGTGCATGATACTTTAGTTTAAAAATTTTCTTCTGTGTTTGTGTTCGTGCTACAGAAGTATTAGAACCTTCTTATTCTGGACATTTCAAATTTTTGCCAACAGGCACGAAATGTTCAGAAAGAGGTTTTGGTTTGACATTCAGATTCTCATCAAATTTCTTTGATGGTCCTGAATACCCCAAGCCCCTGCTTCCATTTCTACTAACACCATAGATCATTGAATCCATTTTGCTTCTATCTATGATTTAAGATAGAAAGTGTTGAAAAGCTTTATCATATCTGATTACTTCGTCAGTAACAGATGTGTTAGAGAGAATCGCTTCTTCTAATCTTGACACTTTACTTTTCAGAGCAATGTTTGATTTTTGTAAAATAAATAGTTTTTCATTTAAAACAGCAATACTTTGCTCATCTATAGTCATATTCTATGAAGTAGTTACAACACTAGTTTTAAAGATTTTGTGTTTACTTAGAAGAGATTGATACTGTAATACGGTGGGAGAACTAACTTGGGTGTTTTGCGTTTTGTTGCAATTGTTACGGATAGCAAGAGTCGCCACCGGCTTTTACTTTATCCAATAAGGAAAGGGTGAAAAGAACATGAAAGACCTTTTTGAGATATTTTCTTGAGTTCAAGGGGTAGGTTATGAAAAGGGAAGTTGTTAGCACCCTTTTAATCTGTAGTTATCTACGGGCTCTTAGTTGCTAGCTCATTTTGAAAATGTTTTGTTTGAAATGTGTTTGTGATTGGTGTAGGTTTGAAAATATTTTGAAAACGCCTTTGTTTCACCAAACTTTGTAATGATTCTCGTCTCTATAAGAATGTATACAAAGTGTTGGTCTTGAAAATAGTTCAAAGTGATGTTTGTTTTTGAAGATGTTTTGAAAGTGTTGGTGTGTTTGAAAGATGTTATTTTTGAAAATGTTGTGAGCAAGCAACTAAGAACGTTCTACCTACTCAAAAAGTCTTGGTTCTTTTCCTCCTCCTTTAAATAGTGTTATCTTACCATTTATTGATAAGAAACCCTATTATTGGATGTGAAGGGACGGGTACGAGTCATCATATAGTCATAGAAGGCAAGTTGTAAGACACTTTAGTAATTTTTTGTAGGGACTAAGATCGTTTTACTGAAGGCAATGTCGAAGGGTCATCGAGGGACTACGATATTTTCATTCGAGGGTCTTTGATAAACGTCCATATTCGAGGGACATGACTATTTTTCGAGGCAACAAGTGAGGTTACCTTAAAGGTGCGCGTGTGTGAGTCGTGTTTCGATTGCATCCATTTTTTCTTTGAGATTAGGGTTTTCTAACGGTTAATTTTGTCTTTCCATACACACCCTAATTACTAGCAATGATAGAAAAATGATAAATTTGAGGAAATTAAAATCCTACGTTATTACATCATTAAGGGGATGGGGGTACAATTTACAAATGGGGATGAAATAGAAGCCTAAATATTACAGCCATATTGAATAGCAATGAAGAAAAAATAAAACAGTGTAAAAATAAAGGAACAAATATTTTTAACCATTATGTGTGTAATGCGGTGGCAGAACTGACTTGGTTTCTTTTGCGTTTGATTGCAATTGTTGCGGATAGTAAGAGTTGCCACCGGATTTTCTTTTATCCAATAAGGGAAGGGTGAAAAGAACAAGAAAGACCTTTAGAGATATTTTCTTGAGTCGGGGGGTAGGTTATAAAAAGGGAAGGTATTAGCACCCTTTCCATCCGTAGTCATCTACAGGCTCTTAGTTGCTTGCTAGATCACTTGCTTTGTTTGAAAATGTGCTTGTGGTGTGGGTTTGAAAATATTTTAAAAACGTCCTTGTAATGATTTTTGTCTCTATAAGAATGCGTACAAAGTGTTGGTTTTAAAAATAGTTCAAAGAGGTGTTTGTGGAAGGTGTTTTTGAAAGTGGTTTTGAAAAGCGTCTTTGTAATGATTCCCATCTCTATAAGAATGCGTAAAAAGAGTTTTGACTTTTGAAAATGTTTTAATTGAAATTGTTGGTGTGAAAATGGTTTTGTAGTTGTGAGCAAGCAAGCAACTAAGAGCGTCCTACCTACTCAAAAGGTATATGTTATTTTCCTCCTCCTTTAGATGTTTCTATCTGTGATCGGTGGATCTGGAACTGACTGTTTAACGCTGGTTCGCGAAATGTCGCGGAAGCAAGAGTCGCCACCGTCTTTTATTTTCTCCAAATGGAAAGGACAAAAGCACAGAAAAATTCCTTAAAGAGATTGCTCTCGGTTCGGGAGGTAGGTTATAGAAAGGGAAGGTGTTAGCACCCTTTCTATCCATGGTTATCCATGGGCTCTTAGATACTTGCTCATTGTGTTTTCAAAATTGGTTGTTTGCTTTTCAATTGTGGGTTTAAAAAGTTTCTCTGAAAATTCCAGTTCGACTCTTGTATCGGTCCTCAAGAGTGTTTGAAAAATTGCTTTCGAAAGCTTTTTGAAAAGGTGTCGGTGTGAAAAGTATTTTTTGAATTTGTTTTGAAATTAGAGCAAGTATCTAGAGTCGTCTACCTACCCTAAGGAATTCGTCTGTGTAAATGTCCTTAAAGTAGTGCCATCCCACCATTGAGAGGTAGGTAGCACCACCGTTGGAGGTGTTCGGGTCAATTCGAGGTTCGGGACATGGTGATCACCAGAGCAATGGGAAGACACCTTAGAAGCTACCCTCATGCCAGGTTCCCGGATCATGAGGACTTACTAAGACATCCTCTACTCGACGATCACCTTTCGAGGCAAGGCAACAGTGAGACGTACCCTAGGGGTGGTGTGTGATTTGTGTGTCAGATTCATTTATTTTTGTCTTGTCAGGTTATGGGTGATCCATGCGTTTGTTTTTATTTTTTTGTCATTCATTCTTGCATGCATTTATTTAACAGTTAAAAAAGATGCGAAAATTGAAAGTTCTAAACTATTACAAAGGCGCGGGTCCACATCGCCAAAATAAAATCCAGGACCCGATTTGACAGAAAATAAATAAAGTGCGAGAAATTAAGTTTACATGGCTTTGGGAGAATTACATAAAAAATTAAAAGAAAAAGAAATAAATACGCGAATTGAATTAAAGTTGAAAACGAGGGCGTTGGACCCTTTTAAATTAAATTAAATTAAATTGTTAAATTAATTATTTATTGAAATAAAAGAAGTGTTTTTTAGGTTTTTTTGTATTTATGAAATAAGAAAATTAAAATTAAAATTAAAAGAAACCCTAATTCTAAGTTATTTTTAATTATTTGAGAAAAATGTTAAAGTTTAACTTAATTTACTAAAGAATTTATGTACATGTTTATTTACAAAATAAATTAGTAATTAATAATAATAATAATGATGAGAAAATTATTTATTAAAAAAAATGATGAAAAAGTTAAAAAACCTAATTTCTACATATTTAATTTATTAAGAAAAATATTAAAGTTTTGAAACCTAAATTAATCTAATTAATTGTTTAAAGTTTATTTACAAAAATAATAATAGTAAAATTAATATTAATAAAATAAACATTTTTTTGATTTTTCTGTATTTTATATTTATTATGAAAATTATTTTATGGAATTAAAAGAAAACAATTAAAAAACAATTAAAAGAATAAAAAGGAAAAACAAATAAAAATTAAAAATTGAGCAAACCATAGGGGGTGTCTGGCCCAAGGGGAGGTTTTTTGAAGTATTGACTCCTGAGTACCGTGGTCTGCATTCTTTGGCCATTGGATTGAGTTTCATGCATAAATTGTTCTACTTTGGCCATTTGGCTTTTGGCTTTTACATTCCTTTAATGTCTGGCTTAATGTCTGCCTCGCCATGTATTGGTGTCATGCATAAAATGTTCTATTTTGGCCATTTGGCTTTTGGCTTTTGGCCATTTGGCTTTTGGGCCATTTGTGTCTTGGCCTCAACGTTCCTTAACGAACCTGCATGGGATCCTGTCTAAATCTGCAACCTCATGAACACATTAAATAAAATCATAAAAATTCATATAAAACCAACATATGAAGAAATTTAATGTTTAGGCACAATATGGCATGTATGAATGATTATACCCTTTTGATCATGGAGATCAAATCAACCTTACCCTTACTGGAAAAGTAGTGACATGAATGCTTTTATGCCATTTGGATCATGGAGATCAAGCCAGCCTTACCCTTACCCTTACTGAAGAAGTAATAAGATGTTGGTTTGTAACTGTGATGACTTGTTTGTAGTGAGAGAGGGATTTGTAATAAGGATTTCAAGGTTTTAGGGTTCTTGAAAGAATTTGATATTCTAACAGTGTTGTGGCAAGATTTTTTCTCTCTTTTTCTCCTCTTTTTTTATTTTTTTCTCCCCTCTGGTTTGTGTGACAAGAAGGTGATTATATAGTGGAAATTAGGGTAAAGAAAATGGGCTTTGAATGTGCAATTGGGCCTCCAATATTCACTTGAATTCGTTACTTTCCAGGCTAAATCGCAGAGACTTAAGTGCATTTTTTGAAGTTGAAATGTGAAAACAAAATGTAGCCGACATCGAGAACTAACTCCTGTCTGAAAATCGACTCAATCGGATAAACGGTGAATTAGTTATGAATTTTTGAAGTTTCAGCTCAGACAAACTTATTTTGGGCTTCAGCGTCGACTCTGACACGTTCTTCAATAAAAAACTGGTATTGATCGGTGCATAATTTGGTCTCGACTTTTGAAGCAAAGTTGTAGATCTATGAGTCAGGGACCTTGTGTAAAAATATGAGCCCAATCCGATAAAAATTGACCGAGTTATGAATTTTCGAAGTTTCGGCCCAGATGAAATAATATTCAGCATTCAGGATTTTCAGCGTGTCACGCACTCTGAGCAAAAAACGAAGGCCTTTTGAATACCGTTTGAACTCAATATCTTCTGTGAAAATGTAGCCAACTCAATTTGTGAAATTTTGGCACCGGAACCAGCTCGATACGATGAAAATCGACCAAGTTATGATTTTTTGAACATGACACAAATAAACTTCTGTCACAAATTTCTGCACGAAAATACTTGATAAATCCACATTTTTGAAGACCTTCTGATCGAAATTGGCTTCCAGCCGTGAGAGATGAAAACGTAGATAATGTCAAGACGGAATTTTGGCCACCGGAACGGGTTCAAAACGAGTCACGATCTTCAAGTTATGAATTTTTTAGCGCGTAAAAACTGCACTTTCAGCACACTTTTTCACTATATTTCTTCAAGAAAACTCACACATTCGGATACCTTCTTTAAAGAATTGACTCTTGAGCCGAACCTGAATTTGAGAATACGTTATCATAGATATCTTGGCGAAAGAATACCTGAATATGACGCGCCAGGTTGGACTTGTGAATTTTTCTTGAAATGTTTTTTTGAGAAATATGGGAGGGCAAATTTTGGGGTACAACAGTTGCCCCTGTTCAATCTTCTTAGACCTGAGAATGCAGATTGGCTGACGTGCCTTTCGTAATCCGAGGGTAGAAGATGATTGAACACTAGAGTGCCCAGAAATTTGCACTCACATAGTAGTAGTGTGATGGTGGAATGGGCTTATAGATGCCATTTAGAGATTGCTGGATAGGATGATGGGCTTATAGATGCCATCTGGATGTTGATCGCGTAAGAGATTCCTTAGCGAGAACCTGCATACCTGCAAAAGAAAAAACGAGTACGTGACATGTTGCAGGAGCTGGTTTTCAGATGCTTGATATAGATGTGTCCTGACTGGTTACAGGAGCTGAGTCTGGAGCTTCAAAAAATGATGAATGAACCAGGGATGGTTACTACCTTAGCATGAACGGTAAGAGAACCTTGGGTGACTTTAACTTCAACAACGCTCGCTGAGAAAATCTTGGTAGGAATTACCATCTTCGCATGATCGAGAAGAGAACCATAGGCCATTATAATCTGAAAGGAATTATCACCTCACTCACCGTCGGAGAGGGAACCATTTGAAAAGGAATTATCACCTCACTCACCGTCGGAGAGGGAACCATAGGACATTATAATCTGAAAGGAATTATCACCTCACTCACCGTCGGAGAGGGAACCATAGGACATTATAATCTGAAAGGAATTATCACCTCACTCACCGTCGGAGAGGGAACCATCTGAAAAGGAATTATCACCTCACTCACCGTCGGAGAGGGAACCATAGGAAAAGGAATTATCACCTCACTCACCGTCGGAGAGGGAACCATCTGAAAAGGAATTATCACCTCACTCACCGTCGGAGAGGGAACCATAGGAAATTATAATCTGAAAGGAATTATCACCTCACTCACCGTCGGAGAGGGAACCAATAGGAAATTATAATCTGAAAGAAAAACCTACAATGGAAATCTCATGCACCGTCGGAGAGAGAACCAATAGGAAATTATAACCTGGGATAGCTTCTACTGAGTCTTTATCAGAAAAATCTGTTGGGAGTCGATTTAGCTGGACTAGAGAAGGCCTGGGACTGGATAAGAAATCTTTGGAGTCGATTAACTGAACCGGTCTAGGTCTTGAAATATGATTGAGAATTTCAACTGCATCTTTCCTGAAAGGTAAAGGTCAGTCATACGCAATGCATGATATGGATCAAGCAATGATGTTCTCAACATAAATGAGATTTGTATGACATAATGCGTCTATGCATGCTATAATGATGTATGTGATGTTTTATGAATGTATGTCTTCGTCTAGGAAAGTAAATCCTTGACGGGCGCCGGGAAGTCATATCCTGGGCTGATGTTGAAGAATAGATTTTGCTTCCGCTGGGGATGATAACTGCAAGAATACCGGTAGGAGAAGATGACTCCGTTGCGGAATAAACTTGGCAAATGGAAGATTCTGCGGGGAGAAAAGATACTCTAGCGACCATGCTGGGAAGCAATACTCTATGGGAAGAGGGAGGCCTTGCTGAGTGTTGATAATAATTTGTTGGGGATACCCTTGTTGTTGGAAGTGTTGATGGACTTCGCTGGGGTAAGAAGACTTCGTCGAGGACGATCTTTCCGTGGCTTTTGGATGAGGATAACCCAGTTATATCCTGTTAAGGAAATAACTCTTTGAATAAAGCCGGACGACGCGTTCGTGTTCTGCGAGGGATAAGCTTCCAGAATCTACTGGGGATATGCTTATTGCTTGGGGAGATAAATTCCAACTTTCCTGGGGAACTGGATTGGACTCTCCTGGGGAAGTTTTGAACTGCGGGGAAAGTGATTCCTTTGAATGTTGATATACCGCCGGGGAACAATCTTTAGACCAAGACTGTCGGGGATGCTTGTTAAAAATACATATGCTGCTGGGGAGATGTTGAGATCTGCTGGAGGATACTCAACTTCCTTGAGGTTTGATAATTTTGCTTGGAGAATAATGCACTGTTTTGCTGAACCACTCTCTGGGGAATTAAGATGTACTGGTCATGTTCTTTAGCTGAAACTACCTTGGTATCTTGGAGGGCAGAACAACTAGATTGTTTAGACGACTCATCATTGCCCCTGTTTCTGAGGTGGGAGAGGAAGACCTGTGAGGGGTTGATAGCTGTTGATAGACCAAGCTTCTTCTGATAGGCAAGTGACAAGATGCCGGGACATAGTCGTACGCTTTAATCCCTAACTTTTGCCTGGACCGCCCTTTCGGGTTTTTAGTCCACCGGGATACCCATTTTTGCCCAAGCCGCCTTTTCAGGTTTTCGACTTGCCGGGTGTACAGATTTTTTCCATTTCATCCCTTCATTTTGCCCGAACCCTTTTGGTTCGCCGGGAAGCCCTTATTTTTGCCTAGGTATGTCAACCTAGCGGGTCTTTGATTTTGCGTAGTATTTTTTCGACTATGTCCATGCTCTCAGAATGTAGGGAGTTGCCCCTGTTAGAAGTGTTTTGTCATGCCATCAGAAGGTATTTGATCGCGCAAGATGTGTTACCGGAATGCTCCCCAGTGATTCAGGCGGATATTTGCCCCAGGCTATTTTGGCCTTTGAGAGATTCTCCGAATCTTGATTGGATTGCCCCAGATGATGGACCATGCTCATGTCTGCCCCTTGATTGGAGGTACTTCTGTTCATTAGGCATTCGTCGTGCGAACTTCTGTTGTTCACACAAAAAGTCATATGCAAACAATGTTATATCAAAAATGCAAAGCTTATGTCTGTCTTGAAGATTTTGAAAATGCATTCTTTTTCATAAAACAAATGAATGTTTGTAAAACGTGATGTCAACTCCGTATTTTACCATGAGCCTTAAGGAGTCAGGATACCTTTCGTAACAGTATGCTTTCGAACTAACCCATGCTTCAGCTAGGACTTTTAAGGGTTATAACGTGGCCTGGTTCATGGTTTAAGAAACAAAGGATAAAGGCTCAAATTATTTGTACCCACCCGCTCTTCATGATGTTCTTCAATCCTAAACTCAGTTGATCATACGTTAGCCCTTGTTTTGAGTCTTTGCTATGAAATTCCAGTGATGGTTCAGATATTGATGATTTATTCTGAATAGGCAGTCATTCCTTTTCGTTATTGTTGAGGGTTTGTATGACCTCTTTCTTTTTTATTTTGCTATCCCTAAATTTTGCCTGAACTGTTTCTTTTGTGATTACAGTCAGCGGGATGCCCCAGTTTTGTAAGTCTCCTTCATAGGTTTTGACTTAATGGTTTTTGATTTTTTTGAGATATAATGACTGCCTTTCTTCATTGATTATTCGGAACCATCAATGTCTTCTTTTTTTTCTTTTTTTGTAAGGACCTCTTTGGTGCGATTCGTTATGCACTCGGATCAACTGAGAGAACTACCCTGCCCCAGGTTATGATTAAGGGTTTTAAATTTCAAAAAAGAAAAACTCCTACTTCTTTGGCTCAGAGGGGTTGACGAGGGATTATCATCCTTATAACTCCAGTGTTTAGGGATTGAAACAATGCCTGTACCTCATCAGCGGGGTCTGTTCAAAAGCATACTGTAGATTATGGTATAGTTTTCGTCATCCTCCCTCAAGAGGCTTAGAATTATTATTTAAGAGTTGATCATCAGAAAAAATATGAAAATAATTTGCATTTGGTGAATACGAATATATTGTTTCAGAACAGACATATGCGATGCATTAATGAAATAACAATGTTTAGCATGAGTAAATGTTTGAACAAAAGAAAATTGCAACTTGAACATTCGAATGAACAAAAATTTCTCAATTCTAGCCATGATTTGGCAAGGGAGCAGTGATTATGTTTGGAGTCTCAGGTACTTCAAACTGAATCTCCCCAGCGTCGATCATGTCTTGAATCTTGTTTTTGAGAGGCCAGCAGTTGTCCGTAGTATGCCCCGGGCTATCAGAATGGTATGCGCACCTATCGTTGGGATGATAGTTAGGAGCAGAAGTATTTGGATTCCGGAGAGGAGCCCTTAAGGTGATCAGCCCTGCCTCCAACATTTGTTGTAGTGCTTGATCCGGCGACATGTTGATCTTGGTGAACTTCCTTTTAGGCTTGTCTGGCTTGCTCTGATCAGCCCGTTGTTCTGGGCGAGGTCGTTGTTGGCCCTGAGAAGTAGTAGCAACTCGGAGAGGTCTATTCATTAGACCCGACCTTTGCCCTCTTGGAAGCTGTTCTATGACCTGGTCCCTGATTTGGGCTGGTTGCTTCATGCCTTGAGGAAGTTGGCTGATCATGGCTCTCAGCTCTCCTTGCTTCTGAGCTAAACCTTGAATGAGGGCCCTTTGCCCCAGCATCTGGGTTTTCAATGTGTCTACCTCAGCTTGTAGACGTTTTAGCTGTTCGTCCTTGTCATCTTCGGGACTCTTTCTGATCAGATTCCCCATGAGGAGTGTCCTCAACTCTTCCTGCCCCTTGGATAGGCCTAGGAAGATTTCCCTGAACTGAGTCTCTTGAGCGTGAAGGTCCTGGTTATCTTGTTATGAAGCCATTGCTGAAATAAACAGCGAGAAAGGTAAGTGACCTGCAACAAGGATACCTGTTATGCAATGATGAGTATGACATGCATGTAATGTTTTCAAGGACCTCGCGGGGTAAACAAGAAAATTTGTTAGCATTTGGATCCGGTAGCTTGATTGAAAGAACTTCATATTTGTTGAGAGTCTTTCTTCCAAGGGTCAAAGGCTCACCATATCCAGTGGGTCATAGCCCCTGACTTTAGTCATCATGTTTAGTTCTGGCTTCCAAATAACCTTGGTTAGGGGAACCTTCTCCAAGAGTCAAAGCTCACCATATCAAGTGGGTCATAGCCCCTGACAATCTTGGCTAGAGGAAAATATATCCTCTTTGCCCCTTGCTGGAATAGTTGATTCACCATGACCTGCATCACAAGCCCTTGAGATCCTTGAAATGGGTTAGGATATATGCAATGGTATGATGTCATGCTATGCATGGGGTAATGTAGGTAAACCCTGTTACGAGTCCCGATTAAGAACTACAAACCAAAACCTGCAAGAAGCTCAAGTAAAACCTGTCATGAGTCCCAGTTAAGGACTATGGACAAGACCTGCAAAAAACTAGTCTGCAAGAAACTCAGTACACTCTGTTATGAGCCCTAATTAAGGACTATAAACAAAACCTGCAAGAAACTCAATACACTCTGTTATAAGTCCTAATTAAGGACTATAAACAAAACCTGCAAGTAGTTCATGTGTCAGATAGATAACAAGCATGCAAGTAGTCAAGTACGAAGGCACGCAAGTCACACAAGAGAAGCCCTTAGAGTTTAAGGCCAGCATGAGGTCTGGGTATTACCCTCTTGAAGTTGGTGGGCTCAACCTGTCCTATTAGAAGTAACCGGGTTCTAAGGGTCCCAATATCACTGGATTGCTTTCATTGTTCATCGTTTCGATTTAGCCACTAAACTGGCGACCGAAATATTCCAGGAAAGCAACCCTCAATTGAGTGTAGTATCGAGTATCAACCAACCTCAGACTGCACCAAAGTCAGTTATCTCACTACCCTAAAGAGGCCAAGATAGTTCAATTAAGGTTCCTAAGGTCTGTTGATGCTTCACGACACCACGCGGAGGCCCCGTACTCTCCTTGACTGAACTCAAGGGTTACCGGTGCACACCAAAGTGCCACATCAACGTAGCAGGTTGTTTCAACCATGTCGGTATACCCCGCACAGTTCCCTCACAGCCTTGTTACTACTTACTAAGAAGGTATCCCCAGATCCGGGTTAGGATCTATAGAACTCCCAAGACAGTCCCACAATTTAAAGCAAACAAGGAAAGCAATTGAAAACACAGTTATGAACTAACCCTAAGGTACACCTCACTTTAAGTTTAATCCCCAGCAGAGTCGCCAGTTCTGTGATCGGTGGATCTGGAACTGACTGTTTAACGCTGGTTCGCGAAATGTCGCGGAAGCAAGAGTCGCCACCGTCTTTTATTTTCTCCAAATGGAAAGGACAAAAGCACAGAAAAATTCCTTAAAGAGATTGCTCTCGGTTCGGGAGGTAGGTTATAGAAAGGGAAGGTGTTAGCACCCTTTCTATCCATGGTTATCCATGGGCTCTTAGATACTTGCTCATTGTGTTTTCAAAATTGGTTGTTTGCTTTTCAATTGTGGGTTTAAAAAGTTTCTCTGAAAATTCCAGTTCGACTCTTGTATCGGTCCTCAAGAGTGTTTGAAAAATTGCTTTCGAAAGCTTTTTGAAAAGGTGTCGGTGTGAAAAGTATTTTTTGAATTTGTTTTGAAATTAGAGCAAGTATCTAGAGTCGTCTACCTACTCTAAGGAATTCGTCTGTGTAAATGTCCTTAAAGTAGTGCCATCCCACCATTGAGAGGTAGGTAGCACCACCGTTGGAGGTGTTCGGGTCAATTCGAGGTTCGGGACATGGTGATCACCAGAGCAATGGGAAGACACCTTAGAAGCTACCCTCATGCCAGGTTCCCGGATCATGAGGACTTACTAAGACATCCTCTACTCGACGATCACCTTTCGAGGCAAGGCAACAGTGAGGCGTACCCTAAGGGTGGTGTGTGATTTGTGTGTCAGATTCATTTATTTTTGTCTTGTCAGGTTATGGGTGATCTATGCGTTTGTTTTTATTTTTTTGTCATTCATTCTTGCATGCATTTATTTAACAGTTAAAAAAGATGTGGAAATTGAAAGTTCTAAACTATTACAAAGGCGCGGGTCCACATCGCCAAAATAAAATCCAGGACCCGATTTGACAGAAAATAAATAAAGTGCGAGAAATTAAGTTTACATGGCTTTGGGAGAATTACATAAAAAATTAAAAGAAAAAGAAATAAATACGCGAATTGAATTAAAGTTGAAAACGAGGGCGTTGGACCCTTTTTAATTAAATTAAATTAAATTGTTAAATTAATTATTTATTGAAATAAAAGAAGTGTTTTTTAGGTTTTTTTGTATTTATGAAATAAGAAAATTAAAATTAAAATTAAAAGAAACCCTAATTCTAAGTTATTTTTAATTATTTGAGAAAAATGTTAAAGTTTAACTTAATTTACTAAAGAATTTATGTACATGTTTATTTACAAAATAAATTAGTAATTAATAATAATAATAATAATGAGAAAATTATTTATTAAAAAAAATGATGAAAAAGTTAAAAAACCTAATTTCTACATATTTAATTTATTAAGAAAAATATTAAAGTTTTGAAACCTAAATTAATCTAATTAATTGTTTAAAGTTTATTTACAAAAATAATAATAGTAAAATTAATATTAATAAAATAAACATTTTTTTGATTTTTCTGTATTTTATATTTATTATGAAAATTATTTTATGGAATTAAAAGAAAACAATTAAAAAACAATTAAAAGAATAAAAAGGAAAAACAAATAAAAATTAAAAATTGAGCAAACCATAGGGGGTGTCTGGCCCAAGGGGAGGTTTTTTGAAGTATTGACTCCTGAGTACCGTGGTCTGCATTCTTTGGCCATTGGATTGAGTTTCATGCATAAATTGTTCTACTTTGGCCATTTGGCTTTTGGCTTTTACATTCCTTTAATGTCTGGCTTAATGTCTGCCTCGCCATGTATTGGTGTCATGCATAAAATGTTCTATTTTGGCCATTTGGCTTTTGGCTTTTGGCCATTTGGCTTTTGGGTCATTTGTGTCTTGGCCTCAACGTTCCTTAACGAACCTGCATGGGATCCTGTCTAAATCTGCAACCTCATGAACACATTAAATAAAATCATAAAAATTCATATAAAACCAACATATGAAGAAATTTAATGTTTAGACACAATATGGCATGTATGAATGATTATACCCTTTTGATAATGGAGATCAAATCAACCTTACCCTTACTGGAAAAGTAGTGACATGAATGCTTTTATGCCATTTGGATCATGGAGATCAAGCCAGCCTTACCCTTACTGAAGAAGTAATAAGATGTTGGTTTGTAACTGTGATGACTTGTTTGTAGTGAGAGAAGGATTTGTAATAAGGATTTCAAGGTTTTAGGGTTCTTGAAAGAATTTGATATTCTAACAGTGTTGTGGCAAGGTTTTTTCTCTCTTTTTCTCCTCTTTTTTTATTTTTTTTCTCCCCTCTGGTTTGTGTGACAAGAAGGTGATTATATAGTGGAAATTAGGGTAAAGAAAATGGGCTTTGAATGTGCAATTGGGCCTCCAATATTCACTTGAATTCGTCACTTTCCAGGCTAAATCGCAGAGACTTAAGTGCATTTTTTGAAGTTGAAATGTGAAAACAAAATGTAGCCGACATCGAGAACTAACTCCTGTCCGAAAATCGACTCAATCGGATAAACGGTGAATTAGTTATGAATTTTTGAAGTTTCAGCTCAGACAAACTTATTTTGGGCTTCAGCGTCGACTCTGACACGTTCTTCAATAAAAAACTGGTATTGATCGGTGCATAATTTGGTCTCGACTTTTGAAGCAAAGTTGTAGATCTATTAGTCAGGGACCTTGTGTAAAAATATGAGCCCAATCCGATAAAAATTGACCGAGTTATGAATTTTCGAAGTTTCGGCCCAGATGAAATAATATTCAGCATTCAGGATTTTCAGCGTGTCACGCACTCTGAGCAAAAAACGAAGGCCTTTTGAATACCTTTTGAACTCAATATCTTCTGTGAAAATGTAGCCAACTCAATTTGTGAAATTTTGGCACCGGAACCAGCTCGATACGATGAAAATCGACCAAGTTATGATTTTTTGAACATGACATAAATAAACTTCTGTCACAAATTTCTGCACGAAAATACTTGATAAATCCACATTTTTGAAGACCTTCTGATCGAAATTGACTTCCAGCCGTGAGAGATGAAAACGTAGATAATGTCAAGACGGAATTTTGGCCACCAGAACGGGTTCAAAACGAGCCACGATCTTCAAGTTATGAATTTTTTAGCGCGTAAAAACTGCACTTTCAGCACACTTTTTCACTATATTTCTTCAAGAAAACTCACACATTCGGATACCTTCTTTAAAGAATTGACTCTTGAGCCGAACCCGAATTTGAGAATACGTTATCAGAGATATCTTGGCGAAAGAATACCTGAATATGACGCGCCAGGTTGGACTTGTGAATTTTTCTTGAAATGTTTTTTGAGAAATATGGGAGGGCAAATTTTGGGGTACAACACTATCTTACCATTGATTGATAAGAAGCCCTATCGTTGTATGTAAAAGGACGGGTGTGGGTCGTTTATATAGTCATAGAAGGCAATTATGAGACGTTTAGCAATTTCGTTAGGGACTAGATCATTTACCAAAGGAAGCATCGAGGGACATCGAGGGACAATGATCTTTTATCGAGGGTCTTTGCTAAAATGCCCATATTCGAGGGACATGACTATTTTCTGAGGCAACATGGGAGATTACTCTAGAGGTGCATATGTGCAAAGTGAGTTTGATTGCATGCATTTTGACTTTGAATTTTAGGTTGTCTACTTGTTGGTTTTATCTTGCCATACATCCTAATTACTAAATTTGTATAAAGCAATAAAAATACAGAAAATAAATATCCTACACTATTACAACCATATTGAATAGCAAGAAAATATGTAAAAACAAAAATAACATAAAAATAGAGAAAAAGTGAACCCTTCGATGCAAGCAATAGGCTCCTTCGATTCACTCTTCTTTTGCTTCTTTCGATTGGGGCTGGGAACTAGTGTGAGCACCCTTTGATTACACCTTTTGTCCTTCTTTTGATTAGGGCTTGGAAGTCAGCGTGAACATCCTTCGTTTCTCCCTTCTTGCTCCTTCATTTGGACAATGAAGCAGTAAAGGGGCGAAGCCTGAGGCTTCATTTCAGACAAAACTTTTTCTTTCATTTGGGTTCTGTATAAATTAGTTTTAACGTATACTTGGACAAGAAATGCATGCAATCAAAAGGACAGAAATAAAAAGTGAACAAATGTTATTTACATGCTTGAAACAAAAGGTTTAAGGTCAAAGTGACTTACCTTGCTTGAAGCTGGTATGTGCGTGTTGGACCTTGAGTTACTGCCCTGGGTGTTCCTGGATTCGAAGGAAAGAAACAAAGGTGGTGTTTCTAGTGCTGGATTTGAAATCCAAGAAGAATGGAATTTGTGTTTGTTGTTTCTGGATTCGAAGGAAAAGAATAGGTCTAGTGTTTCTTTCTTGGATTCGAAGGAAAATAACAGGTCTAGTGTTTCTTGGATTCGAAAGAAAGAACAAAGCGTGGGGTTGCTCCTGGATTCTAAAGGGAAAAGAAACAAGTGTTGTGTTTCTAGTGTTAGATTCGAAAGGAACAGAAACAAAGGTATGGTCTTTTGATTCTAGATTTGAGAATGTGTTAATTTTTTGATGATTTTCACACAATCAAAGTTTTCCCAGCTACCAAAAGCCTCTGGATGTGTTGTCTAGCCCCTTATATGTGTTATGGATCCTTTTACTTATAGATGAAGTTGGCTGAGGTTTAGGAGGGAAAACAATAGAAATTTGAAAAAATTGGGTATATTGTTCTTGTAGTCTTCGAGGTGAAGTATTTGCATGCCAATTTGGTGCAAGTATGTGAGCAGCGTAGCAGGACTACTTTGCAGCATTTTTTGGAGCGTTGTGGCCAGTGCAGCAGTTTTGGAGCATTGTGGCCAGTGTAGCAGGCTTGGAATTGCAGCACATAGGACTCTGGCTAGCTAGCATCCTTGAATATTTCTCTTTTGTTTTGACCAACTAGATCCATCCTTTGACCAGACTCCTCTTCAGACAGTAATATTTGTTTCCAATCAAAGTGTCCTTCGAATGGATCCTTTGTGTATCCTTCATTTTGAACAAATGTGTGTGTTCTTTTGAAGGGACCATATGCATATCTTTTGATTGGACTATATGTGTGTCCTTCGAAGGGACCACATGCAATTCTTCGAATGGGCTAGTAAGGCATATCCTTCGAATGGGATAGTAAGGCATATCCTTCGAATGGGACACCTGTGTGTGCCCTTTAAGTCTATCAGTGCATGTCCTTCAAAGGGGCCACAAACTATGTGTGATGGAGGTTTTCAAGGGTGGAATCAAAGCAATCATAAGGGGAGTTCCTGCCTTGTAACTTGAAAGTAAACCAAGTAGGAGGCCAATGCCTTCTGAATCGAAGGAAAACTGCAGGAGGCTATTGCCTTGTGTATGCTTGCATGAAGCAGCCAATACACAGTCGAAGCTTGCATGCAGGTAGCCCTTGTCCAAATGAAGCTTGCCTGCGGGGGTTCACTGCTTTGTGACTCCAAGCAAGCATACAAGAGACCATTACTCAAATGAAGGTTTACATGAAGAGCCAATGTCCAATCAAAGGTTGCATGCAGAAGGCTCCTGCTTTATGAATTGAAGCATACATGAAAGAGGTAATTTCTCAATTGAAGGCTACATGCAGATAGCCATTGCTTTGTGAATCAAAGCAAGTATGTCAGGGGACAATGCTCAATCGAAGGATGTAAGCCAAGCTTACATCAAAAGAGGCCAAAGGCCCAATCGAAGGATGTGAAATCGAAGTAGGCATGCTCTTCTTTGATTTG
This sequence comes from Vicia faba, assembly GCA_948472305.1. Lineage (NCBI taxonomy): Eukaryota > Viridiplantae > Streptophyta > Magnoliopsida > Fabales > Fabaceae > Vicia > Vicia faba. Next base: position 77,400,805 of record OX451735.1, read on the forward strand.
ATGCTTGAAAGCCCGATTGTACTTTGTGCAAATTTGAACTTTTGAAAATCCTTGTGAGGAAATGTCTTGAGAGATGACAGGGCAAATTTTGGGGTACAACAACTGCCCCTGTTCAATCTTCTTAAACCTGAAGAGTTAGATTGGCGAGTCCTCCATCCGTGACTTGAAGGTGGAAGATGATTAAACACTAGACTGCCCATAAATTTTCACTCGATGATGCGGTGGTTGATTATGTAGGAAATTGGCTTAAAGGTTCCATTTGGAGAGGTGATGGAGAGTTGTCGGAGATGGGCTTACAGATTCCATCCAAAGGTGATTGTTTACAAATATTAGACTAAATCTAAGCTTGACTGTATCTTGAGTAAGTATCAAGATTAATCTTTGGTTGATTTAAATCTGAAGGATTTGTTGGAACGTATCCGTGTTAAGCCGTGTCTGGAAATGTATTAGAAGGAATCTGCGTAAGATTACTTTATGATGAGCCTATGTAGGGCTGCTTCAGGAGATATATAAGAAGGAGACCAGGGTAGGGCTACTTCAGGATGAATCCATGTGAAACTTCATCTGGAATTTAAGAGAAGGAACCTGGGTAGGGGTACTTCATGATGAGTCAGTGTGAAACTTCATCTAGAAATGTATGAGAAGGAACCTGGGTAGGATTGCTTCAGGATGGGTCTGGGTAAAACTGCATATGGAAATGAGAAGGAACCTGGATAGGGTTGCTTCAGGATGAGTCCGTGTGAAACTGCATCTAGAAATGAGAAGGAACCTGGGTAGGGTTGCTTCATGATAAGTCCATGTAAAACTTCATCTGGAAATAAGAAGGAACCTGGGTAGGGTTGCTTTAGGATGAGTCCATGTAAAACTGCATATGGAAATGAGAAGGAACCTGGGTAGGGTTGCTTCAGGATGAGTCCGTGTGAAATTGCATATAGAAATGAGAAGGAACCCGGGTAGGGTTGCTTCATGATGAGTCCATGTAAAAATTCAGCTGGAAATGAGAAGGAACCTGGGTAGGGTTACTTTAGGATGAGTCCGTGTAAAACTGCATCTGAAAATGAGAAGGAACCGGGTAGGGTTGCTTCACGATGAGTTCGTGTGAAACTTCATCTGGAATTTAAGAGAAGGAACCTGGGTAGGGGTACTTCATGATGAATCCGTGTGAAACTTCATCTAGAAATGTATGATAAGGAACCTGGGTAGGGTTGCTTCAGGATGGGTCCGGGTAAAGCTGCATCTGGAAATAAGAAGGAACTTGGATAGGGTTGCTTCAGGATGAGTCTGTGAAACTGCATCTGGAAATAAGAAGGAACCTGTGTAGGGTTTCTTCATGATGAGTCCATGTAAAACTTCATCTAGAGATGAGAAGGAACCTGGGTAGGGTTGCTTTAGGATGAGTTCGTGTAAAACTACATCTGGAAATGAGAAGGAACCTGGGTAGGGTTGCTTCAGAATGAGTCAGTGTGAAACTGCATCTAGAAATGAGAAGGAACTTGGGTAGGGTTGCTTCATGATGGGTCCAAGTAAAACTTCATCTGGAAATGAGAAGGAACCTGGGTAGGGTTGCTTTAGGATGAGTCCGTGTAAAACTTCATCTGACAATGTATGAGAAGAAACCTGGGTAGGGTTGTTTTAGGATGAGTCAATGTAAAACTGCATCTGGAAATAAGAAGGAACCTGGGTAGGGTTGCTTCAGGATGTGTTTGTGTGAAAATTCATCTGGAAATCTATGAGAAGGAACTTGGGTAGGGTTGCTTCAGATGGTCGTGTAGATAGTTGCCCTGACTTATTTCAAGAATTAATCTATAATCGGTTGTCCGCAGATAGTTATCCTGTCTTGTTTTAGATATTAATCTGGAACTTGTTTTTGTTGGTCGTTGAGATAGTTTTCCCGTCTAGTTTTGGGTATTAATCTCTGATCTTCTCATGTAGATAGCTTTCCTGGCTTGTTACAGGTATTAATCTACGGTCGGTCGTCCACAGATAGTTATCCTGGCTTGTTACAGGTATTAATCTGGAACTTGTATTTTGTTGGTTAATGGATAGTTTTCCCGTCTAGTTTCAGGTATTAATCCTTAATCTGCTCATGTAGATATCTTTCCTAGCTTGTTACAGTTATTAATCTACAATTGGTCATCCACAGATAGTTGTCCTTGCTTGTTACAGGTATTAATCTGGAACTTGTTTTTTTGTTGGTTACATGGATAGTTTTCCCGTCTGGTTTCGGGTATTAATTCTTAATCTGCTCATGTAGATAGCTTTCCTGGCTTGTTACAGGTATTAATCTACAATCGGTTATCCATAGATAGTTGTCCTGACTTGTTATAGGTATTAATCCAGAACTTGTTTTTTATTAGTTAATGGATAGTTTTCCCGTCTGGTTTCAGGTATTAATCCTTAATCTGCTCATGTAGATAGCTTTCCTGGCTTGTTACAGGTATTAATCTACAATTGGTCGTCCACATATAGTTGTCCTTGATTGTTACAGGTATTAATCTGGAACTTGTTTTTTTGTTGGTCACATGGATAGTTTTCCCGTCTGGTTTCGGGTATTAATTCTTAATCTGCTCATGTAGGTAGCTTTCCTGGCTTGTTACATGTATTAATCTATAATCGTTCATCCACAGATAGTTGTCCTGGCTTGTTACAAGTATTAATCTGGAACTTGTTTTTTTGTTGGTCACATGGATAGTTTTCCCGTCTGGTTTCGAGTATTAATCCTTAACCTGTTGTATTTGTTTGTAAACCCGTCTTGCTTCGGCAGTTCATGCCACTTGGTCGTGTAGATAGTTTCCATGTCTGGTTTCGGGCATTAATATTTGACTTGTTGTGCATAAGTTGATAGTATTCGTCTGTTTGTGAATTCAACCGGAAAAGGTAAAACCAGTTTCATGCGATGTCAAGATGTATGAAATGCATGGCATGATGATGTTTCTCAAAACAAATGAGATTGTGCTATATGCGTTTCGTATGCATATGCTATGACGTATGAAATGTGAAATGTTGTTGGAATGTATCTTTGTTTTGGAAAATAAATCCTTGACAAATGTTGGGGAGCTTTTGGGAAGTTAAATCCCAGACTGTTGTTGGGGATGAAGAGTATGCACCTCTCCAGACCTAGTTTTAGAATGTTTCCGCTGGGGATTCCTATTTTTTTATTTTAGGAGAAAACTATTTGGAGAGTGTTGATTCCTGCTTGGGGAAAGGAGTTCAGGATTTTTAGTTGTTCGTTGCTCTACTGGAGAGTTATCTCTTGATCATAGAGAAAGGAAGTTAACAATTTATCGAGGATAAAGAAGTTAATTGTTATTTGTTTTGGTTTCCAGGCTTTGCAGCAACTTACTGGGGATTATAGAAAAGTCTAATGGGGAAGAGGGGTTGTGGTCCCTTGATTAGTAGTAGTCGGAGAGGCAAACTCAAGCTGGGGAATTTGTAGTTTATTGGAGAAATAAACCCTTTTGCCAATATGATGGAGAGGTGTTTTCTTTTGGCAGAACTCCTCGAGGATTCTTGAGATTAACTCAGTTGGGGAGAAGTTTTCCGGAGATTGAAGCTCTGGCTGGGGATTTCTTGGATCCAACTTTATGGGAATTTGACTAAGGATCATCCTATGAACAGGACTTTATGGTAGATTTGTCACTGCCCCTAGTGGTAAGTGTTGTAGTACTGCCAGAAAATGTTTGCATGGCCGTACATAACCCTTTGCTGGAATTCATGTTCAATGTCCCAAGTGATTCAGATACAGACTTGCCCCTGTTTATTCAGCATTTCTTGAGAGATTTCTTAGAATCTCGACTTGACTTCCCCAGACGATTTGGGTAGTGATATGTCATCCCATTTGAAGTGGTTTTGTTTCTTAAGAATTTCCGTTCATTGGATATTCATTGTGTGAATTTCTCCGCTGTCAAATAATTAGCCATATGCAAACTGCGATATTCAAATAATGCAAAGTTCATGCTTGTCTTAAAATTTTGAGAATGTAGTTTTTTTACAAATAGAGAATTTTGTAAGAATATGGATTCAATTCAGAATTTGCAGTAAGCCTTACAGGATTCAGGATATCTTTGGTAACAGTATGCTTTCGAACTAACCCATGCTACAATTAGGACTTTTGAAGGGTTGTAGCGTGGCTTGGTTCACGGTTTAAGAAACAAAGAATAAGGATCAAAGTGTATTTGTACCTGCCCGTTCTTCATGATGTTCTCAAGTCCTAAACTCAGCCAATTGTGTGTTTGAACTCCTATTGAATCTAGAATGATGGTTCAGATATTTAGAAGTTTATTCGAGAAGGCAGTCATTTTTGCAACATTTTCTTGTTGTCGAGGATTTGTAGTGACCTCTTTTTGATTTATTATCCCTAATTTTTCCTGACTGCTCTTGTTTTGAGATTAGAGTCAGTGGGATGCCCCAGTTTTTCTTAAGTCTCCTTCGTAGGTTTTGACTTAGTGGACTTTTCTTTTGAGAGATAATGACTGCCTATTTTATAGGGAACCATCGCCGGCTTTTGATTCAGAAGGATGTTTTTTATGTCACTCGCTGTACACGAGGTGAAAGCTTGCGACTGAACGCACATTTGAATTAACTGAGAAACTACCCGCCCCGGGTTTTGATTAAAGGTTTCAATTTGTGTGAAAAAGAAAACTCCTACTTCTTTGGCTCAAAGGGGTTGACTAGGGATTATCCTCCTTATAACTCCAGTGTTTAGGAATTGAAAGAAACGCATGTACATCGTCAGCAAGGTCTGTCCGAAAGAATATTGTATGAGATTATAGCATTGTTTTCGTCATCCTCCCTCTAAAGGCTTGCAACTTTTAAAATAAGAGTTGAATATCATAAAGGGAGTAAAAGCACAGTTTTAAGTATAATGAAAACGAACGGATTAATTCAAGACAAGCATATGCAATGCATTAATGAAAGTAACCAAAGTTTGAAATATAGATAAGTGTTTAAGCAAACAAAGAAATTACAACTGAAAAGTAGAATAAACAGAAAATTCCTCCACCTAGATCGTCACTTCATATGGATGCTCTTGAGGGGTGATAAAAGAGCTCTAGTTGACTGTCTTGTGTAAACTCCAACACTCCTTCGTAGATTTAGTCTTGAATCCTATTTTTCAATGTCCAACAATGGTTAGTGTCGTGTCCAGGACTGTTGGAGTGGTACGCACACCTTTCTCCATGATTGTAATAGGGAGAAGCAGTATTAGGATTCTAAGGAGGATCCTTCAATGTGACCAAATTTATCTTTAACATGTGTTGTAAGACTTACGATATCGGCATGTCGAGTTTGGTATACTTCCTATTGGATGCATTCCATTTGTGCTGATTACCATGTCCTTGTTGGCAAGGTTATTGTTGGGCTCCCGATGCAGCAGTAATTTGGAAAGGTCTACTCTCCATCAAACTAGACTCTTGTCTCATGGGAGGCTGATTAAAGACTTGATCCCCATTCTCGACTGTTTGTTTCATACGGTTACATCCGTCTTAATGAATTTTATTGACGAGGACTCTTAGCTCTTCTTGTCCCTGAGCCACGTTTTGGATAAGAGCCATATGGCCTACCATCTGCCCCATCATCTGGATCTTCATTGTGGCTATCCCAGTTTGTAGCTTCCCCAACTGCTCATCCTGGTTGTCCTTAGGATTCTTCATGGTCATGCCCCTAGTGAGGAGTGCTTTCACTTCTTCTTTCCCCTTGGATAGGTTAAAGAACATTTCTTGAAGTTGATCATTTTGAGTCTGAATGTCCTTGATAGTCTGTTTCAGAGCCATCTCTACTGAAATAAACAGTAAGCAGATGAGAAACCTGTGTGGGGAAAAACCTATCATCATATGATGTATGATATATGGATGCATGTTTTCAAGGATCTCGCGGGGTAAACACAAGAAGATGTTAGAAGTTCAATTTTGATCAACAACTTTGATTGGAGAACTTCGTATCGGTGGATGTCCTTCCACGAGAATCAAGCTCACCATGTCAAGTGGGTTATAGTCCTTGACTCAAGTTGACGGTGTTTGGTTAGAGGATAATAAATCCTCTTGCCCCTTGATAAATGTCTGGTTCAACGTGACCCTGCATCATAAGCCCTTGAGATCCTTGAAATGGTTATTGAAAATTCTATGGTATGATGGTATGATGTTATGTACAAATGAACAAATCAAACAAGTCTTTATGTACAAATAATCATATACACACAAAGCATATAAGTCCTTAGGTTTAGGCTTGCATGGAGTTTATAGGTAAGTACCCTCTTGAATTTTAGTTGGCTTAACCTGTCCTAGAAAGTAAACGGGTTCTAGGGGATCTCAATATCACTGATATTTCTTCATCGGGCATTGTTTCAGCGCAAGCCTCTTTATTGGAGACCGAAATATCTAGAAAATCTGATCTCAATGAGCGTAGCATTGAGTATCAACCAACTTCAGAATGCACCAAAGTTGGCTATCTCACTACTTCCTAATGGCCAAGTTGTTCAATTAAGGTTCTAAGGTCAGTTAGTGCTTCATGACACCACACAGTGGCCCTGTATTTTCCTTGACTACAAAAAGGCTATAGGTACCAACAAATGTGTCACACTAACGTAGCTATTGCTTCAACCATGTCGGTATACCCTGCACAGTTTCCAAAATCTATTTCTACTTACCTAAAAGGTGCCCCAGATCTGGGTAGAGGATCAAAAAATTCCAAACAAGGAACCATAATGTAAATCAAGTCAAACAAGGAAAACAAGTAAAGGTGATCCAGCCCTAAGGTAACCCCACTTTTAAATATTTCCCCAGCAGAGTCACCAGTTCTATAATACGATGGGAGAACTGACTTGGTTTGTTTTTCTTTTGATCATAATTGTTGCGGATAGCAAGAGTCGCCACCGGCTTTTCTTTTATCCAATAAGGAAAGGGTGAAAAGAAAAGGAAAGACCTTTAGAGATATTTTCTTGAGTTCTGGGGGTAGGTTATGGAAAGGGAAGGTATTAGCATCCTTTCCATCCGTAGTTATCTATGGGCTCTTAGTTTCTTGCTAGATCAGTTGATTTTTTTGAAAATGTGCTTGTGGTGCGGGTTTGAAAATATTTTGAAAACGTCTTTGTAATGATTCTTATCTCTATAAGAATGCGTACAAAGTGTTGGTTTTGAAAATAGTTCAAAGAGGTGTTTGTGGAAGGTGTTTTTGAAAGTGATTTTGAAAAGTGTCTTTGTAATGATTCTCGTCTCTATAAGAATGCGTACAAAGAGTTTTGACTTTTGAAAATGTTTCAATTGAAAGTGTTGGTGTGAAAATGGTTTTGTAGTTGTGAGCAAGCAACCAACTAAGAGCGTTCTACCTACTCAAAAGGTCTATGTTCTTTTTTTCTCCTTCTTTAGATGTTGTTATCTTACCATTGATTGATAAGAAGCCCTATCATTGGATGTGAAAGGACGGATATGGGTCATTTGTATAGTCATAGAAGGCAACTTGTGAGACATTTTAGCAATTTCGTTAGGGACTAGATCGTTTACTGAAGGCAAGATCGAGGGACATCGAAGGACTACGATCTTTTATCGAGGGTCTTTGCTAAAACGCCCATATTCGAGGAACATGACTATTTTCCGAGGCAGCAAGTGAGATTACCCTAGAGGTGCATGTGTGCAAAGTGTGTTTGATTGCATGCATTTTGTCTTTGAATTTTAGGTTGTCTACTTTTTGGTTTTATCTTGCCATACATCCTAATTACTAACATTTGTATAAAGCAATAAAAATGCAGAAAATAAATATCCTACACTATTACAACCATATTGAATAGCAAGAAAAATGTAAAAACAAAAATAACGTAAAAAGAGAGAAAAAGTGAATCCTTCGATCTAGGTAGTAGGCTCCTTTGATTCACTCTTCTTTTGCTTCTTTCGATTGGGGCTGGGAACCAGTGTGAGAACCCTTCAATTACACCCTTTGTCCTTCTTTCGATTGGGGCTTAGAAGTCAGCGTGAACACCCTTCGTTTCTCCCTTCTTGCTCCTTCGTTCGGACTGTGAAGCAGTAATGGGGAGAAGCCTGAGGCTTCGTTTCACACAAAACTTTTTCTTTTGTTTGGGATCTGTACAAGTTAGTTTTAACGTATCTTGGATAAGAAAAGCATGCAATCAAAAGGACATAAATAATAAGTGAACAAATGTTATTTATATGCTTGAAACGAAAGGGTTAAGGTATGAGTGACTTACTTTGCTTGAAGCTGGGATGTGTGTGTTGGACCATGAGCTGTTGCCCTGGGTGTTCCTGGATTCGAAGGAAATAAATAAAGGTGGTGTTTCTAGTGTTGGATTCTAAATCCAAGAAGAGTGGAGTTTGTGTTTGTTGTTTCTAGATTCGAAGAAAAAAAACAGGTGTAGTGTTTCCTTGCTGGATTTAAAAGAAAGAACCAAGTGTGGGGTTGCTCCTGGATTCGAAAGGGAAAAGAAATAGGTGTTGTGTTTCTAGTGTTGGATTTGAAAGGAACAGAAACAAAGGTATGGTCTTTTGATTTTGGGTTTGAGAATGTGTTAAGTGTTTGATGATTTTCACACAATCAAAGTTTTTCCAGCTACCAAAAGCCTCTGGATGTGTTGTTCAGTCCCTTAGATGTGTTATGGAGCCTCTTATTTATAGATGAAGTTGGCTGAGGTTTAGGAGGGAAAACAAAAGAAATTTGAAAAAATTGGGTATATTGTTCTTGTAGTCTTCGAGGTGCAGTATTTGTATGCCAATGTGGTGCAAGTATGGGAGCAGCGTAGCAGGATTGCTTTGTAGCAGTTTTGGAGCGTTGTGGCCAATGCAACAGTTTTGGAGCGTTGTGGCCAGTGTAACAGGCTTGGACTTGCAGCACATAGGACTCTGGCCAGCAAGCATCTTTGAATATTTCTCTTTCATTTTGACCCACTAGATCCATCCTTCAACCAGACTGCTCTTCAGACAACAATATTTATTTCCAATCAAAGTGTCCTTCGAATGGGTCCTTTGTGTATCCTTCGTTTTGAACCAATGTGTGTGTTCTTTTGAAGGGACCATATGCATATCTTTCAATTGGAATATATGTGTGTCCTTCGAAGGGACAACATACAATTCTTCAAATGGGCTAGTAAGGCATATCCTTCGAATGGGACACATGTGTGTGCCCTTCAAGTTTATCAGTACATGTCCTTTGAAGGGGCCACCAACTATGTGTATTGGAGGTTTTCAAGGATGGAATTGAAGCGATCATGAGGGGAGTTCATGCCTTGTGACTTGAAAGTAAACCAAGCAGGAGGCCAATGCCTGCTGAATCGAAGGAAAACTGCAGGAGACTATTGCCTTATGCCTGCTGGCATGAAGCAGCCAATACTCAGTCGAAGCTTGTGTGTAGGTAGCCCTTGTCCAATCGAAGCTTGCCTGCAGGGGGTCACTGCTTTGTGACTCCAAGCAAGCATACAAGAGACCATTGCTCAAACGAAGGTTTACATGAAGAGCCAATGTCCAATCGAAGGTTTCATGCAGGAGGCTCCTGCTTTGTGAATAAAAGCATGCAGGAAAGAGGTAATTGCTCAATCAAAGGCTGCATGCAGATAGCCATTGCTTTATGAATCAAAGCAAGTATGTCAAGGGAAAATGCTCAATCGAAGGATGTAAGCCAAGCTTGCATCGAAAGAGGCCAAAGGCCCAATAGAAGGATGTGAAATCGAAGCAGTCATGCTCTTCTTCGATTTGATGCTTGAAAGCCCAATTGTACTTTGTGCAAATTTGAAATTTTGAAAATCCTTATGAGGAAATGTCTTGAGATATGAGAGGGAAAATTTTGGGGTACAACAATGTGTCTACACATGCTTCTATGCATCGACACATAACCCTTCTTGTTCCTGTAAAACCAAAATCAACTCAGTATGAGTCGATGCATAATGGTATGTGTCGACTCATTTCTTGCTTGTGTCGACACATTCGTGTTTTGTGTCGACTCACACACCTTTTGTCCTTCTGTTTTGGGACTGGATAGCAGTATGTATCGACACATAAGGCTTTGTGTCGACTCATGCCCCGTTTTGTCACTAAAATGAGTCAACTCATGTGAGTATGTGTCGACTCATGCTGTAGTTTTTGCCTCTAACATCATTCTATTGTCTGCACAAGTCAGTTCTCAACATATAATTGATAAAAATGAGCAGTAAGCATGTGGTTAGCTTCAAGGACAAAGATAGCTATATTTTATCTCCACAAATGAACCAATGATGATGTATGAAAAAAAAGGCAGAGTTAAGAAGACTTACCTTGAGACTGCACTTTGTGTTTTGAGTCTGAATACCTTTCAAGATGTTGTGAGGGCTTCAATGAACCTCCAGAAAGTTGTTGTAATCCTTTCTTTGTATTGAAAACTGATGAACCAACTCCAACCCAGTCAAGTTATACAATATTGTTTTTGTTTGTGTTTGGAAGGTGATGATAATGGCACTATATAAATTGTTCTTGTGTTTGAACAATCTCTATTAGTTTATGGGAAGGCTTACAAGGGCGGACATTGGTTTGAGGTTTTGTTTTTGTGAATGAAGATAGAGTTGAGGATGAGCAGAAGTTACAAGAAAAGTTCTGTTAGATTTTCAAAAACTCTATATTCTCTCTCTAAAAGCCACTCTTTGTATGTTGTGAAAACAATTTATTTGTAGATGAAATTGGCTGAGATTTGGGAGGGAAACAAATAAGTTTTTTAAACTGTTTGGGTATATTATTTCATTGCTTTTGAGATGAAGCTATTAGGTGCTAATTTGGTGCAAATATGGGACTGATATAGTTCAGGTCTTGCAGGACAACATAGCAGGTTTTGGAGCAGGCTGTGACTGTGTTTAGAGGCAGCATAGCAGGGCTGTTTTTGTAGCAGTTTTGGAGTGTAGTAATCAGCTTGGTGCTAGGTTGTTTTGTTAGCAGTACATCAGGCTGTTCTTTAACATATTTTTGGGCTTGTAGCGGCATATTATAGTATGATACAAATCTGGTTTTTGTGGACAACATAGTGGCAAGGTTTTGGAGATTGAGTCAAAGGAAAAAATTCAAACAAGACAAAACTTTAGGATTTGTAACTTAACAAATTCTAACTCAAAAAATGCAGTCTTGAATTATTTGTAACATCTTGAATTATTTTGAATTGTAGTGAAGAAAGATGTCATGAGGAAATGAAATTAGCATGTATAGAAAATACTTAGAAAATTTTTCCAAGTCTTGCAAAGTGTGATTTTTTGACTTTCTTGACTTCTTGATGATCAAATTTCATATTTTGAATGTCTTGATGAAATATGATCTTTAAAGCTCAAATTTGATCAAAAGGGTCAAAGTTTGACTTTTTAGTGTATAGTTGACTTTTTTCATCGGCTGACCAAATTTCATCTATCAATCCACTGATCATGAGAGATGAATTGAAATATGCGATTAGGTCAAAATGATGTATTTGAATCCTTGAGATCATGTTTCAAACCAATAAGTTATGTACTAGGTCAAAGTCTGAGATTGGTCATTCTCAATCAAAATCCTAATTTTGACCATTTCCCCTTTTGACGATTTGAACAATTTTCTTGAAGAATTATGATCCAATCTTGATCAAATGATACATATGACTTCAAAATGTTGATATTGGTCCAAAATATTGAAGTTTGACTGTAGGTTGGCCACATTTGACTTTTTTCTAATACAACTAAATTTCTGATCAAATGACTGAGCAATTTTGGTGATCTAAGACTTGAAACTTGACAGGGGAAATCTTAAGAGTCCATAATGATCCATAAAAGTCATTTGAAACAGTATCCCTTTTGATGATTTGAACAATTTACTTGAAGAATTGTGATCCAATCTTGATCAAATGATACATATGACTTCAAAATGTTGATATTGGTCCAAAATCTTGAAGTTTGACTTTAGGTTGGCCACAGTTGACTTCTTTCCAATATAGCTAAATTTATGATCAATTGAATGAGCAATTTTGGTGATCCAAGACTTGAAACTTGACAGGAGAAATCTTAAGAGTCCATAATGATCCATGAAAGTCATTTGAAACAGTAGAAGTCCAATTGTCCTTATGCAAACTCGAACCCTAAATTGAGGCATCAGTGTTGAGGATACGGATTGACCTAGTCAATACTTGTGCAAGATAAAATAATTGATGATATTTGTGAGAAATATCTTGAGAAAAAGATAGGGTAAATTTTGGGGTACAACAGATACCTTTTCATTATTTAAGTTAAACCAATTTCAAGTTTAAAACGAGATAAAGAAGAAAGTACCTCTTTGTCGTCATCAGATTCTGACTCATAATTTATTGTCAGTTTGTCTTCTGATGTTGTTTCTCCTCTGGTAGTCTTGGCCATGAATGCCATGTTTTCCTGTTCTTCATCAGATTCTTCATCTTCTTATTCTGAATAATCCCATGTTGCCATGAGACCCTTCTTGTCTTTGTAAGCCGTTTTAGGCTTTTTGTCTTTCTTAAGCTTTGGAAAATCAATTTTGTAATGTCCAAGCTCGTTGCATTCAAAATAAGTGACTTCTTTTCCATAAGAATTTCTCTTACCAAAAGCAGATTCACCTCTTCCATATGTCATTCTTTGACCTCTAAACTTGCTTTGTATGTGCTTCCAGATTTGACTTATTCTTTTGGATATTAAGGAGAGTTCATCATCATATGAATCTTCTTTAGATCCTTCTGATTCTTCCTTAGATTTGTAAGCCTTGGTTTTCCCAGAAGTATACTTTAGAGAAACTGATTTTACCTTCTTCTAAGATTCATCTTGTTCCAGCTCTATTTCATGACTTCGTAAAGAGCTAATCAGCTCCTCAAGAGAGGTGTTGTTCAGACCCTTTGCTAATTTTAAGGTAGTTACTATTGGTCTCTGTTGTACCCCAGAATTTTACCTCTCATTTATCAAGTAATCTCTCACAAGATCTCCTGTGATTCAAGACTGCACTAGGGTTGATCAGCTCAATACACCTCCTCAAGCACTAATGACTGAAAATTAGGGCTTGAGATTGCAAAAGTATATTTGAGCTTTTAATGCCTCATATGACTTTCATGGATCATTTTGAACCCTCAAGATTGCTCATGTCAAGTTTCAAGTCTTGGATCACATTTTTGCTCAGTCAATTGATCAGTTGACCTAAAAATCAGATGTATTAGAAAAAAGTCAATTGTGGTCAATTTACAGTCAAACTTCATGACTTTTCATCCATATCTACATTATGAAATCATATATGTCATTTTATTAAGTTTTGATTACAATTCCTCAATAAATTTGATCAGATCATCAAAAGGGCAAAATGGTCAAAATTAGAGTTTTTACTGAGGAAGTGTAATTTCTGATTTTTGACCTAGAAAATGGTTGATTGGTTGGAGACATGATCTCAAGGATTAAATTGCATCATTTTTTACCTAATGGCATGACTCAAAACATTGCTCAAGGTCAATTGATTGATAGTTGATTTTCAGTCAGCTGATCAAAAGTCAACTGCACACTGAAAAGACAAACTTTTGCTTTTTGGTCAAAATCAAGTGTCAAAGATCACAATTCATCAAAACATTTAAAAACATGAAACTTATTTATCAGGAAATCAAAAAGTCAAGATTTCATTTTGAAAAGTCAAAATTTCTAAACTTAGAAATTTTTCTAAGTGTTGGAAATTTCATTTTTTTCCACAACTTTGAGCAAATTTTTCACCATGATAAAAGATGATTCAAAGGAAACTTTCAAAATGAAATTTGTAGATCTCCATGAGATATAAAACATTTTAGAACACAACTTCTCCTAGAAATGCATGGATTTCAAGTTATTATTTTATGAATACATGTTCATGAAACTTGGAAACTTAGTGAAATTTTGTCCTAGTTTAGGCAAAATTTTGACCTAACTTCATGGCAATTTTTCACATAGTTCCAAGGGGAATTTTCAAAATTGATCAACATAGAGGTTGAATAGGATGTTACAAGCTTCCCAAAATGTCCAAGAACTCATTGAGATCATGCTTGAGCAAAGATGATCGAAGACAAGAAGTTGGACATTCATTCTTGAATTATAGGTCATTTCCATGATGAACAAGAATTCAAATCCAAGCCTAGGCTGCATAATCTTTGCTTTGCATGCCTCAAACTTGTTTGGCACTTCATAATTAAATGTTTACAAAGCTGTTAGAAGCTTTAATCCGAGCATTCAATGCATTGCCCATGCTTAATACCATTTTAGGAAGAAAGGCAACATTGCCATTTTAGAAAAGTGGCTTTTATACACAAAGTAAATTCTTGAGCTTTGCACTTGTTTTCTTCTGATCACACACAATCTAAAAGCCATAAGAAACTTGTCTAAATCCTCTAACAACTCAGACCATGCTTGTACTATGCCTTGAAACTATGTTTTTCACTTTTCTTTAAAATCAAGTAACATAGCCATAACTCTATATCTCACACTTCTGACCACCTCAAGTGTTAGGATCTTTTTCATATAACTATTAAAGTTTATTTCAAGCTAACACACGATTTCAAGCCTCCTAAAACTCTCCCAAACACCCTTGCTTCACAGAACTGCTCAACTTGACATTTTTGAGCCAAAACTCTCCATCTCCATTCCACTCGTGCATTTTGATTCTTAATCATCCAGACACCTTACATACATCATACACAAGTGATCCAAGTCCATGTTTCAAGACTAACTTCTCCATCACTATCCACCATTTCCAAAACTGAAGCTTGTAACTTGACTTGAGTTGGGAGTTTTAGCCATCCTCAAAGCAAAGTAGGAGTTGGAATACATTCAAGGAGATCCAGGCAAGCTACAGAAATCATCATGTCATCTCAAAGGTTGCTCAAACTCCATACACGACTCCAGCTGCAAGAGGTAAATTTTCAAACTTCTATCTCTTCATACAAGCATCATTTGATTCTGATTTGTGAAGATAAGATGTAGATATCATTGCCCTGAAACTGTACATGTCCTTAGATTTAATTTATATTGATTAATATTAGAGAATTTTAGGTTTAAATCTCTGAAAAATGTTAGGTCAGAATTTGGTACTTTTAGAAATTCTCATTCATTTTTAATTTATAGCTTTTGATATTTATATGGTTGTATTCGTATGGAAAAATGAAGCAATTTTCATGTTTGCCTCTTTCATTTTTGTTGAGAAATGGTGAAGTTACAGGATCCATGGCTGGAGGTTGAAAATGAAGTTGTATTCAGGGAATAACTTGTGTTATATATTTATTGTTGTGTCAATGTTAACTGATGTACAGCCACCCCAGTGGCAAAGGTAGCGCGCGTGTATGCATAAGGTCAAGGGTTCAACACCCAATGCTACCTTTTGGTGTTATTTTTTCAATTTCTGCTCCTTTTTTGTCACAAACACACACGCCTGAGCCTCAATACAGTGGGCCTTGGTCTTATGCTAGCTTCTAACCCCTTGCATTGCTTTGGCACCCCCTGGGCCATTATTTCTTTATTTCATTTTATTTTTATTTTAGTTTATTTTACTTTCATATTTTCATTTTATTATTTTTATTACTAATATTATTTTTATTATTATTAATAGAAAAATCTAAAAATATTTATTTAATTATTTTTACACTCATATTTTATTTTTCTTTATGAAAACTAAAAAGAACAAAAAAAAATTTCTTAACAAATTAATTTCTTTTTTTAATTAATATTTACATAATTAGGTTTAATTATTATATTATATTATTTTCTTATACATTAAAGGTTTATTTTAATTAAATAATTTTTATATTATTCTTAAAACCTTTTCATAAAAAAAATCCTAAAAAATATTTTTTTTAATTTCTTTTCTTAATTAGTTTAAGTTAATTTTATTTGATTTTCATTATTTATTTTCTTAATTAGGTCAAGATTAAAACCAGTCATAAAATCAAATAAAAATCATTTCTTTTTCCATTTTGCATTCTTGCATTTTATCTTCAATTTTGTACAATATTTAATATAGTTGTAATAATTAATTAGATTTAATTTTCTTACAATTCCCCCATTTGTAAATGTGTACACCCCCTCCCTTATTGATGTAATAGCTTAGTATTTCTATTTTTTTGCAATATAATGCTTTATATATAAATGCTAGTAAATTAGGGTTTGTATGGAAAGATTAAAATCAACAAGTTAGCAAACCCTAATTCAAGATAAACAAGCATGTAAATTAACACACTATTCACACATGCACCCTTAGGGTAAACCCACTTTGTTGCCTTACCAAAACGGCCATGTTATGCATGTGGGATATCTTAGCAAAACTCAATAAAAAAAATACAAGATCATAGTCCCTCGATGACGCTATCAAATGTTGCCTTTCAAAATGATCTTAGTCCCTCAAAGAGAATTGCTAAGATATCTCACAACATTGCTATCATGGCTATACAATGACCCACGTCCGTACCTTTATATCCAAAGATAGGGTTTCTTACCAAATCAATGGTAAGATAACAATATCAAAGGAAAGGAAAAAATGAACTAAGACTTTTGAGTAGGTAGATTGTTCCTAGTTGCTTGCTCAATTTCAAATCAAACACTCTTTCTTATCTTCAAAACAAACATAAAAAAAAAACACTTTCAAAACACTTTCCAAACTTGAAACATTTTTAAAAGATCAACACTTTGTATACGTTCTTACGAACGAGAAATATTATAAAGTTTTCCTAAACGTTGGCGCCTTTTCAAAATACTTTCAAAAAATCACACAAAGCACATTTTCAAACAAAAGCAAGTGATCTAGCAAGCAACTAAGAGCCTATAGATAATTATGGATAAAAGTGTGATAACACCTTCCCTTTTCATAATCTACCCCCCGAACTCAAGAAATAATCTCAAAGGTCTTTCATGTTCTTTTCAGCCTTTCCTTTTGGATAAAAGAAAAGTCGGCAGCGACTCTTGCTAATCGCAACATTTGCGATAAAATGCAAAACACCCAAGTCAGTTCTCCCACTGTATCACAGTCTCCATTTAACAGGTAGACTTATGATAATCTTTTTAATGTGATATGTGATGGAGTAACCTTTGTTCAGAACCTTAAGTCCTGCCACAAGAGTCTGAAATCTTGAAAACATTATTTCCACAGATTCTTCGTCTTCCATCTTGAAGTCTTCATACTTTTGAATTAAGGCCAGAGCCTTTGTTTCTTTTACCTGTGCATTGCCTTCATGTGTCATTTGAAGAGAATTAAAAATATACTTTACAGTCTCTCTATCTGTGATTTTCTCATATTTATTATATGAGATAACACTTAGAAGAATGGTTCTTGCTTTGTAGTGATTTATACATACTTTCTTTTGTGCTTCAGTCATTGCACTTCTTGCAATCTTATGACCTTTATCATCTACTGGGTGAGTGTAGTCATCAACTACTAAGTCCCATAGATCCAAGTCATATGCTAGAGAGTAACTTTCTATTCTATCCTTCCAATAGTAAAATTTCTCCCCATCAAACATATTAGGTTTTGAACTATAGTGATCTCTATTATTATCCATATTATCAACAATGGAAGTAGATGTATCCATTGATTTTTCACACGCACTAGATCGGTATTGGACAATGTTAAATGTTAATAAAAATTCAAACTTTTTATCTTTTTTGAACCAGGCTCTGATGCCAATTGAAGGTGTGAAAAACACAAGAAAGGGGGGGGGGGGTTGAATTGGGTTTTTAAGACAAAACAATTCTTTTAAAAATATTCCCCTTTTAAGTTAAAATTCTTTTTCCTTCACTCTTGATAATAAAAATAAGTAAGAACAAAAGGTAAATAACAATGTATGTTTATACTAGTTCACTTGAAAATTTTCAAGCTAATCTAGTCCACCTGCCAAGGTGATTTCGCCTCACGTAATCGAGGAATTAATTCACTATAACCAAACTGATTACAATTTGCATAAGCTTTTTGCAAGTGACTAACAACCTCTAGACTCACAAGCCTTAGACTTCTTATGGATTCAGACCTATCCGGTCCCTTAAGGAATATCAACTAATAATTAACCTGATTATTACAATACACAAGCTACCCGCAAGTGACTAACAACTTCTAAAACTTGCAAGCTCTAAACTTCTTAAGGATTCAGACCTACCCGGTCCCTTAAGGAATATCAAACAAAAGATTGAATACAAGTTTTGTTTACAAGAATATTGCTTCTAAAAAGCTGAGTATGTAAACTATTTTATGAACAATGACTTAAGCAAGTGAAAGCAATGAACAACATTTGTGCATGAATATTTCATTAGTTGGCTGCTTTCTTTCTCAGTCTTCAATCCTTTATATATAACAATTAGTATAATGTATCCGTTGAGGGATACTCTTGGAATTTCCAGAAACATTGGCAGCTTGAACAATAACGTGGGGGACAAGATCGTGTGACGCGTCCGTCCTTTCATGGTAGTGGAATGAAACATTGATTGTACCATGTACTATTTGTACCATGTTAATGTTATCTTATTTCCTTCTGCACTTCAGAGGATTCTGCGAGCATGAGTTTAGAAGCGAGAACATAACATCAAGTCTTGAGAAATTCAAGTCTTCAGAGTCTTCAGAAATGCGTCTTCAGAGTCTTCAGCACTTGGTTGTGAGAACCTTTTCTTGGAACCTTGGGTATTTAGAACTTCAAGTCTTTAGACCTTCTGTCTTTTAGAGTCTTCAGCACTTGGTCTTCATAACCCTTATCTTTATAACTTCATTAATATAAACACAAGCTTTCAGCATCTGGACTTCAGTAGAAACTTTGTCTTCAAATCTTCTAACTTTGTTTCTTTGGAACATGTTTTCTTTAGAAGCTTGAGTCTTCAGCATCTGAACATAAGTAACAACTTTTTTCTTCAGATATTTTGACTGATTTCTTCAGACAAATATCAGATTTTATACTTCAGAGCCTTCTGGAGTGTCTTGCTATTGTTCAACATAACTTGTATAGCATAGAAGCGGAGTCAATTCTCTTCTAATGTCTTGGTCACTCCAATCATCAGAAACAAAACCTATTTTTTAAGTACTCAACAATAACAAACATTAGTACAACAAATTTTTTCATACAATCGTACTCATTTGTTATCATCAAAACTCAGAAAATATTGCAGAACCAAATCTTGTTCTTACACTTAGGACTCTTGATTCAATTCTAGTTTGGGTCAAGTAGACTCTAGGTTTGTAAACCAAGCATGATAAAAATTAGGTAGGGCTCCCTGTATCCTAACTTTAGGTCCACACTTGCATGATAACAAGTAGGATTGAGATCCCTTTTACTTTACTTTAGTTCTTACATTGCATGTATGTAAAACTAAAACCATTTTCTCAAGAAAATCCAAAACACTTAATGAATAAAGATGTGAATCATATGCAACGAGCCTTAAGTGGTGGGAAAAGGATGAGGTGGTGTATTCCAAACCTTGTTCTTTCTTTCATCCATAGTCTTTTGTATGATTCAAATCACAAACTCTTTTACAAATAAGCAGAGAAATAGTAGGTGCCCCTACATTGGGATCCATTTTCTATCATCCCAACAAGAACACTCAACCAACTCAAATTCTTTTGTCGCTTGGGATGTTCTTATGAAAACTTGTTCAAAAAGGGTTGTTACCCATAAAAAACACAAGCAAACTAAAACTTTTGAGAAGAACTACGATGCTTTGATTCTATATTGCACAACAGGGATACGTCGGCATGAGGTTTCGAAACTGAGGCGAGCGCACTAATTTAAAACTTTCTTTTTGTTTGTTAACAGTTCATTCATGCATTCCCTTAGCTTGTTAGCTTTAGATTTGACACACTCTTTGATTACAACAACAAGAGTGAATCCTATTGAGTACATCGACCTTGAGGGATGCTAATACCTTCCCTTTGCATAATCGACTCCCTTACCTTTCTCTTAGTCACACGACTTTGATTTCACCTTTCTCAAGTTTACTCGATGTTTTCCTTTCCCTTATGTGGGATAAAATAACATTTGATGGTGACTTCATTGTTTATTGTTTTCCTAGTTTCTTCAGCTAGTGACTTCATTGGGGAAACCTAAGTAAGTCAGACCCAACTCTTGTTTGTTTATATTCAGTGGGTGCTTATATTTAAGCTTTACTTGCTTATTATATGTAATGTATTTTATTTCTTTCCATTTGCTGGATATTGTTGTTATGCTGGATATTGAATTTTTTGTGTTTTCTTGGTGAGTGGGATGTTACTATAAGGTAAAAGGCCCAATACACATGCCAGAGTTGGAAACACCTAGGAACACATAGGACTAAAGTAGATGTTCATGACGCCTGTGAGGTGTAGGCCATACTAGTGCGATCATGAAGTACTACACGTAGACGAGGTTCATTTGGGGATATTATCATCTTACGTACCTCTGTTATAATGATATGTTTTCACGTGGACTAACGACTCGGTAGAAATTTTGACCATACCCAAACCAGAATCAACATGTGAGTTAGGGGGGATCATTCTTATAGGTACAGATGTTGATCTTTATGGTACTTGGTTCCTTTGTGTTCTAAATTATTGCCAGACATTTGATTCTATGATATTCAGGCTTAGTTTCTTTTTGTTCCAAGGTGGGGCCGAACCTTTGATCATGTGATATTCAAATCATTTAGAAACAGTACAACAGTTATCCATTATGCTGGAAACCTTGATTTTGTATCAGTGCATACATAACATGTTAACATCATTTTAACACACATGTTCTTTCCCTTTCCAAGGAATCGTGCTTGTGAGCCTTGTGTTGTTCTTTTCCATCTGTTACTTACAAAAAAGTCAAAGCACGAGGGTTTCTTGGAAATGATCGAAAATTGCATTGCATTCACTCATACATCTCATGCATCTTCATGCATTCATAATAGGTACTTAGATTCAAGGGATTCTTATTCAGGCTGAGTATTCTCTCCAGAGCTGCAAACCTGACTTCTCACCACTTTGTGCTCAGAAATTAGTTATCAAACAACTTTGCGAAGAATTAGTTGAGGTGAAGGTTCATATAGGGTTGATTGTGGAAGACATGCATGTTATAGCCCGTGGTCAAGAACTCTTAAAGGAGGAAAAAAATCAGTTAAATACTCAGTTGAGTCTGGTTATGGAAATGCTGATGACATTGGTGAGAAAGGAAAATTATTCTACATTTGTTGTTGCAATATAAGTTGTTATTCCTCCCCATCCTTTGGGACCTCCTTCAAGTCATGGAGTAATTCATGGATCTCTTCCACTACCTGGTGTCCCGGGGTCTTTCCGTCAACACCCGATTTTTTCTCCCCAAATGAATACAAAGGGAAAGGCTTATCATCATAGACATAAAAATCTTCAGAAGCAATTTGACCCAACTCCAATGTTGTATGCCCAATTTCTTCCTTGTTTGCTTGAATTTCAGTTTGTTGGGCTCTGTAATCTCACTATCCCTGCTAAGCTTCTTCCTGGGTATGATGTTAATGCTACATGTGAGTTCCATAAAGGGGAACCTAGTCATGATGTTGAGACGTGCAAGATATTGAAGTATCAGGTTTGGGACTTTCTTGATGCAGGGGCATTTGTGTTTACTTCATATGGTTTGAACATACGAATCAACCCTATCACAATTACAGCAGAGGAGATAGCTACTCATTCTCGTCTTCAAAGCCCCGCCTCGTATTATAGGTCACCTCTTTCGCAACCTATACTCTCAGAGGCTCCTTTCTAGTAGATGTTGCTTATCCCAAGTCCTAAGAACCAGAGGTTCGATCCAAAATGGTATTATCCTCGCGCTTAGACAATACAATAGCGCTTCCACAGCAGAACCTTAAATATAATCGTCTATAATAGGGTAAACATGGGTATAAGAATCCAGCAATGGTGTTTGACACAACACCTATGACTCTTAATTATTTGTTCCCCCAATTGCTCGAGCTTTCATTGGTAGAAACCAAACAGATGGATCTTGTCATCTCTCCTTACCCTGTGGGATTTCATCCAAATGCTAGATGTGATCACCACGCAGGGGCACCTGGCCATTCGATTGAAGATGGTATGTCGTCCAAAGACAAGGTCCAAGATTGGATCAATTCATAGACTAATGTGTTCATACCAGATCATAATGGAAATTTGTTACCTGAGTAAGCATCAAGATTACTGAAAGTCTTCAGAATCAATAAGTCCAAACGTAGTCAAGTCTCCAGAACAATTGCAATCATTTGTTCTTTACTACATTTTCATCTGTAATTTTCCTTGTTTTTTTAAATATTGCTTGCATATATGAACTTGTTATTTTTTGAACGTTAAATTTAATGCAATGAGTATGTTTGTCTTGAAATGATCCATTTGTTTTCACTTATCCATTCGTTTGCACTCGTGAAAGGTTTTTCTTGCATAACGATACCAATTTTAACCTAGTCTATTGCTTAAGAAAAGATTGGAGGGAGGATGATGACAATTGAAAAACACAAAAATCTTTGGTTGTATGCTTTTGAATAAAGCCCTGTTGATGATGTACAAGCATTATTTCAATTCCTAAACACCATAGGTATAAGGGAGTGAAACCATCGTTAACCCCTTTGAGCCTTGAAGTAGGATTTTCTTTTCTAGTCAGAAAACCCCTCATTTTTAACCCAGGGGCAGGGTAGTATTCAGTTAATCTGGTCAAGCGTTCAAATCTCATCAAGAGTGTGAATTTAAGGATCAACCACAATGGTTATCCCTCACGCATCAAGAGTGTGCATCTAAGGATCAACCACAATGGTTATCCTTCACTCATCAGGAGGTCAAAAGAAGACGATAACACAATGGTTATCCCCACCTACCAAATAACGAGGTAGTCACCACTTTTCAACAAGTCAAAAGACTCAGGATTACACGATTTGTTCAAAGAAAAGAAAGAAAAGCAAAATCGAAAAGAAAAAAAAAGAAAGCCCGCTAAGTCAAAACAGAAAAAAGCTTGAAAGAAAATGACTTAGGCAAAAATTAGGGCATCCCGCTGGACTGTAAAATCAAAATTCAAAAGAATTTATCCAGGAAAAAGTTAGGAAAATGCTGCAAAAGCAAAAGCATGAAAATTAAAAAGTATTACAAAATAAAAATCATTAGGAAAGAGAAAAGTCATGTGACCAGACACTAAAGAACAAAAGGTGAGTGACTGTCATACCTCGTTGATTCCTTGACCATCTCAAATTCTTATTGAGAGATGAATGCTCACATCGAGTTAACTGAATGTAGGACCGGAGAACATCACGGAGAATGGGTGGGTTAGGTTAGACTTTGAGCCTTAATCCTTTTTTCTAAAACCGTGAACCAAGCCACCGTTACAACTCTCGAAAGTCCTAATTGAAACATGGCTTATTTCAAAGACATCCTACAACGAGATAACGTTAACTGACTCCTAAGTCCTATGATTAAATATTCGTGTTGGTATCATATGCTTGCATTATCTTTCATATAAAAAGATTTTTAAATTTTACACTCTATCTAGAGTCATAACATCATTTCAATAAAAAAATTTCAACTTCAAGACTCACATAAGCTTTGCATTAGAATTGTCATTCTGAGAACAAACATGTTTCTGTTTGCAAATAGTTGTTTGACATCAAGTAATTTTCCATGATATGAAGCAGTGAATAGCATGATCATGTCAAAGTAAAAGGACTTGAGAACTCGGTGGACTAAAAGCCAGTCATTTCATAAACGATCATATCAAGGGGCATGTTTCCCAGAAACTCTATTGAGTATAAGTAGGTTGCTTTTGCAGTTTGGTCACCCTAGAAAGGGTAGAGTTTGAAGTCTTTATTGAGAAAAGAGTATGTCGAGGTAGATAATCTGGGGCATTTACATCGAGAGTCAACAAATCTCTCCAAAGATCTGAAGAAGACAGGACAGATTATCCCAAAGACTCTGTTGAGTAGGGGAACATCATTGTCAAATGATCGTAATGGATAAAAAGTCTTGAGACTCTGATGAGGATGGGTAGCGTATTCTAGATTTAGATTTACAGAAGACTCTGTTGTGTAGAGGCAATATGCCTTAAAGGGAAAATGGTCAGCCTAAGGGGAAAGAATTTGAAGTCTCTATTGAGCAAAAGATATGTCGATTGAAACCAATCATGGACAATCAAGTCGAGATGCAATCTCTAAAAGTTCAGTCGATCTGAGGCAATCGGGTTGAGATGTGTTCTCTAAAAGTTTGGCCAATCCGGGGCAATCAAGTTAAGATGATATCTCTCAAAGTTCAGTCGATCCGGGGAAGTTATATCGAGATTCAATAAATCTCTTTAAGAATTAGTTGATTAAGAGAGATATTCAGACTTTGAATAGACTAGAACAGATTGTCTCAAGTCAGTACGACATTGGAATCCTCGTAAGGAAGTTTCCTTTATAAATCATGTTGTCTGAGGCATAAGTTGTGAATTAAAGGAACCGTTTTCTGCTTATGATAAGCAGCATTCCAGCACTAGGGTAAAAAATGTCGAGGTTGTTACCGCCGTGAAGTGCTTGGTTTGTATTTCTCAGTAGGGAGTGAGAAGAATGTTTCCTCAAGCAAATTACTTCTCCCTAGTAGAATGTTCCCTTTGAGATTTCTTTACAAGATATTGTTTCCCCCAACAACAGCTTGTTTGGTAGGGGTTTTCTTTTAGGATTTTCCTCCTCAGTGAAATACACTTTGTTGGATTTCGTACAAAATTCGTTCCCCAAGTGTAGTATGCACTTTTAAGAGTTCTTGTAAGAACTCTTGTATCCCTCAGCAGCATGAGATGTTATTGTATTCCCAGTGGAAGTACACTCCGAGGAGTTATTTATATGGATTCTCACATCCCTGGGAAGAGAAGGTTTCCCCAAGCAGAGAATCCTTCCCCAACGGAGTTCACGTCTGAGAGTTCTTGCTCAAGAATTATCTTTCCCCAATAGAAGTTGTTTGTTAAGAGTTATGGGCAAAGAGTTATTTTGTTTCCCAATAGTGTAAAGGTTTCCTTATCCCTAAAAGATAGATAATGGATTATTCCTCAAATGATTGAGAGATGGTTAAAGTCAGAGTCAAATATCTTCAAGGTCTGCAATTTATTTTTGCAGAAACCCATCATAAGTCCAATTGTCATTGGTGTCTCTCTTCAGAGTTTGAGATTTATTTTTTCAACTTCGCACCAGGGTTTTGTAAACAGTGGTTATCAATAATTCAATTTGCTATTCCTTGCAGAGGATCAGATTTTCAAGGCCTCCTCTTCAGCAGTTCCTTGTTTCTTCTACATTTCCCCAATGGAACATCCAATCATGTATCATTATATTGCATCTACCCAAATGTGTAGAATTTCCATTGTATGGAACATTACGCCATAGAAAAATACAAATTTGCATCGAAGCATAAGCCAATTCTGGTCTGTTCTGAAAGTCCAATCCATTTGACATATCTTCCTAGAAGAGTTTAACCCCGCAGATACTTATGGTATTCCCAACGGGTTTCCACTGATTTGTTGTGGTTGACATTGTATAATTGTCATTCCGAAGAAATTATGCCCCGCTTTGGTCAAAAGGATTATGTAATTTTGTTTCCTTGCAGATAACGAAACTCAGTGGTTGCTTACCTTTTGTAAGTTTCTAAGGCCTTTTGCATTAGTCATTGTCAGTGTTCATACTTTCCTTTTACAATTCCTCATTACCTTTTGAATGATACCTCTTTTATTGCTTATGTGGTTACCTTTACCTTCCTTTTACAAGTTGTGATTCGGTGGGAGAATTGACTTGGGATTTGCGTTTGTTTTCGCACTTGTTCGGTTTAGCAAGAGTCGCCACCGACTTTTTATTTTATCCTAAGGAAAGGTCAAAAAGCACAGGAAAGACCTTTGAGATGTTTTCGTGGGTTCGGGGGGTAGATTATGAAAAGGGAAGGTGCTAGCACCTTTTTCATCCATGGTTTTCCATGGGCTCTTAGTTACTTGTTTTTAGATCACTTGCCTTTGCTTTTCAATTGTTTGAAATTGTGCTTTGTGTGTGTGGTTTTGAAAATGTTTTGAAAAAGATGCCTTGTCTAGGCAACCTTTGTAACAATTCGTTTGAATGTTTTACAAAGGTGTTTGTCTTTTTGAAAAGATGTTTCAATGTTTTTGAAAGTTTGTTTTAAAATTGTGTTGAGATGTGTGTTTGAAAAATGGCAAGGATGTTTTGCAAGATTTTTGATCAAGTAACCAAGAGTTTGTCTACCCTATTTTACTCAAAGGTTTTTCTTATGTTTTTAACCCTTTTAATAGTGTTGTTTCACCATTGTGTTTGATGAACAACCTTGCATTAGGATGTTTACGGGACAGGCGCGGGTCATCGTATAGACCATGATAGCAATTGTGTCAAGTATCTTTGGCAATTTTCCGAGGGACTAGATCATTTTGTATAGGCAACCAAGATAGCATCATCGAGGGACTATGATCTTTTTGATTGTTTTTGTTTCGCCAAAATACTTTACATGCATAACATGGCCCATTTGTTTAGGCAACCAAGTGGAGATACCCTAAGGGTGCATGTGTGAATAGTGTGTTTTTTTGCATGCATTTGTCTTTGATTTTTAGGTTGTCTACTTGTTGGTTTTATCTTGCCATACACACCTAGTTACTAGCATTTGTACAAAAGTAACAAAAAGTACAAAAAATAAATCCTACACTATTATAACCATATTGAAGTGCATAGAAATGTAAAGGTAAAAATAAAATAAAAGCAAGAAAAATGAGGGTCTTTCGATTTAGGCAGCAACACCCTTCGACTGGTATTTTGTTGGCCTCCTTCGATTGGGACCAGTGGGACAGCATGTTGTGCCTTTCGACTGGGCCTGGAACCGGTATAAGATGCAATCTGCCTTTCTGCCTCCTTCGACTGGGGGTTGAAAGCAGTGAGGGAATGCCTTTTGATTAGGGGCTGGAAGTCAGTGAAGGCATGCTTTTCGTTTGGGCCTAGAAGTCAACATGGTTTTCCTCCTGGTTGTCCCTTTCGTTTAACCTGGAGAAAGAGGGTAGAAGCCAGAAGCTTTGTTTCCTATTTCCTGTTTCCTGTTTCTTTCATTTAAAACATTAAATGGCAACATGGCCTGAGGCCATGCTAGTATTTGTTTGGTAAACAGTTTAACAATTAAAGCTAGTTCAGGTAAACAGAAAGCAAAACGAAAGGGTTAACTTTTAAAAACATGTTAACAGGGTGGAAACGAAAAGAACCAAAGTGTTATGTACATGTTTTGAAATGAAAGGGAAGATTATTCACATACTATGCCATGAAACGAAAGGTTTAAGGGTAAGAGTGACTTACCTTGCTGGAGGCTTTGAATGGGTGTGGGACCTTGAGTGGAGGCCCAGGGTTCTGGATTTGAAAGAGGGGGCCAACAGTTGCGCTTGGAATACTGGATTCGAAGGAAGGAAAGAAATAAGTCTTATGTTTCTTTCCAAAATAGATTCGAAGGATACTGAAGAGTATTTGTTCTTCAGAATCGAAGGAAGTAAGTATGTGATTCTGGGTTTTTTCTCACAATTGTTGAAGGGACTTGAGAGATTTATTGTGTTTGAGAAAATTTGGGGGATTTGTTCCTCTGGTCCAAAGTCCTCCCTTAGCTTTGCAAAAATTCCTCTATTTATAGAGAAAAAATGGACATGTTGTCCAAAGCCAACCTTGCAAAAATAATAAAATAAAAGGTAACGTGACAGTACATGTGGGGGGCCTCCTGGCAGTTGGGGTGCAAAAGATGTGGCTTATGCTTCTGACATTGCTTGTGCTCAGACCAAATTCAGGTTGAAAGCTGCTTTTGTGATAAAGTACTCTCTATGAAAAGAAAGAGTATGTAGCCTTTAACCAAGAATAGTAGTATCTAAAAGACAAAGTTTAAAACCCTTGTACAAACTTCTGATTATGTAAAGATTTGGATGCAACATAGCCTGGCAAATGAGATTTGGTCTTGAGTCGAATGCAAGAGTGAGATCGAAGCACACCTGTTTAAAGGAAGCCTTTGCCTCAGTCGAAGCTTGTGGTCGAAACAAGCTAACTCGAAGGAAGCTATTGCCCAATCGAAAGCTCATGCTCGAAGGAAGCATATTGCCCAATCGAAAGCTCATGCTCGAAGGAAGCATATTGCCCAATCGAAGCCTGGGTCAAAGCAACCATATTTCCCAATCGAAAGTCCGTGTTTGAAGGAAGCAATGTTGCCCAATCGAAGCATGTGGATCGAAACAAACATAAAGGGAGTCATTGCCTTTTAGCGTGAGGGAGGTTCCTGGCTTCTGAGTCAAAGGGTATTCCCAAGTTGCATTCGAAGGAGGCTCCTGCTCAAAACGAAGGATGTAATCCAAGTTGCATTCGAAGGAGGCTCTTGCTCAACTGAAGTTTTCATCCAGGCACACAGAAGGTGAGTTCCCAAACAAAGACTTTCCTTGCAGGGGGTACATATGACCAGTAGGTCATGGCCTTCGATTGCAAGCATGCAGGCAGCAAAAGACACAAACGAAACCTACAACAAGAAGTCACATGTCCAGGCGAAAGAGGCACGCTAGCAGCCATTTTGAGAAATCGAAGAAGGCCAAGAGTCAATCGAAGGATGTAGAATCGAAGGAGCCCTGTTTTCCACCAAATTTGTCAAAATGTTATTTTTATCTATTTTCTCCCTTTTTGACAATTTCCTTTTAATTTTGGTACTGGAAAATTCCAATGCACTTGTGCATGCTTGAACCTTGAAATCCTTGTAAGAAAAGCCTTGAGAATGAGAGGGCAAATTTTGGGGTACAACAGCTGCCCCTGTTCAATCTTCTTGAACCTGAAGAGTTAGATTGGCAGTTTTGTCGTTCGCGACTCGAAGGTAAAAGATGATTGGACACTAGAGTGCCCAAAAAATTTGCACTCGAAGATATGTTAGTTGATTATATGGGGAATGGGCTTAAAGATGCCATTTGGAGAGGTAATGGATAGTTGTTGGATATGGGCTTAAAGATGCCATCTGGAGATGTGACAGACTCTTGTCGGAGATGGGCTTAAAGATGCCATCCAAGAATGTTTGTTGAACTGTATGTCGTAGGTGAGTGGGTGAGTATCAGAAAGGTATCCATGTTTGGAACATCTCTGAGCTGGGGGTCTGAATAAGCAATAGATTGACATCCATGTTTGGAGAATCCGTAAACTGTTTTCAGAAGTTGAGTCTGAACAAGCGATAGATTAACATCTGTATTTGGAGAACCCGTAAACTGTTTTCAGAAGTTGAATCTGAACAAGCGATAGATTAACATCCGTATTTGGAGAACTCGTAAACTGTTTTCAGAAGTTGAATTTGAACAAGCGATAGATTAACATCCGTATTTGGAGAATCCGTAAACTGTTTTCAGAAGTCTTGAAGTTGAATAAGCATGAGTTGGTCGAGTAGATATTTGTCCTGTCTGGTTTCAGGTATTAATCTCTGACCTGAGAAAGAAAGATAGTTTTCCTGGCTTGCTACAGGTATTAATCTTCAATCTCTTCATGTAGATAGTTTTCCTGGCTTGTTACAGGTATTAATCTACAATCAATCGTCCACAGAAAGTTTTCCTGGCTTGCTACAGGTATTAATCTGGAACTTGAAAAGGTTGGTCGAAGAGATAGTTGTCCTGGCTGGTTTCAGGTATTAATCTCTGACTTGAGAAAGAAAGATAGTTTTCCTGGCTTGCTACAGGTATTAATCTTCAATCTCTTCATGTAGATAGCTTTCCTGGCTGGTTTCAGGTATTAATCTACAATCAATCGTCCACAGATAGTTTTCTTGGCTTGCTACAGGTATTAATCTGGAACTTGAAAAGGTTGGTCGACGAGATAGTTGTCCTGGCTGGTTTCAGGTATTAATCTCTGACCTGAGAAAGAAAGATAGTTTTCCTGGCTTGTTATAGGTATTAATCTTCAATCTCTTCATGTAGATAGTTTTCCTGTCTTGTTATAGGTATTAATCTACAATCAATCGTCCACAGATAGTTTTCCTGGCTTGCTACAGGTATTAATCTGGAACTTGAAAAGGTTGGTCGACGAGATAGTTGTCCTGGCTGGTTTCAGGTATTAATCTCTGACCTGAGAAAGAAAGATAGTTTTCCTGGCTTGCTACAGGTATTAATCTCCAATCTCTTCATGTAGATAGTTTTCCTGGCTTGTTACAGGTATTAATCTACAATCAATCGTCCACAGATAGTTTTCCTGGCTTGCTACAGGTATTAATCTAGAACTTGAAAAGGTTGGTCAACGAGATCGTTGTCCTGGCTGGTTTCAAGTATTAATCTCTGACCTGAGAAAGAAAGATAGTTTTCCTGGCTTGCTACAGGTATTAATCTTCAATCTCTTCATGTAGATAGTTTTCCTGGCTTGTTACAGGTATTAATCTACAATCAGTCGTCCACGGATAGTTTTCCTGGCTTGCTACAGGTATTAATCCGGAACTTGAAAAGGTTGGGGGATGAGATAGTTGTCCTGTCTGGTTTCAGGTATTAATCTCTGCCCTGAGAAAGAAAGATAGTTTCCTGGCTTGTTACAGGTGTTAATCTTCAATCTCTTCATGTAGATAGTTTTCCTGGCTTGTTACAGGTATTAATCTATAATCAGTCATCCATATATAGTTTTCCTGGCTTGCTACAGGTATTAATCTGGAACTTGAAAAGGTTGGCCGATGAGATAGTTGTCCTGTCTGGTTTCAGGTATTAATCTCTGACCTGCGAAAGAAAGATAGTTTTATTTGCTTGCTACAGGTATTAATCTTCAATCTCTTCATGTAGATAGTTTTCCTGGCTTGTTATAGGTATTAATCTATAATCAATCGTCCACAGATAGTTTTCCTGGCTTGCTACAGGTATTAATCTGGAACTTGAAAAGGTTTATGGTAGCCATCTGTTGATTGACCTTTTCCTGAAAAGGTAAAACGTTAGCTGTATGCAATGTCATGATGTATCAAATGCATAATGTCATGATGTTCTCAAAAGTAAATTAGATTGTGTTGTATGCACTTATCATGTATGTAAATAGGATGTATGGAATGTGAAATGTTAATGAATGTATTTTTGTCTGGGAAAATAAATCCTTGACAAAAGCTGGGGAGTCATTAAATCCCGGACTGCTGTTGAAGAGTATGTGTGTCTTCAAACTGTGCTTAGAATATTTCCAATGGATTCCTGTTTTGTTGTTTGAGGAGAACTTTGCTGGGGGAAGTTGAAAACTCTGTGGGGAGTATGTTTATTTCTACTTGGAAAAGGAGTTTAGGAGTCTTAGTCGTCCGTTGCTCTGTTGGGGAGTCAAAGTTGAACTGATATCTGGTCGGGTCCAGGTTTCGCAGTAACTTGCTGGGGATTGTAGAGTAGTCCACTGGGGAAGAGGAGTTGTGGTCCTTTGATTTGTAGTAGTCGGAGAGGCAAACTCAAGCTGGGGAATCCTGGTGTTGTTGGGGAAATAAACCCTGTTGTCAGTCCGCTAGACAGGTGACATCTTCGTTGGGGGGAAGTCGTCGAGGATTCTTGAGGTTGATTCAGCTAGGGAAAAGGGGTCAGAGATTATACTCTTGCTGGGGAATCAACCTATGAGAAGGACTTTGGGGAGGCTTGTCATTGCCCCTAGTAGCGAATGTTTGTGGCATTGCCAAAAAGTTTGATTGTATGTAACCCTTTGTCGGGGTTGACGTTCAATGCCCCAAGTGACGGAGATGGAGACTTGCCCCTGGTTACTCTGCACTTCTTCAAATATTTCTTGAAATCTTGACTGGACTGCCCCAGGTGTGCTGGATAGTGACATGTCAAGTCCCCCTGTTGATAGGAGATTCATCAATGGAAGTGTCATCCTTCTTGAATTGATTTTGTTCACTGAGAGAGCTTTTGTTCACTGGATATTCATTGTGTGAATTTCTCCGCTGTTAAACAAATAGCCATATGCAAACAATGATATTCAAGTAATGCAAAGTTTATGTTTGTCTTGAAGTTTTTTTTGAAAAATGCGTTTTTTAGCAGAAAACTTTTTATAAGACAAATTCAACACAAGATTTAGGGATGAGCCTTACAGGAGTCAGGATACCTTTTGTAACAGTATGCTTTCGAACTAACCCATGCTTCAATTAGGACTTTTGAAGGGTTGTAATGTGGCTTGGTTCACGGTTTAAGAAACAAAGGATAAAGGCTCAAAGTATATTTGTACCCACCCGCTCTTCGTGATGTTCTTCAATCCTAAACTCAGTTAATTGTGCGTCGAACTCTATTCGAATTTGGAATGACGTTTTTTGGTGATGGTTCACACAAGTTGAATTTGTTGGAAGGCAGTTATTTTTGCAACATTTCTCATGTTGTTGAGGATTTGTAGCGACCTCGTTCTTTTGATTTGTTATCCCTAACTTTTGCCTGACTGTTCCTGTTTTCGAGATTACAGTCAGTGGGATTCCCCAGCTTTCTTAAGCCTCCTTTGTAGGTTTTGGCTCAGTGGGCTTTTTCTTTTTTGAGAGATAATGACTGCCTATGAGATAAGGAACCATCAATGTCTTTTGGTTCCAAAGGAGTGTTTTTGATGTCATTCGTGGTATTACGAACTGAGAGTTTGTGACTTAAAGCGCATTTGAATTAACTGAGTGACTACCCTACCCCAAGTTTAAAGGTTTCAATTTGTGTTTAAAATAGAAAACTTCTACTTCTTTGGCTCGAAGGGGTTGACTAGGGATTATCTTCCTTATAACTCCAGTGTTTAGGATTTGAAAGAAACGCATGTACATCGTCATCAAGGTCTGTTCAAAAGCATACTGTATAAGATTATGGCATTGTTTCGTCATCCTCCCTCTAAAGGCTTGTAGCTTTTTATCAAGAGTTAAATATCATAAAGAAAGTAGAAAACATAGTTCAAGAATAGTGAAAACGAATGGATGAATTCAAGACAAACATATGCAATGCATTAATGAAACAGAGTTTGACATCAACAGATAATTGTTTGAATAACAAAAGAAATTACAACTTGAAAATTCAAATGGAACAAAAGTCTCTTAGTTCGAGCTTTGTAATTTCAGGTGGAGAACCCTTAGCGGAAGATTTTCATCTCGTCATCCGGCATGAATTCCAGTACTCCTTCGTCAATCAAGTCTTGGATCTTGTTTTTCAAAGCCCAACAGTCATCGGTGTCATGTCCAGGACTATGAGAGTGGTATACACAAAACGCGTCGGGGTGATAGCTAGGAGTAGAGGTATTGGGCTTCCGAATAGGATCCCTTAAAGCCAGTAGATTGACCTCCAACAAGCATTTCAGTATTAGAGATAATGGTATGTCAATCTCAGAGAAATGTCTTCCAGACGTATTTTTCTTACGCTGATTACCCTGTTGACGCTGACGAGGTTGTTGCTGGGCTTGTGACCCTGAAGCAAGTTGAGGAGATTTTCCCTTGTCTTCTTGTCTCAAATGGGGTTGAATGATGACTTGATCTTCAACCTTAGATGTTTTCCCCACTTGGTTGTCTCGAAGCAGTTTGTTGACGAGAACCTTGAGCTCCTCTTGTCTTTGAGCCAAGTCTTGAATGAGAGCCATCTGGCCCACCAGTTGTCCCATCATCTGGATCTTCATTGTTGCCAGCTCAATCTGCAGTTCCTCCAACTGATCATTCCTAATATTGCTTGAATTCCCTAGGACCATTCCCCTTGTGAGGAGAGCTTTCACTTCTTCTTGCCCCTGGGACAGGTTCAAGAACATTTCTTGAAGTTGAGCATTGTGATCCTGGATATCTTTGACAGTCCTCTCTAGATCCATCTCTACTGAAATAAATAGTAGGAGAATAAGGAAACCTGAAAAGGAAAACCTGTTATGATACAATGCATGATAGTGGATGCATGTTTTCAAGAATCTCTCGGGGTAAACACAAGAGAAATGTTAGAGATTGAACTTCGATCAACATCTTTGATTGGAGAGCTTCGTATCGGTGGATGTTTTTCCACGAGAATCAAGCTCACCATGTCGAGTGGGTCATAGCCCCCGATTCAAGTTGTTGCCCTTGATCTTTGACGATGTTTGCTTAGAGAGGAACCCTCCTGCCCTTTGGTAGATGTCTGGTTCAACGTGACCCTGCATTAAAAGACCCTTGAGATCCTTGAAATGGTTATTGAAAATGCTATGGTATGATGTTATGATGTTATGTACATGTATGCAAAAGTAAGCAAGTGTATATACAGGTAATCATATTCACACAAAGCATACAAGTCCTTAGGTTTAGGCTTGCATGGGGTTTGTAGGTAAGTACCCTCTTGAAGTTAGTTGGCTCAACCTGTCCTAAAATAGAAACCGGGTTCTAAGGAGCTCAATATCACTAGATTATTTTCTATGTTCATTGTTTTGGTTTAGCCACTTAACTGACGACCAAAATATTCCAAGAAAACAATCCTCAATGAGTGTAGTATCGAGTATATACCAACTTCGGACTGCACCCAAGTCAGTCATCTCACTACCCCTAAAAAAGGCCAAGATGGTCAAGTAAGGTTCTAAGAGTTCGTTAGTGCTTCATGACATCACTCAGCGGACCCGTATTCTCCTTGACTACTCAAAGGCTACCGGTACCCACAAATATGTCACACTAACGTAGCTACTGCTTCAACCATGTCGGTATACCCCGCACAGTTCCCTCGCAGTTAATTTCTACTTACCTAAAAGGTGCCCCAAAATTCGGGTGTAGGATTTACAACAAACCCAAACAAGGAACACAAAAAGTAAAGCAATCAAAGCAATCAAAGTAAGCATGCATAGGTGATCTAAAACCCTAAGGTAACCCCACTTTTAGAAATAATCCCCAGCAGAGTCTCCAGTTCTGTGATTCGGTGGGAGAACTGACTTGGGATTTGCGTTTGTTTTCGCACTTGTTCGGTTTAGCAAGAGTCGCCACCGACTTTTTATTTTATCCTAAGGAAAGGTCAAAAAGCACAGGAAAGACCTTTGAGATGTTTTCGTGGGTTCGAGGGGTAGATTATGAAAAGGGAAGGTGCTAGCACCCTTTTCATCAATGGTTTTCCATGGGCTCTTAGTTACTTGTTTTTAGATCACTTGCCTTTGCTTTTCAATTGTTTGAAATGGTGCTTTGTGTGTGTGGTTTTGAAAATGTTTTGAAAAAGATGCCTTGTCTGGGCAACCTTTGTAACAATTCGTTTGAATGTTTTACAAAGGTGTTTGTCTTTTTGAAAAGATGTTTCAATGTTTTTGAAAGTTTGTTTTGAAATTGTGTTGAGATGTGTGTTTGAAAAATGGCAAGGATGTTTTGCAAGATTTTTGATCAAGTAACCAAGAGTTTGTCTACCCTATTTTACTCAAAGGTTTTTCTTATGTTTTTAACCCTTTTAACAGTGTTGTTTCACCATTGTGTTTGATGAACAACCTTGCATTAGGATGTTTACGGGACAGGCGCGGGTCATCGTATAGACCATGATAGCAATTGTGTCAAGTATCTTTGCTAATTTTCCGAGGGACTAGATCATTTTGTATAGGCAACCAAGATAGCGTCATCGAGGGACTATGATCTTTTTGATTGTTTTTGTTTCACCAAAATACTTGACATGCATAACATGGA
This sequence comes from Vicia faba, assembly GCA_948472305.1. Lineage (NCBI taxonomy): Eukaryota > Viridiplantae > Streptophyta > Magnoliopsida > Fabales > Fabaceae > Vicia > Vicia faba. The sequence continues at coordinate 77,436,258 of OX451735.1, forward strand.
CCATTTGTTTAGGCAACCAAGTGGAGATACCCTAAGGGTGCATGTGTGAATAGTGTGTTTTTTTGCATGCATTTGTCTTTGATTTTTAGGTTGTCGACTTGTTGGTTTTATCTTGCCATACACAACTAGTTACTAGCATTTGTACAAAAGTAACAAAAAGTGCATAAAATAAATCCTACACTATTACAACCATATTGAAGTGCATAGAAATGTAAAGGTAAAAATAAAATAAAAGCAAGAAAAATGAGGGTCTTTCGATTCAGGCAGCAACACCCTTCGATTGGCATTCTGTTGACCTCCTTCGATTGGGACCAGTGGGACAGCATGTTGTGCCTTTCGACTGGGCCTGGAACCTGTATAAGATGCAATCTGCCTTTCTGCCTCCTTCGACTGGGGGTTAAAAGCAATGAGGGAATGCCTTTCGATTAGGGGCTGAAAGTCAGTGAAGGCATGCTTTTAGTTTGGGCCTAGAAGTCAACATGGTTTTCCTCCTGGTTGTCCCTTTCGTTTAACCTGGAGAAAGAGGGTAGAAGCCAGAAGCTTCGTTTCCTATTTCCTGTTTCCTGTTTCTTTCATTTAAAACATTAAATTGCAACATGGCCTGAGGCCATGCTAGTATTTGTTTGGTAAACAGTTTAACAATTAAAGCTAGTTCAGGTAAACAGAAAGCAAAACGAAAGGGTTAACTTTTAAAAACATGTTAACAGGGTGGAAACGAAAAGAACCAAAGTGTTATGTACATGTTTTGAAATGAAAGGGAAGATTATTCACATACTATGCCATGAAACGAAAGGTTTAAGGGTAAGAGTGACTTACCTTGCTGGAGGCTTTGAATGGGTGTGGGACCTTGAGTGGAGGCCCAGGGTTCTGGATTTGAAAGAGGGGGCCAACAGTTGCACTTGGAATACTGGATTCGAAGGAAGGAAAGAAACAAGTCTTATGTTTCTTTCCAAACTGGATTCGAAGGATACTGAAGAGTATTTATTCTTCAGAATCGAAGGAAGTAAGTATGTGATTCTGGGTTTTTTCTCACAAGTGTTGAAGGGACTTGAGAGATTTATTGTGTTTGAGAAAATTTGGGGGATTCGTTCCTCTGGTCCAAAGATCCTCCCTTAACTTTGCGAAAATTCCTCTATTTATAGAGAAAAAATGGACATGTTGTCCAAAGCCAACCTTGCAAATATAATAAAATAAAAGGTAACGTGACAGTACATGTGGGGGGCCTCCTGGCAGTTGGGGTGCAGAAGATGTGACTTATGCTTCTGATATTGCTTGTGCTCAGACCAAATTCAGGTTGAAAGTTGCTTTTGTGATAAAGTACTCTCTATGAAAAGAAAGAGTATGTAGCCTTTAACCAAGAATAGTAGTATCTAAAAGACAAAGTTTAAAACCCTTGTACAAACTTCTGATTATGTAAAGATTTGGATGCAACATAGCCTGGCAAACGAGATTTGGTCTTGAGTCGAATGCAAGAGTGAGATTGAAGCACACCTGTTTGAAGGAAGCCTTTGCCTCAGTCGAAGCTTGTGGTCGAAACAAGCTAACTCGAAGGAAGCTATTGCCCAATCGAAAGCTCATGCTCGAAGGAAGCATATTTCCCAATCGAAAGCTCATGCTCGAAGGAAGCATATTGCCCAATCAAAGACTGGGTCGAAGCAAACATATTTCCCAATCGAAAGTCCGTGTTCGAAGGAAGCAATGTTGCCCAATCGAAGCATGTGGATCGAAACAAACATAAAGGGATTCATTTCCTTTTAGCGTGAGGGAGGTTCCTGGCTTCTGAGTCAAAGGGTATTCCCAAGTTGCATTCGAAGGAGACTCCTGCTCAAAACTAAGGATGTAATCCATGTTTCATTCGAAGGAGGCTCTTGCTCAACTGAAGTTTTCATCCAGGCACATAGAAGGTGAGTGCCCAAACGAAGACTTGCCTTGCAGGGGGTACATGTGACCAGTAGGTCACGGCCTTCGATTGCAAGCATGCAGGCAGCAAAAGACACAAACAGAACCTGCAACAAGAAGTCACATGCCCAGGCGAAAGAGGCACGCTAGCAGCCATTTTGAGAAATCGAAGGAGGCCAAGAGTCAATCGAAGGATGTAGAATCGAAGGAGCCCTGTTTTCCTCCAAATTTGTCAAAATGTTATTTTTATCTATTTTCTCCCTTTTTGACAGTTTCCTTTTAATTTTGGTACTGGAAAATTTCAATGCACTTGTGCAATCTTGAACCTTGAAATCCTTGTAAGAAAAGCCTTGAGAATGAGTGGGCAAATTTTGGGGTACAACACAAGTCTTCCTTACCTTTTGAATGGAGAATATGTTGTCTCTTTGGCTTACCTTTTGTAAGTATCCTCTACCTTTTGCACGAGAAGTTGTTAGTTCCTTTGCTTGCCTTTTGTAGGTCTCTTGTGCCTTTCACACAGAAATATCATATACTCTGCATATTCTTTTTCTTCTCTTATCCTTTTTATAGAAAGTCTCTCATTTCCTTTTACATGATATGTCTATTCTTCTTCTTATCCTTTTGATAGGAAGCCTCTCATTGCCTTTTGCATGAGATATATATTCTTTTTTTTATCCTTTTGATAGGAAGCCTCTCATTTCCTTTTGCATGAGATGTTCATCTATTTTCTTATCCTTTTGTTAATAAAATCTTCCTTCTAACCTTTTGTTGTGAATTCTCTCATTGTCTTTTGCATGATATATCCATCTTTCCTTCCAACCTTTTGTTGTGAATTCTCTCATTGTCTTTTGCATGAGATGTCCATCTTTCCTTCCAACCTTTTGTTGTGAAGTCTCTCATTGCCTTTTGCGTGAGATGTCCATCTTTTTTTCCAACTTTTTGTTGCGAAGTCTTTCATTTTACGTGTGGAGCCATAGGTTTTCTTAACCTTTTGTTAAGAAGATTTACATTTTCCTTTCAACCTTTTATTGCGAAGTTCCAATCACCTTTTGTGTGTGGAGTCATATGTTTTCTTAACCTTTTATTAAGAATATTTTCATTTTCCTTTCAACCTTTTGTTGTGAAGTTCCTTATCGCCTTTTGTGTGTTGAGTTATATATTTTTCTAACCTTTTGTTAAGAAGATTTTTATCTTCCTTCCAATCTTTTGTTGCGAAGTTCCTCATCGTCTTTTGTGTGTGGATCCATATTCAGTATCTTCTTAGCCATTGTTTAAGAAGATTTCATTTCCTTCTCTCTTTCTTCTTATCCTTTCGGTAAGAGATTCTCCTTTGCCTTTTGCATACGGAACTATCTTGGTTGACCAGTCATCGTTATAGCCGTTGTTAAGAAAATTCTGAGAAACTGTTCTATCTATCTTTTCCTTATTCTTTTAGTAAGAAATTTTTCATAGCCTTTTGCTCAAGATATTGAAAAAAAATTTATCCCAAAATTTCTTAAGGAAAAGGCTATGAAAAAATTCTTACCAAAAGGATAAGGAAAAGATAGATAAAATAGTTTCTCAAGAATCTTATTAACAACGGCTATGACTCAAGGTGTCCCTACCTATCACATTGATTCATACAAGTTGAATCAGAGTATTGCATTGATCATATGATTGAGAATTGACCCAATTGATTGAAAAGTCAACAAAAGTCAAATTACAGTCAAAATGTTGGAATTATGGTCAACAAATGTATTTTCCATCATTCTTCACAAAATCAAGCCAATTGGTCAAATAAAAGTCAAAGAATCAAGAAAATCATTAAAAAAAACCCTAATTTGGTGAAATTAGTATTTTTCATAAATTTTTCTAAATACCAAATCATGTGTTCATATAGCCACGTTTCAAGATCCATATCTCTCTCTTTGTTGGTTCAAATTGTGTGATCTTGGGCTCTAAAGATGGATGATCTTCCTTATTACAACTTTGTAGAAGGAATCATGATTAAAAGGGGTTTAGATCAAAAAGTTATAAGGATGAGAAGTTGATGGTTCATTAAGGTTTGAATGTTGAGTAGTTAGTGAAATTTTGATCCATTTCAATGTGACCAAATGACCAACTTTGGGCCTTGTTCTCATGTGATGCAAATCATTGTTTCAAGTTGAGCCCAACACAAAGTTGTTTAGCTTATTACAATATACATTTTTGTAGAATGAACCAATTCCATTTGATGTCTAGATCAAGAGATATAGAGGTTGAAAGGGAGTGATTCAATAAGCTTCAAATTTGGACACTTAGAGGAATTTCTGGAACATCTCAAGATGACCATATGCACGACTTTAAGACCATTTTTCATATGATTTCAAGCTTCATTTCAAAATGTGTTCAATTGTAAACTTGTTCAGCTTCTTACAATTTGCATATTGACACTAAGAACTCAAACTTTTGGCAAGAACCGTGGGAGTTGTAGAATAAGGAAGACCTGGTGCCAAACTTGTAAAGCCATCAACACTAAGCAAAATTTTTGGAAGTCATAGAGTCAGTTGGTGTAGCCAGCTTTGAGGACAAATTCCACAATGATCCAGCCATGTTTTCAAGATGGCCCCAACATGAAAATTGATCACCTCCTTTTGAGCTTTCATTTGATTCCAGGTTTGTAGCATGAGGAGCGATATAGTTCAAGACATGATTTGGTGAAGTAAGTTGCATGGCCATTATTGTAAAGGCATCATCTGGCCAAACTTTGACATCATGTAGCACTTTGGTGTATCACATGTTCATTAAGGCTTCAGCATGGCACGCCTATCACTCATTTACCTCATTTAACCACACAATTGTATGCTTGCATGCATAGTGGAAGAAGGTTGTTGAAAATAGAAGAACAAAAGATGTTATTTGGTAAAGTCATGAGCTAAGTTGGTATGTACATGATAGCAGCCATACTCCCTCCTACATTGAATGATAACCCAACAACAACATCACACCATAACACAGCTCTCATAAGCTAGCTCATGAATCACCTCATTCTTGATTTTTTTTTTCCTTCACTCCAAAACTGAACCAAAAAGCTTGAATCATTGAAAGCATGCGCCATATCAAATATATATTCATCACCATCTTTCAATTAGAGGGGGTTACTCATTCGGTTACAGATTCTATTACAAAACAGTAACAAACTCTTTCCTCTCATCTTCAACAAACTTTCTCTCTTCTCTCTCATCTTCAACAAAGCTCACTCTCATTCTCGGAACGAAAAAACACTGTCCTTCTCTTCATCATCTTCATCTTCAAGATTAGATCATAAGCTCTGAGTTTATTTCTCAGAGAGTTGAATTTTCTTGAGCTTCAGTCATCAACATCAAGATTCAAGAGGAAGATTGTAGAGTTTTCTGAAGATTTTTCATCTAAAACCTAAGCTTTACGAAAGCTTCACAAGGTAAGTTATCTTAATTTATCTCTCAGCATGCTAGATTCACCATGACGTAGGGCACTCATTGCATCTGGAAGCCTTGTGAATACACAGGCATTGAAGTTAGGCTCAACTGTAGTTTGTTAGCTTTAAATGTGATTTTCCATTTAAAGAACTTGTTTTCATGGGCAAATTTCTCCATGATAGAGTAGGTTACATTTAAAAACATGCATGCATTCGTAATCAGCATTAAATTTCGATGTGGAAAAGCCTTTTCTTTTTTGTTTATGGCATATTTCAAACCAGGCACCACTGTGAAGGGTGGCGGTCTCGCCGGAGATGGTGACTGAACCCTAAGTTCAGTTCACCATGTGTCATTTTTGCCCTAAGAGTGGCACTCGGTAATTGGTTGTGCGTATCACATTAATCCATTTATTTTCTTTCTTTCTTATTCATTTTAGTTTGTATGTATTTAATGAGTTTTTAAAATATAATCTGAGTAATCAAAATGATTAGGAAATAAAAATAGTGATCCACTAGTTTGTTTTGCTTGATTGACTGGACTTAAGTTTTTGGTGGACTGGGCTTAGCCATTATTTCCTATTTACAACCTAAGCGCAATTGGGCTTAAGCAGACATATAACTGATTTAGTTCAATCTGGAAATTATAGTTTACACCCCTTATTTTATTGAAGTAATTAATTCATACTGTAATACCATAGTAGAATCGACTGTTATACTAGCATTTATATTCGTAAATGTTGCGGTAAGCAAGAGTTGCCACCGACTTTTATTTTATCCAACAAAGGAAATAGTGAAAAGAACAGAAAAATATCTTTCGAGATTATTTCTGAATAAGGGTGTAGATTATGGAAAGGGAGGGTGTTAGCACCCTTTTCATCCGTAGTTATCTACGGGCTCTTAGATGCTAGCTCATTTGAAAATACCTTACGTTTGTGTGTTTGAAAAAGTATTTTGAAAAGAAGTCTTAGTGCGGCGAACTTTGTATTATTTCTCGTTTCGGCAAGAATGTATACAGAGTGTTTTTGTCTTTGAAAATATTTAGGAAAAAGTTTGTGTATTTGTGAAAATTTGTTTTTTTGATTGTTTTTATGAGCAAGCAACTAGGAGTTATCTACCTACTCAAAAGGTTTGTTCTTTTCCTCTTTTCCTTTAGACAATGGTATCCTACTATTAGTGAGTAGGTAGCCCTATCGTCAGATGTTTTGAGGGACTAGCAAGGGTCGTTGTACTGTCACAAAAGCATCTAATAAGAAACTTTAGTAATTACCCTAAGGTTTTAAGATCGTTTTATCGAGGCAACGTCGAAAGGGTCATCGAGGAACTTATGATCTTATAACCAAAGGGTCACTGCTAAAGTCTCCTACATTCGAGAGACGTGATTGTTTGTTTTTCCGAAGGCAACAAGTGGAGGCACCTTAGAGGTGCGTGTGTGCAAGTGTGTTATGTTTCAGTTATGTTTATCTTGAGTGTTAGGTTTTCTACCATTTTCTTTTAGTCTTTTCATACAAGCCTATTAGCATTCATCTAACAATTAACATATGTACAGAAAAATAAATTGCAGAATTTGAATCTACGCTATTACATGGCTTCGGGGAGGGGGAATTACAAATCAAAACGGGGAAAAGAAACGTAAATGGTCCTAATTAGACTATTACAAACCATAGTCAATTACATAATTTTGTGAAAATAATGCAAATAAAAATAAATGAACGTGCGGAGGAGAAAGAAAGAAAGATGTAAAGAACTCTAAAAGAAATCTAAGTGAAAAAATAAATATTTTTGTTGTTTTTAATTTTTGTTTAGAAAAATAATTAAATTATGAGAACCTAATTCTAATTAGTTAATTAATTTAAAAAGGTTATTTAATTATTGATCAAAATTAATTTAATTAATAAAAACTTAAATATATTATTTTTTGTGATTTTTTATGTTCATAAAAAGAAAAAAAAGGTTTAAAGAAAATCAAATAAATAAACAACAAAAAAAGAAAAAAAGAAAAGGGTCAGGCACTGCAAAAAGTAATTAGAGGGTGTGAAATAGCAAAAAATTCCCAGGCCCATTAGCAATAGGGCTCAGGCACCTGGAGATCCAGTGAGGAACGCTTCTTGGGGTTCATCATGGGGATGCGCCTTTGAGGCTTTGGATCTAGTCTGATGAAATATGGTGGTCAGGAACTGGAGGTGCATGATGCACACATTTGGTTCCACTCATACCTGATCTATAGATTCATATAAACTCAAACAAATGTTAGCATGCCATGAAATATGATTAAAAACAGAGATTCGGAATTTTCAACTTTACCAAACCGGAATTATCAAATGGGGGCGTTCTAGGCTTATGATGGACTGATCTTGGGCCTTGTTAAAAAACTCTTAGGGACTTCAAGAGGATGGCTCGAGGCTTGGTTTGAATCGAGAGAGGCTGGAACTTTGAGATATGACTTGCACTAATTCTTTGATTTTTTTGGAGAGTTTTTGGAGAGATTTTGCATGTAGAATTTTGTGTCTTGGCTTATGCTTTTGTTTTGTATTTATAGAGGGGTGGTATGGTGAGTAAACATGGCAAGAATCTACATATAATATCCCCCTTTCAAAACAATATCAAACATATTAAAATACTTTCAAAATTGTGAAAAACTTTCCCTTCTTGAGATGCAATTAACCTGGTCTTTTTCCTCATGTCTTGCACAAATTCTAAGGCCCAATATCAACCCAAATCGTTAGCCCATGTGTCCATACTTTTTATTTATTATTTTATGCAATTTATTTTGTGTTTATTTGAATAAAAACAAAATAAATATGAATAAAATATAGAAAAAAATGCAAAGCAATGTTAGATTGAATTTATGGGTCCTTGAGTAATTCATAAACATATTTGAATCCCACAAAATAGGTCTATGAACTTAAAAATGCATTTTTGCTCAAAGTTGACTTTTTTTGCATTTTGCCCAATTTGTACTAGTCATAACTTGCTCAATTTTTATCTTTTGGAGATGGTCTTAGGATTTTTATAAATATCAAGATGTCCCTTACAATCTCTATGTTGACCATTTTTGCATTTGGAGAAATAATCTTGATGTAACTTGCCTTGACAAAGAAATTTTTTTTTGTTGACTTTCAAAAAGACCTATAATGTATTGGCTCATATCTTTCCAATCATGAATTTTTTGAACTTGAGGACGAATGAAAAGTTGCAGGGAATTTGAATTTATTCACAATGAGCTTTGGTTGGGGCAAAATGGATGAAGCATGTGAAAGTTATGCTTGGTCAAAGTTCAGTTGACTTTTCCTAGGAAACCCTAATTTTTCACTTTTGGATTCTTGATGATTTGAGAGCATTCCTTGAGGAATCGTGATCAACCCTTTATCAAATGATGGATATCACTTCAAAATGTTGATGTTGACAAAAAATATTGAAGTTTGACTGTATGTTGACCATAGTTGACTTTTTGACCAATACAGTTGACTTTCAAACATTTGAGCCATCTTCAACAAACTTTCTCCCTTCTCTCTCATCTTTAACAAAGCTCACTCTCATTCTTGGAATGAAAAAGCATACTCCTTCTCTTCATAATCTTCATCTTCAAGATTCAATCATAAGCGCTGAGTTTATTTCTCAGAGAGTTGAATTTTCTTGAGCTTCAGTCATCAGCATCAAGATTCAAGAGGAAGATTGTAGAGTTTTTTTGAAGATTTTGCATCTAAAACCTAAGCTTTATGAAAGCTTCACAAGGTAAGTTGTCTAAATTTATCTCCCAACATGTTAGATTCACCATGACGTAGGGCACTCATTGCATCTTGAAGCCTTGTGAATACACAGGCATTGGAGTTAGGCTCAATTGTAGTTTGTTAGCTTTAAATGTGATTTTCCGTTTAAAGATCTTGTTTTCATGGGAAATTTTCTCCATGATAGAGTAGGTTACATGTAAAAACATGCCTACATTCATAATCGACATTTAATTTCGATGTGGAAAAGCCTTTTCTTTTTCGATTATGGCATCTTTCAAACCAGACACCACCTTGAAGGGTGGAGGTCTCGTTGGAGATGGTGACTGAACCCTAGGTTCAGTTCACCATGTGTCATTTTTGCCTTAAGCGAGGCACTCGGTAATTGGTCATGCGTATCTCATTAATCCATTTCTTTTTTTATTTTTTATTCATTTTTGTTTGTATGTATTTAATGACTTTGTTAAATATAATCTGAGTAATCAAAATGATTAGGAAATAAGAATAATGATCCACTAGTTTGTTTTGCTTGATTGACAAGACTTAATTTTTTGGTGGACTGGGCTTAGCCATTATTTCCTTTTTACACCCTAAGCGTAATTGGGCTTAACCAGACATATAACTGATTTAGTTCAATCTGGAAATTATAGTTTACACCCCTTGTTTTGTTGAAGTAATTAATGCATACTGTAATATGGTGGCAGGACCGACTGTTATATTGGTTTTGCATATTTATTCACAAATGTTACGGTAAGCAAGAGTCGCCACCAACTTTTCTTTTATCCAACAAAGGAAAGGGTGAAAAGAACAGAAAAATACCTTTCGAGATTATTTCTGCGTAAGGGGGATAGATTATGGAAAGGAAAGGTGTTAGCACATTTTCCATCCGTAGTTATATACGAGCTCTTAGATGCTAGCTCATTTGAAAATACCTCGTGTTTGTGTGTTTGAAAAAGTATTTTGAAAATACGCCTTAGTGCGGCGAACTTTGTATTGTTTCTCATTTCGGCAAGAACGTATACAAAGTGTTTTTGTCTTTGAAAATATTTAGGAAAAAGTTTGTGTATGTGTGAAAAATTATTTTTTTGATTGTTTTTATGAGCAAGAAACTAGGAGTTATCTACCTACTCAAAAGGTTTGTTTTTTTCCTCTTTTCCTTTAGACAGAGCTATCCTACTATTAGTGAGTAGGTAGCCCTATCGTCGGATGTTTTGAGGGACTAGCAAAGGTCGTTGTACTGTCACAAAAGCGTCTAATAAGAAACTTTAGTAATTACCCTAAGATTTTTATATCGTTTTATCGAGGCAACGTCGAAAGGGTCATCAAGGGACTTATGATCTTATAACCAAAGGTTCACTGCTAAAGTCTCCTACATTCGAGAGACGTGATTGTTTGTTTTTCCGAAGGCAACAAGTGGAGGCACCTTAGAGGTGCGTGTGTGCAAGTGTGTTGTGTTTCAGTTATGTTTATCTTGAGTGTTAGGTTTTTTACCATTTGCTTTTAGTCTTTTCATACAAGCCTATTAGCATTCATCTAACAATTAACATATGTACAGAAAAATAAATTGCAGAATTTGAATCTACGCTATTACATGGCTTCGGGGAGGGGGAATTACAAACCAAAACGGGAAAAAAACGTAAATGGTCCTAATTAGACTATTACAATCCATAGTCAATTACATAATTTTGTGAAAATAATGCAAATAAAAATAAATGAACGCGCGGATGAGAAAGAAAGAAAGATGTAAAGAACTCTAAAAAAAAATCTAAGTGAAAAAAGAAATATTTTTGTTGTTTTTAATTTTTGTTTAGAAAAATAATTAAATTATGAGAACCTAATTCTAATTAGTTAATTAATTAAAAAAAAAGGTTATTAAATTATTGATCAAAATTAATTTAATTAATAAAAACTTAAATATATTATTTTTTGTGATTTTTTATGTTCATAAAAAGAAAAAAAAAGGTTTAAAGAAAATCAAATAAATAAACAACAAAAAAAGAAAAAAAGAAAAGGGCCAGGCACTGCAAATAGTAGTTAGAGGGTGTGAAATAGCAAAAAATTCTCAGGCCCATTAGCAATAGGGCTCAGGCGCCTGGAGATCCAGTGAGGGACGCTTCTTGGGGTTCATCATGGGGATGCACCTTTGAGGCTTTGGATCTAGTCTAATGAAATCTGGTGGTCAGGAACTGGAGGTGCATGATGCACACATTTGGTCCCACTCATACCTGATCTATAGAGTCATATAAACTCAAACAAATGTTAGCATGCCAGGAAATATGATTAAAAACAGAGATTCGGAATTTTAAACTTTACCAAACCGGAATTATCAAATGGGGGCGTTCTAGGCTTATGATGGACTGATGTTGGGCCTTGTTAAAAAACTCTTGGGGACTTCAAGAGGATGGCTCGAGGCTTGGTTTGAATCGAGAGAGGCTGGAACTTTGAGATATGACTTGCACCAATTCTTTGATTTTTTTGGAGAGTTTTTGGAGAGCTTTTGGAGAGATTTTGCATGTAGAATTTCGTATCTTGGCTTATGCTTTTGTTTTGTATTTATAGAGGGATGGTATGGTGAGTAAACATGGCAAGAATCTACACATAATATCCCCCTTTCAAAACAATATCAAAATATTAAAATACTTCCAAAATTGTGAAAAACTTTCCCTTCTTGAGATGCAATTAACCTGGTCTTTTTCCTCATGCCTTGCACGAATTCTAAGGCCCAATATCAACCCAAATCATCAGCCCATGTGTCCATACTTTTTATTTATTATTTTATGCAATTTATTTTGTGTTTATTTGAATAAAAACAAAATAAATATGAATAAAATAGAGAAAAAATGCAAAGCAATGTGAGAGTGAATTTAGGGGTCCTTGAGTAATTCATAAACATATTTGAATCCCAAAAAATAGGTCTATGAATTTAAAAATGCATTTTTGCTCAAAGTTGACTTTTTTTGCATTTTGCCCAATTTGTACTAGTCATAACTTGCTCAATTTTTATCTTTTGGAGATGATCTTAGACTTTTTAGAAATCTCAAGATGTCCCTTACAATCTCTGTGTTGACCATTTTTGCATTTGGAGAAATCATCTTGATGTAACTTTCCTTGACAAAATTTTTTTTTTTTTGACTTTCTAAAAGACCTATAATGATTGGCTCATATATTTCCAATCATGCATTTTTTTAAACATGAGGACGGATGAAAAGTTGTAGGGAATTTAATTTTCTTCATAATGAGCTTTGATTGGGGCAAAATGGATGAAGCATGTGAAAGTTATGCTTGGTCAAAGTTGAGTTGACTTTTCCTAGGAAACCATAATTTTGCACTTTTGGATTCTTGATGATTTGAGAGCATTCCTTGAAGAATCGTGATCAACCATTTATCAAATGATGGATATCACTTCAAAATGTTGATGTTGACAAAAAATATTGAAGTTTGATTGTATATTGACCATAGTTGACTTTTTGACCAATACAGTTGATTTTCAAACATTTGAGTCATCTTCAATAAACTTTCTCTCTTCTCTCTCATATTTAACAAAGCTCACTCTCATTCTTGGAATGAAAAAGCATACTCCTTCTCTTCATAATCTTCATCTTCAAGATTCAATCATAAGCGCTGAGTTTATTTCTCAGAGAGTTGAATTTTCTTAAGCTTCAGTCATCAGCATCAAGATTCAAGAGGAAGATTGTAGAGTTTTCTGAAGATTTTGCATCTAAAACCTAAGCTTTATGAAAGCTTCACAAGGTAAGTTGTATGAATTTATCTCCCAACATGTTAGATTCACCATGACGTAGGGCACTCATTGCATCTAGAAGCCTTGTGAATACACAGGCATTGGAGTTAGGCTCAATTGTAGTTTGTTAGCTTTAAATGTGATTTTCCGTTTAAAGATCTTGTTTTCATGGGAAAATTTCTCCATGATAGAGTAGGTTACATGTAAAAACATGCCTACATTCGTAATCAACATTTAATTTTGACGTGGAATAGCCTTTTCTTTTTCGTTTATGTAATCTTTCAAACCAGACACCACCGTGAAGGGTGGCGGTCTCGTTGGAGATGGTGACTGAACCCTAAGTTCAGTTCACCATGTGTCATTTTTGCCTTAAGTGAGACACTCAGTAATTGTTCATGCGTATCTCATTAATCCATTTCTTTTTTTTCTTTTTTATTCATTTTCGTTTGTATGTATTTAATTACTTTGTTAAATATAATCTAAGTAATCAAAATGATTAGGAAATAAGAATAATGATCCACTAGTTTGTTTTGCTTGATTGACTATACTTAAGTTTTTGGTGGACTGGGCTTAGCCATTATTTCCTTTTTACACCCTAAGCGCAATTGGGCTTAACCAGACATATAACTGATTTAGTTCAATCTGGAAGTTATAGTTTACACCCCTTATTTTGTTGAAGTAATTAATGCATACTGTAATATGGTGGTAGAACCGACTGTTATATTGGTTTTGCGTTTGTATTCACAAATGTTACGGTAAGCAAGAGTCGCCACCAACTTTTCTTTTATCCAACAAAGGAAAGGGTGAAAAGAACAGAAAAATACCTTTCGAGATTATTTCTACGTAAGGGGGGTAGATTATGGAAAGGGAAGGTGTTAGCACCTTTTCCATCCGTAGTTATATACGGGCTCTTAGATTCTAGTTCATTTGAAAATACCTTGTGTTTGTGTGTTTGAAAAATTATTTTGAAAATACGCCTTAGTGCGGAGAACTTTGTATTGTTTCTCGTTTCGGCAAGAACGTATACAAAATGTTTTTGTCTTTGAAAATATTTAGGAAAAAGTTTTGTATGTGTGAAAATTTATTTTTTTGATTGTTTTTATGAGCAAGAAACTAGGAGTTATCTACCTACTCGAAAGGTTTGTTATTTTCCTCTTTTCCTTTAGACAGTGCTATCCTACTATTAGTGAGTAGGTAGCCCTATCGTCGGATGTTTTGAGGGACTAGCAAGGGTCATCGTTCAGTCACAAAAGCATCTAGTAAGAAACTTTAGCAATTACCCTAAGGTTTTAAGATTGTGTTATCGAGGCAATGTAGAAAAGGTCATCGAGGGACTTATGATCTTATAACCAAAGGGTCACTGCTAATGTCTCCTACATTCAAGAGTCGCGATTGTTTGTTTTTTCGAAGGCAACAAGTGGAGGTACCTTAGAGGTGCGCGTATGCGAGTGTGTTGTGTTTCAGTTATGTTTATCTTGAGTGTTAAGTTTGCTAACGTTTGCTTTTAGTCTTTTCATACAAGCCTATTAGCATTCATCTAACAATTAACATATGTACAGAAAAATAAATTGCGGAATTTGAATCTACGCTATTACATGGCTTCGGGGAGGGGGAATTACAAACAAAAATGGGGAACAGAAACGTAAATGGTCCTAATTAAACTATTACAATCCATAGGAAATTACATAATTTTGTGAAAATAATGAAAATAAAAATAAATGAACGCGCGGAGGAGAAAGAAAGAAAGATGTAAAGAACTCTAAAAAAAAATCTAAGTGAAAAAAGAAATATTTTTGTTGTTTTTAATTTTTGTTTAGAAAAATAATTAAATTATGAGAACCTAATTCTAATTAGTTAATTAATTAAAAAAGGTGATTAAGTGATTGATCAAAATTAATTTAATTAATAAAAACTAAAATATAGTATTTTTTGTGATTTTCTGATTTTTTATGTTCGTAAAAAGAAAAAAAAAGGTTTAAAGAAAATTAAATAAGTAAACAACAAAAAAAGAAGAAAAAAATGGGTCTAGCACTGCAAAAAGTAGTTAGAGGGTGTGAAATAGTAAAAAATTCACAGGCCCATTAGCAATAGCGCCCAGGCGCCTGGAGATCCAGTGAGGGACGCTTCTTGGGGTTCATCATGGGGATGCACCTTTGAGGCTTTGGATCTAGCCTGATGAAATCTGGTGGTCAGTAAATGGAGGTGCATGATGCACACATTTGGTCCCACTCATACCTGATCTATAGATTCATATAAACTCAAACAAATGTTAGCATGCCATAAAATATGATTAAAATCAGAGATTCAAAATTCTAAACTTTACCAAATCGGTGTTATCAAATGGGGGTGTTCTAGGCTTGTGATGGACTGATCTTAGGCCTTGTAAAAAAACTCCTGGGGACTTCAAGAGGATGGCTCGAGGCTTGGTTTCAATCGAGAAAGGCTGGAACTTTGAGATATGACTTGCACCAATTCTTTGATTTTTTTGGAGCTTTTTGGAGAAATTTTGGAGAGCTTTTTTGGAGAGATTTTGCATGAGAATTTCGTGGCCTTGGCTTATGCTTTTGTTTTGTATTTATAGAGGGATGGTATGGTTAGTAAACATGGAAAGAATCCACACATAATAGCCCCCTTTCAAAGCAATATCAAACATATTAAAATACTTCTAAATTTGTGAAAAACTTGCCCTTCTTGAGATGCAATTAAACTGGTCTTTTCCCTCACGTGTTGCACGAATTCTAAGGCCCAATAACAACCCAAATCATCATCCCATGTGTCTATACTTTTTATTTATTATTTTATGCAATTTATTTTGTGTTTATTTGAATAAAAATAAAATAAATATGAATAAAATAGAGAAAAAATGAAAAGCAAGGTGAGAGTGAATTTAGGGGTCCTTGAGTAATTCATGAACATATTTGAATCCCACAAAATAGGTCTATGAACTTAATAATGTATTTTTGCTCAAAGTTGACTTTTTTGCATTTTTGCCTAATTTGTACTAGTCATAACTTGCTCAATTTTTATCTTTTGGAGATGATCTTGGACTTTTTAGAAATCTCAAGATGTCCCTTACAATATCTATCTTGACCATTTTTTCATTTGGAGAAATTATATTGATGTAACTTGCCTTGACAAAAAATGCCTTTTTGTTGACTTTCAAAAAGACCTATAATGTATTGGCTCATATCTTTCCAATGATGCTTTTTTTGAACTTGAAGAAAAAATAAAAGTTGTAGGGAATTTAATTTTATTCATAATGAGCTTTGGTTGGGGCAAAATGGATGAAGCATGTGAAAGTTATGCTTGGTCAAAGTTCAATTGACTTTTCCTAGGAAACCCTAATTTTGCACTTTTGGATTCTTGATGATTTGAGAGCATTCCTTGAGGAATCGTGATTAACCCTTTATAAAATGATGGATATCACTTCAAAATGTTGATGTTGACCAGAAATATTGAAGTTTGACTTTATGTTGACTATAGTTGACTTTTTGACCAATACAGATGATTTTCAAACATTTGAGCCATCTTCAACAAACTTTCTCTCTTCTCTCTCATCTTCAACAAAGCTCACTCTCATTCTCAGAACGAAAAAGCACAGTCCTTCTCTTCATCATCTTCATATTCAAGATTCAATCATAAGCTCTGAGTTTATTTATCAGAGAGTTAAATTTTCTTGAGCTTCAGTCTTCAGCATCAAGATTCAAGAGGAAGATTGTTAAGTTTTTTGAAGATTTTTCATCTAAAACCTAAGCTTTAAGAAAGCTTCACAAGGTAAGTTGTTTGAATTTATCTCTCAGCATGCTAGATTCACCATGACGTAGGGCACTCATTACATCTGGAAGCCTTATGAATACCCAGGTGTGATGCGGTGGGAGAACTGACTTGAGGTTTTGCGTTTTATCACAAATGTCGCGATTAGCAAGAGTCGCCACCGACTTTTCTTTTATCCAAAAGGAAAGGTGAAAAAGCACAGGAAATACCTTTGAGATGTTTTCTTTAGTTCGGGGGGTAGATTATGAAAAGGGAAGGTGCTAGCACCCTTTTCATCCATGGTTTTCCATGGGCTCTTAGTTACTTTCTTAGATCACTTGCTTTGGTTTGTTTAAAATGATGTTTGGTGTGGTTTTGAAAGTATTTTGTAAAAGAGGCCTTTGTTTAGGCAATATTTGTAATGATTCTCGTTCGTAAGAATGTATACAAAGATGTTTATCTTTTAAAAATGTTTTCAATGTTTGTAAGGTGTTTTATCAATGTGTATGTGTTTGTTTTGAAAATAGCAAGGATTTTGTTTGAAATGGAGCAAGTAACTTAGAAGCTATCTACCTACTCAAATGTCTTTCTTATTCATTTTTTATTCCTTTGACATTGTTGTCTTACCATTGATTTGGTAAGCAACCCTATCTTTGGATGTAAATGGGACGGGCGTGGGTCAACGTATAGCCATGATAGCAATGTTGCAAAGTATCTTAGCATTTTTTGAGGGACCAAGATCATTTTGTTTAGGCAACTTTTGAATAGCGTCATCGAGGGGCTATGATCTTATATTTGTTTTGTTTTTCCAAGATACTTCGCATGTGTAACATGGCCATTTTTGTTTTAGGAAACCAAGTGGGAGAAACCCTAAGGGTGCTTGTGTGCAAATTGTATCATTTTCATGCTTTTGATCTTGCATTTAGGGTTTTCTATTTGTTTTGTTTCATTCTTGTCATACAAACCCTAATTACTAATCATGGCATATGAAAGCAATACATTGCGTATTGTAAATATACTAAGCTATTACAACAATTTTATGGGAGGGGGGAATACAAGTTTTAATGGGGATTTGCACAAATATAAAACTAAATACGTTATTACAACCAAATCGAACTTGCGCGAATTAAGGTAAATATAAAACAATATTTAAAATGTAATGCAATATGTATGTAAATGTAAAGAGATTTTTGATGTCTTATTTTTTGTGTAAAAGAATATTGATTTAAACCTAAAAATATAAGAAAAGAATATTTAATTTTTGAAAGGGGTTAAACCCTAATTTTCATTTAAAAGAAAATAATGTTTCTATATTATTATTTTGTGCATTTTTTGTATAAAAAATAAAAAATAATATTGTATATAAATATTAAAAATTAAATATGTGCAAAGAATAAGTATTTGTAAATAGGAAATGTAAAATAAAAATATTAAGTATATTTAATTATATTTATGAGTTTATTAAAAAAAAAATTATATGCTATCAAAATAAATTAAATTTTTATGTGAGAAATGATAAAAAAATAAAATAATAGTGTAAAAATAATTAAGTTATTTTTTATGATTTTTTTATCATTAAATAAAATAAATAAAAGTATTAAATATAAAAATGAAAAAAAAAATATATGAAAGAGTTAGCAGGGGGTGTAATAGCAAAACAGTGGTAGTGCTTAGCAAAAACAAAAAAGGCCCAAGAAGCAAAAAAGCCCAAACAACTTCGTCCTTATCCTGTCTTCCTCTTCCTCACGCCTTTGCCAACTCAACCTGTAACTTCCTCATGCTTGCATAAAAATGAAAACTTATAACATGAAAAATATAGCATTTGAGCTCACGATTCCAACCATATAAATTTATGTAATCTAACTATCAAAGATCAAAGAGAATTTTGAAATCCCTAAATCGTGACCTAAAATTTTCAGAGATTTCAAACTCCAAATTCTCTTAGCACAAGTAATATAAATGCAATATAATGAAATGTACAGCTTCGTTATGATGAGAACTACATTTTTTATTCACAAATCGTGGCTTGATGTTGCCTGTATAAGGAGATAGAGTTTGAAAAAACACCTCCTTCAGTTAGAATCGTGTATGAAAATGTAGGGACTTTAATGGAGGCCTGATGATTGCTTGAGCTTCCTTGAGCTTCCCCGAATCTATTCCAACTCTTACCTTGCTCTGAAAGTGGCTAGAACTCCCTGACCAAGTCCAACTGCAAGCTTTAAAGTTAACAATGGCAGGTGGTGAAACAGAGGTTACAGAACAAGGATGATGGTTTGGATTGACTAGGTATCAAGTATGTAAGATGTTTGGATAAGTTAAACACAAAACGCACGAGCCAAATGAGAGTTGGATGAGTTTGTGCAGAAATTGTATGTTTGGGTAGTTTTTTGGTGTTTTTCAGTTTTAGAGAGTTTTAGGTCCTTTCCAAGCGTGTTATGTGTTTTACATTGTTTGCATATTAGTATAGAAATGATCTAAAGTCATATCTCTATCAGTTGTACAAGCCCTAGCCTTTTTGCAACTTTTCTTGTACTTGAAGCAAAGTGACAAGACAAAACCCACATGCTTGTACCAGCTTGCTTTAGGGTTGGTATGAGTTTGTACAAGTTGCTTGAGACCTGTGTGGTTTGTATGCATTAAGGGGATAGGTTCAATGCTCAAGATCACAAAGTTTGCAAAAGTTCCCCTTTATGAAAATGGCAATGGAGCCTTTTTTCCATAAGTGGAATTTTCAATTGGATAAAGGTTCAAAAGCAAGGATAAAGGCTTTGTCAATTGAGTATGCATTTAATTAAGGAGTGTGTAGCAAGTTTAGGACCTGTAAAGCATGAAATAGCCAACATAGGTTTGGTTTGCAACATGGTTCTTCATGAAAATGGCTTGAACAAAAAGTGAGAAAATGCCAACTTCCTCTCTTCGATTCTCCCTACTCAAAAATGATCTTGGAGAGTTCTTGGACATTTTGTAAATCTTGAAATGTGCTCTATAATACATATTTGAAATGAATTTTTAGATACCTCTTGGAACTAGGTGAAAACTTGCCATGAAGTTGGGTCCAAAACCTGCCTAAATTAGGGCAAAATTTCACTAAGTTAAAAAGTTTATGACCATGTATTCACAAATTTATAACTTGAGATCCAAACATCTTTAGGGAAACATTTGTGAATAAAAGTTGTAGATTTCATGGAGATCTACAACTTTCATTTTGGGAAGTTTCCTTGAATCATTAGGAATCATGGTGTAAAAGTGGTGTAAAGTTGAGAAAAAATAAGAAAAATTTTATACTTAGAAAAATTCTAAGTTATAAAAATTTTCAAATTCAAAACCCTAATTTTCAAATTTGGTTTTCTTGATCAACAAGTTTCACATTTTGACATATCTTAATGAATTATGACCCTTGGCACTTGATTTTGACCAAAAAGTCAAAGTCTGACTTTTCAGTGTACAGTTAACTTTTAATCAGTTGATTGCAAATTTCATCTGTCAATCCAATGAACTTGAGATGTTTTGAACCATGTAATTGAGTCAAGATGATGCCATTGAATCCTTGAAATCATTCTTGAACTCAATTGGTCATTGGCTAGGTTAAAAATCAGAAATTGCCCTTTCTCAGTCAAAACCCTAATTTTGACCATTTTGCCCTTTTGATGATTTGATCAAATTTCTTGAAGAGTTGTGATCCAAACTTGATCAAACGGTACATATGAGTCTAAAATGTTAATGTGGATCAAAAATTATGAAGTTTGACTGTAAATTGGCCATGGTTGACTTTTTCCCCAATACAGTTGATTTTTAGGTCAACTGTCCAATTGACTGATCAAAAATGTGGTTCAAGGCTTGAAACTTATCATGAGCAATCTTAGGGGTCCAAAATGATGTATGAAAGTCTCATGAAGCATTGGTGGTCCAAAAATCCTTGTGCAAACTCAAATCCTAATTTTGGGTTATCGGTGCAAGATGAGATGTCTTGAGCTGACCAAACCCTAATCTTGTCTTGAGTCAAAGAAGTCTTGTGAGAAAAGTCTTGATAAATGAGAGGGCAAATTTTGGGGTACAACAGCTGCCCCTGTTCAATCTTCTTGAACCTGAAAAGTTATATTGGCGAGCTTTGTCGTTCTTGACTCGTAGGTAAAAGATGATTGGACACTAGAGTGCCCGTAAATTTGCACTCGACAAAGTGTAGTTGAGGAAATGGGATTAAAGATGCCATTTGGAGAGGTGATAGAATCTTGTTGGAGATGGGTTTGTAGATTCCATCCAAGAATGTTTGTTGAATTGTAAGTTGTAAGTCAGAAGAATAAGTATCAGAATGGTGTCCGTATCTATAACGTATCTGAGCTGTATCTGGGGACTGAATCTGTATGAGCAACAAAATAGCATCCATGTCTGGAGCGCATCCGATATGTATCTGAACTTGAATCTGAATGAGCAATAGAATGGCTTCCGTGTCTGGAGCGTATCTGGACTGTATCATGAACTTGAAATCTGAATAAGTGTCAGAATGGCATCTGTATTTGGAGCGTATCTGAAAGTTGAAATCTGAATAAGTAACAGAATGGCAACCATATCTGGAGTGTATCTGTATTGTATCTAAAAGATGGATCTGAATGAGTAACAGAACGGCAACCGTGTCTGGAGCGTATCTGAATTGTATCTAGATTGCATATTGTTAATGGTAGCTTGTTAATCTTATCCTGAAAAGGGTAAAATGTTAGCTGAAACACAAAGTTATGTTGCATGAAATGTATGATGCAATATATGTGTTTTATCAATGTTTATGATATGTGGATGTAATGTATGCGCATGTAAGTTGATTTTCCGTATTGCTGAGGAAAATAAATCCTTGACTGATTCTGAGAATATATGGATGCTTCATGTCTTGAAGTTGACAAAATTTTCGTTGTAAGAGTAATGCCATGTACTGCTTGAGGAATCTGCTTGGGGGATCCAGAGAATTTTGATGACTTCTACTGGGAGTTAATACTGGGAATCTTCGTTCTGTCGGGGAGCAATGAAAACTCTGTGGGGAAAAAGCTTATTCCTGTTTGGGAAAAAGTTTAGGAGTTTCGGTCGTCTTCCACTCTAACAGGGAGTTATCCTAGGTCGGGGAGAAACAGAAGTTAGCTATTGTCCAGTTGGTTTTCAGGCTTCAGGACAACTTGTTGGGGAATTTGGAGAAACTGGATGGTTTCCATCGGGGATTAATAGTTTGAAGTTTTAGCTCCGTTGGGGATCTAAATGACGTACTGTAGAGATTGCTGATGGAATAGCCTAAAGACATTTTCCTATTCTTTCAACCTGTCAGTAATTGTTCTTTTCCATTTTGTTTATTTGTAAACAGTAACTATGTTCAAATGCATATGTTCATTAATGAATCATTGGACGTTTTTGCAAATAAAACACACGTGTAAAAGGAAAGGATAAATAGTTTTCTGTACTTTAAAGAGATATATTTGTATTCACTTTGAATAAGTATTTTGTACAAAAGAAACAGACATCCTAGTAAGAGGATGGTGTCATAAAAGTAAGAAAAATTTACACAAAGAAAGACAGTTATGTGTGATAATCTCATGGGGTTCCCATTCCGCTATAGCCTCTGTATCTTTGAATATCTCATCGATTTGTTGCTTCGTCCGAAGATGATTGAATTGATCAGAAGCTCCGAGTTTGTCAGTGAAGAGATTGTCCTCAAAGTGATCCGACGAGACATAGTCATACGCTTTAATTCCCTAACTTTTGACTGGACCGCCCTTTCGGGTTTTCAATCCACCGGGAAACCCTTTTTTGCCCAAGTCTCCCTTTCGGGTTTTCAACTTGCCAGGTGTATAATTTTTTTTATATTTTATCCCTAATTTTTTCCCAAACCTTTATGGTTCGCCGGGATGCCCTTGTTTTGCCTAGGTGTGTCAACCTAGCGGGTCTTTTATGCGTAGTATCTTTTGACTATGTCCGTGTTCGCAGGGTGTGGCAAGTCATCGCCTTCCATGGTGGTTAAGATCATTGCCCCATCGGAAAAGATGTTCTTGATTACAAATGGTCCTTCATAGGTAGAAGTCCATTTGCCCCTGGGATCACCTTGTGGCAAGATGATGCGCTTGATTACCAGATCTCCAACTTGATATACTTGGCGTCTGACTTTCTTGTTGAAAGCCTTGATCATCCGTTTTTTATACATATGACCATGGCAAACAACAGTAAGTCTCTTTTCATCAATTAAGTTCAGTTGATCAAGTCGGGTCTGGATCCAATCGTCCTCACTCAAACCTGCATCTTTCATAATTCTCAAGGAGGAGATTTGAACCTTGATAGGCAAAACAACCTCCATGCCATAAACCAAAGAATAGGGTGTTGCCCCAGTTGATGTGCGAGCCGTGGTACGGTACCCGTGGAGAGCAAACGGTAGCATTTCATGCCAGTCCTTGTAGGTGACTGTCATTTTCTGTATGATCTTTTTAATGTTTTTATTAGCAGCTTCGACTGCACCATTCATCTTTGGCCGATAGAGGGATGAATTGTGATGTTGAATCTTGAACTGCTCGCACAAGGCGGTGATCATAGTATTGTTAAGGTTCGTACATTTATCAGTGATAATCCTTTCTGGTATACCGTACCGGCAAATAAGATTCTGCTTGATGAAGCGGGCAACAACATTCTTAGGAACGAATGTGAAGGAAGCTGCTTCGACCCACTTTGTGAAATAATCAATGGCCACTAGAATGAAACGGTGTCCATTGGAGGCTGTAGGCTTGATCTCCCCAATCATATCAGTTCCCCACATAGCAAAGGGCCAAGGAGCTGTTAAGACATTTAGAGGAACCGGAGGCACGTGCACCTTGTCTGCGTAGATTTGACATTTATGACAGGTCCGGGAGTGTTGATAGCAGTCTGCTTCCATGGTAAACCAATAATAGCCTTCCCATAGGATTTTCTTCGCCATTGTATGCCCACTAGAGTGAGTGCCGAAAGTACCTTCATGTAATTCAGCCATGATCTTTTCAGCTTCAATCTTATCCATATAATGGAGCAGAATAGAATCATGATTACGTTTGTACAGGATGCCATTACTTAGGAAGAACTTAGCGGAGAACCTCCTTAGGAACTTTTTATCATTGATTCAAGTTCCTTTTGTATATTCTTGAGCCTCGAGATACCTTTTGACTTCATGAAACCAAGGCTGGTCCACTATTTCTTTAGTATTAATCTCGTGACAGTGTGCTGGTTCGTCCATTTGTTCAATGGTGATCTGGGGAGCCTCGTTATCCCAATTAAGTTTAAACATAGATGACATTGTGGCTAGAGCATCTGCTAGCTGATTTTCTTCTCGCGGGAAATGCTCGAAGGTAATCTGCTCGAAATGTGGTAACAATGTCAAAACATGTTCTTTGTAAGGGATAAGGTTTGGATGCTTAGTGTCTCATTCTCCTTTGATCTGACTGATGACCAAAGCTGAATCTCCAAACACATCTAAAGATTTGATTCCCAAGACTATGGCATCCTTGAGACCAAAGATGCATGCTTCGTATTTCGCCATGTTGTTCGTATAGTTGAAGCAAAGTCTGGCAGTAAAGGGAGTATGGCACCCTTTCGGAGATATGAGTACAACGCCAATACCATTACCAAGTTCATTGGATGCCCCATCAAAGAACATGGTCCATCGGGATCCTTGTTCAGGTCCGTCATATGGCCTGATTTCTTCACAGTTGTCTAATGTCATGATGTCATCGTCAGGGAATTCAAACTTCATGGACTGATAATCTTCTACAGCTTGATGGGCAAGATGATCAGCTAGCACACTGCCCTTTATAGCTTTCTGGGTAGTGTACTTTATGTCATATTCTGTTAGGATCATCTGCCATCTAGCTATCCTCCCAGACAGAGCAGGCTTTTCGAAGATGTACTTTATCGGATCCATCTTAGATATCAACAAAGTAGTATGAGTCAACATATACTGTCTTAGCCGGCGAGCAGCCCATACCAGAGCACAACAAGTTTTCTCGAGCAGTGAATATCTGGTTTCACAGTCGGTAAACTTTTTGCTCAGGTAATAAATAACATGCTCTTTTTGGCCAGACTAGTCATGCTGCCCCAATACACACCCCATTGAGTTCTCTAAAACGGTCAGATACATGATCAGGGGTCTTCCCTCGACTGGTGGCATTAAAACAGGAGGCTCTTGTAAATACTCTTTGATTTTATCGAAAGCAATCTGACATTCATCATTCCATCTGACTACTTGATCTTTCTTCAACAATTTGAAGATTGGTTCACAAGTAGATGTTAGGTGAGAAATGAATCTAGCCATATTGTTCAGGCGTCCCAAGAATCCTCTGACTTCCTTCTCAGTATGAGGAGCAGGCATTTCTTGTATCGCTTTGACCTTGGCAGGATCAACTTCGATGCCTTTTTTTGCTGACAATGAAACCTAAGAGTTTACCGGACCGAACTTCGAATGTGCACTTGTTTGGATTCAACCTTAATTTGTACTACTTCAATCTCACAAACAGCTTTTGCAAGTGATCAAGGTGCTCCTCTTCAGTTTGTGATCGGGTTATCATGTCATCTATGTAGACCTCTATCTCATGATGTATCATATCATGAAATAAAGCTATCATGGCACGTTGATAGGTTGCCCCGACATTCTTCAGTCCGAATGGTATCACTTTGTAGCAGAACGTGCCCCACTGTGTGACAAATGTAGTTTTCTCCATGTCCTCAGGGGCCATTTTGATCTGGTTATATCCTGAGAATTCGTCCATGAAGGAAAATACTTTGTGTTGGGCCGTATTATCAACCAGGATGTTGATGTGTGGAAGTGGAAAATCATCTTTAGGGATGGCCCTGTTTAAATCTCTATAATCCATGCACATTCTCACTTTACCGTCCTTTTTAGGCACGGGAACAATGTTGGCAACCCATTGAGGATAGGAAGTGACAGCCAGAAATCTAGCATTGAACTGCTTCATAACTTCTGCTTTGATCTTCTCTGACATGTCAGGTCTCATGCGGCGGACTTTTTGTTTCACTGGTGGACAGTCTTCTCTTGTGGGTAGACAGTGTACCACAATGTCTTTATCGATTCCCGGCATGTCCTCGTATGACCAGGCAAAGATCTCAACATAATCATGCAATAGCTGAATTAGACGCTCCTTGACACTCGGCTCTAAATTGGCACCCACTTTGATTTCCTTCTTATCTTCCTCGGTACCCAAATTGATTGTATCCAACATCTCCTCGTGAGGCTGAATAACTCTTTCCTCTTGTTGTAGTAGTCTGGCCAATTCCCCTGGCACCTCACAATCTTCCTCGCCTTCGTATTAGGCTTGGTAGATCAGATCTTCAGAGTCTCTGAATTCTATAGCAGTATCGTTACCCATGGGATCCGGAACGGAGGGGTACCTGCATTTGTGAGCGTGGGTGTGTGTAAGGGTATAGCCATCTTTAAACAATAAAAAGTAAAAGAAAGACAATGAACACAAAGGGTTTGTATGTGGAAAAGCGTCCTTGATTCATTGAATTTCATATGAAGATGAAATAAAAACCCTTACAAATGGACCATTGTGCCTCGGGCAAGACACAAGGTTTTTAAAGTGCGAATTGTTTGTGAATATTACAAGTCCAACATAAATGTAAAAGATAAATTACTGAGAGATGAAAGTTATTGGGACAAAGTCTCTGGCTTCCCAGTTGCGAAGTCCTCCGTTGACAGTAGGAAATATTCAATCTTCCAAGCTACCATCCTCTTCAACATCTTCCACTGTGTTGACCTCTTGGTTACTAATCTTCAAAGGTGGCCCTCCAACACGGACACGGCGCATAGCCTTCTGGGTAGTTTAAGTAAACCCCAAGCCAAACTTGTCTGATTTGTACGGAATGTCTAGAAGCTGCCCCCAGATGGTGCATCCACCCTCCTCTATTACTGCCTTGGCGTCCTTTAGTGATGACATCCTAAGCGGAGGTCTTGTGATTTTGGGAATCGAGGATACTGCCTTGGTTGCCGCTACTTCTTGAGAGATCTCTTCAAAATGTTGAAAAGGAGTTTCAATGAACTCACCATCCAACTCCACATATCGGAAAGAATTCAAATGACTAATCATGTACTCCTCCTCCCCGTGGACAGTTATGATCTTTCCTTGGACCGGGTATTTCAGCATCTGATGTAATGTGGAGGTGACAGCACTGGCATTATGGATCCAAGGCCGTCCTAACAGACAAGAGTAAGAGGGACGAATGTCCATCATATAGAAGGTTGAATTGAAAGTATGAGTTCCCACCTTTATCGGGATGTCCACCTCACCGTGGACCATCCTCTTCGAGCCATCAAATGCCCTCACAATTATGTTACTGGGTTTCAATGTCAGCCCTTCGCAACCCAATCTATCAAGAGCTTTCTTTGGTAAGACGTTCAAAGATGAACCAGTGTCTACCAAGACATGGGCTAGGGTTGTTCCTCTACACTCTACAGAGACATGTAATTCCTTGTTGTGTTTTCTCCCTTTGGGTGTCAAGTCATCATCATAGAAACCCAGACCGTTATCAGTTGTCAAACTGGCCACATAATCTTGGAATTGGTCAGCAGACGTCTCTTGTGGCACATGAGCTGTCTTCAGAATTTTTACTAGAGCTTTCGTATGTGCCTCAGAGCATAACAGCAATGCTAGCATGGAGATCTTGGAAGGGGTTTGCCCCAACTGTTCAACCACATCATGATCACTCTTCTTTATTATCCTCAGGATTTCTTCCATTTCCTTCTTGGATGTTTCAGGGATAGCTAGTGATTGAGCCTTCCTCTGGACAGGCTCTTCTTAAATATTTTTTCCTTTAATCTCAGTAGTAGAAGTATTGGTAGGGACATGAATTGTGTCGTCTTTGTTGGTAGGTACGCTTGCAGGTATGATCACTGGTATAGAGGTAATCTTGGGAACGGCCACGGGTCCAAAAACTGCCTTTGGAGGGGCAATCTCTAGAGAGAAGATTCTACCACTACGGGTAATCTTGCTAGTTCCGGCAATATTGCTAATGTTGGAGTTTTCTTCTTCGGCAGTCAGTTCATCTTGTTTGATACCATGGTAGTATATTTCTCCACCATAATTCCATGGTACTGTTTTATCTGACTTGTATGGGACCGGCCCGGGAATTGTGATCTTAAGTGGAGTAGTTTTTGGAGCAGGTGTAATCCTAACGGGTCTTTTGGGGGCCCTGGAAGGATTGGCGGAGATGGTTATGATAGAAATGTCTTTAACAGGAACGGGTAAAATGGGAGCATTCTCAAATAGAATTTCTTGGTTATCAATCAGGCGTTGGATACATGTCTTCAACAGAGGGCAATCAGTTGGTGAAGACAAATATAGATGGCAGTCTTTATTACAACCTGGGAATATATCAACTTTCAAAAAATTCATCTTAATGATCGGGAGCGGAGTCAAAAGTTCATCTACTATAGCAACAAACAAATCTTCCTCAATAGCGTAGGCATTGTGACCATGCCTAGGCATCGGAGCGGAAATGACATTCGGTTTCTCAGGCGCATCAAACTCAACTTCCTTTGCATCAATAAGGTCCTGAATCTTGTTCTTCAGAGCCCAACAATTGTTAGTATTGTGCCCTGGACTTTCAGAATGGTATGTGCATCTGGCATTTGGGTGATAATGAGGGGACGCAGTATTGGGATTCTTTGGGGCCTCTTTTAAAGTCGCCAGATTCAATTTCAGAAGATGTGGTAGAACTTGGGCTAGATTCATGTTAATCCTTGTGAATTTTCGAACTGGCCTTTCCACCCTTGGCTGGTTATTTCTTGGCTGGTCAGATGCAGGTTTTGGAATTATAACGGCCCCCACCACTGGTCGGCGTTCAGTTCTTCCTTGATTCCTATGTGAATAAACAACAGATACTTCCTTCTTCCCAGCGAAGGGCTTTTTTACAGCTATAGAGGCAGACGAATCTTTCTGAATCTTCCCACTTCTTATACCAGCTTCCACCCTCTCGCCGGTTAAAATTAATTCAGGAAACCCTGCAGAGGAACTCCCAATCAGATGATTGAAGAAAGGGGCCGATAGAGTTCCCAAGAACATGTCCACCAACTCCCTTTCAGACAGAGGGGGTTGCAATCTTCTGGCTAGATCTCTCCACTTTTGCGCGTAATCTTTGAAGCCCTCATTTGAAACCATATCCATACTCTGAAGTTGAGTACGGGTAGGCGCAAAATCGGTGTTGTACTGGTATTGTTTATAGAAAGTTACGGCCATGTCTTCCCAATTGTGGACGTCGGCCCTTTCTAATTGGTAAAGCCAATCAAGTTGCGTTCCCGATAAACTATCTTGGAAAAAGTGGACCCACAAGTCTTTATCAGTAGAGTGTGGCTGAATCTTCCTGATGTATGATCGAAGGTGCATTTTAGGACAAGACACCCCATCATACTTGGCAAATAATGGTACTTTAAACTTTGGCGGGATTACCATTCCTAATACCAACCCAATTCCTCAAAATCTAGTCCCGGTACTCTCTGTATTTCCATAGCGATTAAACGCTCATCCAGGTGTCTGTACTTATCATCAACCGGAGGGTATTGTTGTTCAGATTAGTCCTCATCTTCCTCTTCTTCTTCAGAGTCTGACGGAACTGCTGTTTCTTTTCCTTTTCTTTCCCCTTCATCAGATGTTGCTGGAAATTCCAAGGTCCTTCTGGCTTGTCCCTGAAACCTTCTGCCCATGATTACCACACCAGCTGGTTTCTTCTCTTTCTTCTTTTTCTCTTTCTCTTTCTCTAGCAGAGTCTTCAGCTCCTCTTGCCCCTTGGCTAAGGTCATGAGTAACTGTTGAAATTGTGTATTTTGAGCTTGAAGGTATTTCACCGTCTGTTCGAGATCCATCTTACTGAAATAAATAGTAGAGAGATGAGGAAACTTGTTGCAAAGACCTGTTTATGTTTATGATGAATGATATGTATTCATGCAATGCTTTCAAGGATTTAAAAATTCAAATTTGTTTCAAACAAAAAGAAACACACGTTATATTAATAAGATAGAATTTGAGTACATCAATGCTCCTTGGGCAAAATAATACAAAATTCTAAGATAAAAAGACATTGTGCATCCTCTTCGGTGCAACGTAGGTATTTAGAGTCTTCTCTTCATGAAGTAGCCGAGTGAGTTCCAAAACCTTCTTCTCGCTTGTGTAGAATTGGGCTTCGAAAGTATCACGCTCTCCTTTGAGCTGTATCCAATCCCTTTGTAGGTCTTCGAGTGATGTAGGCATGTCAGGATGTAGGATAGTGTATGGAACTTCTCCCTCCTTAACAGGCTCAATAATCACTGGGAGAATGGAAGGATAAGGCATCATAAGACTTTGAGCGCGGGTTCGTACCCACTTGAGGTAAGGCTCAAGAGGGATGGAATTCTTGTGTCCCAAAGTCATGTTATCCACCTTGTTTAGCATCCTCCAAGCTCGGATGAATCTCTGGCAAAGTCCTTGATCGTCGTTGTCGTAGTCAAAAACCAAACCTTGAATCAGCATATCATGTGGGCCATCCCTTCGGGCATAACCAAACTGTCTTAGAGCCAAACATGGGTTGTAGGTGATGCCTCCCCTAATGCCAAGTAGAGGGACATTAGGGAATTCCCCACAACGGTCAACAATGATAACATTCTCTTTGGATCGAGAGCACCAATGAATATCTGAATGTTTAAGCGTCATTAACCTTTGTGACCACCTCAAACCTTGCTCATTCTTCAAGACTGATTGGGGAAGATGAGAAATAAACCATCTTGCCAGGAGAAGAGTGCAACACATAAGAACACCTCTTTTCCTTATTGTACGAGTGTGAAAAGAGTGTAGGATATCCCCAAGTAATGTAGGCACCGGGTTGCGGGACATAAAGATTTTGACAGCGCTCACATCTATGAGTTGGTAAGGATTGGAGAACAAGACCATCCCATAGATGAGAAGAGCTACAATCTCCTTAAAAGCTTGCAAGTCTAGGGAATTCCAACAGCTTTGGGCTTTCTCAAATAGAAACTTTTCCAAGAAGCCTTTGACACCACTTCTAATTTCCCAATGAGTTGTGACATTATATGAATGCAAGTGCAAGGCTTGAGCAATATCCTCTGGCTTTGGATCTCTTTCTGTACCGTTGAAAGGTAGTTGATTGAGAATGGGAATCCTCAAGAGTTGGGAGAATTCTTCCAAAGTGGGCACAAGTTGATAGTCAGGGAATGTGAAGCAATGATGCAAAGGGTCAAAGAACTGGAAGAGAACCTTCATCATATCCTCCTCTGTGTTGGAGGTGACCAAGTTGAGTAGACGACCATGCCTATCGGTGAATGGATAGTTCTCAGGGATCCTTGAAGCTAGCTCCTTGAGTTATGGAAGAATTCTTACAAGGATGATTTGGATAGTTTTCCTGCGAAGTGAATCCATATCCTACAAAACAAGAACAAAGATGAATCTCCAAAATCCTTGAAATGGTTAGTGAATGTATATGATGTCCATGATGTCCATGATGTTATGTACAAATATGCATATACAAGCAAATCAAACAAGTTCTTAGTTTAGGCTTGCATGGGGTTTTATAGGTAAGTACCCTCTTGAAGTTTAGTTGGCTCAACCTGTCCTAAAAATAGTAATCGGGTTCTAAGGAGCTCAATATCACTGGATTGTTTCCTTGGTCATTGTTTCAGCTCAAGCCTCTTTAATGGCGACCGAAATATCTCAAGAAACCAACCCTTAATGAGTGTAGTATCGAGTATCTACCAACTTCGGACTGCACCAAAGCCGGTCATCTCACTACATCCTAAAAGGCCAAGTTGGTCAAGTAAAGGGTTCTAGAAGTTCATTAGTGCTTCATGACATCACTCAGCGACCCCGTATTCTCTTTGATTGACTCAAAGGCTACCGGTACCCACAAATATGTCACACTAATATAGCTATTGCTTAGACCATGTCGGTATACCCTGCACAGTTTCCACAACGTATTGCTATTTGCCTATAATGTTTCCCAAATTCTGGTAGAGGATTTCAAACCCAAACAAAGAACCAAAATGTAAAACAATCAAATCAAACAAGGTAAGCAAATAAATGTGATCTAAACCCTAAGGTAACCCCACTTTTATCAAACTCCCCAGCAGAATCGCCAGTTCTGTGATGCGATGGGAGAAATGACTTGAGGTTTTACGTTTTATTGCAAATGTCGCAGTTAGCAAGAGTTGCCACCGACTTTTCTTTTATCCGAAAGGAAAGGTGAAAAAGCACAAGAAAGACATTTGAGATGTTTTCTTTAGTTTGGGGGTAGATTATGAAAAGGGAAGGTGCTAGCACCCTTTTTATCCATGGTTTTCCATGGGCTCTTAGTTACTTGCTTAGATCACTTGATTTGGTTTGTTTGAAATGGTGTTTGGTGTGGTTTTGAAAGTATTTTGTAAAAGAGGCCTTTGTTTAGGCAATCTTTGTAATGATTCTCGTTCGTAAGAATGTATACAAAGATGTTTATCTTTTAAAAATGTTTTCAATGTTTGTAAGGTGTTTTTGCAATGTGTATGTGTTTGTTTTGAAAATAGCAAGGATTTGATTTGAAATGGAGCAAGTAACTTAGAAGCTATCTACCTACTCAAATGTCTTTCTTATGCATTTTTTATTCCTTTGACATTGTTGTCTTACCATTGATTTGGTAAGCAACCCTATCTTTGGATGTAAACGGGACGGGTGTGGGTCATCGTATAGCCATGATAGCAATGTTGCAAAGTATCTTAGCATTTTTTGAGGGACCAAGATCATTTTGTTTAGGCAACTTTTGAATAGCGTCATCGAGGGGCCATGACCTTATATTTATTTTGTTTTGCCAAGATACTTCGCATGCGGAACATGGCCATTTTTGTTTTAGGCAACCAAGTGGGAGAAACACTAAGGGTGCTTGTGTGCAAAGTGTATCATTTTCATGATTTTGATCTTGCATTTAGGGTTTTCTATTTGTTTTGTTTCATTCTTATCATACAAACCCTAATTACTAATCATGTCATATGAAAGCAATAAATTGCGTAATGTAAATATACTAAGCTATTACAACAATTTTATGGGAGGGGGAATACAAGTTTGAATGGGGATTTGCACAAATATAAAACTAAATACGTTATTACAACCAAATCGAACTTGCACGAATTAAGGTAAATATAAAACAATATTTAAAATGTAATGCAATATGTATGTAAATGTAAAGAGATTTTTGATGTCTTATTTTTTGTGTAAAAGAATATTGATTTAAACCTAAAAATATAAGAAAAGAATATTTAATTTTTGAAAGGGGTTAAACCTTAATTTTCATTTAAAAGAAAATAATGTTTCTATATTATTATTTTGTGCATTTTTTGTATAAAAAATAATAAATAATATTGTATATAAATATTAAAAATTAAATATGTGCAAAGAATAAGTATTTGTAAATAGGAAATGTAAAATAAAAATATTAAGTATATTTAATTATATTTATGAGTTTATTAAAAAAATAAATTATATTCTATCAAAATAAATTTAATTTTTATGTGAGAAATAATAAAAAAATAAAATAAAAGTGTAAAAATAATTAAGTTATTTTTTTAGGATTTTTTATCATTAAAGAAAATAAATAAAAGTATTAAATATAAAAATGAAAGAAAAAAAAATATGAAAGAGTTAGCAGGGGGTGTAATAGCAAAACAGTGGTAGTGCTTAAGAAAAACAAAAAAGGCCCAAGAAGCAAAAAAGCCCAAACAACTTCGTCCAGAGATTGCCCCTCCAAAGGCAGTTTTTGGACCCGTGGCCGTTCCTAAGATTACCTCTGTACCAGTGATCATACCTGCAAGCGTACCTACCAACAAAGACGACACAATTCTTGTCCCTACCAATAATTCTACTATTGAGATTAAAGGAAAAAGCATTCAAGAAGAGCCTGTCCGGACGAAGGCTCAATCACTAGCTATCCCCGAAACATCCAAGGAGGAAATGGAAGAAATCCTGAGGATAATAAAGAGGAGTGATTATGATGTGGTTGAACAGTTGGGGCAAACCCCTTCCAAGATCTCCATGCTAGCATTGCTGTTATGCTCTGAGGCACATGCGAAAGCTCTGGTAAAATTTCTGAAGACAGCTCATGTGCCACAAGAGACGTCTGCTGACCAATTCCAAGATTGTGTGGCCAGTTTAACAACTGATAACGGCCTGGGTTTCTCTGATGCTGACTTGACACCCAAAGGGAGAAAACACAACGAGGCATTACATGTCTTTATAGAGTGTAGAGGAAAAACCCTAGCCCATGTCTTGGTAGACACTGGTTCATCTTTGAACGTCTTACCAAAGAAAGCTCTTGATATATTGGATTGCGAAGGGATGACGTTGAAACCCAGTAACATAATTGTGAGGGAATTTGATGGCTCAAAGAGGATGGTCCATGGTGAGGTGGACATCCTGATAAAGGTGGGAACTCATACTTTCAATTCAACATTCTATGTGATGGACATCCGTCCCTCTTACTCTTGTCTGTTAGGACGGCCTTGGATCCATAATGTCGGTGTTGTCACCTCCACATTACATCAGATGCTGAAATACCCGGTCCAAGGAAAGATCATAACTGTCCACGGGGAGGAGGAGTACATGAGTAGTCATTTGAACTCTTTTTGATATGTGGAGTTGGATGGCGAGTTCATTGAAACTCCTTTTCAACATTTTGAAAAGGTCTCTCAAGAAGTAGCGGCAACCAAGGCAGTATCCTCAATTCTCAAAATCACAAGACTTCCGCTTCGGATGTCATCACTAAAGGACGCCAAGGCAGCAATAGGGGAGGGTGGATGCACCATTTGGGGGCAGCTTCCAGACATTCCGTACAAATCAGACAAGTTTGGCTTGGGGTTTACTTTAACTTCCCAGAAGGTTGTGCACCGTGCCCATGCTGGAGGGCCACCTTTGAAGATTAGTAACCAAGAGGTCAATGCAGTGGAAGATGTTGAAGAGGATGGCAGCTTGGAAGATTGGATATTTCCTACTGTCAACGGAGGACTTCGCAACTGGGAAGCCAGAGACTTTGTCCCAATAACTTTCATCTCTCAGTAATTTATCTTTTACATTTTTGTTGGACTTGTAATATTCACAAACAATTCGCACTTTAAAAACCTTGTGTCTTTCCCGAGGCATAATGGTCCATTTGTAAGGGTTTTTATTTCATCTTCATATGACATTCAATGAATCATGGACGCTTTTCCACATACAAACCTTTTGTGTTCATTGTCTTTCTTTTACTTTTTATTGTTTAAAGATGGCTATACCCTTACACACACCCACGCTCACAAATGAAGTACCCCTCCATTCCGGATCCCATGGGTAACGATACTGCTATAGCCTTCAGTGACTCTGAAGATTTGATCTACCAAGCCGAATACGAAGGTGAGGAAGATTGTGAGGTGCCAGGGCAATTGGCCAGACTACAACAACAAGAGGAAAGAGCTATTCAGCCTCATGAGGAGCTGTTGTATACAATCAATTTGGGTACCGAGGAAGATAAGAAGGAAATCAAAGTGGGTGCCAATTTAGAGTCGAGTGTCAAGGAGCGCCTAATTCAGCTATTGCATGATTATGTTGAGATCTTTGCCTGGTCATACGAGGACATGCCGGGACTCGATACAGACATTGTGGTACACCGTCTACCCACAAGAGAAGACTGTCAACCAGTGAAACAAAAAGTCCTCCGCATGAGACTTGACATGCCAGAGAAGATCAAAGCAGAAGTTATGAAGCAGTTCAATGCTGGATTTCTGGCTATCACTTCCTATCCTCAATGGGTTGCCCCTCCAAAGGCAGTTTTTGGACCCGTGGCCGTTCCTAAGATTACCTCTGTACCAGTTATCATACTTGCAAGCGTACCTACCAACAAAGACGACACAATTCTTGTCCCTACCAATAATTCTACTACTGAGATTAAAGGAACAAGCATTCAAGAAGAGCCTGTCCGGACGAAGGCTCAATCACTAGCTATCCCCGAAACATCCAAGGAGGAAATGGAAGAAATCCTGAGGATAATAAAGAAGAGTGATTATGATGTGTTTGAACAGTTGGGGCAAACCCCTTCAACATTGATCTCCAGAGATTGTCGTTGAACAATTGGAATAGATTCAAGGAAGCTCAAGGAAGATCAAGCAACCGTGTCTGGAGCGTATTTGAACTGTATCTAGATTGCATATTGTTAATGGTAGCTTGTTAATCTTATTCTGAAAAGGGTAAAATGTTAGCTGAAACACAAAGTTATGTTGCATGAAATGTATGATGCAATATATGTGTTTTATCAATGTTTATGATATGTGGATGTAATGTATGCGCATGTAAGCTGATTTACCGTATTGCTGAGGAAAATAAATCCTTGACTGCTGCTGAGAATATGTGGATGCTTCATGTCTTGAAGTTGACGAAAATTCCGTTGTAAGAGTAATGCCATGTACTTCTTGAGGAATCTGCTTGGGGGATCCAGAGAATTTTGATGACTTCTACTGGGAGTTAATAATGGGAATCTCCGTTCTGTCGGGGAGCAATGAAAACTCTGTGGGGGAAAAGCTTATTCCTGTTTGGGAAAAATTTCAGGAGTTTCGTTCGTCTACCACTATATCGCGGAGTTATCCTAGGTCGGGGAGAAACAGAAGTTAGCTGTTGTCCGGTTGGTTTTCAGGCTTCAGGACAACTTGCTGGGGAATTTGGAGAAACTGGATGGTTTCCACCGGGGATTAATAGTTTGAAGTTTTAGCTCCGCTGGGGATCTAAATGACGTACTGTAGGGATTGCTCATGGAATAGCCTAAAGACATTTTCCTATTCTTTCAACCTGTCAGTAATTGTTCTTTCCATTTTGTTTATTTGTAAACAGTAACTATGTTCAAATGCATATGTTCATTAATGAATCATTGGACGTTTTTGCAAATAAAACACAAGTGTAAAAGGAAAGGACAAATAGTTTTATATACTTTAAAGAGATATCTTTGTATTCACTTTGAATAAGTATTTTGTACAAAAGAGACGTACATCCTAGTAAGAGGATGGTGTCGTAAAAGTAAGAAAAATTTACACAAATAAAGACAGCTATGTGTTATAATCTTATGGGGTTCCCATTCTGCTATAGCCTCTGTATCTCCGAATATCTCATCTATTTGTTTCTTCGTCCGAAGATGATTGAATTGATCAGAAACTCTGAGTTTGTTAGTGAAGATATTGTCCTCAAAGTGATCCGACGAGACATAGTCATACGCTTTAATTCCCTAACTTTTTCCTGTACCGCCCTTTCGGGTTTACAATCCACCGGGAAACCATTTTTTGACCAAGTTGCCCTTTTGGGTTTTCAACTTGCCGGGTGTACAGATTTTTTTTATTTTATCCCTAATTTTTGCCCGAACCTTTATGGTTCGCCGGGATGCCCTTGTTTTGCCTAGGTGTGTCAACCTAGCGGGTCTTTTATGCGTAGTATCTTTTGACTATGTCCGCGTTCGCAGGGTGTGGCAAGTCATCATCGTCCATGGTGGTTAAGATCATTGTCCCACCGAAAAAGATGTTCTTGATTACAAATGGTCCTTCATAGGTAGGAGTCCATTTTCCCCTGGGATCACCTTGTGGCAACATGATGGGCTTGATTACCAGATCTCCAACTTGATATACATGGCGTCTGACTTTCTTGTTGAAAGCCTTGATCATCCGTTTTTGATACATCTGACCATGGAAAACAGCAGTAAGTCTCTTTTCATCAATTAAGTTCAGTTGATCAAGCCGGGTCTGGATCCAATCGTCCTTACTCAAACCTGCATCTTTCATAATTCTTAAGGAGGGGATTTGAACCTTGATAGGCAAAACAGCCTCCATGCCATAAACCAAAGAATAGGGTGTTGCCCCAGTTGATGTGCGAGCCGTGGTACGGTACCCGTGGAGAGAAAATGGTAGCATTTCATGCCAGTCCTTGTAGGTGACTGTCATTTTCTGTATGATCTTTTTAATGTTTTTATTAGCAACTTCGACTGCACCATTCATCTTTGGCCGATAGGGGGATGAATTATGATGTTGAATCTTGAACTGCTCGCATAAGGCAGTGATCATAGTATTGTTAAGGTTCATACCATTATCAGTGA
Source organism: Vicia faba (assembly GCA_948472305.1). Taxonomy (NCBI): domain Eukaryota; kingdom Viridiplantae; phylum Streptophyta; class Magnoliopsida; order Fabales; family Fabaceae; genus Vicia; species Vicia faba. Next base: position 77,473,900 of record OX451735.1, read on the forward strand.
TGATCCTTTCTGGGATACCGTACCGGCAAATAAGATTCTGCTTGATGAAGCGGGCAACAACATTCTTAGTAACAAATGCGAAGGAAGTTGCTTCGACCCACTTTGTGAAATAATCAATGGCCACTAGAATGAAACGGTGTCCATTGGAGGTTGTAGGCTTGATCTCCCCAATCATATCGATTCCCCACATAGCTAAGGGCCAAGGAGCTGTTAAGACATTTAGAGGAACCGGAGGCACGTGCACCTTGTCTGCGTAGATTTGACATTTATGACAGGTCCGGGAGTGTTGATAGCAGTCTGCTTCCATGGTAGACCAATAATAGCCTGCCCGTAGGATTTTCTTCGCCATCGTATGCCCACTAGAGTGAGTGCCGAAAGTACCTTCATGTAATTCAGCCATGATCTTTTCAGCTTCAATCTTATCCACACAACGGAGCAGAATAGAATCATGATTACGTTTGTACAGGATGCCATTACTTAGGAAGAACTTAGCGGAGAACCTCCTTAGGAACTTTTTACCATTGATTGAAGCTCCTTCTGGATATTCTTGAGCCTAGAGATACCTTTTGACTTCATGAAACCAAGGTTGGTCCACTATTTCTTCAGTATTAATCTCGTGACAGTGTGCTGGTTCGTCCATTCGTTCAATGGTGATTTGGGGAGCCTCGTTATCCCAATTAAGTTTAAACATAGATGACATTGTGGCTAGAGCATCTTCTAGCTTATTTTCTTCTCGCGGGAAATGCTCGAAGGTGATTTACTCGAAATGTGGTAACAATGTCAAAACATGTTCTTTGTAAGGGATAAGGTTTGGATGCTTAGTATCCCATTCTCCTTTGATTTGAATGATGACCAAAGCTGAATCTCCAAACACATCTAAAGATTTGATTCCCAAGTCTATGGCAGCCTTGATACCAAAGATGCATGCTTCGTATTCCTCCATGTTGTTCGTACAGTTGAAGCAAAGTATGGCAGTAAAGGGAGTATGGCACCCTTCCGGAGATATGAGTACAAGGCCGATACCATTACCAAGTCCATTGGATGCCCCATCAAAGAACAGGGTCCATCGGGATCCTTGTTCAGGTCCGTCATATGGCCTAATTTCTTCACAGTTGTCTAATGTCATGATGTCATCGTCAGGGAATTCAAACTTTGTGGACTGATAATCTTCTACAACTTGATGGGCAAGATGATCAACTAGCACACTGCCCTTTATAGCTTTCTGGGTAGTGTACTGTATGTCATATTCTGTTAGGATCATCTACCATCTAGCTATCCTCCCAGACAGAGCAGGCTTTTCGAAGATGTACTTTATCGGATCCATCTTAGATATCAACAAAGTAGTATGAGTCAACATATACTGTCTTATCCGACGAGCAGCCCATACCAGAGCGCAATAAGTTTTCTCGAGCAGTGAATATCTGGTTTCACAGTCGGTAAAATTTTTGCTCAGGTCATAAATAGCGTGCTCTTTTCGGCCAGACTCGTCATGCTGCCCCAATACACACCCGATTGAGTTCTCTAAAATGGTCAGATACATGATCAGGGGTCTTCCCTCGACTGGTGGCATCAAAACAGGAGGCTCTTGTAAATAATCTTTGATTTTATCGAAAGCAATCTGACATTCATCATTCCATCTGACTACTTGATCTTTCTTCAATAATTTGAAGATTGGTTCACAAGTAGATGTTAGGTGAGAAATTAATCTGGCAATATAGTTCAGGCGTCCCAAGAATCCTCTGACTTCCTTCTAAGTACGAGGAGCAGGCATTTCTTGTATCGCTTTGACCTTGGCAGGATCAACTTTGATGCCTTTGTTGCTGACAATGAAACCTAAGAGTTTACCGGACCGGACTCCGAATGTGCACTTGTTTGGATTCAATCTTAATTTCTACTCCTTCAATCTCACAAACAGCTTTTACAAGTGATCAAGGTGCTCCTCTTCAGTTTGTGATTGGGCTATCATGTCATCTACGTAGACCTCTATCTCATGATGTATCATGTCATGAAATAAAGCTACCATGGCGCGTTGATAGGTTTCCCCGACATTCTTCAATCCGAATGGCATCACTTTGTAGCAGGACGTGCCCCACTGTATGACAAATGTAGTTTTCTCCATGTCCTCAGGGGCCATTTTGATCTGGTTATATCCTGAGAATTCGTCCATGAAGGAAAATACTTTGTGTTGGACCGTATTATCAACTAGGATGTCGATGTGTGGAAGTGGAAAATCATCTTTAGGGATGGCCCTGTTTAAATCTCTATAATCCACGCACATTCTCACTTTACCGTCCTTTTTAGGCATGGGAACAATGATGGAAACCCGTTGAGGATAGGAAGTGATAGCCAGAAATCCAGCATTGAACTGCTTCATAACTTCTGCTTTGATCTTCTCTGACATGTCAGGTCTCATGCGGCGGACTTTTTGTTTCACTGGTGGACAGTCTTCTCTTGTGGGTAGACGGTGTACCATAATGTCTGTATCGAGTCCCGACATGTCCTCGTATGACTAGGCAAAGATCTCAACATAATCATGCAATAGCTGCATTAGGCGCTCCTTGACACTCGGCTCTAAATTGGCACCCACTTTGATTTCCTTCTTATCTTCCTCGGTACCCAAATTGATTGTATCCAACAGCTCCTCATGAGGCTGAATAGCTCTTTCCTCTTATTGTAGTAGTTTGGCCAATTCCCCTGGCACCTCACAATCTTCTTCACCTTCGTATTCGGCTTGGTAGATCAGATCTTCAGAGTCTAAAGGCTATAGCAGTATCTTTACCCATGGGATTCAGAATGGAGGGGTACCTGCATTTGTGAGAGTGTGTGTGTGTAAGGGTATAGCCATCTTTAAACAATAAAAAGTAAAAGAAAGACAATGAACACAAAAAGGTTTGTATGTGGAACTCAGTAATTGGTCATGCGTTTCTCATTAATCCATTTAATTTTTTTATTTTTTATTTGTTTTTCGTTTGTATGCATTTAATGACTTTGTTAAATATAATTTAAGTAATTTGATTAGGAAATAAGAATAATGAGAAAAACAATAGTTCTGGATCCACTAGTTTTTTTTGCTTGATTGACTGGACTTAAGTGTTTGGTAGATTAGGATTAGCCATTATTTCCTTTTTACACCCCCAACACAATTGGGCTTAACTAGACATATAACTGATTTAGTTCAATCTGGCAATTATAGTTTACACCCCCTGTTTTGTTGAAGCAATTAATTGATACCTTTTCAATTTTTATTTATAATTCAATTTTTTTTCTTCATAATAAAAATACACCAAAATATATTTTAAATACCTGAGTATCAAGATTTTTGTGATGATTTTATTTTTTTTCCTTTTAATTTTGATAGTTAATTGGATTAAAATTGGGGAGGTTTTTAGATGGATGTCCTTGTATTCTGACCTAGGATTAAAGGCTTGTTTAAGTCCATATTAAACCAATATTTTTGCCATGATTATAGGCCTAAAGGCTTAGGATTTGAGTGATGATTTGATGTCATTTTTATGATGTATGGATCCTTTTGTTAAGTGATTTCATGATGCCTCGATTCTTTCCTAAATGTGATACATGTTTGTTTTAGAAAATTGTTGTAGGCATGCATGTGTGCAATCCTTTAAAGGATTTTTATCATACTACTGCATCTGAGTAACAGCCTCAGAAGCTCTATTTCTTCTGACTAACAATATGCTTCTGAATATGAATTACTTCTAACAAGAATGAGACGTGTTTGAGAGAGGTGAGGTTTTCTGAAATCAAATGTTAATCAAGAAAAGAGAGTGAGCATGAAAAAATTTATGCTTGGTTAGTTGTGTTATTGAAATCAGGCGTTAAGGAAGAGAGAATGTCAAAAGATTTTTTAAAAAATTGAAGAAGGGCGGCTAACTCTTCCCTCATCTGCCTTGGCTTTCCTTTCTTTAGGGTTTGTTGGCTTTTTTTTAGAGATTGGAAGGTTGGTTAATGCCCAACGAGTTTAGTTTAAGCACCCCCGATGAATCTTATTTTCAACCCTCCAGATTGCTTGAGGCACCCCCTTTGTTTTTTATTTTTGTTTTCTTGGATTAGGCGTGGGTTTTGGGCCCCATGATTACTTAACTCTCACCCCTTATTTTCTTGTTACACACTTTTCTTTGTTTTTCCATTTTGTTTTTTTATTCATTCATTTATTTGATTTATTTGTATTTGCATTAATTTTTTAATTTTAATGATGGACTTTGGGAAGTTTATGACGAGCCGTCTATGGCCATTTGAGCCAATTTATTTGTTTTCATCATTTATGCTTATTTATTAGAATTAGATGTGTCACGAGAAAATTCCTAAAATGATTTAATCAAAATAATAATCGATTCTCAAAAGATCAAATTTATTAGTTAGGATTTTACAACGCAAACTATTAGAGTACAACAAGTGTTGATTTCTTGATAAAAATCTTTTCATTAAAAAATCATATTAAAAGGGAATGGGTGGATGTACATCCACTTGCTCCCCGAATAAATGAGTGAGAAGCGCAAGCCTCATCACTTCAAATATTTTTTTCTTTCTAAAAATATATTAATCAAACTTGGATGAAAAGGGGTTGGGATGATGAACATCCACTTGCTCACCGAATAAATGAGTGTGAGGCGCACGCCTCGCTGCTTCAGATATTCGTCTTTTGCCAAAAAATTTCATTTAAAAACTTTGATTAAAAAAGGAAGGGGTGAATGCACATCCATTTTCTCCCTGAATAAACGAGTAGGAGTCACACACCTCATTGCTTCGAATATTTGTCTTCCACCTAAAAAAAATTACAACCAATCAAATGACTTTTTTCGCCTGTACGCGGCCAAGCATTTTTTTCATTGCCTAAGTGATTTTTTTATCAACAAGACTCTTTTACCGCCCAAGGGAGCATAAACTCATTGTTGTACCCCAAAATTTGCCCTCCCATATTCTTCAAAGTTTTGACAAGCATCATCTAAATTTGCTCAAGTCTACTCAAGGGTTGCACAATCAAACCATCCTCCTAAGCCAGTCAAAATTAGGGTTTTGGTTCTTGCAAGGAAGTTGAGGTTTTCAAGGGCTCAATCAAGTTCCATATGCTCATATACATTGTCAAGCACCTACATGTCAAGTTTCAAGGCTCACAGTATCAAGTTGCACAGTCAAAAGCCCTGATTGCCTCACAGTCAACTGTAGGGGTAAAATGGTCATTTGGAAGTCAAAAGCCAAAATTTTTGGTCAACATCTTATTTTGAAGCCACAATCATCATTTGGTCAAGTCTTGACCATGATTCCACAAGAATGGCTCAAAAATCATCAAGATGCAAAAGTTTCCATTTTTGGACAGTTGAAAAGTCAACTGTAACTTGACCAAGGCATAACATTTTCATGGTTCATCAGAAAAATCCCATCCAATGATCATTTTGAAGGGGATAACATTTCCTACAACTCATCTTCACATTCCAAATCCAATAAATGCTCTCACAAAAAGTTATCAATTTCAACATTATAGGTCATTTTTAAAAGTCAACAAAAAGGCATTTTAAGTCAAAGACCATAACTTGAGATTGGTAAATCAAAATGACATGGGACCAAGGGCATTGGTTAGAGGACTTCAAGACCTTTCCAAAATGTCCAAGAACATGTTCATATGATCAAAATTGAGCAAGATATGCATTGGAGAAGTTGGGAAATTTTTGTGAAATGGCAAAAGTCAACTATCCTTGAAACTTCAATTTTTGACAAAAGGGCCCACTTTTTTCCACTTGATTCAGCCTTGTCATGCCACCCACGTGTCCCATGATCAATATCAAGATTAAACATTAATTTTTCTATTTTTATTTAATTTTATTTGATTTAATTTATTTTAAATCCATAAAATTCAAATAAAATCAAAAAAAATTAATTAAATAACATCTTTTGATTTGAATGACTTTTATGTGTCATGAACAACCTACCAATTTCGTGCTAGGGCCATTTTAAGCATAAAAATTCAAAATTTGAACAAACTTGGAATGATCTTTAATGGTGGTTATGAAGAATCCAAAAACTTAATTGCAAGGGATCATTGGCTCATAATGTGACTTATTCTCATTCATACATACATATGCAAGTGTTCCATACCTCAAGCACGACCTAGAGCTCATTGAAACGACCAGAACCAATTCCAAAAAACTCAAGAAAATTTGAAAACTGAAATCCACCTTCCAAGGCAATTCAAAGCTTTATCTCGTTTCTAACACTTTGCAGGAACTCTCAGGAGTCTTTTGGAATCAAAACCAAGCGCTCAGGCCTAAGGAATCGCCCCACACGAACTCACGGTTTGCATAATTTTCTTGTAATCACAATTCATATTCCATGCGCATTTAACTTAATTTGTTGGTTGTTTGGCATTGTTTGAGTTCACAGGAAGCTAATGATATTAATCAATTGGATTATAATGCACCTAATCGTGAATTGCCATTAACAAGTTTTAGGGTTCTTGAGGTCTGGAATTAGGGCTTTACTATATAGGAAAAATCAGAACTTCTAAGACCCATGGTTGAAACCGGCTTGACAAGACGAACAAATCCCAATCCTCGCGCCCAATTTATATAAAGCATAGCTCTATTCGTTATTTTCTGTCATTTCATTTTGTGGGGGTTTAAAACCCCCGCTAATTGCTTTGTTTTTACAGGAAAAAAGGAGGAAGACGAAGGGGGTGTCAGCTTGCTATTGGCTGGATTCAAATTGAAGCGCGCATTTTTCTTTTACAGCATATGCGTTGGATTATTGAATATATTGTTTGTTTTGTGTTTAATATCAATTACAGGCAACTGGCCTAGTGGAGCATGCGCTGTCCAATGACCATTGGGACCTGGGTTCGATTCCCAGGTCCCCCAAAACTCAATATTATTTTGTCTAACAAATTCCTATGCAGGCTAGTCAATGTGCTCCACCATACGCCTCACCAATCCACATGCCATATGTCCACAATCAGCCATCCAAAGGCCATGAGAGGAGGAGTACCATGTCCTTCAGTCAAAGCACATGCAGGCAATTGCAAAAGTCAAACGTGGCTGAGCTTAGTGGGCCAAAAACTGCAATCAACACCTCCAAAAAAGGCCCAAACCCCCCATGGTTTTGTTACTTTTTTTTATTTTTCTTTTCCTTATAATTTATTTTTTTTAAATTATTATCATTATTGTTAATTAACCTAACAAACTAATTTTTATAATAAATTCAAAAAATAAAAAAAAAACATTTTATTATTTATTAACTTATTTTGTAAATAAATTCTAATATTAATTAATTAGTTGTGTAATTAGAACAATTTTAACATTTTTTTTAATAAGTAAAATTAATTTAGAATTAGGCCTTTCACTTTCAACTTTTAATTTCCTTTTTTAATTTTATTTCATTAAAAACATAAAAAATACAAAAAAAACATTTTTTTTCTTTTAATAAATAATTAATTAATTAGTTCTTCATTTTAATTTTAAAAGGGACAAAAATTCAATTCTTTCTTAAAAAAGGGTCAAAACCCTAAGGACGTTCCCGATTAAATTTCTATTCGCGCGTATTTATTTATTTTTGATTATTTATGTAACTGTCTCCGGATATGTAATAGTTAATTAGGTTTATCGCCTTATTTAAATTCTCGCACTTTATTTTCCAAAACGGGTTTTTGTTTTTGGCGATGTATAGACCCGCGCCTTGTAATAGCTAGATTTACATTTCTATAATTTATTTTCCGCACTCCTAACTGTTAAAAAAATGCATGAAAGAATGTATGATAATAAAACCAATCCGTAGCTCACAAAATAACATGTACAAGATAACCTTAACTGAAAAACAACACACATGCACATGCCACTCTTAGGGTACGCCTCACTGGTTGCCTCGAACATGGTCATCAAGTATAGGGTGTCTTAGAGGTCGCCCTTCTGTCCAAAAGATCCAGTTGCCTCGAAACGGTTGCCTCGGATAAAAAGGATCTAGGACATTAGGGTTACTTCTAAGGTGTCCTACCATTGCTTCGGTGACCACACTGTCCCTAATCATCGAATTGACCCGAACACCTCCAACGACGGTGCTACCTACCTCTCAATGGTGGGATAGCACTATCTAAAGGACTCTTACATAGTTTAATTCCTTAGAGTAGGTAGATTCTCATGGGTACTTTCTCTTTTCAAACAAACAAAACAACTTTTCACACCTACACTTCCTAAAAGTTTTCAAACAAATTTTTCATACACTCTTGAGGACAGATATAAGAGTTACTTAGAAATTTTTCAAACGAAACTTTTTCAAAACCCACTCACACTTGAAAAGCAAACAATTTTGAAAACATAAGAGCAAGTACCTAAGAGCCCATGGATAACCATGGATAGAAAGGGTGCTAACACCTTCCCTTTCTATAAATCTACCTCCTGAACCGAGAAACATTCTCAAAGAAGGAATTTTGCTGTGCTTTTGTCCTTTCCATGTTGGAGAACATAAAAGACGGTGGCGACTCTTGCTTACCGCGACATTTCGCGAAACCAGCTAAAAACAGTCAGTTCTATTTCCACCGATCACAGAACTGGCGACTCTGCTGGGGATTTTAAAAGTGAGGTGTACCTTAGGAATAGTTCATCATCATGTTTTCAATTGCTTGCTTTGCTTGATATAATATTGTGGGTTTGCCTTGGAGTTACATAGATCCTAACCCGGATCTAGGGGGATACCTTTTAGAAAGTAGCAACAAACTGTGAGGAAACTGTGCGGGGTATACCGACACGGTTGAAGCAGTTTGCTACGTTGATGTGGCACTTTGGTGAGTACCGGTAACCCTTGAGTCAAGTCAAGGAGAGAACGGGGCTGCCGCGTGGTGTCGTGAAGCATTAACTGACCTTAGGAACCTTAATTGAACCATCCTGGCCTCTTTAGGGGTAGTGAGATGACTGACTTTGGTGCAGTTCGAAGTTGGTTGATACTCGATACTACACTCATTGAGGGTTGTTTTCTTGGAATATTTTGATGGCCAGTTCAGTGGCTAAATCAAAACAATGAACACAGAAAACAACCCTATGATATTGAGCTCCTTAGAACCCGGTTACTTTTGATAGGACAGGTTTTGAGCCCACTAACTCCAAGAGGGTAGTACCCAAACTTCATGCTGGCCTGAACTCTAAGGGTTGTCTTGTGTGACTTGTGTGCTTTCAAACTTGACTACTTGCATGCTTGTTATCTAACACATGAGTTTCTTGCAGGGTTTGTTTACAGTCCTTAATCTGGGCTCATAACAGGGTTTACCTACATTACTCCACGCATAGCATAACATCATACCATCATACCATTGCATACATCCTACATAAGGACTAATCCATTTCAAGGATCTCAAGGGTTTGTGATGCAGGTCATGATGAATCAAATGTCTAGCAAGGGGCAAAGGGGATTTATTTTCCTCTAGCCAAGGTTAATGACTTGAGTCAGGGGCTATAACCCACTCGATATGGTGAGCCTTGACTCTTGAAGAAGGACTCTCAACAATATGCAGTGCCTTCCATCAAGCTACAAAATGCAAATGCTAACAATTTTCTTGTTTACCCCACGAGATCCTTGAAAACATTGCATGCATATCATACATATCATTGCATTACAGATACCCTTGTTACAGGTCACTTACCTTCTTCGCTGTTTATTTCAGCAATGGCTTCCCAACAAGATAACCAGGGTCTTCATGCTCAAGAGACTCAGTTCAGGGAGATCTTCCTAAGCCTATCCAAGGGGCAGGAAGAGTTGAGGACACTCCTCGTGGGGAATTTGGCCAAGAAAAGTCCCGAAGATGATAAGGACGAACGGCTGAAACGTCTGCAAGCTGAGGTAGATACAATGAGAACCCAGATGCTGGGGAAAATGGCTCTCATCCAAGGCTTAGCTCGGGAGCAAGAAGAGTTGAGGACCATGATCAGTCAGCTTCATCAAGACATGAAGCAACCAGTCCAAGTCAGGAACCAGGTCATTGATCAGCTTCCAAGAGGACAAGAGTCTGGTATGGTAAAGAATAGACCTCTCCAAATTGCTACCACTTCACAGGTCCAACCACAACCTCGCCCAGAGCAACAGGTTGATTAGAGTAAGCCAAACAAGCCCAGGAGGCAATTCACCCAACTCAACGTGTCGCTGTTTCAAGCTTTACAACACCTGTTGAGATTGAATCTGATTACACTAAGGGATCCTCCCCATAATCCCAACATCTCTGCTCCTAACTATCATCCCAACAAAAGATGTGCATACCACTCTGATAGTCCTGGACATGACACTGCCGACTGCTGGGCTCTGAAGAACAAGGTCCAGGACCTGATTAATGAAGGAGCAGTGGATTTCACCCAAGAGGGTCAGGCTGAGTTCTTCTACCATCCCTGCAGGATTCACCATTTGAAGTGACAAGTCCTGAGATGAGAAGACTTTTTGTCCATTAGAATTTTCAAGTTGTAATTTTCTTTTGATTGTTCAAACAATTATTGTTATGGCAAACGTTATTACTTTATCAATGCATCGCATATGTCTGCTTTGAATCAATATATTTGCATTCTCTATATTCAAACTGCTTTCATTTTTTGATGTCAACTCTCAATTAATAATTCTAAGCCTTTTGAAGGAGGATGACGAAAACGATACCACAATCTACAGTATGCTTTTGAACAGACCCCGCTGATGAGGTATAGGCATTGTTTCAATTCCTAAACACTGGAGTTATAAGGAAGATAATCCCTCGTCAACCCCTTCGAGCCAAAGAAGTAGGAGTTTTGCTTTTCACAAAAATTAAAACCCTTAATCATAACCTGGGGCAGGGTAGTTCTCTCAGTTGACCCGGGTGCACAATGAATGGCATCAAAAGGGTCTTCCCAAAACAAAAGATAGTGATGGTTCCAAATAATCATAAAGATAGGCAGTCATTACCAAAAAAAAAACTAAAGCCCAATAAGTCAAAACCTATGAAGGAGACTTACAAAACTGGGGCATCCTGCTGACTTTAATCACAAAAAGGAACAATTTAGGCAAAAAACAGGGATAACGAAATCAAAAAAGAAAGAGGTCCTACAAACCCTTAACACAAAAGGAAATGACTGCCTATTCAAAATAAATTGTCAACATCCGAACCATCATTGGAATATCAGGACAAAGACTCAAACGAGGTCTAACGCATGATCAACTGAGTTTAGGTTTGAAGAACATCACGAAGAATGGGTGGGTACAAATAAATTTTGAGCCTTTATCCTTTGTTTCTTAAACCGTGAACCAGGCCACGTTACAACCCTTAAAAGTCCTAGCTGAAGCATGGGTTGGTTCGAAAGCATACTGTTACGAAAGGTATCCTGACTCCTTGAGGTTTGCTATAAAATACTGAGTTGACATCACGTTTTACAAAATTCACTGGTTTTACTGAAAAAACACATTTTCAAAAACTTCAAGACATACATGAGCTTTGCATTTTAATATAACATTGCTTGCATATGACTATTTGTTTGAACAGCATAGAAGTTCGCACGACGAATGTCTAATGAACAAAAGCACCTCCAATCAAGGGGCATGGCATGATCATTGTCCATCATCTGGGGCAGTTAAGTCAAGATTCGGAGAATCTCTCAAAAGGCCAACCAGCTTGGGGCAAATCTCCATCTGGATCACTTGGGGCATTGGACGATCAAACGAAGATCTTCTGGTAGTAGGGCAACGCAACACTACTAACAGGGGCACCTCCCTACATCCTGAGAGCACAGACATAGTCGAAAAAATATTGCGCATAATTAAAGACCCGCTAGGTTGATACACCTAGGCAAAAATAAGGGCTTCCCGGCGAACCAAAAGGGTTCGGGAAAAAATAAGGGATGAAATAAAAAAATCTGTACACCCGGCAAGTTGAAAACCTGAAAAGGCGGCTTGGGCAAAAATGGGTATCCCGGTGGACTGAAAACCCGAAAAGGCGGTCCAGGCAAAAGTTAGGGATCAAAGCGTACGACTATCTCGTCACTTGCCTACCAGAAGAAGGTTCATCAATCAGCAGTTATCAAGCACCTCCTAGGTCTTTTTTCTCCCGCAGAAACAGGGGCAATAATGAGTTGTCCGAGCGATCTAGTTGCTCTGTCCGCCAAGGTACCAAGGTAGGTTCAGCTGAAGAACGTGACCAAGATACCTTCACTCCCCGCAGAGTAAGATAAGATTCAGCAATACTCTCTCCCGAGCAGAGTTGGTCTCTCATCAGCCCTGAAAAGGCACAGTATCTCCAGCAAGTCAACAACACTCTCCCCAAGCAGAGTTAATCTACTGTCAGCCTTAAGGAAGTTGGGTATCCCCAGAAAATCTCAATATTCCCCAGCGGAGTATACAGATGTTCCTAAGCAAGCATCCCCGGCCGTCTTAATATAAGATTATTCCCCGGCGGAATACCAGACACCCCAGTGGAGCTATTCCCCAGTACAGTTCAAAATTCTCCCCAGGAGAGTTGAATCAATCTCCCCAGTAGATTCTGGAAGCTCATCCCCAGTAGATTCTGGAAGCTTATCCCTACAGAGTACGAACGCATCTCCCCAGCTTTATTCAAAGATTATTCCTCACCAGAACTTATAACTGGGTTATCCTCAGCTAATTACCACGGAAAGATCGTCCTCGGTGAAGTTCTTCCTATCCCCAGCGGAGTTCATCAAATCTTCCAACAGAGCTTATCAACGGAATCCCCAGCAGGGTTATCATCAAAACCTCAGCAAGGTATCTCTTCCCACAGAGTAATTCCCCGCAGAGTAATCTCTTCAACAAGTTTATTCCCCGACGGAGTCATCTTCTCCTACCGGTTTATTCTTGCAACCATTATCCCCAGCGGAAACGAAGAACTCTACTCTTCAACATCAGCCCAGGATTCAAACTCCCGGCATTCGTCAAGGATTTATTTTCCCAGACGAAGATACATTCATAAACATCACATCTTCATACATTATAGCATGCATACGCATCATACAACACAAATCTCATTTATTTTTGAGAACATCTTAAAATCATGCAGTTCATGCATCATGACATTGCATACGACTAATAATTTGCCTTTTCAGGAAAAAGTCAATCAAAAGATGATTACCATCTATCTTTACAGTTCCAAATCAACACCAGTAACAAGCCAGGAAAATTCTGTGGATGACTGATCGTGGGTTAATACCCGAAACCAAACAGGACAATTATCTACTTGATCATCCTCAGGCAACCCTACACCGGTTCCTTTTATTTCAGAAGAAGTCTTACACGAGCTCATCAACAAGCAACCCTACACCGGTTCCTTCTCAACCTCAGATGTAGTTTTACACGAACTCATCATCAGGCAACCCTACACTGGTTCCTTCTCAATTTTCAAGCGAAGTCTTACACGGACTCACCCTCCACAAGTAACCCTAAGCCGGTTCCTTCTCAATTTTCAGACGAAGTCTTACACGGACTTATCATCAAAGTAACCCTACATCGGTTCCTTTTCTTTCAGAAGAAGTCTTACACGGACTTATCTCAAGATGACCTTACCCCGGTTCATCAAGAAGTTTTACACGAACTTATCCTGCGATAACCTTACCCCGGTTCCTCCAGAAGTTTTACACGGACTTATCTCAAGATGACCTTACCCCGGTTCCTCCAGAAGTCTTACACGGACTTATCCCGAAGTAACCTTACCCCGGTTCCTCCAGAAGTTTTACACGAACTTATCCCGAAGAAACCCTACACAGGTTCTCTCTTCCCAAAGATGCAGTTTTACACGGACTCGTCATCAGAAACCCTACCCAGGTTTTACTTCTTCCAGGACACAGTTTTACACGGACTCATCATCAAAGTAACCCCACAGGTTCCCTTCTCAAACTCCAGACGTAGTTTTACACGGACTCGTCATCAGTAAACCCTACACAGGTTTCCTTCCTCCAAAGATGCAGTTTTACACGAGCTCATCATAAGTCAACCCTACACAGGTGTCCTTCTTTCCAAGATGAAGTTTTACACGAGCTCATCATCAGGCAACCCTACACAGGTTCCCTCTTTCAACTTACAAAAATTACAATTCAACAGACCACTTCCAAATGGCATCTATAAGCCCATTCCCGACAAGGTACTGTCACATCCAGATGGCATCTATAAGCCCATCCTCCTATCCACCATCTCTCCAAATGGCATCTGTAAGCCCATTCCCGACATCACACTGCTGATACTCTACTATGTGAGTGCAAATTTCTGGGCACTCTAGTGTTCAATCATCTTCCACCCTCGAATCACGAAAGGCGCACAAGCCAATCTACATCCTCAGGTCTAAGAAGATTGAACAGGGGCAACTGTTGTACCCCAAAATTTTCCCTCCCATATTCTTCAAAGTTTTGACAAGCATCATCTAAATTTGCTCAAGTCTACTCAAGGGTTGCACAGTCAAACCATCCTCCTAAGCCAGTCAAAATTAGGGTTTTGGTTCTTGCAAGGAAGTTGAGGTTTTCAAGGGCTCAATCAAGTTCCATATGCTCATATACATTGTCAAGCACCTACATGTCAAGTTTCAAGGCTCACAGTATCAAGTTGCACAGTCAAAAGCCCTGATTGCCTCACAGTCAACTGTAGGGGTAAAATGGTCATTTGGCAGTCAAAAGCCAAAATTTTTGGTCAACATCTTATTTTGAAGCCACAATCATCATTTGGTCAAGTCTTGACCATGATTCCACAAGAATGGCTCAAAAATCATCAAGATGCAAAAGTTTCCATTTTTGGACAGTTGAAAAGTCAACTGTAACTTGACCAAGGCATAACGTTTTCATGGTTCATCAGAAAAATCCCATCCAATGCTCATTTTGAAGGGGATAACATTTCCTACAACTCATCTTCATATTCCAAATCCAAGAAATGCTCTCACAAAAAGTTATCAATTTCAACATTATAGGTCATTTTCAAAAGTCAACAAAAAGGCATTTTAAGTCAAAGACCATAACTTGAGATTGGTAAATCAAAATGACATGGGACCAAGGGCATTGGTTAGAGGACTTCAAGACCTTTCCAAAATGTCCAAGAACATGTTCATATGATCAAAATTGAGCAAGATATACATTGGAGAAGTTGGGAAATTTTTGTGAAATGGCAAAAGTCAACTATCCTTGAAACTTCAATTTTTGACAAAAGGGCCCACTTTTTTCCACTTGATTCAGCCTTGTCATGCCACCCACGTGTCCCATGATCAATTTCAAGATTAAACATTAATTTTTCTATTTTTATTTAATTTTATTTGATTTAATTCATTTTAAATCCATAAAATTCAAATAAAATCAAAAAAATTAATTAAATAATATCTTTTGATTTGAATGACTTTTATGTGTCATGAACAACCTACCAATTTCGTGCTAGGGCCATTTTAAGCATAAAAATTCAAAATTTGAACAAACTTGGAATGATCTTTAATGGTGGTTATGAAGAATCCAAAAACTTAATTGCAAGGGATCATTGGCTCATAATGTGGCTTATTCTCATTCATACATACATATGCAAGTGTTCCATACCTCAAGCACGACCTAGAGCTCATTGAAACGACCATAACCAATTCCAAAAAACTCAAGAAAATTTGAAAACTGAAATCCACCTTCCAAGGCAATTCAAAGCTTTATCTCATTTCTAACACTTTGCAGGAACCCTCATGAGTCTTTTGGAATCAAAACCAAGCGCTCAGGCCTAAGGAATCGTCCCACACGAACTCACGGTTTGCACAATTTTCTTGTAATCACAATTCATATTCCATGCGCATTTAACTTAATTTGTTGGTTGTTTGGCATTGTTTGAGTCCACAGGAAGCTAATGATATTAATCAATTGGATTATAATGCACCTAATCGTGAATTGCCATTAACAAGTTTTAGGGTTCTTGAGGTCTGGAATTAGGGCTTTACTATATAGGAAAAATCAGAACTTCTAAGACCCATGGTTGAAACCGGCTTGACAAGACGAACAAATCCCAATCCTCGCGCCCAATTTATATAGAGCATAACTCTATTCGTGATTTTCTGTCATTTCATTTTGTGGGGGTTTAAAACCCCCGCTAATTGCTTTGTTTTTACAGGAAAAAAGGAGGAAGACGAAGGGGGTGTCAGCTTGCTATTGGCTGGATTCAAATTGAAGCGCACATTTTTCTTTTACAGCATATGCGTTGGATTATTGAATATATTGTTTGTTTTGTGTTTAATATCAATTACAGGCAACTGGCCTAGTGGAGCATGCGCTGTCCAATGACCATTGGGACCTGGGTTCGATTCCCAGGTCCCCCAAAACTCAATATTATTTTGTCTAACAAATTCCTATGCAGGCTAGTCAATGTGCTCCACCATACGCCTCACCAATCCACATGCCATATGTCCACAATCAGCCATCCAAAGGCCATGAGAGGAGGAGTACCATGTCCTTCAGTCAAAGCACATGCAGGCAATTGCAAAAGTCAAACGTGGCTGAGCTTAGTGGGCCAAAAACTGCAATCAACACCTCCAAAAAAGAACCAAACCCCCCATGGTTTTGTTACTTTTTTTTATTTTTCTTTTCCTTATAATTTCTTTTTTTTTTAATTATTATCATTATTGTTAATTAACCTAACAAACTAATTTTTATAATAAATTCAAAATACCAAAAAAAAAACATTTTATTATTTATTAACTTATTTTGTAAATAAATTCTAATATTAATTAATTAGTTGTGTAATTAGAACAATTTTAACATTTTTTTTAATAAGTAAAATTAATTTAGAATTAGGCCTTTCACTTTCAACTTTTAATTTCCTTTTTTAATTTTATTTCATTAAAAACATAAAAAACACAAAAAACATTTTTTTCTTTTAATAAATAATTAATTAATTAGTTCTTAGTTTTAATTTTAAAAGGGACAAAAATTCAATTCTTTCTTAAAAAAGGGTCAAAACCCTAAGGACGTTCCCGATTAAATTTCTATTCGCGCGTATTTATTTATTTTTGATTATTTATGTAACTGTCTCCGGATATGTAATAGTTAATTAGGTTTATCGCCTTATTTAAATTCTCGCACTTTATTTTCCAAAACGGGTTTTTGTTTTTGGCTATGTATAGACCCGCGCCTTGTAATAGCTAGATTTACATTTCTGCAATTTATTTTCCGCACTCCTAACTGTTAAAAAAATGCATGAAAGAATGTATGATAATAAAACCAATCTGTAGCTCACAAAATAACATGTACAAGATAACCTTAACTGAAAAACAACACACATGCACATGCCACTCTTAGGGTACGCCTCACTGGTTTCCTCGAACGTGGTCATCAAGTATAGGGTGTCTTAGAGGTCGCCCTTCTGTCCAAAAGATCCAGTTGCCTCGAAACTGTTACCTCGGATAAAAAGAATCTAGGACATTAGGGTTACTTCTAAGGTGTCCTACCATTACTTCGGTGACCACACTGTCCCTAATCATCGAATTGACCCGAACACCTCCAACGACGGTGCTACCTACCTCTCAATGGTGGGATAGCACTATCTAAAGGACTCTTACACAGCTTAATTCCTTAGAGTAGGTAGATTCTCATGGGTACTTTCTCTTTTCAAACAAACAAAACAACTTTTCACACCTACACTTCCTAAAAGTTTTCAAACAAATTTTTCATACACTCTTGAGGACAGATACAAGAGTTACTTAGAAATTTTTCAAACGAAACTTTTTCAAAACCCACTCACACTTGAAAAGAAAACAATTTTGAAAACATAAGAGCAAGTACCTAAGAGCCCATGGATAACCATGGATAGAAAGGGTGCTAACACCTTCCCTTTCTATAAATCTACCTCCCGAACCGAGAAAAATTCTCAAAGAAGGAATTTTGCTGTGCTTTTGTCCTTTCCATGTTGGAGAACATAAAAGACGGTGGCGACTCTTGCTTACCGCGACATTTCGCGAAACCAGCTAAAAACAGTCAGTTCTATTTCCACCGATCACACTCATTTCTTACTATTAAAATAACCAACAAATGAATTTTTTCTACCCATAACTACGTAACTTTGAGTTTTCAATCGTACTTGGGGATACGTAGGAGCGAGATCCAATGTCTCGTCAAACACCCTAATAAAAAAATCTTATTTTTCCCTTTCTTTCTTTTGGTAAATATGACTTAATAATTAAAAGAAATCAAAAGCATCTTAATCTAACATTCTTATTCGCAGAACTAATTAAGCAGTTCCCGTTTTTTACAACGGATGTTGCAGGATATTAATACCTTCTCCAGGCATAATTGACTATCGAATCTGAATTTAGTTGCGATGATAATATTTGTGTTCTTTTAGGATTTTATCGATTCCCTTTCAAAAATAAACTCTGATGGTGAATTCATTGAATTTCAAGCGTTTATTCGCTCGGGTATTTTCACTCTGCGATATGGAGGCTTCAGAGTCCCAGCCTAAGAGTGATGTCGCCTGGGAGAAATCTCGATAGAGAAAGGGGGCTCGCTCGTAGGAATGATAACGTGTGCAATACAGTTATCCCCGTCATTCATCGAAGAGGGAGTTCTCCATGATTTCCTAAAGAGTAGGTGGTCAACAATCTCTACTAGTCATGTAGGAGTAGTTTCCACCCTTAAGGGCTTCCAAAACCCTAAGCCCAAAAGGTCTCTATAAATACCTCTTCTTTAGGAGGAAAGAGGACAAATCTTAAGTCAAATAGATCATACCTTACAAAACTTATACCTAAGCATACCACTCATTTCAGAGTCTCTCACCTCATGTGAGTAAGTCTTCTAAATCACCAAAAAAACACCACTATACTGGGTTTTTTCGCCATCGTGGGCAAACCCTAACCATGATACATCATAATATA
Organism: Vicia faba; assembly: GCA_948472305.1. NCBI lineage: Eukaryota > Viridiplantae > Streptophyta > Magnoliopsida > Fabales > Fabaceae > Vicia > Vicia faba. The sequence continues at coordinate 77,492,720 of OX451735.1, forward strand.
CCTACTAAGGGATAAAACGCACCTATACCTTTTGACCAGTATAATTATGCAGGGTTATATTGAGACTAAATGACATGTCCTTGATAGATATGGTTGGAGCATAAGAACTGGTGCGTTAATAGAACTGGGTATACTCATAAGCGATATGATTACTGGCTTCACTGTCCAAAATCCAAGGCTTAGTGAACATGAAATTTATCAAGGCATTAGAAATGAGAGACAACCCTAAAACATTTGCATGAGTATAGTTATTTCCTATGCTATTGTTTGAAGATATCATAACTAATGCGCAAACAAGTTGTTGGAGCTTCTCTACAAATAACTTGATTATAAGTTGTGAAGATTTTACTTAATTTGCAACAGATAAATGTCTATATGCAGTTATATGAGGCCCATGTTGTTGGTGTTGTGTTTGGTTTTGTTTGATGTCTTGAGTTTCTGTGTTATTAGAACCCCATGTCCCTTATTTAAATTTGCTTCGATCCTCTATGTGTCCTTTCTCATTGCGAAAATTGTACTGAAACTTTAGAGTTCCATATTGTCAATTATATGTCCCTCTATATTGTAGTGCTCACAATGTTTATCTTTGATAAATTTGTTGGAGGAATTGTTTGGATGACTCTGGATAACAGTTGGAATGGAAAAATTCTTTGTTGTCTTAGAAGTCATCCAACATTGTATCTCTTCTTGAAAAGAGTTGTTTATGCATTATGTCTCAGAGGGAAATGATTCTCTCCCGTGAAAATCTGGTGCAATAGAAGGGATTGACATTTGATAATATCCAGAAAAAATTTCACTTGAGATGATCCTGTTAAATTGTAATTCATATGTGTCAAAATTAGATTTAATTTTGTTTTAGATTTAAATAGATTTGAATTTAAGTCTAGAATAGATTTGATTAGATTTGATTTAGTAAAAAGATATTTTGGGCTTGGGTTTTAGCTTAGGGAGCAAGCTAACCTAAATCTATAAATAGAGGGAGTAACCCCTATTTTGTAATCAAGTAATTCACAGTATTTTGAAGTTGCAAAGTGAATAATAAAATTTCCACAGTTTGTGGGCAGAGAGAAACTCTGCAGAAATATCTCTATTGTCTTTTCTTTGTTTGTCTCATAACTAATCATCAGTGGTGGTCGAAATTCATCATAGAGTATTGGTGGATTTCCAACATCTGGTATCAAGAGCTTGTGTTTCGATTCAAGGGAAGTGTCAATCAAGAACGATTGAAGAATTCATGATGACAAGTTATCGGAATGCAAACTATCCAGCAACGCTGCCAATTCTGAAAGTTGACAACTATGAGAATTGGTGCAAACAGATGAAAGTCCTATTAAGGTGTCAAGGCCTTTGGGACCTTGTAAAAGATGGAGTCGAAGCGCTTGGCGAAAACGCTTCAGAAGAAGAAAAGAAGAAATATACAGAATCTGAGAAGCAGAGTTATAAAGCATTATTTATAATTCATCAATGTGTCAGCCCAGACAATTTTGAAAAGATTAGTGATTCAGAATCTGCAAAAGAAGCTTGGGAGATCCTTGAGAAGTCTTTTGGAGGCGCTGAGAAGGTGAAAGAAGTGAGGTTACAAACTCACAAAAGGGCCTATGAACTGCTTCATATGGAAGACAGTGAAAACATATCTGATTTCTTCACTAGAGTTACAAAACTAGTGAATCAAATCAAGGCATGTGGAGAAACATTAACAACAAGAGCTATTGTTTCGAAGATCTTGAGATATTTAGCTCCTAAGTTCGACCACATAGTGGTGGCGATCAAAGAGGGGAAAGACTTGTCGAAATTGACAAAGGAAGAGCTTCAAGGGACGCTCGAATCTCATGAATAAAGAATGAACGAAAGAGCTGCAGGAAAATCGAAGAGTGATGTGGCCTTACAGGCACATTCAGCAAAAGAGACCAAAGGCAAAGGAAAGTATTTCGACAGAAGTAGAGGTGGCTACGACAAATCGAATGGTAGAGGAAACCAAATAGAAGGAGACGTGTCGAATCAAAGAAGACCACACCAAGGCAACCAAAGAGGTGGTGCTGCAAACAGAGGAAGAGGTGGTGGTCGAAAACCTGATAAAAGTCACATTCAATGTTACAATTGTCAGAAATATGGACACTATTCGAGTGATTGTCCATAAAAACGAAAGAATCAAGAAAGTGATGCAAAGCTTGCAAAACATGAAGAAGAAGAAGAGATGATGCTGATGGTCACAACAAAAGATGAAGATAGATTCAAGGACCAACGATACTTGGATTCAGGATGTTCATCACATATGTCTGGAAGGAAAGACTGGTTCGTCAATATAAAACCCTCAACAAAAAATATGGTAAAATTTGCAAATGACAACACCCTAGCAGCTGAAGGTATTGGTGATGTTATGATCATGAGGAAAGATGGCAAGAAGTCAGTAATTTCGAATGTATTGTACATACCAGGCATGAAGAGCAATTTGCTCAGTATAGGGTAGTTGGTCGAAAAGAATTATAAAGTGTCAATTGAAGATAAGTTGATGAGAGTTGTTGATGCAAATGGGAGAGTAATCTTGAAGGCTCCTATGTCTCAGAATCGAACCTTCAAGATTGAACTAAATGTTATGGAGCACAAGTGCCTTTCGACTGCAGCTAGCAGAGATGAATGAATATGGCATTGATAACGAGAAATCATATCATATATTTACCACGAAATTAAACCGTTTTATATCATATTGACCCGATTAACTCCCTAATACTCCGAGTTTTGTATGATTTTATGCAGGTACAACATATCTCAGCTCAAACTAGAAAGAAACGTGAAATGTGCGAGATTGCGGCCAAGACCAGAAGAGAAAAGATAAATCTGTCAAAAATCCAAAATTGTTGCTATTACGGTTGTCACGCCCTTGCCACGAACGTAAGACACTTCAGAAGCGTGTTACGATCGTCATGCATTGGCCACGACCGTAACGCGCTCTTTCATAGAAACTGCACGTAACGCATCAGCCACGACCGTAATAGGCATATTATTAGCTATTTTGAACGTGGTCAAGTAACAGGACGTGGTCAAGTAACGGCATGCATGTGTGCCTTATTCTTCTCCAACAACCAAGACCACCTTCTCCTTATTTTTCTCAGGAAGCTAAGAATCTAGCAACATGAAATATAATTCCAACTGTATTTTATTCCCTATAAATAGCTTGGACTTAGAAGAAAAAAATACAGAGTTCAGTTTAGAAAATTCTTGCGGAAGCTCTGCCGATTTTAAAACCCGGTTCTATTTTCGCATTTCGTTCATTTTAATTTCCCTTCTGACGTTCCAATCTTGCCGGCTTGTGGAAGAAGGATCTAGGATATTATTGCTTTTCAGGTTTTTATTATATTCGATATAATTGCAAATTTATTTATGTTAAATTTATGTTCTTTATTTATAATGCATGTGTTATTGCTTTCTGATTTTATTTCCTGCATTTTAATTCTGAGCATTATGAGTAGCTAAATACCCGTAGTCGAGGTGTGATGAAATAACCGAATGAATTAATGTATTTCTAAGCTAAAACCTTAATTAACTTAATTTCTGGCCGTGACTTTTTATAATTAAAAATTAAGCTTTTTGTTACGAGAGTAAGGAAAGTAAAATAGGGAGAAATCAAGACCACGAGAGTGTGAGGTTTTAACCGGATAGCTAAAGTTAGGCATTCGATTTAAATACAGCGAGAGCGCTTTAAAACGAATTAGATTTATTTAGTTTTCAAAAAGATGCTTTCTAAACACTTATGGGCTAGCGAGAGCAGACATTTGGCTTTAGGAGTATGATTTGAGGTAAGACCACGAGAGTGTGAATCGAGGGTTTTTAAACTGATAAGTACTACAGAACAATTTAAGTTAAATATTTTTATATGCTTAGGTATAATTTAACTCGCGTAGGTTCAAAACATTACACTCCAACCGCTTTAATTTTATAATCCTTTTAATTGAATTTAGTTTCTCCTTTAGTTTTAAACTTCTAAAAAACCAAACGTGACAATTTCCGCCTTAGCTAAACTAACCTGTTTTATAACACTAGAGTGATTACGAAGTCCCTGTGGATTCGACATCTTTTTATTACTACTGCGATAGACTGTGCACTTGCAGTTAAGATACCGTTAGACACATTAGGTCAATCGCACATCAAGTTTTTGGCATCGTTGTCGGGGACTTTAGTTTAGTCACTAGTGTAATCTGAAAACAACGCTGTCTAGACTAAGGCAACTTTTTATATTTCCCTCTGTTGTATGCCAAACACTCGTTCTCAAAACAAGCCTTTGAATTTACAAATTAACGATATCGAGCGTTACTTAAGATTAAGACGCCGAATTCAAGAATACCGATCTCTCAACAATCTTCCTCCGACTAAAATTCCTGATATCTCGTTACCAGAATTTATCGAAGAATCGACAATGGCTGACGTACCAAGTCTGCCTCGTGCTCTTAAGGACTACGCAGTTCCTTCGCAAGCAGAACCTCACAACAGCATTGCCGCTCCTGCTATTGCTCGAAACGATTTCGAGCTGAAACCTTCGCTTTTATCCGCCGTTCAGCAGAACCAATTTTCTGGATCTCCTACTGACGACCCTAACCTACATCTGTCAGTGTTTGTGCAGTACGCAGACACTGTAAAAGAGAATGGTGTAAACCCTGAGGCGATACGATTGCGACTATTTCCTTTTTCTTTAAGAGACAGAGCCCGAGCCTGGCTCCAATCTCTTCCTTCAAATTCAATCACCACATGGGATGAATTGAAGAAAGTCTTATTGGCTAGATATTTCCCACCAAGCAAAACTGCTATGCTTAGAGCTAACATCAATGGTTTTAGACAAAAAGATAACGAATCACTTTTCGAAGCATGGGAACGCTACAAGGATATGATTAGACTATGTCCTCATCATGGTTTAAAAGAATGGCTAATCATTCGTACGTTTTATAACGGTCTCTTGTATAACACAAGATTGACTATAGACGCTGCTGCTGGTGGCGCACTGATGGATAAACCATATGCTGAAGCAAATCAACTTATCGAAAGTATGGCCCAGAACCACTATCAATGGGGAAGAGAAAGAGCTAATGTGGAGAAATCCCAAACCAAAGGTGGAATGTCTAAAGTGAATATTCTGGACCAAGTCAATGCTAAAGTGGAAGCTCTTACCCAAAAGTTAGAAAACCTTACCACTACTCCTGCAGCTACCGTAGCTGCAGTTGTCCAAACTTGCGACCTATGTGGTCTTCAATCACATCCCGCTCCAGAATGCCCACTTCTAACGGGAGTTCCAGCTGAACAAGCAAATTATGTACAAGGGAACCCTTATAGCAATACCTATAACCCTGGTTGGAAAAATCATCCGAATTTTTCATACAAAAGTAACAACACGATATACGCGCCTGGACAAGCTCCTGCCACACCACCCGGTTATCCAAAAGCTATCCCAAATCATCCTGGTAATGGACCTAATGCTCCTAGGAAATCTAACCTAGAAATCATGATAGAACACTTCATTGCTTCCCAAGCTCAGACTAATAAAGACGTTATAAATCAGAATTTGCATACTAATGAGCAGATAAAACAATTAACTAGCAAAGTTGATGCTTTAGCCACCCATAACAAGATGCTTGAGACGCAAATTTCACAGGTAGCTCAACAACAAGCACCTACTGCAGCACCGGCTGGAATTTTTCCTGGTCAACCACAGCCCAACCCAAAAGGACATGCTAATGCTGTGATACTGAGAAGTGGAAAAGAACTAGACGGACCTGTTGACCCAAGACTAGAAAATCCAGCCATGTACCAAAAACAGAGCGAGCCGACTGACAAAGCCAATGAACCTAAAGCAAAAGAAAAAGAAAAGGAAAACAAAACTCAAGAGGCAGTGGAGCAAGAGAAGCCTTATGTACCTCCACCACCTTATAAACCACCAATTCCGTATCCTCAGAGACTTTCAAATTCCAAAACGATGGGCCAATTCAAGAAATTCGTTGAACTTCTGAAACAACTCAATATCACAATACCTTTTACAGAAGCCATCACTCAGATGCCCTCGTACGCTAAATTTCTCAAGGAAATTCTATCTAACAAGAAAAAGATAGAAGATAACGGAACAGTTACACTCACTGCCGAGTGTAGCGCGATCATTCAAAACAATATGCCTCCTAAGTTAAAAGACCCAAGTAGTTTCTCTATACCTTGTAATATTGGAAAGTTTGTCATAGACAAAGCTCTATGTGACTTAGGAGCAAGTATTAGCGTCATGCCCCTATCTATCTGCAAAAAGCTAGAGATGGGAGAACTCAAACCCACGAAAATGTCCGTTCAATTAGCTGACCGATCAGTTAAATACCCTGTAGGTATACTGGAAAACGTTCCAGTTAGGATAGGTCAATTCTATATCCCGACCGATTTCATCATCATGGACATAACCGAGGACTCAGTTACCCCTATCATATTAGGAAGACCCTTCCTAGCCACCGCCGGAGCTATAATTGATGTAAAGAAGGGAAGACTAACATTCGAAGTTGGAGAATAAAAAGTGGAATTCATCCTTACTCAATTCTTACAAGCACCAGCCATGAACGACACATGTTATCTTATAGATGTCATAGACGAGTGCGTAAGAGAAATGGAAGCAGAATAGACAAAATATTCTGAGATAATGGAAATCCAAACCCCTCCAATATTCGAAAACGATGACAGTCTAAACGAAAGCTTAGCACTCACGCCCGATCATATGCCATGCCCGAAGAACCCCAATGTAGAATTGAAAATCTTACCTAATAATCTAAGATACGAATTCCTTGATACCGAACACACGCGACCAGTAATAGTAAACTCCAACTTAGGAAAGCTCGAAAATGAAAAACTTTTAGACGTCCTAAGGAGATACCCAACCGCACTAGGTTATAACATATCTGATTTGAAAGGAATATGCCCTTCGATTTGTATGCACCGTATTTTGCTAGAAGAGAATTGTAAAACCTCTAGAGAACCTCAAAGAAGGATTAACCCGATTCTTAGCACTGTAGTCAGAGATGAAATTACGAAGCTTATGGAAGCTGGAATCATATACCTGATCTCTGATAGTAAGTGGGTAAGCCCAGTACACGTGGTGCCCAAGAAAGGAGGTATCACCGTTGTTAAGAACGCAAAAGGCGAACCAATAACGCAAAGAGTAGTCAATGGACATAGAGTGTGTATAGATTATAGAAAACTAAACAAAGCCACTCGTAAAGACCAGTTTCCTCTACCCTTCATAGACCAAATGCTAGAACGGTTAGCCAAACATTCCTATTTCTGCTATCTAGAGGTTACTCCGGATTCTTTCAAATTCCCATTCACCCTGACGGTCAAGAAAAGACTACCTTCACGTGTCCGTATGGAACGTTCGCATATAGACGAATGCCTTTCGGATTGTGTAATGCCCCAGCTACCTTCCAACGATGTATGATGTCAATCTTTGCAGATTTTATAGACAACATCATGGAAGTGTTCATGGATGATTTCTCAGTGTGTGGGGGAAGTTTCGAAGGATGTCTATCAAACCTAGAGAAAGTCTTAGAAATATGTGTAAAAGTAAACCTCGTGCTCAATTGGGAAAAATGCCATTTCATGGTCAGAGAAGGAATCGTACTAGGACATGTCATATCCAATAAAGGGATTGAAGTTGACAAAGCCAAAATAGAAGTCATAAAAGAACTTCGACCACCTAAGACCGTTAGAGAAATACGAAGCTTCTTAGGACACGCCGGTTTTTACCGACGATTCATTAAAGATTTCTCAAAAATTACTAAACCACTTACTGGTCTGTTAATGAAAGACGTTGAGTTCGTATTCGACGACGATTGTCATAAAGCGTTTGAAACTCTAAAATCAGCCCTTATCACCGCATCAATCATGCAACCGCCCGATTGGAATTTACCCTTCAAAATCATGTGCGATGCGAGTGATTACGCCGTAGGCGCAGTTCTTGGACAAAGTAAGGACAAGAAACTACACGCCAGTAGAACGCTAGACCCAGCCCAAATGAACTACGCCACGATTGAGAAAGAGATGTTAGCAGTCGTCTTCGCGCTTGACAAATTCCGTTCCTATCTAGTAGGAGAGAAAATCATCATCTACACGGACCACGCTGCTATAAGATATCTATTGAATAAGAAAGATGCAAAACCAAGGCTCCTCAGATGGATCCTACTTTTGCAAGAATTTGACTTAGAGATTAAGGATAAAAAAGGGACCGAAAACGTCGTAGCAGATCACTTGTCAAGATTGGAAGATATAAAACCCGAACAAGTGCCGATTAACGATGATTTTCCATATGAGAAACTGATAACCCAAATAAGGAGCGACTTGGCTCAGTTAAACCTAAACAAACCAAAACCCAAGGAAGCCGTAAAAGCAATCCATGCAACCATGGGATTGCCATGGTATGCCGACATAGTTAACTATCTAGCTGCAAACGCGCTCCCACCAGACCTTACCTACCAACAGAAAAAGAAATTCTTCCACGATCTCAAACACTACTATTGGGACGAACCCTTACTGTTTAAAAGAGGACCAGATGGAATCTTCCGTCGATGCATACCCGAAGAAGAGATAGAAAATATCATTTCCCACTATCATTCATCTCCTTACGGGGGACACGCAAGCACTTCCAAAACTTGTGCAAAGATCTTACAAGCCGGCCTATTCTGGCCTAATCTATGGAAAGATGCCCACATCGCTGTTAGAAATTGCGATCGGTGTCAACGCACCGGTAATATTTCAAGACGCGATGAAATGCCTCAAAGAGGAATCCTAGAGGTAGAAATCTTCGACGTATGGGGAATCGATTTCATGGGACCCTTCCCATCTTCTTTTGGAAACAAATATATACTCGTCGTGGTCAATTATGTTTCAAAATGGATCGAGGCCATAGCCTCTCCTACAAATGACACACGAGTGGTAATCAAACTCTTTAGAAACATAATCTTTCCAAGATTCGGTGTGCCGAGACTCGTCATTAGTAACGGTGGCTCCCATTTCATCTCAAAGATATTCGACAAATTACTATTTAAGTATGGAGTGAAACATCGTATAGCGACACCATACCACCCATAAACCAGTGGACAAGTCGAAGTCTCAAACAGAGAAATTAAGCAGATCTTAGAAAAAACTGTAGCCACAACCAGAAAAGATTGGTCATTAAAGCTCAACGAAGCTTTATGGGCCTATAGGACGGCCTACAAGACCCCTATAGGAACTATACCCTTCAAGCTCGTATTCGGAAAATCCTGTCACCTCCCAGTAGAATTAGAACACAAAGCGTATTGGGCAATTAAAACGCTCAACATGAACTACACTGATGCGGGAGAAAAACGAGTCCTGGATTTAAATGAATTAGAAGAATTAAGATTAGATGCTTATGAGAATGCTAAAATATACAAAGAAAGAACTAAAAAATGGCATGATAAGCGTTTATCTAGGAAAGAATTTAGTGTGGGAGATGTCGTACTATTATTTAACTCAAGACTTAGGCTTTTCCATGGTAAATTAAAATCTAGATGGTCAGGTCCATATGGAATTACAAAAGTGTTTCCTAGCGGAGCAATAGAAATTAAGGGTAGAAACACTAACTCGTTTACAGTAAACGGGCAGCGGTTAAAAATATACAATAACATTGAAAATAGAGACTATACGAATAGTCTAAGACTTTTAGAATTGCCCAATATTTCACCCGAATAATCTGCTGCTAGGCACTTTGTCAGGCTTTTGACGTTAAAAACAACGCTAAGTGGGAGGCAACCCACCTATTTGTTAATTATTATTTGTTTCTATTTATTTATTTATTATACTTTTCGTTTTTGCATTGATTCCTATTTAAGTTTTATTTTTCATTTTCTTTCTTTTGTTATAATTTTCATAAAACTGCTGCTGATTTCAAAATAATTTTAATTGCCACAGGATTTCTGAAAAGTTTTTGTTTCTCTTCTACCTTCTCTTCTGACTTGTTTCCCTAACAATAACCATGGAACCAAAGCCACATAATTTCTTGGAAACCACCTTTAGGGGTAGAAACCAAAAGAGAAAATTCGAGGAATTATCAAAAAGAAACATTGGCATAACACTTTATTATGATGAACCCACTATGAATGCTTTAGGTATATTGGATAGTGTTCTGTACTTGTTTAACCAGCTAGGGTGGGAAAAAGCCCACATTAAGACTAGGTTTGCCACCTACCGTGAGCTCACCTTTGAATTTATAAGCTCACTAGTCCATATACCCGAACATGGAAAAGGGACCCGAAAAGGATTTATAAGTTTCCGTCTCTTTGGCATTGAGTTTATTTACACTCATAAGGAACTAGCTGACCTGTTAGGATTCCCTAGCGGCCCTTTTGCTTACTCTACTACCCAGGTTGAACTAATGGATATTGAGCTAGATTACTTTTGGGGGACTTTAACTGGTAATTATCACCCTGATGCGGATAACATGGATAATGATGAGATACATAACCCTGCTATCCGTTATTTTCATAAGATTCTAGCCCATACTGTATTCGGGAAAGAGGAGAACCGTACTGCAGTGTCTAAGGACGAGATATTTTTACTATATTGTATGCACCAAGGCCACCCCGTTAATGCCGTGCCATTCCTAATGCAAACCTTTTACCGCATTATCGATAACCCTGATGAACCAATCATCATAGGTGGCCTAGTCACAATGATTGCACATGCCCTCGGCCTCAGACACCAGCTGAATAGGTGCCCACATTTTGGTACGATTCGTCCCATGAATATTGCTTTTTGCTTTGACCGCCGTATAATAGCAAACCATGATTACCCACCTTATGAGTATTTGATAAGAGAGGAAGTTGTAAACCTATTCACCCTTCCAAACCATAACAAAGTAAGTGTCCGTAACCGTGATAACTGGCTTTATGAGCTAAACCCACCCGACCACCCTCCTACACCTGAGACACCACAAGATTATCAAATTTATGATGATGTTATGTCCGACATTGGTGACCCTGAGACTCCTCCTGGTTACTACGAAAACTTCAACATGGCAGAGGCCCATGAAGCCTCTGAAACAACCAAGAAGGATTACACTGATAATCTTAATAAAATTGTTACCACACTTGATACCTACCAGACTAACATTAATGGAATAAAAGATGAAATAAAAAGCATGCGTTTGGAGATAATCGGATTAACTGACATAACCGTGGAGCAATTTTATCACATTCATAATTCACTCGAAGACATAAAATCAAAGCTTGGATGAAGTCACAAAAAGCAGCTCTAGTTTTATATTTCCTTTTGTTTTGTTTCTAGGAAGTTTCCCATTTTCGCATATTTTCAGTTTCGTTTCCATTTGGGACAAAATTTACTTTTATGTAGTTTTTGAGTTTCTGGTGTTGAACAAGCAAATTTATGGAATCAAAGTTTCAGTTATTTAGTATTCATTTGCTAGTTTCCTCTATGCCAATTATAATGCTTTATATAAAATTGCGAGCTTCGCTCTGATCGATGGATGTTTTGATGTTTTGGAATATATATATATATATATATATATATATATATATATATATATATATATATTTATATTTGCTTGGTATGACACTGAATGTATACTGCTATTGAAATGCCTCTGTGTAAAGATAGGATGTTGCAGAATTGGTACAGAACTGTCTGCTAAAAATTGCATATTTTGCTACTGTTACGACCGTCACAACCCCCTTACGATCGCCACGCGCCTTTTAGCGTGTTACGACCGTGATGCCTGTGTTACGACCGTAACACGGGTTATATCAGTAACCCCTATAGCAAACATAAGCTCTTCTTCTGAAACCTTTCCCTCTTCCTCCACTACTTCAAAACCGTCCCATTACCTCCATCAATCCCCATTCACACCACTTAACTCACCATTATTCTCCACTAATTTTCAACCTTCCCATTACTTTCCCTCATCATATATACATCTCATAAACCAATCCCTCACCAATTCCAACCCACAACCCACAACCCACTCTCTCTAACACTACTGCATTCAAAAATGGCAAACGTAAACCAGTAAATCCCAGGCATCTACTTACGCGATGGTGAGCAAGGTGAAACCCAGCGCACGAAGTTCTTAAAGTTCCAACGCCGAGGCCTCCATCCCACTAGGTACGTCGACATTGACTGCCTTAGAGACCTCGGATTACTTCAAACTGTCCAACATCTCCTCCAGAATGTCAACCTTTGGACCCTCTGTAGCCAGCCCAAACCCACGTACGAGAATCTCACTCTCGAGTTCCTCAGTTCCTTCTGCTACATCACTCTTAATGGTCCGACAAATCAACTTACCGGTGCGGTAAGGTTTCGCATTTTCGGAACCGAATACGACTTCTCTCAGAATGCATTCGGTCGATTACTTGACTTCTGTACTGATGAAGGCGCTCACCTCCGTGTACTGGATACCTTCCATGAGGAATCCTTTAATTTATGGCATAGCCTGACCAACAACCGTGCTAACTCCTACGATCACCTCAATGCCACACAAATCCATAACCCCGCCATTCGCTATTTCCATTGCATCCTGTGCAACACCATTTTCGCAAGGGATAGTAACCATAAGCTAAACTCCAAAGAGATATTCTTCATGCACTGCGCGTTCACCGATCAGAAAATCAACGTCGCACCCTTCCTCTTGGCCCATATTCATTCCATATGCACTCGAGGCGGCAAACCTTTCTACTTCGGAGGGCTTATCACTTCTATTGCCTTGGCTTTGAATCATGGCGACACCCTTGCCCATCTTCCCTCCAGAGCACCGGTTTTGCTCACCTTAGACCATTGCAAATCTGCTCACCTCATTCACGAGCGGGACGATGGCAGGTTCAATCCAGTGATCTGTAATGTTGTTTATTCTAACATTGTTCTGCCTTGCAGGGACCGTATCGATCCGCAAAACCGAGCCAATTGGCTATTTGATGCCCCTGACGGCCATGCTCCCGTGCACGATGCCAGCCAGATGCTCCAACTGACGAGATCCAGGAGGAATTGGACTGCGAAGCTCCTGCTCCCGACATTCCTGAGTCCTCTTCTGCACCACCTCCTTTCACTATGGAGGACATCCTCAGAGCCCTCCATCAGCAAAATCAGATGGTTGTAGCTCTTGAAAGGAAGCATCATGAGCAGTATGACACTCTACATGCACAGAACATCCAAATTCTGAGCGGCCAACGCAACGTCAACGAGAAGCTGGACGAGGTTTTCTCTGAGCTTAACGCCTTACAGATGGACGTAACCGCTCTTGGCTCGCATGATACCGACCTTGAGGCCACACCTACCCGACGCTCCCGCACCCGAAGCAGAGGCAGAGGCCACCAGTAGTTTCCTTTTGTTTTTGTTTCTGTATTACATTCATTTCCCTTTCCGTACAGTTTTTCTATTTGTAATCCTTCCTACCATATATCATGACATTGAGACAATGTCTGCTATAGTGTGGGAGAGGCACTATATTTTCTTCATGTTGCAAAATCTAGTAAATTTATGGTAATTCTATGATATTTTCAAGTTTTTCAAGTTTTCCCCGTATTATAAGCCATACCAAAAATTCTCTGCTCGCATACCTCGACATACCTACCTTAAACGGAAACCTAGTTAGGAAGACTAGAACGAGTAAACAAAATCAATACGACTATGACACCCGCAAACATCCTGCTTATGCAACCCGTCTAAATAAAATGTTATACGTACACCTCGATTTTTAAGTTCTGAAGTAACCCCTAGTAGTTTATACTAGCAGTCAGCACCGTCTGGACACAAACCACGTGGGGAGCCGATGAATATAAGTGTTTGATGCCTAATCAATGAAACACCCTTCTCATCTCGATGCTAAGCAAAGAAAATCTTGTACCAAAAGACAAAGATCGCATAAGATACATAAGTATAAGAGAAGAAGTCCATTGTTGGTTGGTTCAGAGGTATCTGGTTCTGAACTTGGTAGGGCGTGCTACGGCTCGATCCCCCACAACCTCCGATTTGGAAAAATATAGGGTAACCACATCCGTGTACCAGACCCCGTGACAAAAATAGGATCAAAGTCACTAACCGGCTACTCCACTACGTGCGTGCAAAGACAAAGGGCTTAATGTGATTGCGCCAGAACAAACCGGGCGAAAAAGCACGAGAGGATCGAGGTCGAAATGTGACGAAACGATTAAGCGGATTGTTAAAGTGGAAATACGCGACTCAATTGTGTCATTGGCGTATCACTGACGTTTTACTCAAGAACCGGCCGACTGACGATTGGTTTCCTGTGTTTTATCTCGAAAATAAAAGGTATGTCGTGCATGTGCGCCTGACGAACACTTGTCCGATTTTTACGATTATTTGCTTGAGGACAAGCAAAGGTTTAAGTATGGGAGGATTTGATAATGAGAAATCATATCATATATTTACCATGAAATTAAACTGCTTTATATCATATTGACCCGATTAACTCCCGAATACTCCGAGTTTTGTATGATTTTATGCAGGTACAACATATCTCAACTCAAACTAGAAAGAAACGTGAAATGTGCGAGATTGCGGCCAAGACCAGAAGAGAAAAGATAAATCTGTCAAAAATCCAAAATTGCTGCTATTACGGTCATCACGCCCTTGCCACGAACGTAAGACACTTCAGAAGCGTGTTACGACCGTCATGCATTGGCCACGACCGTAACGCGCTATTTCATAGAAACTGCACGTAACGCATCAGCCACGACTGTAATAGGAATATTATTAGCTATTTTGAACGTGGTCAAGTAACAGGACATGGTCAAGTAACGGCATGCATGTGTGCCTTATTCTTCTCCAACAACCAAGACCACCTTCTCCTTATTTTTCTCAGGAAGCCAAGAATCTAGCAACGTGAAATATAATTCCAACTGTATTTTATTCCCTATAAATAGCTTGGACTTAGAAGAAAAAAATACAGAGTTCAGTTCAGAAAATTCTTGCGGAAGCTCTGCCGATTTTAAAACCCGATTCTATTTTCGCATTTCGTTCATTTTAATTTCCCTTCCGACGTTCCAATCTTGCCGGCTTGTGGAAGAAGGATCTAGGATATTATTGCTTTTCAGGTTTTTATTGTATTCGATATAATTGCAAATTTATTTATGTTAAATTTCTGTTCTTTATTTATAATGCATGTGTTATTGCTTTCTGGTTTTATTTCCTTCATTTTAATTCCGAGCATTATGAGTAGCTAAATACCCGTAGTCGGGATGTGATGAAATAACCGAATGAATTAATGTATTTCTAAGCTAAAACCTTAATTAACTTAATTTCTGGCCGTGACTTTTTATAATTAAAAATTAAGCTTTTTGTTATGAGAGTAAGGAAAGTAAAATAGGGAGAAATCAAGACCACGAGAGTGTGAGGTTTTAACCGGATAGCTAAAGTTAGGCATTCGATTTAAATACAGCGAGAGCGCTTTAAAACGAATTAGATTTATTTAGTTTTCAAAAAGATGCTTTCTAAACACTTATGGGCTAGCGAGAGCAGACATTTGGCTTTAGGAGTATGATCCGAGGTAAGACCACGAGAGTGTGAATCGAGGGTTTTTAAACTGATAAGTACTACAGAACAATTTAAGTTAAATATTTTTATATGCTTAGGTACAATTTAACTCGCGTAGATTCAAAACATTACACTCCGACCACTTTAATTTTATAATCCTTTTAATTGAATTTAGTTTCTCCTTTAGTTTTAAACTTCTAAAAAACAAAACGTGACAATTTCCGCCTTAGCTAAACTAACCTGTTTTATAACACTAGAGTGATTACGAAGTCCCTGTGGGTTCGACATCTTTTTATTACTACCGCGATAGACTGTGCACTTGCAGTTAAGATACCGTTAGACACATTAGGTCAATCGCACATCAGGCATTATAGACTAGGTCATCTCAACTTCAGAGACATCAGAGATTTGAAGAGAAGAAATATGGTTTCAGGATTGCCTGAAATTGACATTCCAAACGAAGTATGTGAAGAATGTGTGCAGGCGAAGCAACACAAGAATAGCTTCAGCAAGGATGCAGGAAGCAGATCGAAGGCTAGTCTTGAAGTCATATACTCTGATGTATGTGTACCAATCCAGGTGGATTCGATAGGAGGTAACAAATACTTTGTTACATTCATAGATGATTTCAGTCGAAAGCTATGGACTTACCTGATCAACAAGAAAAGTGAAGTGATCGAAGTATTTACCAAGTTTAAGTCCATGGTCGAAAGACAAAGTGGTCGAAAGCTCAAAGTTTTGAGAACTGATGGTGGTGGAGAATATGTGTCAAAAGACTTCGACAGATTATGTGAAAAGGAAGGGATTGTGCATGAGGTGGTGTCACCCTATACTCCACAGCAAAATGGAATTGCAGAAAGGAAAAATAGAACCATAATGAATATGGTGAGAAGTATGTTGAAAGGCAAGAATTTACCTAAAGAGTTCTGGGGTGAAGCTGTTTCGACTGCAACTTATATTTTGAACAAATGTCCTACAAAGAAGCTAGAAGGAATTACTCCAGAAGAATGTTGGTCTGGTGTGAAGCCTAGCTTAAGTCATCTGAAGGTATTTGGATCTATTGCACATAGACATGTGCCAGATCAGTTGAGAAAAAAACTTGATGACAAGTCAAGTCAAATGATCCTAGTTGGATATCATTCGACAGGAGGCTACAAGTTGTTCGAACCATAGAACAAGAAGATTGTGATCAGCAGGGACGTGATCATAGATGAGTTCAAAGAATGGGATTGGTCTGCAAATGTCAAGAAAGATTCAGTGGGAATCTTATTCGAAGAGCCAGAAACTCAAGTCGAAAGAGAAGTTCGACAAGAGGAACCAGCAGATATACCAAGTACAAGCAGGCCTCAAAGAACAAGACGCATGCCTGCAAGATTACAAGATTGTGTGATTACATCAGATGATGTAATAGATGATGAAGGTGAGCTGGTACATTATGCTTTCTATGCAGATGTCGAACCTGTTAATGCAGCTGAAGCATTAAAGGATTCGAAGTGGGTGAAAGCAATAAACGAAGAAGTAAAGTCTATCGAAGACAACAACACTTGGTCACTTGTCGAATTGCCTCAAGGCAAGAAGGCAATTGATGTCAAGTGGGTATACAAAGTGAAGACGAATTCGAAAGGTGAAGTAACTCGACACAAAGCAAGACTTGTGGCGAAAGGATTTCTATAGAAAGAAGGAATAGACTTCGACGAAGTCTTTACACCTGTTGCTAGGATCGAAACAATCAGGCTGGTTGTTGGTCTAGCAGAAATCAACAGTTGGCACATATGTCAGATGGACGTGAAGTGTGCATTCCTAAATGGACCCTTAGATAAAGAAGTCTATGTTAAACAACCAGTTGGGTTTGTGAAACATGACGAAGAAAGAAAGGTGTACAGGCTACATAAAGCTCTGTATGGATTGAAACAAGCTCCAAGGGCTTGGAATAAGAAAATTGATAGTTTTGTAAGGGAGAAGGAATTTGTGAAGTGCATAACTGAACATGGAGTATATGTAAGAAGAAGCAAGAGTAAATTGCTTATACTATGTCTCTATGTAGATGATTTGTTGATAACAGGTAGCTGCAAGAGTGAGATTGAAGACTTCAAAGGTGATCTCAGTAAGGAATTCGAAATGTCTGATTTGGGTGAGACTTAATACTTCATTGGTATCGAATTCTACAAGAGCAGTAGAGGTTTGATGATGCATCAAAGAGATATGCAGGAGAAATTCTCAAGAGGTTTGAGATGGAAGAATGCAACCCAACTTCGACACCTGCAGAACCAAGACTGCAACTGTCGAAAGATGCAGATGAAGATGATGTTGATCCAACCCAATACAGAAGACTTATTGAATCATTGAGATACCTTTGTCATACAAGGCCTGACTTAGCATACAGTGTAGGTATGGTAAGTAGATTCATGCAGAAGCCAAAGGTATCACATCTAGCAGCAGTGAAGAGGATACTAAGGTATCTCAAAGGAACTTTCGATTATGGCATTTTGTTTCCTGCAGTTGATAAAGGAAAAGAATGCAAGTTAGTGGAATACACTGATTCGAGTTGGTGTAGTGATGCTGAAGATCGAAAGTCAACAGCAGGATATGTGTTTATGCTAGGTGGTGCACCAATTGCTTGGAATTCAAGAAAGGAACCAGTAGTGGCATTATCATCATGTGAAGCAGAATACATAGCTGCTTCTCTTTGTGCATGTCAAGCAACTTGGATGATGAGCTTGGTCGAAGAGATAACAGGGAAAAATCATGGAGCAATTACCATGAAGATAAACAGCATGTCAGCTATTAATCTGGCGAAGAATCCAATAGCACATGGTCGAAGTAAGCACATCGAAATGAGATTCCATTATCTTCGAGAGCAGGTAGCAGATGGGAAGATGAATTTGGAACACTGCAGAACTGAGAATCAGATTGCAGACATCATGACGAAGGGAGTGCAAGTCGAAGTATTCAGAAAGCTAAGGGCCGTGATGAACATAGACAGTTTAGACACAATGAATTAGGTGGTGTGTTAAATTGTAATTCATATGTGTCAAAATTAGATTTGATTTTGTTTTAAATTTAAATAGATTTGAATTTAAGTCTAGAATAGATTTGATTAGATTTGATTTAGTAAAAAGATATTTTGGGCTTGGGTTTTAGCTTAGGGAGCAAGCTAACCTAAATCTATAAATAGAGGGAGTAACCCCTATTTTGTAATCAAGTAATTCACAGTATTTTGCAGTTGCAAAGTGAATAATAAAATTTTCACAGTTTGTGGGCAGAGAGAAACTCTGCAGAAATATCTCTATTGTCTTTTCTTTGTTTGTCTCATAACTAATCATCAGTGGTGGTCGAAATTCATCATAGAGTATTGGTGGATTTCCAACAGATCCACCCCGTGTCTCAGAATTCATCTAACATTGTAGGAATCATTAAGACCCACGAGAAATAGCATTAAGCTATGTTCTTCCCTTTGTTCATCATGTGTCATTGTCTAATAGCAAATAGGAAAAGTGATATATGTTTCTAATTCATTCCAAAAACCTTTGAATTTTGTAAAATAGGCTGAGGTTGACATGGTGGCTTGGATAAAGAGGCCATGGACTATTGAACATGATATATTGCTCGAAAAATTTTCTCAGAAAACTGATCTATAAAATATTTCCAAACATGATATATTGCTTGAATTCGGAGGCCTACTCTTAATAAAAAGATTACATCAATTTTCTAGAAATTCAAACATATCGTCCACCATCTTTATTTTCATTTATATTTTAAACAATGTTATCTTTAGTAATATTGTATTTTAAATTCATTTACTTTATCTGCACTTTATATTTGACTTACATTTGAAATTAGTTAGTACATTTCAATATTTTTACTTTTCTTAAATTCCATTGTCAATTTTATTGCACTTATTTACTTTCAACATTTTCAAAATCACACTACTTAAACATTTATTTTATTTGTGTTTAACCAAAAATATATTTGAAAAGAAAAACATTTTCACAATTTAGAATAAACATTAGCTTGTTAATTTGTTGACAAAGAAAAAAAAGGCATAAACCTTGGTTCATTGATAAACAATAATAATAACATAATTAGCACCTATTGGAATTTTCCACTTGTTTCCTTCTTTTTTTTCTTTCTTTTCATTCATTTTCCCCCCTTTTCCCAATTAACCACCTCTTGTTATATCCTAGTTTAGGACTTTTGGAAGAGGCATTCCTGCAAGAAATGATTTGAATAATTGAAGAGCTGCTCTAGGCTTGAATAATGGAACTTCATGACCTGCTCCTCTCACTGTGGCAAATGTTAACCCTTCATACACCTCTGTCCATCCTCCAACCTTCACAAAAACCAAACAATATGTAAAAGAATTAGAATTTTGAATTGTCCCACCAGATCAGTTGGTAGCTGTGCAAGAACATCTGACTACAGAGATGCGGATTTGAACTCGCGACATTCCACTTAAAATGAAATTCTAGTCATTTGACTACTAGACTTAACTAAATTCGAATCAATCTAACTCAATCTTACAAATTCGATAGTAAAATATTAATTAATATTTTTTATTACTAATAAACATTTGTATATTAAGAAACTCACCTGTTTTTTGACATACCAAGGGTACCATGGTATTTTAGTTGTTAGCCGAAGCTCTGCAAGTGCAAATCTGGTTGCTGTTACTGGAACCACAGAGTCTATATCCCCACTGTAATTATAAAAAGTGTCAATCACGGGTGCATACACCAACCACGACACCGATATAGACGGATGCACCAATCCGCGACATCGACACTGACACGATCGACATTAAAAAAATTTAAAACGAAGATAAATTCAAAACCAACCTGAACACCCAAACTCTTACACCATGAGCTATCAACTCTCTATAAATTGGAAGAATAGACACATCTGTATCATTCCAATTTCTATTCAAAACTTCACTACATCAAATAATAATCATCTTAAAGTTAGTTAATTAACCAGCTAATCAAAGTTTTAAATAACAGCCGTAGCAGTCGCATAAAAGCTTTCGTTGATTGTGGTTGTCGTGGTATGAATTAACCATAATTTGTAACATCAAAACCAAACTCACCTGCAAGCTGTCCACTTATAAGGAATTCCTGTTGTGTTAGCATGAAGTGCCTTTTGAACATCTACCCTATTGTAGTAAACCTCTGCATATTTTTCTGTACATGGATCATAACCAGCCATTTTCCTAAAAGCCTAAAAAAATACAAAATATATATTTTCATCAAAAAAATATTTCATCTGGCCTCTCATCTTATTTAAGAGAAAATTTACTTTTTCAATTTATTGAATAATCAATGTATCTGATCTATATAAATAAGATTTGAGAGAGTATAAGACAAATCATTAAGTAGAAGAATGGTGTGTTATGAGATCAAAGGAGTACTAGATGACCAGACGAGGAAGGTGATATTTCCTCGATCTCTGGTCTTATTTATAAGAAAAAATTTACTTTTTAAATTTATTGAATAACTAATGTATCTGATCTATATAAATAAGAGAGAGAAGGAGTACCCGATGAGGAAGGTGGGGCAACCGCATGGAGTGGCGCGAACCGGAAGAACTTCCATCTGATTTGTTACATGGAGGAGCATAGATATTGTACTGATCTATATTACCAAACTCTTGATCCATGGCATAAGTATATAGATTTTCACATTGATCAGATTCTTTCTGGTGATGAAAATCACAAGTGTTAATAAGTTGTTTGTATGTTAGATCAGAGATCATAGCATGGCTCCACCAGTATGTTACTGTGCCCACGTTATCATGATAGTTGTCTGTCACTGCATTCCCAACCTACATATTCATTAAATTAACATAAGCTACATGAACTTTATCATTATTCATCTTTGCCAAATTTATATAATATCAAGATTCCAAAGAATTGTACATAATCGCAATATGTCTGTTTATGATATAGTTCTATCAGAAAATTAAATCGAATGGAACCAAATCATTTAAATTTTCTCAAACCAAACCATTTGTTAAAAAAAATTAAATTGTAATTTTTTTTTTCTTCATTTTTTTAATAAAAATTTTAAATTATTTTTAGTATTTTTCATTTTGAGTCTCGATTCAGTTAGGTTTTTTTATCATTGGTTTGATTTTAGAATTGTTTGTTCAATATAGTTAGATTTATTAACTAAAATAACTGGAGGTGTTAAAAAAATTGAATCAAACTAAACCGTCGAACCGAACTGGAGTTAAAATAACTGAACTATTATGTTTAGTTAACGAACCGAACCACATTGTACTAACAGTTCTAGAACCGAACCCTATGACAAATAACCCGAACTGAAACGGTTCGGTTCTTTAACAAATGATTCAGTTTAGCAAAAATTATCTTCTAATAATTTGGTACGGTTTGGAATTTCTAAACGATATACCAAACCAAAAAATTCGGTTCTGTTTGGTTCTAGGTAAATTGAAACGGTTCAATTCGAATGAACTTTATTCGATTTTCTCAAAAAACTATACCATAAACGGCTTTAAAAATAACAATTCAATTATTTTAACTTCAATTCAATTCGATTAAGTAGTTTTTTTTAATATTCCTAATAACCATTAGAACATTTAATATGACAGAACATAAATTCAAGTCAAATTCTAAAGAGGGTTAGAATCCGAACCTATATCGATCAAATGTGTGAATATAAGGAGTTGAGGAATCAATTTCCAATTTCTATTTACAGATATAAATTAATTCAGTAGTAACAAAAAGTAGAATGTATATATTTACCATTATTCCCTTGAGATTGATGGGTTGTTTGGCTTTAATATTATAAGTCATAATCTCCTTTGCTAATTGAGGAACATAATGTCCTGCATAACTCTCTCCAGTGATATAAAGTTCTCTATTTTTGTAACGTGGGAATCTTTCTAGCCACTGAATTACAAATTCCAGAGAGTCCTTAGCTGAGAAAATAATCAACAATTCATTAGTACACTTGCAAAGAAATTCACGTTTGGGAGAAGTTTTCAATTATGATTTTTGGATAGTGATGTGATGTGAGTGCTATACAAGTACAATATGTGTGGCTAGTGTGCACTTACATGCCATTACTTGTGGATGGGTCAATACATAAATTATTTTGTGACATGAATTTAGGACCAGCAGAGAAATGGTACATCTTTGTCACTTGTCAATTATGTTTGGGACACACTTCAACAAATTATCATAATAGTGATACAAGTAGGGTTGTTTAACAAAATCGACCAATCGAATTGAATTGAAATTAAAATAACGTGAATGATGATGAAAAATAATGTTAAAGGGAGTGAGGTGAGTCGAACCAGTGCGGCGGTCACCCGTGTCGAGGAGATCGGAGGATCGGTTGGTATAGGAGAAACCGACACCGGCCGGAGCTTCCAAGAATAAAAGGTTGGCCACTGTGTTCCATGAAAACTTGTTAATGTAAAGCCCAGAAGTTGTTCTGTTTAATCTAAATGGCCCAATCTCTTCAGATGCTCCATATGCCACTGATGAACAACCTGGACCTAATAATCATCCACAAAATCATACCATTAAAGAAAATTGTTTTGAAGAAAAAGAAATATTTATTTTATTTTATTTTAGAAATCTATTTTAGAGATGAAAAAATATTTTCATTCCCATCAAATGTGACATAACAATAACTAAAAATAATTAGCTTAATACTAATTAAGAAAGTTAATTATATATAATTATTTTTTTAATTCCATATATAATTAAAGTAAAATTGACTATATTATTCTTACTTACTCCACCATTGAATGCTTTTAAATAAAAAATATATATTATTATTTATAGTAGTGATTAAAATTTTTAAAATTTTTTTATACAATAGTACAAGTACATATTAAAATCAATTATAAATAAGTGATTCTAAATAGTCGTAAAAGGTATATTAAATGCATAGTTAAGTTAGAAGTAACCATGTTACTACTATTTATTAATGGCACTAGCTATGTAGTACTAAATACTAGTATAGGGTTGCATTGATGGTTCACCAATGCATGCTGACAAATAATGGCCCTATGAAGCTCATTAATAATTAATGAGCCTGATTTTTAGTTGCTTTCCACCATTAATAACTATAAATGTTTGTGTATGCATGTTTTTTTATACATGGGTCATCTTTGAAAAAAAAAAGAAAAAAGTTGGATTTTCACACATAAATTATTATAAAATTTAAAATTGGATTTGATTCTTGAAGTTGTTGAATATTTAATTAATTAATTATGTTTAAAAATATGGTTAATTCAATTAATTAATTTGAAAATAGGTTTCGTGTGTATAATAAGTTGAACTACTTTGTACCATTCATTATTACTTAGTTTAGTCATCATTTCAAGTTATCCATTACCAATGCCAACCAACTCATGTGGGCTCTACAAACACTTTCTTTTCTTTTACTAGTTATTTTTATTTTCAATAGTACAAATATTCAATGCACCCATTTTCTACACTCAACTTCATTTTTCATATTTTTTCTCCCTTCAATAAAAATAACAAAATGAAAGACATTTTTGGTATATTATAATTGTATAGCGTGACAAGAGAGACCATTTTTACTTATATTCTACCACAACTAAAATATTCCAAATTTTAACTACATTTTACTATATAGATTGTCTTTAACATTATAAATTTTAAAAAGCTAGTTTAAAATAAGTCTATAGTAATAATAAGAAAAAGAGAAAAACACAAAAATAAATGTTCATGTTCATGTTCATGATTGATACTTCAAATCAAAGGAGTGTTATAGAAGAAATAGTAATAAAATCAAAAACGTCTCATCAAAGATTTCACTCACCAATATTAAAAAAAGGGTCAAAGAAGATATTTCCACATTTTATTGACTTGTTTTGTCGGTACCAAACAACTAGTACAAAATTTACATATTTGTATAGTTTGTAAATTAATTAATTAATTATATAGCTTAAGTCATAGATACTATTTACAAAGAAAGAAATAAACTCTTAATAGTTAATATACCAAATGAGGAAAAATCACACCACTAATAGTAAATTATCAATATAACAGTGACTTTATCTTAATTCATAAAATTTCCTTAAAAAAATTCAAGAGAATTTCATAAAAGCAAAAGAATAATAATTTAAAATGACATTATTTTCTTCCACTTCAGTAATTTTTTTTTGTAATTTCTTTCACTTTAATATTACTCTTATTTTAAAATGAATGTCAGTTTAATATTTTTGTACACAGATTAAAAAATATAATTATATTATTATGAGATATTGCACTTTTATTAAATTAGTCTTATTAATTTATTAAAAATAATGTATAGAATAATAATTATTAAAATAATTAAAAAAATAATTATTTGAAAAGTGAAAATAACATTTATTTTAAAATAATTTAAAAAAAAAAAACCCTTATTTTGAAATAAATGTTTGTTTTGAAATGGAGAGAATAATATATACACTAATATACATAGTTAGTAAAAGTCTTAATTTTGAAATGGAGAGAATAATATATACAATAATATATATAGTTAGTAAAAGTCTTAGCTTAAAGGATAAAAACCAATATTATTAAATTGAACGCTATTATTAAATTTAAAAAATTCAATATTAACAATTATTATATGTAACTTTTTAATGGTTATCATCCATTAGTCTAAAAAAACACTTATATTAATATATATCAAATTAAAAAGCTAAGATAAATTTTGTGTAATTATAATAGAGAAATAGAAGAAAATAGGAGAGGGGGGTGTAAATAGTAATGAAAATGCTAACCTCCATTAAGCCAAATAACAAGTGGTTTATTGATAGCATTTTGTTGAGCTTCAGTTAACCAATAAAAGAGAGCTCTACCAGCAACATGATTAACAGTAACATAGCCAGAAAATTGATCAAACAAAACCTTAGGTTGACCAGGAAGTTCAAAGATCCTATCTTCTTCTTCACCCCCTTCAACAATGTTAGTTTCTCTAAGTAGGACCATGAACAAAAACATCAAAACATGAACAAAGATCTTTTTTCTTTGTTCCATAACTTTGGCTAAAAATGAAAAATATGAAGAGATTTGGAATATTTTTTTTAAGGAATGAAGTTGAAGAGGAATTGGAAAATGGAAAGTGTCTCACACTTGCTAGCTCTCTATGAGTGTGATAGGAAGTTAGGCGTGTCTGCCCTTTAGGAAAATTAAATAGGAGAGAGAGAGAGAGAGAAATAGTTTGAGGAGAGAGAGGAGTTATTATGATGGTTATGAACAATTTAGGTACTTCACCTACAAACTAAAATTTCATTCAAAATCCTATTTTGACCTATTTTGTATAGATACTAATTTTGGTTTATGTAATATACCAAAGAATGTTGATATAAAAACTGTTGAGGAAGAAATTTGTCTTATCAAAGAAAAATATGATACTGTTGTGGAAGAAAAATACTATTTTGTGAGAAAGTAAACTGTTGCAAAATGCTAGAAGGTAGTTCAAGTATGAGTTAAAACATGGAAGGAATATTTAGAAAAGAAGTATATCAAGGTTTGATTCCTTATGTAAACAATTTTTGTCTCTTTTTAACACACTAATTACTAATATTTGTCCATGCAATGACAATTTCATATGAAGTAAGTTATATTTGAGATAAAATATTATTTGATGTTTTCATCTAATACAAAAATTATTGATGGAGATATTGTTGTAATATGTCTTAAAATTTTGAATGAAAAAAAAGAAAAAAATATTTATGTACCACCAGTTTTTCAACAAGAGGCACGGTGTGACAGAGCCAAGAGGCGAAGGTTGTAGAGGTGATGTAGTGAAATGACATGACGAGGACAAAGGTACGGGGGATTGGAGGTGTCGTTTAGACGGTGGCTTGCGGTTCGGGAAATTCTCGAGTATCAGATCAGTTAAGGTCTTTAATCTATTCGGTGATGGGTCGTGATTTGAGTTGGATTTAATCTTTAAGGTTTTGACAATTATAAATATGTTTATCTCGCTTATTATATGTATGAGTTGCACAAGGTGTAGAAGCCTTAGTGAGAAGGAATAATAGAAATTCGTAATATTTATTTAAAGTTTGGAAGCCTATGGAATTATCAAAGGGCATTGGGAAACACTTTAAACACTCTAAGTTTGTGTGATTCAAATATTGAAAGTTAGGAAGATTTGAAAAAACTTGGATAGAAAACAAGCTTTTTTGTTGTGACCTTTGAAGACTATTTTCTTATAACTTGTCTTGTAATCTCTTATGACAATTTTGAATTATAGTGAATTTGAGAGTTGTTCTTTTCTCTATAGTGGATTAATTTAATCAAATTGGATAAACAATTTCTTTGTATTTTTGTATTTTATATTGCAATAAAGCCATTTTGTTGATTGTCGGTATTCTTTGTCTCGCACATCAAAGGTCTTAGTGTGATTAATCCTTTCAATTTTACAACAAGGGGCGCCAATCGTGGAGAAAAAATGGTTAAGTTTACAAGTGAGCACTATGGGATTTGAATGGTACATCAAGAATTTTTCTAGAAACATCAATTTTAGGTTATGGAAGGTGGAGAAGCAAGAAATCTTAATTCAACAATGGTGTGTGGAAGAATTGAAGGATGATACATTGATGCATGCAAGTGAACACCGACAAATAAGACAAGGATGACAGATAAGGCAAGAAATGTCATTATCTTGTGCATCAGAGATAATATTCTAAGGGAAGTCGCAAAGGAGAAGATTGTTGTTGAGTGTGGCTCAAGCTTAAATCATTGTATATAACAAAGTCTTTGGTTCGTAAATTGTGTTTGAAACAACAAATTTATTCTTCCTATATAGTGAAGGATAAATATATGGAGAAGTTGGTATAATTTCACAAGATTATTAATTATTTATAAATTATTAAGATGAAAATTGATGATAATGACAAGGATTCACTCTTGTTAAATTCATTATACAGATCCCTTGAGAACTTTAAGGATTCCTTTCTTTATCGTAAAAAAGGTATTATCACTTTAGATGAAGTCCATAAAACCGTAAGACCAAAGGAGTTATCAAAGATAACAACATTTAAAGATTGATGATAGTGATGAAGGCTTAAGTGTCTCAAGAGGAAGGAGTGAAATTAGAGGAAACCCAAAAAGAAAGAGATTAAATTCAAAGTCAAAATCCAACTCTAAGGTTTTTTATAAGTCAAATTTTAAATGCTTCACTCGCCACAAAATTGACTTTTTCATGAAGGATTGTGCAAAAACTTGAATAAGGGTGATTATATTCATATTGTGATTGTCTTAGATGATGATGGTTATAAAGGTGCTAGCACACTAGTGATAATAAGTACGAAGACTAAGAAAATCAGGGTTACAGACTTAAGATGATCTTATCATATGTGTTCAAGGTGTTAGTACCATGGTTTTAGGATTGACATAATTTTGCTAAAACATAGTTTACAGAATGATGTTATAGAAGGTGTTCTAATATGCTTGTCAGGTTCATTTAACGGAAAATGTTCTGACAGGTGTTGTAACATCCTATTTTAGAACATCAATACAGGCTGTCTTTTTCTTGATAAATTTAAATTGAATATGTCAATTTACTTTTGGTTTTATCTCACATATTTTTTGCAGGTCAAGAATATTCAATCTAGAACTTTTGATTTATCTCCAGCTGTACACAGGTTGCCAAAATTGGACTTTGAGACAATTTAGAAAACCTTGTATTTTGTTCCAAGATTTAAGGAGATCTTTCTGCACAAATTAGTGCAGCACTCAGCGTGTGAAACAAGGAATATCTGGGCGAATATTCAAGGCCCATGGATTACTGAGAAGTATTTAAAGAAATTACCTTGACCTAAATTCATTAAAAACTTTGTAAAAAATAAGGAGAAGCATATTTTTCTTAGTCTTAGGGTATGAGGGTTCTTCAAGAGAGTTTCTATATTTGTACGTCCTCATGTATCTTTTGATGCATTTAAGTTGACTGATTGTTACTTGTTTATCAAGTTATTGTTCTCCTCTAAGCTTTTAACAAAGAGTTGAGTATTGTTCTTAATGAAGCTTTTAAGAAAAATAAGTACTTTTATATTGGAAGAGTGTTCTTATTTTTGGTTTCTTGAGACATTCTCTAGGATTGGGAGTGTTTGATATCATTGAGGTGATTGGGAGTGAGAGGAGGTTCCTAGGTAGAAATTATATTGGGTATGGATAAAGTGAGAAGTGTAAACTGGGATTGTTTAGCTTCGAATTAATACTATTGATAGTGAATTTTCTTCCTGACTTGGTAGTCCCCAGAGTAGATGAGTTGCACCGAACTGGGTTAATAATTTATTATGTTCTTTAAGTTTCTGCAATTTACTTTTCTACACAATCTTTCTGTTTTAGCAAGTCTATTTTTCTGTCAGCAGATGTTATAACATTTGTCATGACATTATGTATTGTCGAGACATCAGTCTTGACTTTTGATATTGTATGTGCCAGAATTTCAATTGGTATAAAAAACAGGCACCCTGTTCTGTTTATTGGATAAGATCCAGGGATATAATTTTCTGGCACTATGGAGAAGGAAGGGGGATATAATAATATACCACCTATGTTGGATGGTTCAAACTATGACTGGTGGAAGGTCAGAATGATAGCTTTTTTGAAATCGTGGAAAGCAAAGTTAGGAAGGTTGTTTTAAAAGGATGAGAGCATCCAACTGTGAAGGACAAAAATGAGAATAATCTATAAAACCTAAAGAAGATTAGGATGAAAATGATGATAAAGAAGCTATTGGAAATTCCAAGGATTTAAATTCTCTATTCAATGGAGTAGACAAAATTATTTTCAGGATGATTAATACATGTATTGTAACCAAGGATGCTTGGGAAATTTTCAAGACAACTTATGAAGGTACTTCTAAAGTGAAGATTTCAAGACTTCAGCTTCTCACTACTGAATTTGAGAATTTGAAGATGAATGATGATGAGATAATTCAGGAATATCAGATGAAGATTCTTGAAATTGCTAGTGCATCAAATGCCTTGGGAGAGAAGGTGTCAAAAGCAAAGCTTATCAGAAAGATTATTAGGTCCTTACCTAGGAGATTTAATATGAAGGTTACAAATATTAAAGAAGTTCAGGACATTAATAACATGAGAGTTAATGAGCTGATTAGGTCACTTCAAACATTTGAATTGGCTATTGATGACATGGCTGAGAAAAAGAACAAAAGCATAACTTTTGTATCCAATGTTGAAGATGATAAAGGTCAAGTTGAGCTAGACACTAATGAGGATTTGTCTAATACCATTGTTCTACTTGGGAAGTGATTCAATAGAGTATTGAAAAGATTGGACAGAAGAGGGAGACCAAATGTCTAGAACATCTCATATGACATCAGTAACAATCTTGATTCTTAGAAGAAAACAAGAACATAAGAGAAGTCAAATCAAAGCAGATATATTTAATATTTTAAATGTGAAGGATATGGTCATATTAGACCTGAATGTCTCAACTTCCTCAAGAACAGCGGAAAGGTTTCACAACATCTTGGTCTGGTGATGATAAGTCAGAAGATGAAGATAATTCTGAGACTGCCAAACTTGTGATGGCTATATCTGGTCGATAGGCATATGAAGTTGAAGCTTATGATAAGAATGAATTATATGAAGACCTAGATGTGTCATACAATGAGACTTTTTACAGGTGTGATAGAAGCCTCAAGAAAGAGAAAGAACAAAGGAAGATCATTGCTAACTTGGATGATGAGAGGAAATAACTCTTAAGTATTATGTCTCATCTACAAAGTAAGGTAACACGCTTAAATTTTAAGCTTGATAACTTGACAGATTCCATAAATATGGTAAAAGAGGATGAAGATGCCAGAGTTCATTATCAATCTGATAATAAAATGAAAAGAATGTCAGAAGAAAAGTTCCTTCCTTTTGAAGGGAATAAAAATATCAACATGTCCAAGCACATGTTACAACATTCTGGAAAATATGATGAATCTTCAAATAAACCTTAATCTACTTGGAGAATCACTACTGTGGTGAGTCTTGTCATATAAAGCCTTTTTGTTTCAAATTGCATGGAGATAAAAAATCTTCAGTTCGTTCCAAGGCTAATAAAGTGAGCCAAAAGAGAAGTATTGAAAATAAGGATATTAACCTTCTAGCTCATACTTCCTTGAGTGACTTAACTAGTGAAGGCTATTACTTTGACACTGGGTGCTCTAGACATATAACATGGGTCCAGAAGATACTGGTGGATGTCAAACCTCATCCCACAGGTTCTGTTAGATTTGGTGATGGGTTTAAAGGAGAAATCAAAGGAGTTGGTAAGCTGGTGTGTGGTGGTTGTCCCAGTTTAGAAGATGTGTTGTTTGTGAAAATATTAACTGCTAATCTTATTAGCATTAGTCAATTGTGTGACCAAGGTTTGTTAGTTAACTTCTCAAAATCAAAATGTCTTATCAAATATGAAAAAGAAGTCGTTCTAATGAAGGGGATAAGGTCCAAAGATAACTACTATTTATGGGAATCTCAAATAATTACTTACTCTTCCATATGTTCAACAACCAATAAGGATGAAGTGAAGCTATGTCACCAGAAACTTGTACATCTTCATTTCAAAAGAATTAAGGAAGTCATATCTGAAGGAGGATTAGAGATACGCCAGAGCTCAATATTGAAGGAGGGAAGGTCTGTGATGAGTGTGTAAGTAAGAAGAAAAGCATGATTTCACACCCAATGTTGCAACATAGACTACTTCTAAAGTTTTGGAACTTCTTCATATGGATGTAATGGGACCATTACGGATAGACAACCTAGGAGGAAAAAGGTATGTCTTTGTGGTTGTAGATGACTTTTTTTAATATACTTGGATGAATTTTCTTAGAGAAAAATAAGATACTTTTGAAGTCTTCAAAAATTTGTTTCAAAGCATTCAAGAGGAGAAGAATAATGTGATTGTCAAGGTCAGAAGTGACAATGACATGGAGTTTAAGAATACAAAGTTTTCTAAATTTTGTGATTCTGAAGGAATAAGCCACGAGTTCTGTTATTCTTGGAAAACTAAGGAAAATGGAATGGTTGAGTAAAAGACTAGATCCATACAAGAATCAACTAGAGTCTTGCTTAGTGCCAAGCAATTTCCATTTGAGTTTTGGGCTGAAGCTATGAATATTGCATGCTATATTCATAACAAGTCACTTTGAGAGGAGGTACTACTACTACTCTCTATAAGGTATGGAAAGGAAGGAAAACTAAAGCTAAATACTTTCATATCTTTGGAAGTAAAGGCCAGATATTTACTGACAAAGATCAAGTAGATAAGAAGGATTCTATAGGAGATGAAGGAATATTTTTGGGCTACTCTTTAAGCAGAATAACTTATAGAGTTTTTGACTTCAGAACTAGAATGGCAATGGAATCTATCAATGTGAAAATTGATGATTCAATTACTGAAGAGGAAGTGGATGTGAGAGACGATGTTGGAACATCCCGTGTGCAAACTAATAAAGCACTAAGGGAAGAAATTTGTGAATTCATAAACATTGAGTCAGTGAATTCTCAACTCAGCAAAGGTCTGTCTACTTAAGGACAAATAGAACAATCTAGGTAAATGACTACAAGTCACCCTGATAAAGGTAACATCACTGAAGTTAAATAAAAGATAGAAAATACAGGTGGATATGTTGCCTTTAGGGAAACAAGATAAAGTTTCTCTGAATTGGTATTGAAGATATGTCAAGAAGGATGTCATAACATTTCATAGTGAAGATATGAGTTCTTTCAAATATCGCATTCAACATGGATGGAACAAGGATCTTGGTAGTTGTAATCAACTGATCAAGAATATTATTAAAGGAAAGGAAGATACTTTGGAGCATATGGATACCAAGGAACAACTTATTATTCTCAAAAATAGTGGGATTAGAACTTGTATTATTGAGGAGTTATAGTAATTATAGATATGGAGGAGTGCAACAATTACTACATCTTTCCTCTATAGTCTGAGGCATGACATGTCTGGACAAATTGCTATTAAGAAGGGATGAAAGAAAGGCGTTTTGCAAGACAATAGGGTTGGATACAAAACCAAGAAATGCAGAAGGCTCTTCGACAGAGGGAAGATGTGGAAGACCACCTAAAGATGACCAAGAGTGTATGCTTCCATCTATGGTATTGCTGGTGTGCAATATGTATGCTTCCATCTATGGTATTGCTGGTGTGCAATATGTATGTTTCCATTTGTGGTATTACTTGTGTGCAATATGTTTATCTCTAATGCTCTGTGTGTTTCCATTTGTGGTATTGCCTGGGAAAAATATGTTTGGTTCTATTGCTTTGTGTGTTTCCACCGTGTGTGTACATTTACTCAAGTTTTTGTGAATATTTTGGCTAAAAAGGGTGAGTAAAGTGTTAGTGCTAGTGTGCTTTATATTATGATATTACATCACATGTCTTGACATGTTGATTTAGCATTGCGATATGACTATGGGCTACTTCTTTTGAGAGAGTAGCTAGTGTTGTTGCTTCATGGATGTAACTATTTAGGGGAAGCATTATGTTTCATGTTGTTGCCTTTGAGTGCGTGTGTGTGCTTATGTTACGACTACTGATGTAGTCATTTGTGCAGGATGAGGATGTCTTAACAAATGTTCCAACATCCTGTCTGATGTGTGTTAAGAATCCTTTGGATCTCTCTTCTGATGTGGATTTTTCCTTGAGGGGGGGACTTATTATTTGTGAGAGGGGGAGTACTCTACTTGTCTGATTGTGTAGCTGTTGTAACTCTGATATATTATTTATGCAGTTTGTTTGTGGTTTTATTCCTCTCTCCTGGATTTTTGTGCTAAGAGTGTTTTAGCCAAAATTTTCCAAAGAGGGAGATTGTTAGTATCATTGTTTTAGGATTGGCATAATTTTTCTAAAACATGGTTTGAAGCATGATGTTATATAAGGTGTTATAACATGCTGGTCAGGTTCATTTGAAGGTAGATGTTCTGACAGATGTTGTAACATCCTTGTTTCAGAACATCAGTACAAGCTGTCTTTTTCTTGGCAGATTTAAATTGATTATGTGAAATTCATTTTGGTTTTATCTCACTGATTTTTCAAAGGTCAGGAATATTCAATATGAAACATTTGATTTATCTCCAGCTGTACACAAGTTGCCGAAATTGGGCTTTTAGACAATTTAGGAAACCTTGTGTTTTGTTCCAAGATTTAAGGAGATCTTTCTGCACAAATTGGTTCAGCCCTCAGCATGTGCAACAAGGAATATTTGGGCCAAGATTCAAGGCCCATGGATTATTGAGGAGTATTTAAAGAAATTACCTAGATCTAAATTCATTAAGAACTTTGTAAAAAATAAGGGGAATCCTATTTTTCTTAGGGTTTGAGGATTCTTCAAGGCTCATTGAATTGACTGATTGTTACTTGTTTATCAAGTTATTTTTCTCCTCTAAGCTTTTAAGCAAAGAGCTGATTATTGTTCTTAGTGAAGCTTTTAAGCAAGCTAAGTATTTTTGTATTGGAAGAGTGTTCTTATTTTTGGTTTCTAGAGACATTCTTTGGGGTTAGGAGTGTTTGATATCACTGCGGTGATTGAAAGTGAAAGGGGTTCTCATATCTAGGAGGGTAGAAATTGCATTGGGTAGGGATTAAGTGAGAAGTGTAAAATGGGATTGTTTAGCTTCTAATTGATACTATTGATAGTGGATTTCCTTCCTGGCTTGGTATCCCCCAAAGTAGGTAAGTTGCACCAAACTAGGTTAACAATTGATTATGTTCTATAAGTTTATGCAGTTTACTTTTCTGTACAATCTATCTATTTTAGCAAGTCTATTTTTCTGTTAGAAAATGTTATAACATCTCTCGTGACAATGTGCGTTATTGAGACATCAGTCTTGACTTCTGATATTGTGTGCGCCAGAATTTCACAAGGAAATAATATTTTAAGACTTTGGAGGTGAAAGAATGTGGCTATCCAAGACTTTATTAACAAAACTAAGCTATTATATTTGGGATTAGAGCATGTGAGTTAAAGAGGTTTAGTTGAACTTGTTAAACATGGATTTCTATAATTCTGTGAGAATTGCATACTACAAAAACAACACACGGTGAAGTCTAGAAGTGGTGTGTATAATTTAAGTAGACCTTTTGAATATTCTCATTCACATCTATAGGGTCTAACAAGGATGAAAACTCATGGGGGGGGGTATATTTCCTCTTAATAAATAATAATTTACATCAATGAAGAGTAAAAGTGACAATTTGAAAGGTTTAATAAATTTCATCATTTTATACTCAATTAATTGGAAACTAAACTAAATGTATCAAAAAATGATAATGTCTCAATTTTTGCTTAAGAGAAGTTTAATGAGTTTTATAGGAAATAAAAAATCAAGAGGCATACAACTTTTGGTGGCACACCTCAGTAAAAGAGCCTAACAGAATGTATAAATAGAATATTTTTGGAGAGAGCAAGGTGCATATTACAGGGAATTGGGTTACCAAAGAGTTTTTTAGGGATGAGGCTATTACTACAACAACATACTTAACTAGCAGATGTCCACTCACATATATAAACTTCAAGCACTACAATAAATAATACATTTCATGACGAAGCTTTCACCTTAGCCAAATAAAAATTGAGGTATAATATCAAGGCGTGCCATATTTTATTATTTATAAAAATATAAATCACATTCCCTCAGTTTTTAATATAACCAAGGGGAAAACAACTTAAGACATGATTCGAATCCTAGCTATTGTAATTTATATTTTTATTTGTTTATAACTGTAAACTAAATGGCTAACCATTCGGTTTTTGATTTAACCGAGGGATAAAATGAACATATTTTATTATAAAAGCACTAGTTAAACAGATTTTACCCTATTCCTTACTTATAAGAAGTCGCTTCAAACTTACATGCATCATTCTTTGAGATGGATTGCAAGACAACAAAAAATCTCCAATGTTCTTCTATCTTGATCAAAATAATTTTTCTGCCCTTGCAAAATATCTCACATAATAGTGTTGATATTGTTGTTTTATTTTTGGAATAACCCTTAGTTAAATAAGACAGCTAAACCATTCAAAAGTACTCAGTTGATAGATTGCAAGTGCAAAAATTCATTCTTGCTCCAAGTTATACAAAGAACGGAGCTCAACCTTTGAAAAGTGCATCAAATCATTTTTGCTTCAAACTAAACAAAGAAAGGAGCTTAACCTTTGAAAAAGAAAATTTCTCATTTTTGGAACGAATAACTTATCAGAAGTTGGATAAGTGTTAGCTCCTAAATTCGACACCTACAACAAGTTGGTCTTATGGTCCAAAAATAGATTGAACAAATCTAAGTTGGAAAGGCTTCAACGAAGTAGAAAAATACTTAGAGAAATTCTAAGTTAAAATGAGTCTTCGACTAGAAGGTTCTCAATCCATTCGACTGAAAGGACCGCAAGGTCTTCGACCAGAAGGAAATTTCGTATCTGCACCAGAAGATTTTGAATCTGAAGAAAGGAGAGAAAATAAGTTTGCTTGGAAGTTGAGGAAAGCAACGTGGCATGAAGAGAGGGGTCGAAGCTCATGCAGAAGAAACTTGTCTTCATCCTAGAGCAAGGCAACTCCTCGACGGTTACCTAGTTTTAGTATAAATATAGGAAGTTTATGTAGATTTTCGTATGTTCAACTGATCGTATAGATTATTCAATACTATTCAAGTACCCGCTGTGTGAGAAAGAATAGTGAAAAATGTACGCTTGAAACACCACATTTTACAATCAAAGTCTTTTATTTCTCTCTTTATATTTGTTGCCTTTTTATCTTGTTTGCACTTTATCTGCACTTTTACCCAGATTCCCGCATCTAAAATCTCCTCAACCCCTTTGTTCTATTTACTTTCTGCACTCAAACTCATCCCTTTCTTAGTCGAACATGAGTTCTTCACTCACATTAACGTTTATGTCCAAACAACATCACAAATTAGCATATGTCCTAGGTTAAAATTGATCGATCCTGCGAGTAACCAAAAAGTTACCCTTTTTGGAAGATTAGCAGTTGTTTACCAAAAATCAGGTGAACAAATTGGCACACTCGGTGGAACATTGCTAATTACTGTTGTTTTATTTTTTTTGTCTTCTGTTTTGCTTATTAATTTTAATATAAATGCTTCGCATGATTTTCTTTCTTTTACAAAGTTTGGAAGATTAGCAGTTGTTTACCAAAAATCAGGTGAACAAATTGGCACACTCGGTGGAACATTGCTAATTACTGTTGTTTTATTTTTTTTGTCTTCTGTTTTGCTTATTAATTTTAATATAAATGCTTCGCATGATTTTCTTTCTTTTACAAAGTTTTGCATGCTATTAAGAAGCGGTAAAGTAACCACCAACAAGTGTACAACTAGAAAGAGAAATAGTGAAAGCAATATGGCTAATCAGCCAAATAATGGAGAAATACCTCCACCAATTACTACGGGAACAGCGGTAATACCAACCATTAGTGAAATTGTCTCGTCAACTGTTGGTTCGATACCAACGTTAATAGCAACCCAAATGGGACCAATACTTTCATATGCAGGTCCTAGAGGTCTAACAGGAACACCTCCACCAAGGGTGAATCCAGGATTTCGACCACACGCTCCCCCAAGATTTTCGACAGCCTGGATGGGTCGAGACCAGCCTTATGGCATGCCAACTACTGAAATGGCTAGCCTTATGAACGTCGCGTCTACATTTTTAGAACCTTTGGTAAGTGCGTCTTCACCATTACAAGGATCTGGAACTGGTATGGTTAGAAACCCACTTTTAGGAGGGACATCCCATGCAATGCCTAGCCTCACAAACGCTTCCACATCAATTTTGAGGCAACAGATGGGTGAAAGCAACCATGACATGATGCAAATGTTGGCCCAAACTGTAAGTACAATATTGAACCCTCTAATACAAAATACTAATCAGTCAAACCAACAAATGACAGCACAAATGGCGCGCATGACTAAATTTTTTGGGGTTCCCCAACCTATTCGACAACCCCAAAGAGCTCCTATGAGAGAGGATCAAGGTGTAGTCTCAGAAGAAGATGTAACTATTAACCAAAATCCACAATTCGATGGGAGGAACCACAGAGTAGAAATCAGACAACCTAGGGTTGAAATACCTAGACTTCCCCCACAGATCCTTAGAGATGGTTATCAAGGTGTAATGATGGTAAATAGGAATCAAAATACTGATGAACTGATACAGCAAGTTCGACACCATAATTATGGCACATAAAATAATCTGACAGCCATGATCGAAAGGATCATGATACAAAATGGAATGAACGTTGGCTTTTGTAGGCCAAATTTTACATCCCCACTATCAGAATATATCCTGCAAACAGATTTACCCCCTAGGTGGAAAGTTCTAAAGTTCACTAAGTTTTCAGGGGATACGACAAAATCAACTGTCGAACATATAGCGAGATATTTGATAGAAGCTGGGGAAATATCAAATAATGAGAGCCTTAGGATTAAATACTTCCCGAGTTCTCTAACAAAAAATGCTTTACTTGGTTTACCACCCTCCCAGCTAATTCGATCCACAATTGAAATCAATTAGAGAGATTGTTCCATGAACAATTTTATATGGGGCAAACCAAAATAAGTCTGAAAGAACTGGCAAGCGTGAAAAGAAGATTCACCGAGCCAATAGACGAATATCTAAATAGGTTTCGACTGCTCAAATCCAGATGCTTTACACAAGTGCCTGAGCATGAATTGATCGAAATGGCTGCAGGATGCCTAGACTATTTTATTAGGAAGAAACTAGATACCCAATATCTGAGAGACATGGCCCAATTAGCTGATAGAGTTCGACAGGTTGAACGTCTTAAAATTGAAAAAGCAAAGGCAACTAAGACTCATCGGCGAGAAAAGGTAGCCTATGTCGAAATGGATGATGATGATCCAAAGACATCTAGTAATCCTATAGCTATTGAAGAGAGCAAATTAGATTTAGCAGAGTTAAAACATGGGCCTTCATACTCTTGTAGAGTGTTACTTCCCATAGATGGGAAGAATCTTACTGAGTCTGAAAAGAACAGCGATAGATTCCCAAAGAAAACGTATAGTTTCGATGTCACAAAATGTGATGAGATATTTGACTTATTAGTAAAAGATGGCCAAATGATAGCGCCCCTATGGGCAGAAATGCCTCCTTTAGAACAAAGAAAGAAAAGAGGTTTTTGTAAGTATCATAATTTTTTGGGCCATAAAACTTCACAATGTTTTCTTTTCAGGGATCTTGTTCAAGGAGTGATCAAAGAAGGCAGACTCAAATTAGCTGACAAACCCCAAATGAAAATTGATGCAGACCCACTGAGAGCTGATGCCCACTATGTTGAACCAGCAAGCATCAATATGGTCGAAACTTCTGAAGACTTCGTTAATATGCCGGTCTTTGGCAGTTTTATTGGGAAAATCTCCAGAAAGACTTCAGAAGCGGTTAGAAAGGCCACTGAAGGCCTAAACAAAAAGGCTAATGAAGGCCTAAACAAAGGAGTTGCTGAAGACTCAAGCAAAAGGACTACTATAAGTTCTTATGTGGCTGCCGTTAAGGGTTCGACAGAGGACCTTGAGGCCAAAATGCAAAAAATGAATCTCGTTGCCAAGAGAAACATACATGTCAACATGGTCGAAGTATCTGAGGCAAAGGCTTCAGATGAAGCCATTAGACAAGAGGAAGTGAATAAAACTGCATTTTCGAAAGAAAATGAGAATCCGACTGACTTTCTACAACGATGCCAGAAGAAAAAGTCTGAAGTTATATTGTGTCCAAGATGCAGTTCCATCTTCGACAATAGGCTGCAGAACACATACAGGGCATAAGGATAATGAAAGAGAAAAGTTCCACCAATGCCCAACCCCACATGGTTTCTGAAGTTAGATACGATCCCAGAAGAGGACCGATGAACCAGGTGAAGAGGCCATCAACTTTTAGGCCTCCAACAAATGTCCCCGTGGACACTTGGTTAAAGATAGAAAATAGGAAAAGGCCAAGTGAAGAGAAATGGCGATCATTCGATGTGCCAAAAGGGTCATCCTTGGCATATAGGAAAGATTCCTAAACTACAACTACAAACAAAGTGGCTCACGTGTCGAGCAACTATAAGGGGAAGAACCCCATGTCTCACTCCCAGTGGAGAAGATTCCAAAGACGGTGAAAGGCCGAAAGGGAGGCTACAGAAGAGCCTCAACTAGAGTCAAGCACCAACGTGCCATAAATAATGGACAAAGGCAAACAACGAAAGCCTTTAGAAAGGAAACCAATTGCCAGAAGATTGGAGTGGCCAGATCGAGGTGAATCAGATGACGAAGGTAACTCTGAATCTGATGCTACTTTAGACATTATGGTAAATATAGTATCAGTCCTACCTAGAGAATATGACCGCCAAGTCGAAGTTGAAGAGACCGACTGGGAATTCGAACAAGAAATGGCCAAACATAGGCCAATGTGCTATTATATCATGAACAATGGTTGCGTTGAGGAGCAAAATGCATTCTTCAAGCCACCTACGGAGGCAATGAAAAATCACCTAAAACCTTTGTTCATAAGAGAAAAGATAAGGTAAATAACAATCAACAAAATTCTAGTTGATTGTGGAGCTACAATAAATATAATTCCCCAATCTATACTAAGGAAAATGGGTAAAGGAGATGGAGATATCAAACCCCACAACATGGTTCTGTCGAACTATGAGGGAGGTATTAGAACTACTATGGGGGGTGATACAATTAGACCTCAAGGTGGGAACAATACTTCGACCAACTATGTTCATGGTCATTTCAGCGAAACCCAACTACAATCTACTCTTAGGTAGAGAGTGGATACATGTCATAGGTGCAGTGCCATCTTCGATGCATCAACGGGTCACGATTTGGCGCCCTGATGGCATTGTAGAGAATATAGAAGCCGACCAAAGTTATTACTTGGGTGAAGTTAATAACGTGGGAAAAAATTGCTTCGACAGAAACTTGGCTCATATAGGGCCATGCAATCCTCCTGAGTTCGATTTGGCACCAGCACCAAATGCCTTTTGCTCCCTCTACCTACATTCCAACCATGGTTTCCAGTGGGATAGAGAAGACTTATC
This sequence comes from Vicia faba, assembly GCA_948472305.1. NCBI lineage: Eukaryota > Viridiplantae > Streptophyta > Magnoliopsida > Fabales > Fabaceae > Vicia > Vicia faba. The sequence continues at coordinate 77,533,339 of OX451735.1, forward strand.
AAACATTGACTATGGAGGAGTTGATGACATACGGCCAACAGGCTGGGGAAGTGAATTTGGTGATGATGACTGAATCATAAGCTTTACAAAAGATTTTGGCATATGTAGCCGAAAGTAGAATGATAGCGGCCTTAGAGGCTGAAGTCAAATACATGGCTATTGAAGCCGATGAACAAGTATTTCTTCTAGAGGGTCCTGGGAAAGACTTCGATCCAGAACCACCTGACGCGAAGGAGGAAGAAATGAAAAACCAGAGGCTAGATGCTATTTATGATGATGAGCCTCTGGGTTTTGAAAAGGATCCGTTAGCAAACAATGTTAAAATGCTAGCGCAAGATCCTTTAGAAGAAATATATTTGGGTGAAGGAATGGCTAAAAGGCCAACATACATTAGCACGAAGATAGATCCAGAGCTCAGGATCGAAATAATCCAATTGTTGAAGGAATTCAAATATTGCTTCACATGGGATTATGATGAAATGCCTGGTCTCGACAGGGAAGTGGTAGAGCTTCAACTACCAATAAGACCTGGAAAAAATCCTGTTAAGCAAACTCCAAGGCGTTTTGCACCAGAGGTCTTGTTGAAGATCAAGATGAAAGTCGAAAGACTACTGAGATGCAAGTTCATCCGAACAACCAGGTATGTCGAATGGATTGCAAATATAGTACCTGTTATAAATAAAAATGGTACCTTAAGGGTGTGCATATGTTTTACCCCAAAATTTTCCCTCTCATTTTACTCAACACATTCCCATTGAGATCCCCAGATTGCTCAAGGATGACTAAGGATTGACCAGAAAAATCCTCCTCCTAAGGCAACAAGCTTCAAACTAGGGTTTCCATTTTCATCAGGGTGTGGGAAATCCAAAGGTCCCAAATGCCTTCCATGGTCCTAATATGTTCTCAAGATCATCCATGTCAGTTTTCATGCCTTGCACAAGAAGTTAGCTCAGTCAATTGCCCATATGCCTGAAAATCAACAGTACTAGGTCAAAAGTTAACTGTGGCTCACATACAGTCAAACTTTAAGATTTTTGGACAACATCAACGTTTTTAAGTGATATCCATCATTTGATCAAGGGTTGATCATGATTCCTCAAGGAATGCTCCAAATTCATCAAAACCCAAAAGTTGCTAAGTTAGGGTTTCTTAGGAAAAGTCAACCAAACTTTGACCAGGAATAACTTCTTCATACTTTATCATAAATTTTCCATCCAAGGCTAATTTTGAAGAGGATGAAATTACCTACAACTCATATTCATCCCTCAAGTTCAAAATATGCACTCATCAAAAGATATGAATTTCTACATTATTGGTCCTTTTGAGAAGTCAACAAAAACACCTTTTGGGTCAAAGCTTATTACATTAAAATGGAAGATCTAATTGAGATGAAACCAAAAGGGTTGTTTAGGGGACATCCTAAGCTTTCTAAAAAGTCCAAGAAAACCTCTCTAGGGTCAGAATTGTAGGAGATATGCCTTGTCAAAGTTGACCATTTTTGCAAAACTGCCAAAAGTCAAATGTGCTCAAAAGTGCATTTTTTGTCAAATGGGCCTAGCTTTTCATGATTGAATCTTGTTGGGAACATGGCCCACGACCCAAATCAGTATCCACACATTTTTTTCTTTCTTTATTTATTTGTTTTGATTTTTTATTATTTAAAAGTTAAATTAAATCAAATAAATTGCAAAAAATATAAAAAGATTGGTTTTGATCTGATTTTTTTGTAGGAATCAAATCCAATTAAGCTAGCATATCATATCCAAATCGTGCAAGGCAAATTGAATCAAAATTGGCATGATTATGCTTGTTTTGGAAAGATATAATACAAGAGCAAAATCAAATCAAATTTTCATGATTCACAAAGATTTAAATTATTTCTGTTGCCCTAATTCATCACACAATATATACTGAACAAGAACAATGCACAAGAGGGAGGATTATAGCCTTGAGAAAGGAAGAATAAAACTAAAAAATTGGCAAGAAAGTGGTGATTCATTTTCTAACCTAGAGATCAATTCAAGCCATTCCAAAGCACATAATCGATTCCTGGACCTTCCCAGAAGCTAACACGATCAATTGCACGCCTCCACGAGCCCAAAATCAGCCTACACGATCATCATGGTTTGGCTTATCTCTTGAATCTGATTTTGATTATTCACGCATGATTAACCACTTTTAAGAATAACATTGTATTTGTATCATCATTTGGAATTTTTTGGTTAAATTAATTTTGCGTTTTGATGCTTGTATGCATATTTGCCATTGCTAGGGTTTACCTTTTCGTTTTAGGGCTTTCAAATGCAGGAACAATTGGCCCTAATGAAGGACACCATTGTGATCAGAGGGTCAAACCTAATTAATCCATGGTCTTGTATTTTATTTATATTGCTTAAACATGATTTTTGAAGTGCACATGTTATGGATACAAACGCTTGTCTGTAGGTAAAAGTCTTTGCCTAAGATGATAGTCTCAGCGAAGAAGACAGTTGCGTGGCGAGGCGTGAGTGGGCTGTTTGAATCTTGCGTGTTTTTATTACTGCATTGACTTTTCATTCTATAAAATATATTGCTTGTATTATATTGACAAATAAAACATGCAGTACAGATGGCAAGGGTGCACGTTTGAAAGTGAAAGGACCTGGGTTCGATCCCAGGTCCCAACATTTTCTCTATTTTCTTAACATTTACACACAGGTTCCATGCATTACGCTACAAGATGTCTACCATGCAACCCAAAATCCAGCCAATGGATCGTTCATACTCCAGATCTAGCGTTTAGTCAAGAGAGGACCATGGTACACCATCAGAAAGAGGATGCACTGAATCTAGCGCATGGAGTGGGCTCAGCATTCTTGGGCCTAGATGTTTCAACATCACAACCCCCTTTCAGCAATACAAGCCCAATTTTTTTTTTTTTAAATTTTATTTCCTTTATTTTAATTATCTCATTAATTATTTTCTTTTTACAAATAACACAAAAATCATTTTTTACCATTAAATAAAAAAATTACAAAAAAACATTAAAAAAAATCTTTTTTTCATAAAAATATTTTATTTCTTTAATTAATTAGTTTAATTAAAATTAGGGAAATTTAATTCTTTTCATAATTAAAAATAATTAGAATTAGGGTTTAATTTTGTACATAACCTAATTAATTTTTTCTCAAAATAATAACCTAAATATTTTTCAATTAGATTTTTAAGGTTTCTCAATTTATTTTGGCCTTTAACTCGCCGCGCGCATTTTTTAATTTCCTTTTTTATTATTATTGTAACTGCTCTGAGTTTGTAATAATAATCAGGGTTTCAATTCTGCATCTTTATTTTTGGTCAAAATAATTATGTATCTGCAAAAGCCCTGTAATAGCTAGGACTTTAACTTTCTCGCTTTAATTTTCGCAAACTATAAACTGCTTAGATGTATGTTAATAGGATTGTATGGAAAGACAAACTGAAAATTAATACGGTAGAAAATCCTAAATGCACAAAGATAAATTAACTGAAAATTACACTCGCACATGCTCACTCCTAGGGTTTACTCCACTCTGGTTGCCTTCGGTAAACGGTCATGAAGTATAGGGGTTGTTAGTGGTTGTCCTCTAGCCCCGAAAGATCTAAAATGACCCATTCGGACGTTGCCTCGGAAAAAGATCTTTAAGGCTTTAGGATGATTACTAACATTTCCTAACATTGCTTTTGTGATCGTAATTGTCCCTTCGAATGTCCCTAAAAAACTCCAACGACGATGCTACCTATTTCTCAATAATGGGATAGCATTGTCTAAAAGGAAAATGAACAGACCTTTTTCGAGTAGGTAGATTAGTTCCTAGGTACTTGCTCAAACAAATAAAAACTTTTTCACACAAACACTTTTCAAACAAAGTTTTTAAAAACAATTTCGTAACACTCTTGAGGACGGAAAAAAGGGTTAACACAAAGTAAAACAAAACTTTTCAAAACAAGCACACACAAGCGGTTTTCAAAATGAGCAAGTACCTAAGAGCCCATGGAAAACCACGGATAGAAAGGATGCTAACACCTTCCCTTTCTATAATCTACCCCCGTACTCAGAAACATCTCAAAAAAGGTTTTTTCTATTCTTTTTCCTTTTCCTGATTGGATAAAATAAAAGTCGGTGGCGACTCTTGCTTACCGCGACATTTGCGAACAAAAAACACAAACCAGTATTAATAGTCGGTTCTTCCACCGTATCACAACGATGATTTTAGATATTTTATCGATTATGCCGCTGGCTTCGAATACATGAGTATGCTTGATGGATACTCAGGGTATAATAAAATTTTCATTGCTGAAGAGGATGTGTCGAAAACAGCCTTTCAATGTCCTAGATCTTTAGGCACTTACGAATGGGTAGTGATGCCTTTTGGCTTAAAAACGCAGGGGAAACATATCAAAGAGCAATGAACTCAATCTCCATGATTTCTTCGACACTTATATGCAGATTTATATTGATTATATTGTTGTTAAATCTATTTCAGGGAAGAATCATATAGACCATCTTCGACAATCCTTCGAAAGGATGAGACACTATGGTCTGAAAATGAATCCTCTAAAATGTGCTTTCAGCGTAAAAGCAGGGGATTTCTTAGGTTTTGTGGTCCACAAGAAGGGAATAGAAGTAAACCAGAACAAGACCAAAGCCATTTTGGAAGCGAAAGCGCCAACTAACAAGAAGGAGTTGCAATCTCTACTTGGTAAGATAAATTTCCTGAGGAGATTTATTTCCAACTTAAGTGGGAAAATGCAATCCTTCTCACCACTACTTCGACTCAACAAAGAAGGCTTCGAGTGGGGGCAAGAACAACAAGAGGCTTTCGACAAGATCAAAGAATACCTCGCCAAACCACCCATTATGGTACCTCCTTGTAGAAATAGAAGTATGAGATTGTACATAGCTGCATCCGATAAAACTTTAGGAAGCATGTTAGCTCAAGAGGATGAGAATGGTGTCGAAAGACCCATTTATTACCTCAGTAGAGTTTTAAATGATGCATAAACTAGATATAGCGAAGTTAAAAAACTATGTTTATGTCTTTACTTCTCGTGTACAAAGCTCAAGCAATATATTAAACTAGTTGATGTTTTTGTTTCATCTCATTTTGATGTTTTCAAATATATGTTATCGAAACCCATCACGCACAGTCGAATTGGAAAATGGGCACTCGCATTAACTGAGTATTCATTAACTTTTATGCCTCTTAAGGATGTGAAAGGTCAAGTGGTAGCAGACTTTATAGTTGACCACTCAATAAATGAGGAATCAATCAACTACTTGGAGATCGAGCCTTGGAAGTTATACTTCGACGGTTCTAGTCATAAAGATGGAACTGGGGTAGGGGTTCTAATTATTTCTCCAAACAAAATTCCAACAACATTAAAGTATAAGATCGAAGGTTCTTGTTCGAACAATGAGGCTGAATACGAAGCTCTAATCGCAGGCCTTGAAATATTGTTGGAATTAGGGGCAACTCGAGTCGAAATAATGGGAGACTTAGAGTTAGTTATAAAACAAGTTACAAAAGAATATAAATGCATAAGAGAAAATCTTATCATGTATTTTCTAATAGTAAATTGTTTGTTGAAATTTTTTGAAAAGATCAACATCTGACATATACCAAGACTGGAGAATCAAGTGGCTAATGTCTTATCACAAATTGCATCCGGGTACAAAATTTCGAAAGAGAAATTACAACAGGTATCGAAGTTAGAGGAAGAGTGACATTGACCAAGTTGTCTCCAACAGATTTGAAAATAACAAAGTTGGGGTATGCTGATCACGAAAACTTCGAAATTTCGTTCATAGATAATCTAACAGAACAAGATTGGAGAAAGCCTATAGTGGATTATTTGCAAAATCCCGTAGCTTCGACGGAATGAAAGATAAAGTACAGGGCACTGAGTTATACCCTAATGGGAAACGAGTTATTTAAAAAGACGCCTGAAGGGGTGCTATTAAAATGCCTAAATGAAACAGAGGTATACATACCCCTTTCAACTACACATGCTGGGGCACGTGGAGCACACCAAGTGGGTTATAAAATGAAATGGTTATTGTTTCGACAAGGACTATATTGGCCCACTATGTTGAAAGATTGTGTTGAGTTTGCAAAAGGATTTCAGGAATGTCAAGTACATACAAGTATCCAACACGTATCTGCAAGCGAACTTCACTCAATTGTGAAACCTTGGCCTTTTAGGGGATGGGCCTTAGATCTTATTGGAGAGATTCAACCAACGTCATCTAAAAGCCAGAAGTACATATTGGTGGGCATTGATTATTTTACTAAGTGGATTGAAGCAATTCCTTTAGTCAATGTAGACCAGGAAAATGTCATTGAATTTATTCAAAAGCACATTATATACAGGTTTGGAATCCTCGAGACAATAACAACTGATCAAGGGTCAGTCTTTATTGGTAGAAAAATGCAAGAGTTCGTTGCAGAAATAGGGTTCAAATTATTAACATCTACGCCTTATTATGCACAAGCCAATGGTCAAGTAGAAGCGACAAACAAGGTAATAATCAGCTTAATAAAGAAGCATGTAAAAAAGAGGCCAAAAAATTGGCACAAGACTTTAGATAAAATTTTATGGGCTTGTCGAACGTCTCCTAAAGAAGCTACCGGAACAACGCCTTTTCGACTAACTTACGGCTATGACGCAGTATTTTCAGTAGAAATATGTCTACAGTCGACGAGAATTCAGAAACATCAAGACATCCCTTCTAAAGTTTATTAGAATATGATGTTAGACTAATTGATTGATTTGGACGAAGAAAGATTGAGAGCTTTGGATCTCTTAAGGTCACAAAAGAAGAGAGTGGACAGATCTTACAATAAAAGAGTAAAACCCAAGGCATTCACGCCTGAAGACCTGGTATAGAAAGTAATCCTCCCAATGGATCAAAAGGATAGAAATATGGGAAAATGGTCTCCTAAATGGGAAGGACCTTTTAAGATCATCCAAACGATATCTGGTGGCGCATATGAGGTCGAGTAGTTAAATGAAGACCAAAGGCTCTTGAGAGTAAATGGTAAATACTTAAAAAGTATAGACATGCACTTCAAGAGGTTAGAGTAACCAATACTTGATCTTAATCAAGTTAAAAAATCCAATATGGAAATATATTATAAATCCAAAATGGCTGAAAGTCATTACAAAATATATAAGCATACAACGAAAAAATAAAGTCGAAATCAAAACGGGAGGTTGGCCTTGATTTAGAGGTATTTTATCTTCTGCAACTCCAAGAGTCTTTTGCAAAGGGATTTCGACTGATGAAGAGTCTCGATCTTGACATCCAATGCTTGGGCTCGTTTGGCATATGCTAATCCCTCGTTGAGTTCCTCTTGACTCTCTGAATCAGTGCTGACAGCGAGAAGTTCTTCCTTTCATTTATCGTTGGCAGAAATCTTGGCTTCTAACTCTCTGATATGAGCCTTCATATTGGCTGTATTTTGATCAAGTTCTTCTACTTCTTTCTTCCTAGCTTCTTGCGCCTTCGACAACTCCTTCAGCTTCGAAGCTGATTCAGCAGCAGCACCCCAGGCAGCAGCCACATAGCCATTGGCCTCCTCAATTTCACGAGTAAGAGTCCTTCGACAATTGTAGTCAGCTGAAACCTGATCGATGATGGAAATAAGATCCAAGATAACACTGGAAATGTCAGGCGAAGCAGCAAGAAGGCCGACAACTCTTAAAGTAGTCTTCAAAAAGGAAGGAGCTGTAGGTTCTCCCTCTAAGGTCAGCATTAAATCTATTTTGAAAAGCTGTGCCTTAACCTTTTAAAGTGCTTCTTCAAGAGGAGATGTTGAAGTAGATTTTCCAGACGCATTCGAAGCACTCTGATCAGAAGAACTTTCTCTACCCTCAAGGACGACAGTAAAGTAGCCAAGAGGATTTTGCCATTTCAGCAATGCCAAATCTTCCTGGGTATGAGACCCTGTCGGAGTAACCCCCTCGTTTACAATACGAGCCACATTGCCTTCGATATGCATCTGCATAAGGACACCTTCAACACATGCATAATTTCCTGCCCCCCTGTGAGGTCTTCTCTCTCATCAGTCGTCGGAATATCTTCAGTCTGATTTCCTCCCGCTGGCGTGTTTTCCTTCTCCGTTTCGATCACATCATCAGCAACCTCCTCTTTCCCATCCTTCTATCCATCATCATTAGCTTGTGGAGTCCTAGGATTCACATGCTCTTCTTCATTAGGCTTCCCAACGGCTTCGTGCCCAGAAGTTTGGTTCACTTTGCTAGCAGAACTCATAAAAGATCCTTTTTCCAAAGAAGGCCTGTAAGTAGGATCACCCTCACTATTTATCAAGGTGACAGATTCTTCTACGAGGTTCTATTTTGAAATTCAAGCAGTGTCCTGAAGATTACAAGATGGTTATCAGAACTATTGAAAAAAGAAAAAGAAGTCGAAGTCAGTAAACAATCGTTAGGGATCGAAGTAATCACCTTAGGCGGAATTTCAGCGCCAAGACTTGAGTTATCGCTCTCACTAGGATTGTTTAGCCTAATAGCTATCTCCTGCTCCATTGGATTTCTGATGATGACAGGAGGAGGTCTCGACCCAATGACTTTAACCTTGACCTTGGTTTTTGTATGAGGCTCAGGAATTGGGGCTGGTTTCTTTAACTTTTGTCTTTTAGGGGGATAAGAGGAGATTCTTCCTCTTCATCACTGGAAATTTCAATTTCTTGAACTTTCTTTTTCTGCGGATTGATTTCAAATGCCCAGAGAGAAAGGAGTCGAAGGAATTAGCGTCAAAAGTAATATGTCAGAAAGAAAGGTATAACAGCAGAAAGTGTTTACCTTGGGTGAAGGTTTCACAGAAGGGTCTCCTCCTTTTGCGCTTTCAGCAACTTTCTTGGTGACGGTCCTCTTGACCGCTAGAAAATGAACAAGGATAAATTAGGTGTCGAATGATTTGATTAAAGATGATAAAGACATTTTCTTTGAGAAATAATATTACCCTTTTTTATCTTGTCAGAGACTAGGGTAAACGCCTCTTGAAGGTGAGCAGTGAAGTCTTTTTCGTTGAAAAATTCTTCGTTATAATACTGCTTCCACCAGTCCTTAAAAAGAGGAGAACATAGGAAATTGAGATTGAAGTCAAATAGAGTTAGTACGGTTCGACCAACGTACCTACCAATATGCTTGGTAGCGGCATCCTCTGAGTAGTCTGCATTGTAAAATAGCAGAAGCTTTTCTCGAGAGTATATTGGTGAAGGGAGCGTCTGGATAATACCAAATTATCGAGAGACAAGATTCGATTGATAAGCAATTAAGCTAAGTTGTTATTCAAACTCTTGAATCTCATAGGCATGATTCTTGGTCAAAGAAACGACTCCCAGATAGCTACATATTCATCCATATGGTCATCTTCGTCAGACGAGGGATATGGTGGAATGAACCATTCCGGGCCAACCTTTCTACTAGCAAAGGGAGACATGGTCGAAACAAATTCCTTCCGCTTTGCAAACATCATTACAAAGCTGGTAAATGCCTTTTGGAATTGCCGACCTTCGTCAGTTGGAGTCAACATGACTAGTCTAGTCCCTTCGACCCTTCTATTTAGGACCTCTGGAGCCCTCTTGTTAATCTTATTCTTCTACGGAAGAAAAGATTCAAAATGGCATTTAGCCAAAGTTGCAGAAGCCAAAAGGGGCCGGAAAGGAGTAAACTCGCCTTGTCTCCAATAACCTTAAGTTGAGTCACACCATTGCTGATGGACTCATACAGGTTGGCTAAAATCAACTCAGCCAGACAAAGAGGATAGCCATGGTGAAGTTGTGTTGCAATAGTAAGCATTTTCTTAGTCTTCAGAGACAGTGGTACTCGATTTGTCATGGAAATGATTGATGAATATGGTATACGTGGGCTTCATGGCCAAAAACCCGATAGGATCTTCAGACAGATCCTCAGGGTCGAAGTAGTCACCTGTTGGTCGAAGACCAGTAATGGTGGCTATATCGAAGAGAGTTGGAGTTACCATTCCACAAGGCAAATGAAAGGTAAAATGCGTGTTATCCCAGAAATACAATGAAGACACTAGCATGAGAGGGAAATAAGCTAACCCAGTCTTCGACAGCATGATTAAGTCATAGATCCCCATATCTTTTCAGATTTGGGCTTATACTTTTTCCATATTGCTCAACCATTCTGAGTATTCTGAAGTAAGACTAGGGAAAGATCGAAAGATCCTATTTACCTTGTTCATGAACTGAAGGTTGATATCTTCCTTTGTCTGAGAATTTTGCTGGTTGGCAGGAGTGGCATCTTCAGGATCATTCCTGAGTTTCTTCGCACAACCTATAGGCTTGAGCCTAGGATGAGTTGGGAAGAAGTTGTTATTTTGTTTTGGGTTCTCAAAACATGTAGACAATGGGCCAGACATAGCATACATCTGCCCAGAATAACTAACAGGGATAAGCAGCTGGGAGTCATAAGCATCACGCCACTCTTTGGCCATGGGTTCAGATACGACCCTTCATTCCCCAGTCAAAATAGGTACAGGGTTAGTGGAGAAAACCTCTAGTTGTCTTTGGAGATCATAAACGTTCTTAGTTTTTGGATTGTTGGGTGCATTGGAAAGGAAAGCCATGGCTGAAAGTAGTAGTGAAAGAGCGAAGAAGATGAAGTTGTTAAGGTTTTTTCTTTGCAAGGAAGTGAAGAATACTAGGAGTTGTAAAAGGATTCCCAAAAGAGGATTCGTCTATTTATAGTGTTCAGGAAGGAGTGTTTTTCCCCAAGACCATTTAATGCTGTAGAGTTAGTGGGGCATGTGGCGAGCGTTAAAGTAGTTATCTTACGAGTAATGAAAATGTTTGCCATACTTTCCTAGGTTGTAGGGATAATGGCCATCATGGCAGCATGATAATGGCTGATTTATAACGACGTGTTGGGAAAAAGGTAATGATGACTTTGAATACCAGCAAGGTTTGGTAGAAGGAGAAAAGCACACAAACAATTTCTATGGTCAAAGAGAAGACATGTGTCGAATGGGAATCTCAAAGAATTGTCATTTCTCTTTGCGTCGAAAGTGATATTCTTGGGTGGAAATTTGTTAGCTCCTAAATTCGACACCTACAACAAGTTAGTCTTATGGGCCAAAAATAGATTGAACAAATCTAAGTTGGAAAGGCTTCGACAAAGTAGAAAAATACTTAGAGAAATTATAAGTTAAAATGAGTCTTTGACCAGAAGGTTCTCAATCCCTTCGACTGAAAGGATCCCAAGGTCTTCGACCAGAAGGAAATTTCATATCTGCACCAGAAGATTTTGAATCTGAAGAAAGAAGGGAAAAACATTTCGCTTGGCAGTTGAGGAAAGCAATGTGGCATGAAGAGAGGGGTCGAAGAGAATGCAGAAGACACTTGTCTTCATCCTAGAGAAAGGAAACTCCTCGACGGTTACCTAGTTTTAGTATAAATATAGGAAGTTTATGGATTTCCGTGTGTTCAACTGATCGTACAGATTATTCAATACTATTCAAGTACCTGCTGTGTGAGAAAGAATACTGAAAAATGTACCTTTGAAACACCACATCTTACAATCAAAGTCTTTTATTTCTCTCTTTACATTTCTTGCCTTTTTATCTTGTTTGCACTTTATCTGCACTTTTACCCAGATTCCTGCACCTAAACTTTCCTCAACCCCTTTGTTCTATTTACTTTCTGCACTCAAACTTATCCCTTTCCCAGTCGAACGTGCGTTCTTCACTCACATTGACGTTTATGTCCAAACAATATCACAAATTAGCATATGTCCTAGGATTAAACTGATCGATCCTGCGAGTAACCAAAAAGTTACCCTTTTTGGAAGATCAGCGGTTGTTTACCAGAAATCACGGTGAACAATAAGTTATGGAGTTTTTGAAGGGAACAAATGGTATACAACAAAATCTAGATATCAATGAAGATATTCAGTAATAAGAGCAAAGATTTGTTGTAAACAATTTATTTTAATATTCTGTGTGAATAATGTAATTTAAAAGAAAAGAATTATTCACCTCGGTTTTTGTCACAACTGAGGTGATAATGAAGCGTTTTTTTGAGAATATTCACCGATCTTAAAACAAGAAGATAATTTAACTCGGTTTCCTTATTAAACCAAAAGGTATAATAATCAGATTTTACCCTAATGCTAATTATATGTAGCCGCCTCAAAGAGAGGAAATATTTACCAGAGTTTATTTCATTAGTTGCTACTACAAAAAAAACTTTTTGGTTGGATTTTCCATAAATTTTTTAATAGAAACGCTCAAGAACTTGGGAAACAAACCTCTAGGATGGATTGCAAATGTAGAAAATAAAAATTCTCATGGTGGGAATAGATAACTTATCAGGAGTTGGATAAGTTATGGAGTTATTTTGGGGGGAACAAAGGGTATGCAACAAAATTTGGATATCACTGAAGATTTATTGTAAACAGTATATTTTATATTTTATGTAAACAATGTAATACAAAAAAAAGCTTATTCACCTTGGTTTTTGATTTGACACGAGGGATATGTTAAGCGTTTTTTAGGATTTTCACCGGTCTTAAACAAATCTTTGTCATCCATTTAATGATTATCAATGCTCAAGACTCTGTCATTAGTGATTTGCGTGAAACCTAAGAGACATTCATTATAAAAGCATGCTGAATATTAACAATTCTAACCTAAATGAAATATGAAGCATCTTAAACCTAAAGATACTTTCTCAATGATGGATTGCAAGAGCAAAAAATTATATGGGTTTAAGGTTTGTTTTCTTAAATATTTATTTCATCCGAAAATCATATATTTGAATATTGATTTTAATTATCTTACCTTTTTTTTCATCAGAAACAAATGCTTGAAAAATCCGTAGAGAATAATCTTGCACCCAATATTTGATCTTTCCCAAGATTCAATAATTCGAAGATCTAAAATCTAGATGTTTAGAAACATTTATTTTTATCTAGATCTCTAGGGAATTTGATTTTTATTTTAATATTTTGTGTAAACAATGTAATATTTTGGGTAAATAATATAACAATTTAAATAAAAAAATCATCTTACCCCTCAGTTTTTAATAGTAAAAATAACAAGTGTACTATTTTTGCCCCTTGTAATGATAGGGAAAATTCCGCGAATGTTGATCTCAAGGAATGCGTACAATTATCGAGTTCAATTCACGTTTAATTAAACAAAAACTTAACTTGGGGATTTGGTTTTAGAAATTGTCACTTAAGAACAAGCATAAATATAAATATGATTTTCACAGATATGATGAACATGCTAGGGCGTGGTGTGTAATTTTCCCTATAACGACCTTGAATCCTGATTTCTTCAACAAGTTTAAAACATTCAACTACAAGCCCTTTAGATTATTTTCCCCTAAATCCTTAGTGAGAAAACCTTTAACCATCCATCCTAAATCCTAAGTCCTTAGAGATATCTGATAGAGTCAAGCCTTTATTTTATCAAGAGTGATCAGGTAACTACAAGGTATCCCTAATTCTAGGTGATATCTACTATAGTTTATTCATATAAAAACCTTAACAATCGCGGTCCAACTAGTTGTTAACTGTGAATCAATCCTAATTGGTCCGATCAGAAAAGCAATAAAAACCTTGCACGATTAAATTGAATAAGAAAACAAATTTATTAAAAAACTCAGGAATTAATAATCATTACATATTCAAATTAGCGACACCCCTAGCATTAGGGGGTTTAGTCGTTCATATTTTTCACAAGAATTACAAAAATATAAGAATTAAACATTACACATGATAAAGGAACTTTAGTCTTCAATCGCGTCTGCTCATGAAAGATCTCTATTCTTCAAGAATATCATATCTTCACTCCTAGACTCTGGAATTCCTTCTATGCAACAAAAGGTCCCTCATTCTTCTTTGAAACTCATCTAAATAGCAAACATTCACTTAGGTCGGCTGGAAATACCTAAAACACCATCGTGAGAAAACTATTGAGAAAAATAACAACAAATCTTAAAATCAGCGTTACGCCCCAACACAGGCCATGTCAGGCAACACAGGAATCCGTGTTGGACCTTTTGGGAATTTTTCTTTTTATTTTCTGATACAAACCTTCTGATACGGGCTGTGTCAGCTGACACGGGCGCCCGTGTCGGACCCCTGACTTCCCTTTCCTTTGTCTCATCCTAACCTTCATCCTGACACGACCCGTGTCAGGTGACACGGGTGGCTGTGTTAGGCTTCCTATACATGAATATTTTACTTTCACCGAAAATCTAAGTTTTACGCGCTTTCACACTGATTTGTCTCGATTTATTCCTCTGAGCCTAAAATAGGAAAAACCCACAACCAAAGCATAAAATGCGGAAACATAGAGTAAAACACTTGAAAAAATAAAGAAAAAATAATTAATAACAATAGTAAATAACTATGTAAATACCACTGATCAAACTCCCCCAAAATTAAATCATTTGTTGCCTCAAGCGACTATTACAAGAACTCATGAAAAATCACAGCAGACCGATACTCATACGTGAGACATCTATTCCAATTGATTAAAAAGCAGTTTGTCCGATGTTCACATGACTCAAAGAGTTTGTTTAAGAACCTTTAAATCTTGAGCTTCCTATTTAGACACCTCTCTGTAGCGGTAGAAATGTTAAGACTAAGCCATTGGATTGACTTGACTCGCACAAATCAAAATGAAAATTGCCACCGTGGTTTATCATTTCCAAAGGAATGGGAAAAGAGTGAATAACCCAAAAGAGGGGAAGAAAATCTAAGTTCGGGGGTTAATTATGCAAAGGGAAGGTATTAGCACCCTAAACATCTATGGTACTCCATAGGAACCTCTTTGAAAATTTGTGTATTTTAGCTATAAAAGTTGTATACAAAAATAGATTGTGGGGATGAGAAAAGAAATATTTTTTATAATTTTTGCACTCGCCGCGGTTGCGAACCTTTAGTGCCTACGTACCACCTTCCGTGCAATAGGGGATCAGGGTACTTGTAGTTCACCTTTAAAAATTTTAAAACGAAAAATGTGTTGGTTAATTTTAAGAGACGAGACATCATCGTCTTATCCGAGTGGAAAAACATACTTACTACCCACGATTATGAGGAAGGAGAATATGCATCGTCTCAAAGTGGGGGATATGACTTGGATTTTGAAATCAACCAAGCCCCACTCAACACTCAAGTGGAAAATAACTCACTTCACTATATAGTGTAGAAGTATAGTAGCTCGCATCACTACAAGGATTGACGAGAGTCTAATCTTTTGAGAAAAGTTTAAAAAAAAGGCCAAAGTAGCAAAATGGTTTGAATGAGATTGATTGGCTTTTAGTCTTCTCACAAAAATGTCAAGGTATTATTAAGTTGATTAAAAGAAAATGTTTTGAAAATGCATGGACCTATTTTTGAACTACTTCAAATTGCTCAAATAAGTGGAAAAAAGATCAAAAATAGTAGAAGTCAAACTAAAATTCTAAAAAAAAATTCAGAAGGTCAGAAATAATGGAAATGATGTTGATGAATTTTTTCAGAATTTAAGAATGCTCAAAACTATTTTTTTAAATAATTAAAAACAAACGAAAACAAAGAAAAGTTATAAAAAATACCAAATCTAAAAATAAAATTATCAAAATATAAAATTCAGAAAGAGAATATTTGAAAATATTTTTGTGATTTTTTTCATAATTTTTGAATCAGAAATGAATTTTCTATGAATTTTGGAAGTTAAAAATAAATAAAATATAAAATTCAGAAATAAAAAAATAAAGTCAAAAATATCTGGACCAATGGATGAGAGTCAAAACGCGTTAGTAAGCTAATCCAGTGGATCATACGCGATGTGCATATCATAGTCTTTAGTGAATAAAGCATGGAATAATTAATTAAATCAGATTTTAAAAAAAAGTGTGGCATGCTTTCATTGGTTGGTAGATGACACTTTTGTCATCTTCAACCTCCAGCCACGAGATTTGCAGGTCCATGAAACTGAAAAAATTAGAACATGAGATAGGTACCATTCGCTTCGTCTCTTCAAGACGATTCCAATGGTACCCTCGTGAAAAATTTATATAAGCTGTAACTCAATCATTTTGGAAGAGAAGTTTTGAAAAGGGATTTGAAATTTCATTTCCAAAATGTACTTCCAGTTAAAAACAAGTGTTGCAACTAGAATCAGGATGATGAGAGCTTCATAACAATATCAAAGTTTGAGAGAATGGTGAAGGAACCTACCTATTGAAGTTTAGTTGCAGAGCTCTGAAACTTGACTTGGTTAGCACGGTTTAGGGAGGCTTAGAGCTTAATTCTTATTTTGTTAGCTTCAGTGAGGTTCAAGGAAGTTGAATTGACAAAGAAAATGGATTGAGAAAGGTTGTAAGAGCAAATTCAAAATTGCAGAAAATTGAGTTTAAGAAGGAGTTTGGCAGGGTGATTCTAGATCTCTAAGCTTGAGAAAATGAATGATGTATGGTCCTCTATTTATAGGTAAGCTGATTGAGTGCTCAAGCGTGTGGAATGATGGGATTTGGAAGGAAATCGTCTGAAGTTGCAAACAAGAAACGTGTGACTTCTATTTTGATCAAAACTCATCCAAACCTTGCATTTCAATGTATTAATCACTTCTGGAAGTTCATTAAATATGATTAGAAGCAAAAGCGTGCAGAGAACTTGTGTTTAGAAGCCAAATCAAGGATTTCAAATTCTGACTTGAGTTGAAACTTCAGTTTCAAGGTACCACTTTTGAACCAATGACATTCTCAGCTTAAGGAATCTTAAGACATGATTCTTGAAGCTTTAGAAATATGAGATCACAAGCTTTATAATGTGGACAGAATGGAATCAATTGGATGCTTGAGCTGAAAGTTGTAATGAATCAAAGTTGAGAAAAAGAGGTTGACTTTCTATACTTAGAAAATTTCTAAGTTTTTCTATAAAAATAACCTATAATGTCTTGCATCCAAACATGGTCTTCCATTTGAAATTATCTCTTGACCAAAAAATATGGAATGAATTAGATCTCTTGAATAGAATTTTAAGACTTGAACCATTCAAAATCTCCAAAAATTGAGAAAATTATGACTTGTTGAAGTTGGCAAAAATTCATAAGATGACCTATAATATTTTGCATCCTTAGGGTATCTATCCATTTTCACACTTTGCACTTAAAAGAAGGGATGAATTTCACATTCTTAAAATCAATGTGGAAAAAGAATGGGCTCAAGGAGATAAAAATTGACCAAGTTATGGTTCCTTGAAGTCACATAAGGGAAATTGATGGTTCATCCAGAGGACTTGTAATCTTTCTTCATCATCAAGTACCTTTCACACAAAATTTCCTTGAAACTTTTGAAATGATTTGTTGGTAACTGTGATCGGTGGATCTGGAACTGACTGTTTAACGCTGGTTCGCGAAATGTCGCGGAAGCAAGAGTCGCCACCGTCTTTTATTTTCTCCAAATGGAAAGGACAAAAGCACAGAAAAATTCCTTAAAGAGATTGCTCTCGGTTCGGGAGGTAGGTTATAGAAAGGGAAGGTGTTAGCACCCTTTCTATCCATGGTTATCCATGGGCTCTTAGATACTTGCTCATTGTGTTTTCAAAAAGGTTTGTTTGCTTTTCAATGTGGGTTTTAAAAAGTTTCTTTGAAAATTTCAGTTCGACTCTTGTATCGGTCCTCAAGAGTGTTTGAAAAATTGCTTTCGAAAGCTTTTTGGAAATGTGTTGGTGTGAAAAGTATTTTTGATTTGTTTTGTTTTGAATTAGAGCAAGTATCCACGAGTCGTCTACCTACCCTAAGGAATTCGTCTGTGTAAATGTCCTTTGAAGTAGTGCCATCCCACCATTGAGAGGTAGGTAGCACCACCGTTGGAGGTGTTCGGGTCAATTCGAGGTTCGGGACATGGTGATCACCAGAGCAATGGGAAGACACCTTAGAAGCTACCCTCATGCCAGGTTCCCGGATCATGAGGACTTACTAAGACATCCTCTACTCGACGATCACCTTTCGAGGCAAGGCAACAGTGAGGCGTACCCTAGGGGTGGTGTGTGCGATTCGTGTGTCGTTTTCATTTGCATTTATCTTGTCATGTTATTGGTGTTCTACGCTTGTTTTTATTCTTTGTCATTCATTCTTGCATGCTTTTGATTAACAGTTAAAGGTTGCGAGGAAATAAAATCTAAGCTATTACAAATGGCGCGGGTCCACATCGCCAAAATTAAACCGGACCCGATTTGACAGAAAAGTAAAGAATTAAAAGTGCGAGAAGTAATTACAAGGCTTTGGGAGAGATACATAATTATTCAAGCGAAATAAAATAAATATGCGAAATTAAACAATTAAGTCGAAAGGAGGGCGTTGGACCCTTTTGCAAAAAATTAAAATTAATGAGGAATTAAAATTAAAAGGAAGCAAGAATTTGTTTTTGTTTTTGGTATTTTTATGTATTTTAAGATTTAATAGAAAAACGAGAGAATTAATTAAAATTAAAATGAAATGTTAAACCTAGTTCTAATTATTTTTAAGTTATTAAGAAAAATATTGAATTTTAACTTAATTTAAACCTAAGTTAATTTACATGCAAATTTGACTATAAGAATAAATAAAATAACTAAATATTATTATGAGAAAGAAAAATTAAAAAGGGATAAAAACATTAATTAAACCTAATTCTACTTCTTTTTAGATTTTTTATGAAAAGAATTAATATTAAAACCCTAATTTATACTAAATTTATTTATATGCACTTGTTTACAAGAAAATATTAAAATAAAAAATATTTATTATATATTTTGTCTTTTCTGATTTTTAGGCATTTTTTATATTTTGTAGAAATAATTAATTAATTTAAACAAACAAAGAAAATAAAATAACAATTAAAATAAAACATGAAAAAAATGGAGAATTGCAAACCAGGGGGGTGGAAGTCCCCAAAGTGGAGGTCTTGATTGTGAAATTCTGGCCCAACAAGCTTCAGGTCCATTGACTTTTTTGAATAGCGTATTAGCACTTTGACCAGGGTTTATGGTGCTCTCCCAATCTCAACCTTTGGTTTGATTCCATGGGACGCGTGGCTGTTGATTCTTGAGGATGCATGGTACGTCTTGACCTTGGGCGCTGCATGGGAATTATTAACGAAAAATAGTATGGAAATTATACAGACCTGGGGCTCGAACCCAGGTCATGAACATTGCAAGCGTGTGTACCTGCCACTGAGCCATTCCAATTTCATTTAATATATAATAGCATACAAATATAATAAATAAAGACATGATATTAGTGGGTTGAAGCGCGCACAAATTTGAAACAACCTATCACGTCTTGCCAACACATCGTCTTCTCCATTATCCCTGAAACATAAAAACAAGAGCAACGGTTTTTCATGCGTTGTGTTAGGCCGCTTTAGAGAAAATAGCGAATAGCGCTATAGGGCTCATAAATTGATCGCGAGGGTTCCCTTATGACCGTCAGAGCATCCTGAGTTGAATGGTCATGGTTTCATGGGCTAATTTTTCCCCATTACAAAAGCCCTATTTTGAAGCTCTGTAAACCCTAAATATCAACAATGGTGAAATTGCCTACAGCTTGCAAAAACTCAATTAAGTTACATGATTAGCATTAGAACAAGTCAGTGAATATAAATGCATAACAAAAACGCAATGAAAATGCCTAGAACATGCAATACGATTATGCAATTTTTCTGAAACAGTTGGAGTCCTGTATACCGATTCTTGGAGTTTGAATGGATGTTTTTGATTGGAATGTGTTCAGGGAACCTTGAGGAAGCTATTGAAACAAGTTTTGTGCTTTGAATCGACCTGTAACAATGATTTCAGTTTTGAGTTCTTTAGAGAAAAATTCAAGTTTGCAATGGCCTCTTCTGAGCTGCTGCGTGTCTCCCTTGATTAGGTTTAGGTTTATGCTTATGTAGTGAATGTATTAGGTCAACAATATTGATCCAAATCTCTTGTATTGAAGATTTGATTTTTTAAGGATCTTTTTTCAATCTTTTTCAAATGTTCTTTGTTCTCAATCATGCCAATCAGTCCAAATCTTTCCTAATTTGCATATGCACGAAATATTGATGATATAATGTGCACAAAAAGATTGAAAACACTTAGGTTAGCATTTTTCATGTATTTATTTTAATTTAAATGAATTATTATTAATAAAAATCCAAATAAATAAATAAAAATGAATAAAAACTTCCCTTTGGGCCAAGTGGTCGTGCACATGCTTGGAATGATGATTCACGGAAGAAAAATGGGCCCATTAGCAATTTTAGGTCATTTGAAGTAGTGTTGACTTTTCAAAATATCCAAAAATTTCCCAACTTCCACAAGGCATAACTTGCTCAATTTTTAAGATTTTCTCATGTTCTTGGACATTTTGGAAAGGTCTTTGCGTCCTCTAACCAATGCCTTTGGTCCCATGTCATTTTGATTTACCAATCTCAAGTTATGGCCTTTGACTTAAAGGCCCTTTTTGTTGACTTTTGAAAATGACCTATAATGTTGAAATTGATAACTTTTTGTGAGAGCATTTCTTGGACTTGAAGTATGAGTATGAGTTGTAGGAAATGTCTTTCTCTTCAAAATGAGCTTTGGATGGAATTTTTCTGATAATCCATGTGAAAGTTATGCCCTGGTCAATTTCAGTTGACTTTTTCAGCTGTCCAAATAAGGAAACTTTTGCATCCTTGATGATTTCTGAGCCAAATTTTGAGAATCATGATCAAGCATTGATCAAATTATGTTTGTGGCTTCAAAATGATATGTTGACCAAAAATTTGAACTTTTGACTGTCAAATGACCATTTTGCCCCTACAGTTGACTGTAGTGCAATTAGGGTTTTTGACTGTGCAATTTTGTGCTGAATGCCTTGAAACTTGATATGAGGATGCTTGTCCATATTTTTAGGCCTATGAGACTTGATTGGGCCCTTGAAAACTTCATTTTCTTGATCAGGACAAAAACCCTAGTTTTGACTGTATGGGAGACCTTTGCACTGTGCAACCCTTGGGGAATCTTGAGACTTGATTTGGCAATTTCTTGAAGAATATGGGAGGGCAAATTTTGGGGTACAACAGTAACCCTTTAAAGAAAATCATGTCTTTGTAATCACTCAAAAATACCAAAAGATGAGCAATATATACCCCTTTGAAGTTCAAAACCCTAGCTCCTAGAGCAACAGAATGCCTTGAGAACCCTTTTCAATTTTGACCAACCTTCTTGCACAAATATTTTTGTCATGTAAATAGAAGTTATTAAGGATGATAATGAGAAATCATAGAAACCAATTCCAACTTCCAAATATTGAGAATTGAGGAAAATATGTACTTGTGATTAAGAAATCAAGAGTTTATCCAACTAGGTCAAACTTCTTCAATCAAACCTTATATATTTTGACTATCTTTGACAACTTGAGGCATGACGACTCATGATAGAGTTTGTCATGATATTAATTTAAAACATCTTCCATGACGAGGCTTGAATGTCAATGAAGATTTTGTTGAATAAGGCATGGAAATAGACTCGTGAACCTGTAAATCAACTTGATGGAAAGTGTTGTGCTCTCACCTAAAACATCATCAATTAGGGAAAACATTAATTATATTTATTATCTAGAAGTTAATCAAAAACAAACATAGATGATGATAAAAAATACAAGTCAAGGTGCTTGGTGATTCCCCATGAGCAAAGCCAAAGATAAGGAGAGGAACCAAACCCTGGTGTGTGATCTTGTTGCATTGTGATGGTATGAAATAATAGAGGAATCTTAGGGAAAAAAAATTGGGGTACAACACTCTCTAACTATGCTTTGTACTTAAGTCTCTTTCCGATTTTCCTTCTTTTTCATTCGGACAGTCAAATTAAGGCAATGAGAATTATGATGATCATCACAAGCACAAGACTAATCAAGAATTTTTGTTTAGGCACCAAATAAGCAGCATTGGCTACTTTTAATTACCGATGAAATTTTCAAACTTTTTTGTTATATATTATCCTTTTGGATGATGTTTGGGGATTGTTGTACCCCAAAATTTGCCCTCCCATATTCTTCAAAGTTTTGATAAGCATCATCTAAATTTGCTCAAGTCTACTCAAGGGTTGCACAGTTCAAACACCCTCCTAAGCCAGTCAAATTAGGGTTTTGGTTCCTTCAAGGAAGTTGAGGTTTTCAAGGGCTCAATCAAGTCCCATATGCTCATATACCTTGTCAAGCACCTACATGTCAAGTTTCAAGGCTCACAAGGTCAAGTTGCACAGTCAGAAACCCTAATTGCTCCACAGTCAACTGTAGGGGCAAAATGGTCATTTGGCAGTCAAAAGTCAAATTTTTTGGTCAACATCTTATTTTGAAGCCACAATCATCATTTGATCAAGTCTTGATCATGATTTCACAAGAATGGCTTAAAAATCATCAAGGTGTCAAAAGTTTCTATTTTTGGACAGCTGAAAAGTCAACTGAAACTTGACCAAGGCATAACTGTTTCATGGTTCATCATAAAAATCCCATCCAATGCTCATTTTGAAGGGGATGACATTTCCTAAAACTCATCTTCACATTCCAAGTCCAAGAAATGCTCTCACAAAAAGTTATTAATTTCAACATTATAGGTCATTTTCAAAAGTCAACAAAAAGGCATTTTAAGTCAAAGACCATAACTTGCGATTGGTAAATCAAAATGACATGGGACCAAAGGCATTGGTTAGCGGACTTCAAGACCTTTCCAAAATGTCCAAGAACATGTTCATATCATCAAAATTGAGCAAGATATGCATTGGAGAAGTTGGGAAATTTTCAAGAAATGGCAAAAGTCAACTATCCTTGAAACTTCATTTTTTGACAAAAGGGCCCACTTTTCCCACTTGATTCATCCTTGTCATGCCACCCACGTGTCCCATGATTTATTTCAAGATTAAAAATTAATTTTTCTATTTTTATTTAATTTTATTGATTTAATTCATTTTAAATCCATAAAATTCAAATAAAAATCAAAAAAATTAATCAAAGGATATCTTGTGGTTTGAATGACCTTGATGCATCATAAGTCACATATCAAATTCGTGCCAAGCCTATTATGAGCATGAAATTCAAATTTTGAACAAAAATGGCAAGTTTCTTTAATGGTGGTTATGGAAAAATCTCAAACATCATTGCATTGGTTTCAAGGCTCCTAAAGTCACTTGATTACATTCATACACATATATGCAATTGTTCCAGACCAAAGACACGACCTAGAGAGACCTAAAACGGCATAACCAATTTCCAAAATTCCAAAGAAAAGTCACAAACTGAAATCAATCTTCCAGTGCAATTCAAACCTTTCTTTTGATCCAAACACATTCCCAGCATTGCCAGGAACCTATTGCAAGCATAAACAAGTCCTAACACTCAAGAACTCGTGCTACACAGTCATACAGTTCACCTTCTTTTTTCAAAATCACAATCATCAATTCATGCGTTTTTAACATTTTTTATTGATTGTATTATGTTCACAGGACCCATACGAAGCTTTCTATATAATTTAATTTGATTATTATGATCTAAAATGAAAGTTGCCATTGTTAAGTTCTATGGTTTCAAAGCTTTCGAATTGGGGCTTTGCACATGCTGTAAAATCAAGCCTCCAAACATACATGGTTGAAACCGGCGTGATGAGACGAATCCATTAGATACCTCGCACCCTTTTTATATACACTGAGCGCCTAATCGCTATTTTGGACATTGGAATTTTGTGGGGGTTTAAAACCCCCGTTATTTGTCTGTTTTTTTGTTTCAGGAACGAAGAAGATGATTACATGGAATGATGGGAATGGGTCATTCAAACATGACGCGCCTTTTTTGTGTTTCCAGATTATACCTTTGTTTTTGAATAATATATTTAGTGGCCATTATATTAACAAATGCGCATGAGTGGTGTAGTGGTTGGCAACGTGTTTGGTAATCTTTGGGACCTGGGTTCGATCCCCAGGTCCCCCTAACGCGTTATGTTATTTTTCTTCTCATACTTGCTTGCAGCGTTCCAAAAGAAGGCATATCATACACCTCATCCAGGAGGGCGCCAAGTGGCCTCAGAGGCAAATCCAATGGCCAAGAGGTGAGGAGCATCATGTTCTCAGGTCAACACAGGCGCAGGCAGTCCAGAAAGTCAACGAGCTTTGTACAAATGGGCCTCACAATTCAATTCAGAACACCCCAATCTGGCCCAAAACCCCCCCTTGGGTTTGCAATTTTTTAATTTTGTCATTTTTATATTTTGTTTGTCTTATTTATTTTTTTTTCCTTTTATTAACTATTAACATAATTAATTTTCTATTTTCTTATAAAAAACCAAAAAAGAACTAATATTATTATTATTATTATTAATTTCATTTTATCTTTGTAAATAAATACTAATAAATTGAATTAGCTTTAATTAGGCAACTTTTACTTTTTTTTCTCTTAATAACTAAAATAAATTTAGAATTAGGTTTTTATTAACTATTAATTTTATTTCCTTTTATTTTATTTTATTAAAAACATAAAAATACAAAAAACATTTTTCTTTTAATAAATTAATTAATTAGTTTAATCATTAGTTTTAATTTCATTTAATCACCAAAAAAGACAAAAAAATCATTTCTTTTCTTAAAAGGGTCAAAACCCTTAAGGACGTTCCAACTTAATTTCTATTCGCGCGTTATTTTTATATTTTGATTATTATGTAACTGCTTCAAGAATGTAATAGTAATTAGGTTTATTGCTTTCTTTACTTTCCGCACTTTATCAAAACGGGTCTTTGTTTTTTTTGGCGATGTATAGACCCGCGCCTTGTAATAGCGTAGCTTTACATTCCCGCACTTTAATTTTCCGCACTCCTAACTGTTAAAAAATGCATGAAAGAATGTATGTAAATAAAATTAATCTGTAGCTCACAAATAACATGTACAAGATAACCTTAACTGAAAAACAACACACAAAGCACATGCCACTCCTAGGGTACGCCTCACTGGTTGCCTCGAACGTGGTCATCAAGTATAGGGTGTCTTAGAGGTCGCCATTCTGTCTAAAAGATCCAGTCGCCTCGAAACGGTTGCCTCAGATAAAAAGGATCTAGGACATTAGGGTTACTTCTAAGGTGTCCTACCATTGCTTCGGTGACCACACATGTCCCGATAATCGAATTGACCCGAATACTTCCAACGATGGTGCTACCTACCTCTCAATGGTGGGATAGCACTATCTAAAGGACTCTTACACAACCTAATTCCTTAGAGTAGGTAGACTTCTCTTAAGTACTTGCTCTTTTCAAAACAAACAAAAACAACTTTTCACACTTACACTTTCAAAAGTTTTCAAACAAATTTTTCATACACTCTTGAGGACTGATACAAGAGTTACTTAGAAAATTTTCAAACGAAACTTTTTCAAAACCCACACACACTTGAAAAGCAAACAAATCTTTGAAAACATAAGAGCAAGTACCTAAGAGCCCATGGATAACCACAGATAGAAAGGGTGCTAACACCTTCCCTTTCTATAAATCTACCTCCCGAACCGAGAGACATCTCGAATAAGGAATTTCGCTGTGCTTTTGTCCTTTCCATGTTGGAGAACATAAAAGACGGTGGCGACTCTTGCTTACCGCGACATTTCGTGAAACCAGCTTAAAAAACAGTCAGTTCTATTTCCACCGATCACAGAACTGGTGACTCTGCTGGGGATAAATAAAAGTTGGGTGTACCTTAGGATTAGATCATACTTATGTTTTCAATTGCTTTGCTTTGATTGCTTTATATTTGTGGGCTTTGCATCGGAGTTTCATAGATCCTAGCCCGGATCTGGGGATACCCTTTTAGGTGGCATAAGCTGTGAGGGACCTGTCCGGCGTAGACCGACACGGGTGAAGCAGTGGCTACATTGGTGTGGCACCTTGGTCTGTACCGATATCCCTTGTGTTGCAACGAGGAGAATATGGGTCTTCTGAGGAGTCATTAAGCACCAACCGACCTTAGAACCCTAATGTGACCCAACTTGGCCATAGAACAGTAGCAGTATGCTACACCCATTGAGGCTAAACTCTCGCGATGGTTCTGGCCGCAAGAAAAGATTGCGACGCTGGAGTTATGACCGATTGAGGGTAGTCAGTGATATTGGGATCCTCTAGAACCCGATTACTTTTGATAGGACATGTCTTAACCAACTTCAAAGAGGGTAGTACCCAAAATTCATGCTGGCCTAAACTCTAAGGGCTCTTTTGTGTGACTTGTGTGCCTTCCTACTTGAACTACTTGCATACTTGTTATCTAACAACACGGGTTCCTTGCAGGTTTTGTTTACAGTCCTTAATTGGGACTCATTACAGGGCCTACTTACATCACTCCATGCATAGCATAACATCATACCATTGCACGCGTCTTGCATAAAAACTAATCCATTTCAAGGATCTCAAGGGCTTGTGATGTAGGTCATGATGAATCAAAGTGTCTAGCAAAGGACAAAGGGGATTTATTTTCCTCTAGCCGAGGTTGTCAGGGGCTATGACCCACTCGATATGGTGAGCCTTGACTCTTGAAGAAGGACTCTCAGCAACATGAAGTTCCTTCAATCAAGCTACCCAAATTCAAATTCTAACAAGTTTCTCTGTTTACCCCGCGAGATCCTTGAAAACTTCGCATGCATACATACATATCATTGCATTACAAGTACTCTTTTCCACAGGTTGCTTAATCTTCTTCGCTGTTTATTTCAGCCATCATCATGAATCCTGAATCATCCAATGAACAAGCTATCAAGGCCCTCCATGCCCAGAACGCCCAGTTCCAGGAGCTGGTCATGAGCTTAGCCCAAGGACAACAAGAATTGAAGACTCTGCTTTTGAAGAAAAAGAAGAAGAGGACTGTTTTGTTCAACCCTAGGCGCAGATCTGGGAATACACTGCAGAATGAAGCTGAGCGGACTACTCCATCTGTTGGGGAAGGCAGTCACCAAGAGGGAAGGGTTCCTAGCCCCGTAGTCTCTAACACCGAGACGGATTTCAATGATGAACAGTACCCTCCTGCTGAGGACAGGTACAAGCAACTAGAGGACCGACTGAATGCCATGGAGATTCAACGTGTGCCTGGGTTGGACTTTGGGGACCTAGGTTTATCTTCTGGGGTGGTGATCCCTCACAAGTTCAAGGCACCTGCCTTTATAAAGTACGACGGGGCTTCCTGTCCTAAGCTGCACCTCCGTTCCTATGTAAGGAAGATCCAACCTTACACTGTTGACAAGAATCTATGGATCCATTTCTTCCAGGAAAGTCTTTCAGGGACTCAGCTCGAATGGTTCTATCAGTTGGATGGAACCAGTATTCGTAACTGGGAGGACTTGGCAACTGCTTTTTATAAGCAGTATCAGTATAATGCCGACCTCGCTCCTACGCGTACCCAACTCCAGGGTATGTCACTAGGGACGGGTGAAGGTTTTAAGGAGTATGCGCAAAGATGGAGAGACCTGGCTGGAAGGGTGCAGCCACCTTTGACTGACCGTGAGCTCGTTGACATGTTCTTGGGGACCCTGTCTGGTCCCTTCTTCAACCATCTGATTGGGAATTCTTCTGTTGGGTTTACAGATTTGATCTTGACCGGGGAGAGGATTGAAGCTGGTATCAAGGCTGGAAAGATTCAAGAAGCTGCACCTGCTGATGCTCATAAAAAGCCTTACAGTGGGAAGAAGGATTCCAATGCTGTGCATAGTAAAAAAGGGTCGCCATGATCAACATGTAGGGGCAACCCAGATCTCTAATCCTAGGCCTGCTCAACAAGGACAGGGGCATCAATGTAAGGAGGTCGCACCCAAGAGACAGTTCACTAAGATCAACATGTCACTGGATCAAGCGCTACAGCAAATGTTGAAGGCAGGGCTGATTACCTTAAGGGCTCCTCTCCGGAATCCAAACACTTCTGCTCCTAACCATCATCCCAACGATAGGTGCACATACCATTCTGATAGCCCGGGGCATACTACAGACAACTGTTGGGCTCTGAAGAACAAGGTCCAAGACATGATTGACGCCGGAGAGATTCAGTTTGAAGCACCAGAAACTCCAAACATAATCACTGCTCCTTTACCCAATCATTGAAGGCTTTTGTTTATTTGAGTTTCCGAGATGTATTTTTTTGCTTATACAAACAATTAATGTCATAGCAAACTCTTTTATTTCATTAATGCACTGCGTATGTCTGTTTTTGAATTAATCCAATTATTTTCACTATATTCAAATTGCTTTCATATTTTTTTTGTGATGATCAACGCTCGGTTAATAATTCTAAGCCTCTTGAGGGTGGATGACGAAAACGATACCACGATTTACAGTATGCTTTTGAACAGACCCCGCTGATGAGGTACAAGCATTGTTTCAATTCCTAAACACTGGAGTTATAAGGAAGATAATCCCTCGTCAACCCCTTCGAGCCAAAGAAGTAGGAGTTTTTCTTTTCGAAAATTAAAACCCTTAATCATAACCCGGGGCAGGGTAGTCTTCTCAGTTGATCCAAGTGCACAACGAATGGCACCAAAGGATTCCTTCCAAAACAAAAGACAGTGATGGTTCCGAATAATCATAAAAAACAGGCAGTCATCATCTTTCAAAATAAAAGCCCAACAAGTCAAAACCTATGAAGGAGACTTACAAAACTGGGGCATCCCGCTGACTGTAATTCCAAAAAAGGAAACATTTCAGGCAAAAAATAGGGATAACGAAAAAAAAGGGAAGAGGTCATACAAACCTTCGACAAAAAAAGAAATGTCTGCCTATTCAAAATAAATTGTTAACATTCAAACCATCACCGGAACATCATAGCAAAGACTCAAACAAGGTCTGACGCACGATCAACTGAGTTTAGGTTTGAAGAACATCACGAAGAGCGGGTGGGTACAGATAAATTTGAGCCTTTATCCTTTGTTTCTCAAACCGTGAACCAGGCCACGTTATAACCCTTAAAAGTCCTAGTTGAAGCATGGGTTAGTTCGAAAGCATACTGTTACAAATGTATCCTGACTCCTTAAGGCTCGTTGTAAAATCCTGAGTTGGCATCACATTTTACAAAATTTGCTTGTTTTTACTGAAAAATGCATTTTCAAAAACTTCAAGACAGACATAAGCTTTGCATTTTTAGAATAACATTGTTTGCATATGACTATTTGTCCGAACATGCAGAGAAATTCGCACGACGAATGTCTAGTGAACAAGAATCTTCTCAACCAAAGGGTCACCTCAAGCGGAAGAAACACTTCCAAGCAAGGGGCATGGCATGATCATTGTCCATTATCTGGGGCAGTTAGGTCAAGATTCGAAGAATCTCTCAAAAGGCCAACCAACTTAGGGCAAATATCCGCCTAGTCACTTGGGGCATTAGAGGTGAATTCCAGCAACGCATCTTGCATGATCAAATGAAGATCTTCTGGTAGTATGGCAACACAACACTATTGACAGTGACAACTCCTTACATCCTGAAAGCACGGACATAGTCGGAAAAACACTACGCATAAGCAAAGACCCGCTAGGTTGTCACACCTAGGAAAAAATAAGGGCTTCCTGGCGAACCAAAAGGGTTCGGACAAAAATAAGGATGAAATGAAAAAAATATGTACACCCGGCAAGTCGAAAACCTGAAAAGGCGGCTTGGGCAAAAATGGGTATCCCGGTGGACTGAAAACCCGAAAGGGCAGTCCAAGCAAAAATTAGGGATTAAAGCGTACGACTATGTCCCGTCATCTCGTCACTAGTCTACCAGAAGAAGATTTGTCAATCAAGACCTCCACAGGTACCTTCTCCCACAGAAACTGGGGCAATAAGAACTATCTAAGCGATCTGGCTGCTCTGTCAACCAAGGTACCAAAGTAGGTTCAGCTGAAGAACATGATCAAGACACCTTCACTCCCCGCAGAGTAAGACAAGATTCAACAACACTCTC
This sequence comes from Vicia faba, assembly GCA_948472305.1. Taxonomy (NCBI): domain Eukaryota; kingdom Viridiplantae; phylum Streptophyta; class Magnoliopsida; order Fabales; family Fabaceae; genus Vicia; species Vicia faba. The sequence continues at coordinate 77,563,291 of OX451735.1, forward strand.
CCCCGAGCAGAGTTGGTCTCCAATCATCCCCGAAAAGGCACAGTATCTCCAGTAAGTCAGCGACACTCTCCCCAAGAAGAGTTAGTCTACTGTCAGCCTTAAGGAAGTTGGGTATCCCCAGAAAATCTCAACATTCCCCAGCGGAGTATGCAGATATTCCTTAAACAAGCATCCCCGGCAGTCTTAATATAAGATTGTTCCCCGGCGGAATCCAGACCCCCAGTGGAGCTATTCCCCACTACAATTCAAAAGTCTCCCCAGGAGAGTTGAATCAATCTCCCCAGTAGATTCTGGGAGCTCATCCCCAGTAGATTCTGGAAGCTTATCCCTGCAGAGTACGAACGCATCTCCCCGGCTTTATTCAAAAATTATTCCTCACCAGAACTTATAACTGGGTTATCCTTAGCTAATTACCAGGGAAAGATCGTCCTCGGCGAAGTTCTTCCTATCCCCCAGCGGAGTTCATCAAATCCTCCAACATAATTTATCAACGGGAATCCCCAGCGGAAACGAAGAACTCTACTCTTCAACATCAGCCCAGGATTCAAACTCCTGGCATTCGTCAAGGATTTATTTTCCAGACGAGAATACATTCATAAACGTCACATCTTCATACATTATAGCATGCATACGCATCATACAACACAAATCTCATTTATTGTTGAGAGCATCTTAAAATCATGCAGTTCATGCATCATGACATTGCATATAACTGATGTTTTGCCTTTTCAGGAAAAAGGTCAATCCAAAGACGGTTACTATCAACTGTCGCAATTCCAGATTCGATACCTGTATCCAGCCAGGGCATATCTGTAGACGATAAATTCCAGATTCGATTCGTGTATCCAGCCAGGGCATATCTACATTAAATAGATTGAATAGATAGCCGAGAAATGCTCCAGATATGGATGCTGTTCTTTTGCTTATTCAGATTTATCTCCAGAGATAGCTTGGAAATGCTCCAGATATGGATGCTATTCTTTTGCTTATTCAAAGTTTCAGATATAGCTGGGAAATGCTCTAGATATGGATGCTGTTCTTTTGCTTATTCAGATTTTCTCTTCAGAGATAGCTTAGAAATGCTCCAGAGATGGATGTTATTCTTTTGCTTATTCAAGAGTTTCCTTTCAGATATAGCTGGGAAATGCTCCAGAGATGGACGCTATTCTGTTGCTTATTCAGAGTTGCTTGTTCAGAAATAGTTCAGATATGCTCCAGAACCGGACGCTATTCTGTTTCTTATTCAGGGCTTCTTTTCAGAGATAATTTAGAGATGCTCCAACCACGGATTCTATTCTATTGCTTATTCAGATTTCCTTCTAGAGATAGTTCAGATGCAACCCAGGCATAGCGACATTCTGATACTTATTCCAGATTCCGTCCAGAGATAGTTCAGATGCAACCCAGGCATGGCGACATTCTGATACTTATTCCAGATTCCGTCCAGAGATAGTTCAGATGCAACCCAGACATGGCGACATTTTGATACTTATTCAGATTTTCTTTCAGATATAGCTTAGAGATGCTCCTGACCCGGATGCTATTCTACTGCTTATTCAGATTTCTCTCCAGAGATGGCCTAAAGATGCTCCAGATTCAGACGCTATTCTATTGCTTATTCAGATTCAAACTTCTAAAGACAACTTAGAGACGCTCCATCCCGGATGCTATTCTATTGTTCAGTCCAGATACGATCCAGATACGGATGACATTCTGCCACTCATTCAGATGCAGTATGGATATACCCCAGACCCGGCGGTCATTCTACTACTCGTTCAGACGTCAGCAATTAGATATAGACTAGATATGCCCCAGACACGGAAGCTATTCTATTTCTTATTCAGATTCAACTATCCATTACAGTTCCAAATGGCATCTATAAGCCCATTCCCGACAAGGTTCTGTCACATCTCCAGATGGCATCTATAAGCCCATCCTCCCATACCATCTTTCCAAATGGCATCTATAAGCCCATTCCCGACAAGTTTCTGCCACACTTCCAGATGGCATCTATAAGCCCATCCTCCTATCCATCATCTCTCCAAATGGCATCTGTAAGCCCATTCCCGCCATCACACTACGGATACTCTACTATGCGAGTGCAAATTTCTGGGCACTCTAGTGTTCAATCATCTTCCACCTTCGGATCACGAAAGACACACAAGCCAATCTACATCCTAAGTTCTAAGAAGATTGAACAGGGGCAACTGTTGTACCCCAAAATTTTCCCTCCCATATTCTTCAAAGTTTTGACAAGCATCATCTAAATTTGCTCAAGTCTACTCAAGGGTTGCACAGTTCAAACACCCTCCTAAGCCAGTCAAATTAGGTTTTTGGTTCCTTCAAGGAAGTTGAGGTTTTCAAGGGCTCAATCAAGTCCCATATGCTCATATACCTTGTCAAGCACCTACATGTCAAGTTTCAAGGCTCACAAGGTCAAGTTGCACAGTCAGAAACCCTAATTGCTCCACAGACAACTGTAGGGGCAAAATGGTCATTTGGCAGTCAAAAGTCAAAATTTTTGGTCAACATCTTATTTTGAAGCCACAATCATAATTTTATCAAGTCTTGATCATGATTTCACAAGAATGGCTCAAAAATCATCAAGGTGTCAAAAGTTTCTATTTTTGGACAGCTGAAAAGTCAACTGAAACTTGACCAAGGCATAACTTTTTCATGGTTCATCAGAAAAATCCCATCCAATGCTAATTTTGAAGGGGATGACATTTCCTACAACTCATCTTCACATTCCAAGTCCAAGAAATGCTCTCACAAAAAGTTATTAATTTCAACATTATAGGTCATTTTCAAAAGTCAACAAAAAGGAATTTTAAGTCAAAGACAATAACTTGAGATTGGTAAATCAAAATGACATGGGACCAAAGGAATTGGTTAGAGGACTTCAAGACCTTTCCAAAATGTCCAAGAACATGTTCATATGATCAAACTTGAGCAAGATATGCATTGGAGAAGTTGGGAAATTTTCATGAAATGGCAAAAGTCAACTATCCTTGAAACTTCATTTTTTGACAAAAGGGCCCACTTTTCCCACTTGATTCATCCTTTTCATGCCACCCACTTGTCCCATGATTTATTTCAATATTAAAAATTAATTTTTCTATTTTTATTTAATTTTATTGATTTAATTCATTTTAAATCCATAAAATTCAAATAAAAATCAAAAAAATTAATCAAAGGATATCTTGTGGTTTGAATGACCTTGATGCATCATAAGTCACATACCAAATTCGTGCCAAGCCTATTATGAGCATGAAATTCAAATTTTGAACAAAAATGGCAAGTTTCTTTAATGGTGGTTATGGAAAAATCTCAAACATCATTGCATTGGTTACAAGGCTCCTAAAGTCACTTGATTACATTCATACACATATATGCAATTGTTCCATACCAAAGAAACGACCTAGAGAGACCTAAAACGGCATAACCAATTTCCAAAATTCCAAAGAAAACTCACAAACTGAAATCAATCTTCTAGTGCAATTCAAACCCTTCTTTTGATCCAAACACATTCCCAGCATTGCCAGGAACCTATTGCAAGCATAAACAAGTCCTAACACTCAAGAACTCGTGCTACACAGTCATACGATTCACCTTTTTTTTTTCAAAATCACAATCATCAATTCATGCGTTTTTAACATTTTTATTGATTGTATTATGTTCACAGGACCCATACGAAGCTTTCTATATAATTGAATTTGATTATTATGCTCTAAAATGAAAGTTGCCATTGTTAAGTTCTAGGGTTTCAGAGCTTTCGAATTGGGGCTTTGCACATGCTGTAAAATCAAGCCTCCAAACATACATGGTTGAAACCGGCGTGATGAGACGAATCCATTAGATACCTCGCGCCCTTTTTATATACACTGAGCGCCTAATTTATATTTTGGACATTGGCATTTTGTGGGGGTTTAAAACCCCCGTTATTTGTCTGTTTTTTTGTTTCAGGAACGAAGAAGATGATTACGTGGAATGATGGGAATGGGTCATTCAAACATGACGCGCCTTTTTTGTGTTTCCAGATTATACCTTTGTTTTTGAATAATATATTTAGTGGCCATTATATTAACAAATGCGCATGAGTGGTGTAGTGGTTAGCAACGTGTTTGGTAATCTTTGGGACCTGGGTTCGATCCCCAGGTCCCCCTAACGCGTTATGTTATTTTTCTTCTCATACTTGCTTGCAGCGTTCCAAAAGAAGGCATATCATACACCTCATCCAGGAGGGTGCCAAGTGGCCTCAGAGGCAAATCCAATGGCCAAGAGGTGAGGAGCATCATGTTCTCAGGTCAACACAGGCGCAGGCAGTCCAGAAAGTCAACGAGCTTTGTACAAATGGGCCTCACAATTCAATTCAGAACACCCCAATCTGGCCCAAAACCCCCCCTTGGGTTTGCAATTTTTTAATTTTGTCATTTTTATATTTTGTTTGTCTTATTTTTTTTTCCTTTTATTAACTATTAACATAATTAATTTTCTATTTTCTTATAAAAAACCAAAAAAGAACTAATATTATTATTATTATTAATTTCATTTTATCTTTGTAAATAAATACTAATAAATTGAATTAGCTTTAATTAGGCAACTTTAACTTTTTTTTTCTTAATAACTAAAATAAATTTAGAATTAGGTTTTTATTAACTATTAATTTTATTTCCTTTTATTTTATTTCATTAAAAACATAAAAATACAAAAAACATTTTTCTTTTAATAAATTAATTAATTAGTTTAATCATTAGTTTTAATTTCATTTAATCACCAAAAAAGACAAAAAATTCATTTCTTTTCTTAAAAGGGTCAAAACCCTTAGGACGTTCCAACTTAATTTCTATTCGCGCGTTATTTTTATATTTTGATTATTATGTAACTGCTTCAAGAATGTAATAGTAATTAGGTTTATTGCTTTCTTTACTTTCCGCACTTTATCAAAATGGGTCTTTGATTTTTTTGGCGATGTATAGACCCGCGCCTTGTAATAGCGTAGCTTTACATTCCCGCACTTTAATTTTCCGCACTCCTAACTGTTAAAAAATGCATGAAAGAATGTATGTAAATAAAATTAATCCGTAGCTCACAAATAACATGTACAAGATAACCTTAACTGAAAAACAACACACAAAGCACATGCCACTCCTAGGGTACGCCTCACTGGTTGCCTCGAACGTGGTCATCAAGTATAGGGTGTCTTAGAGGTCGCCCTTCTGTCTAAAAGATCCAGTCGCCTCGAAACAGTTGCCTCAGATAAAAAGGATCTAGGACATTAGGGTTACTTCTAAGGTGTCCTACCATTGCTTCGGTGACCACACATGTCCCGATAATCGAATTGACCCGAATACTTCCAACGACGGTGCTACCTACCTCTCAATGGTGGGATAGCACTATCTAAAGGACTCTTACACAGCCTAATTCCTTAGAGTAGGTAGAGTTCTCTTAAGTACTTGCTCTTTTCAAAACAAACAAAAACAACTTTTCACACTTACACTTTCAAAAGTTTTCAAACAAATTTTTCATACACTCTTGAGGACTGATACAAGAGTTACTTAGAAATTTTTCAAACGAAACTTTTTCAAAACCCACACACACTTGAAAAGAAAACAAATCTTTGAAAACATAAGAGCAAGTACCTAAGAGCCCGTGGATAACCACAGATAGAAAGGGTGCTAACACCTTCCCTTTCTATAAATCTACCTCCCGAACCGAGAGACATCTTGAATAAGGAATTTTGCTGTGCTTTTGTCCTTTCCATGTTGGAGAACATAAAAGACGGTGGCGACTCTTGCTTACCGCGAAATTTCGCGAAACCAGCTTAAAAAACAGTCAGTTCTATTTCCACCGATCACAGGGATCAACCCCCTTTGGGTTGAATAATCGGGTGAGGGCTACCCAACTTTGCGAGTCGGTTGCCTTTTACCGCATTTTCATCATTTGTTGTCAGCTTTATTTATTTTTCAACTAATCATACCTGCATGTAAATCTAGATTATGCCAGACTATATTGATAAACTACTCAAGGAATACTTCTCAGGATTCAAGCACTATGGTACAAATCTACACGTTAGACTTGTATCCTTGCCACGTTATTATGAACTTCCTACCCTTAACCAACCATCCCTTTGTTTCTATATACTATTTCCAAACTCTATGAGAACCAAGTTCTTGAACAAAATAAAAATTTCGGCCAAAATTTGGAAAGGACTTCAACTCGTGGATTTACCCAGCAATTAGCATAGAACCAAAAAATAATTTGAAACAAAAAACAATAAAACCCCCTTAAACTTGAAATAAACATTGACCCCAATGTTTCAGAACAAACTCGAGGAAGGTGACTCACAGAGGGAAATGTAACACATGATGTTGCCTCCTAGCTTTCACTAGTAAGACTCCTTTTTTACTACCTGCAGACAAAACAAAAAGAAAAACTAAGTTATTAAAAGGTTGGGTTGCTTCCCACGAAGCGCTTCATTTAATGTCTTATGGATTGAGGGTTCTTCCTCTTATGGGGGGTACTTCATCTTCCACACTTTGCTGCTTGTCTCTTCTGCAATCCAAAACTCATCCAGATTAATAGTACGACCCACTTTATTCTTCAGGTCACCTTCGACTTCCATTTTCTCAAGTCGATGTTCCTTCTTCTTTCTCTTCTTGCCTTCTTGACTAAGCTTAGAAATTTTTATTGATGCCACCTGAGAGATTGTGCCAGAGACTTTTTCTGGGAGTGATTTTGAAATTTTATTTTCTCCTTCTACTTCGATCATACCACCTGAAGATTGTTTCTTTCCACCTGCACCCTGCTTCTTAATCTCCAATACTTTCAAGGTTATCTATTTATCAAAAGATTTTAATGTCAAATTACCTATCTATATATATCAAAATTGCACTGACTAGTCAACAGAAATGGTCGACCAAGAATGATAGGAGTTTATTCATCTTCAGGGATATCCATGATCTGGAAATCAACAGGAAAAACAAAATTGTCAATTTCCACCAAAATATCTTCCACTATCCCGTATGACTGCTTGATGGTGTGATCAACAAATTTTAATTTTGTCCCACTCCCGCTTATCTTCTCAATACCGACCTTCTTGAAAATCGATAATGGCATTAAACTCACACTAGAGTTAGAATCAACCAGAACCCTCTTGAAAGTTCTATCTTTTATGGTGCATGGTATTGCAACTGACCCTGGATCCTTCTGCTTGACAAGTATTTTCCTCTCGGGTGCAATTACACACAATTTCTCATCACAGGGTACCGATCCCTCTCTTGTTGATCTCTTCTTTTATAATACCTCCTTCATGAATTTTTGATACAAAGGAATTTTATCGAGTGCTTCAAAGAATGATATACTTTGACTCTATATTTTTTAACAACTAGACAATTTTTATCAAACTCTTTCTCTTTTGTGTCCTTCTTTGCAACTCGAGATGGATACGACAACTTAATTTCTGGTTTAGTTTTCTCTTCAACTGGCTTCACATATGATACAACTTCTTCTTGTTTTTTCTTGTTCTCTCTCACTTCCAACTCTACTTCTATGATACTATCATCAAATTTTACCTCATCTTTCTTTTCTTCGGCAGCTTTCTCATTCCTTGTTGTGACAACATTAACATCCTCATGATTTTTATGATTTTCTTGTGCTCGCAACGCTACTTGTTGTGAAATCTGTCCTATTTGAACTTCCAAATTTTTGATTGCATTTGTGGTATTCCTGTGATTACTCCTTTTCTCTTCTTGAAATTGTGAGGTGTGGGAAACCATATCTTTAATAGCCACCTCCCACTCTGCCTTTTGAGGAGCTTGTTGCTGCCGATCTTTCCAGGAGAAGTTAGGATGATTCTTCCACCCAGGACTATAGGTGTTAGAATATGGGTAATTTTTCCTCAAGAATTTTATCCCCTCAATTTGTTGTGGAGTTGCAAGACATTTTACAGTAATATGTGGTCCACTACAAATTTCACAAGTAACCTTCTGTAACTGCTGAACCTAAGCTACCTGTTGAGTAACCATGTTCATTGCTTTCAACTTTTTCTCTACTTCTACAACAATTGCTTCTTCAAATTTTCAACTGCTTATTAATTTCTAACTTCAGACCAATCACCCCCTCTGGTTTACTCACAACCCTGTCATATAGCTCTGGATGCTCATTTGCAGCAATTGCTTCAATAATCTTCTTCACACCAGTGGTTGTTGTAAAGTTGGATGAGCCACCCTCTACTATATCAATAAGCTGCTTTGTCTTCATTCGAAGGTCATTTACAAACATTTGCATTTGCTCCATTTGACCCATGTTGTGAGTGTGACAAGCTACTAATAACCTCTTGAACCTCTTATAAGCATCACCTAGCGACTCTCCTTTCTTCTGCTTAAAACTCACAATATCATATCTTTTGTGAATATAAACAAAAGCAGGAAAGTACTGATAAATAAAAGTCTTCTCCATTTGTTCCCAAGTGGTGATACTTCCAGCAGGCAATGAGTAAAACCATTCTTCAGCATCTTCAAACAGCATGAACAGGAACATCCTTAATTTCTTGGCTTCTTTAGAGTGCCCTTCAATCTTCAAAGTAGTACTCAGGTGATGAATCTCTACAAAGGCTTATTGGCATCTTTATTGATATTTCCGGTGAAAGATATGTTCTCGAGCTGGAGGATGGTTGAAGGATGTAGTTGAAAAATTACAACATTGATTGGTTGATTCACAATAGTCAATCGACCTGCTAGAGCATTTTCTCCTCCGTAATCCCCAAGAAGTCTCTCTGGTGGTGGTAGGTTTTCACCAATAGTTTCTGGTTCTGATTCTGAACCTGAGTCTGTATATCAAAAGGAAATTCAGCTGAGGGTTTTCCTTGCATGTAAAGGTTAGGAAAAATCATTAATAAAAAAATATAAAAAATACAGAAAAGGAATTTTAGTTGCAGAGCAACAAAATTCTAATTGAACTCAAATTACACTCAATAACTAGGCAGTCCCCAACAACGACGCTGAAAACTTGATAGGAAAAATAGCAAGTGTACTATTTTTGCCAATTGTAATAATAGGGAAATTCCATGAATGTGAATCTCAAGGACTGCGTACAACTATCGAGTTTAATTCACGTTCAATTAAATAAAAACTTAACTTGGGGATTTGGTTTTAGAAATTGTCACTTAAGAATAAGCAAAAATATAAATATGCTTTTTCACAGATATGATGAACATGATAGTGTGTGGTGTATAATTTTCCCTATAACGACCTTGAATCCTGATTTCTTCAACAAGTTTATAACATTCAACTACCAGCCCTTTATATTATTTTCTCCTAAGTCCTTAGTGAGAAAAACCTTAAACTGCAGGGTATCTGATGGAGTCCTAAATTCTAAGTCCTTAGAGATATCCGATGAAGTCAAGCCTTTTTTTATCAAGAGTGACCTGGTAACTACAGGGTATCCCTAGTCCTAGGTGATATCTACTATAGTCTATTCATACAAAAACATTAACAACCACGGTCCAGCTGGTTGTTAATCGTGAATCAATCCTAACTGGTTCGATAAGGAAAACATGAAAACATTGTACGATTAAATAAAATAAGAAAATAACTTTATTAAAGAACTCAGGAATTCATAATCATTACAGATTTAAATCAAGGGACCCCCCTAGAATTGGGGGGTTTAGCCGTTCATATTGTTAAAAAATAATTACAAAAATATAAGAATTAGACATTACAGATGATGAAGGAACTTTGGTCTTCAATTACGTTCGCTTATGAAAGATCTCTGTTCTTCAAGAATCTCATATCCTCACCCGAGACTCTGGAATTCGTTCTCTGCCAAAAAAGGTACCTCTTTTCATCGTGGAAACTCCTCTTAATAGAAACAAGTCATTTAGGTCGATTGGAAGTACCCAAAATTCCCTCACAACTAAAGATGAACAAAATAACCCAAAATACTGAAATCAGTGTCGCAACCATGGGTGACCTGGGTTCATTCTCCGACAACGACACCAAAAACTTGATAATAAAAATAGCAAGTGTACTATTTTGCCCCTTGTAATAATAGAGAAAATTTCCTGAATGTTCTCAATGATTGCATACAATTATCGAGTTCAATTCATGTTCAATTAAACCAAAACTTAACTTGGGGATTTGGTTTTAGAAATTGTCACTTAAGAATAAGCTAAAATATAAATATGTTTTTTCACAGATATGATGAACATGCTAGAGCGTGGTGTGTAATTTTCCCTATAACGACCTTGAATCCCGATTTCTTCAACAAGTTCATAACATTAAATTACCAACCCTTTACATTATTTTCCCCTAAGTACTTAGTGAGAAAACCTTTAACCATTCATCCTAAATCCTAAGTCCTTAGAGATATCTGCTGGAGTCAAGCCTTTATTTTATCAAGAGTGATCTGGTAACTACAGGATATCCCTACCCCTAGGTGATATCTACTATATTCTATTCGTACAAGAACCTTAACAACCACGGTGCACCTGGTTCTTATCTGTGAATCAATCCTAATTGGTCAGATAAGAAAAGAAATAAAAACCTTGCATGATTAAATTGAATAAGAAAAAAACTTTATTAAAGAATTCAAGAATTCATAATCATTACAGATTCAAATCAGAGACACCCCTAGAGCATTGGGGGGGGGGGGGGGGTTTAGTCGTTCATATTATTCACGAGAATTACAAAAATATAAGAATTAGACAATACAGATGATGACAGAACTTTGGTCTTTAATCGCGTCCGCTCATGAAAGATCTTCGTTCTTCAAGAATCTCATATCTTCACTCCTAAACTCTGGAATTCATTCTCTGCAATAAAAGGTCCCTCATTCTTCTTCAAAACTCATCTAAATAGCAAACATTCACTTAGGTCGACTGGAAATACCCAAAACACCCTCGCAGGATAACTATTGAGCAAAATAACAACAAATCTTGAAATCAGTGTCACACCCCAACACAGGTCGTGTCAGGTAACACGGGCACCCATGTTGGACCTCTGGGAATTTGTCTTTTTATTTTCTGATACAGACCTCCTGACACGGGCCGTGACAGCTAACACGGGCGCCCGTGTCAGACCCCTGACTTCCATTTCCTTTGTCTCGTCCTAGACTTCATCCTAACACGGCCCGTGTCAGGTGACACGGGTGTCCGTGTCAGGCCTCCTGTACATGAATATTTTACTTTCTCCAAAAATATGAGTTTTGCACGCTTTCGCACTGATTTGTCTCGATTTATTCCTCTGAGCCTAAAAAATGAAAAACACACAACCAAAGCATAAAATGTAGAAACATAAAGTAAAACACTTGACAACTACTAAAGAAAAGATAATTAATAACAATGGAAAATAACCGTGTAAATACCCTTGATCAATTTTCTAGATAAACCAAAATATAACATACACTAGTTTTGAAAATAATAAAAGTGTTGTTTCTGGGGTTCAAACTCATGTGCATATAACTTTACCCCTCGGTTTTTAAATCACCGAGGTGTTAAGTGACAACTTTTCATAATGCCCTTCGTTACCTCACTTCTTTAGCCGAGGTTAAATGCATTTCGTGTTTGAGGTTTTATGTTTTTTTTTGTAGTACTGAAGGCATCTATGGAAGTTTAGAGCAGAAAATCAGTAAATGAGTCAAATTTGAAGGTTTTTGAGTTTTGAAATTTGCACATACCAAGCAAGACAAACCCGATGTTAGGGTTGTGAAGTGTGTCTTTATTGGTTATCCTAAAGGAGTGCAAAATTAAAAACTTTGGAAGATTGATCTTGAAGAATCAAAAGTTTATCATGAGATGTTACTTTTGGTGAGACCAATATAAGGATGGATTGAAAGTATTTGGAGGTTAAAGGATAAGAAGCTACGGTGAAGAAGACTTCGTTTGAGATGGAGGTTCCTACTAGTGATATTAGAGATAAGGAAGTAATTGAGACTATTATTTATAGTACTATTTAAAGGCAACCTACAATGGCTTATAATTATCAGTTGGGTCGTGATATATTTAAGAGGGAGATTGTACCACGTCAGAGGTACGATTATGTTGATCCTCTTTATTATGATTTAAATATGGTCGAAAGGTTGCAAGGCTCAAAACAAAATACCTTCAAAGATGCATTCAAAATAATAATAAAAAGTCAAATATGGTTGAGGGAGGTAAATGATGATATATATTCACTTATGAAAAACCACACCTGGGAGCTTGTGATACTACTTTAGAAACACATGGTGGTTAAATGTAAGTGGTTGTTTAAGAAGAAGGAATGTATTAAATGAATTTAACCAATGTTTAATGAAAGAATTATAGAAAAACATTTTACTCAGGTGGGGGTGATTGATTACAATAAAATATTTTGTTAAAGGGTACTTATAGCTATAAAGGTACTTATTTCTATTATGAATCAATATAATCCTAAGTTGGAACAAATGAACATCAAAATAGTTTTCTTACTTGAAGTCCTTGAAAAGAAAGTCTACATGGAGTAACCTGAAGCTTTTGTAGAAGATAAGGCTAAGGTGTGTTTTTGTGGAAGAAATATTTGTATGAATTGCTATAAAGCTTTTAACACCCCCTAAACCCTGCATAAAATAAATTGCATAATCAGATTAAATATCATACATAACAAAGAGGGTTCCACATTTACTTCAGGATAAACAACAACATACACTGGTCATGATCATAACACACATTTAGAATCATGTCTCACATATTAACACATATCCATCTCGCAGTGGAAAGTAATTCTCAATTCAAAATAATAATACTAATGATTGAAATCCCATATTGACAATCATATGATAAAATATTAGGTACTAAAGGCCATCATCACATACATCTTAATCCAACATAAATATCCAGAGAGTATAACAACATCTCTCAAATAAACATGAATAAAATAAAATAAACATGAACCCAAATGTTCCCCGTGTTATATAGACCAGAGCATGGCTCACTACCTAGTAAAATGGATAAATAAAGGACTATATCCTCCAACTACTCCTTTCTAGAAGCACCACTGCTATTGTTGTACCCCAAAATTTTCCCTCCCTTTTCTTCAAGACACTTCTTACAAAAGATCTCAAATGCTCAAGGATTCTCAAAGAGTTGATCAGACAAGCTCACCTCCTAAGCACTGAGACCAGAAATTAGGGTTTTGGTTTTCACAAGTAAACTTGGAATTATAATGCCTCAAATAACTTTCATGGATTAAAAACATATACCTCAAATAATGCTCATGCCAAGTTTCAAGTTTTGCATCTCAAAATTGCTCAGTCAGTTGCTCAGATGACTGAAAATCAGTTGTCTTGGATAAAAAGTCAATTGTGATTAATATAAAGTCAAACTTAAATATTTTTGGCCAACATCAACATTTTGAATTTATATTCATCATTTTATCAAGTTTTGATCATAAGTCCTCAAGAGAAGCATTCAAATCATCAAAGGGGCAAAATTGACCAAATTAGGGTTTTGACTGAGAATGACTGGTCATTGACTTTTGACCTAATACATTGCCTAATAACTTGAAGCATGATCTTAAGGACTCAAACATAATATCTTGACCTAATTTCATGGTTCAAAACATCCTCAAAGATCAAGTGATTGATAGTTGAAATTTGGATCAACTGATGAAAAGTCAACTAACACACAAAAGTCAAACTTTGACTTTTTGGTCAACATTGAATTTCAAAGATCAAGATTCATCAAGACATTCAAAAATATCAAAATTGATCATCAAGAATCAAGAAAGTCAATAAAATTCAAGATTCCCAAGACTTAGAAAAGTTCTAAGTGTTTTTATCCTTATTAAATTCACTACTTCATGACTATTTTTCACCAGGATGCAAGATGATTCAAAGAAAACTTTAAACATGAAAGTTTAGAGCACGATGAATTCTACAACTTTGCCCTTTAGGGTTGATGTCCAAAAAATGCTTGGATTAAGAGATACATGCCCATGAAGTCATGACATTTTTAACAAAACACTTAGTGAAATTTTTAACAAGTTTTGTCAGATTTTTGTCCCAACTTCTTGGAAAATTTTCACCAAGTTTCAAGTTGATTTAGCTAAAGTGGTCAACGTGAAGGTTGTAGACAATATTTCAAGCTTTCAAAAATGTCAAAGAAAACATTTTTATCATGCTTGAGCTAAGAGATTCAAAGAGAAGTAGTTGGGCATCCATTCTTGAACTATAGGTCATTTTCATGAAGAACACATGATCAAATCTCAAGCCATGCCACATACGTCTTGCTTTGCAGGCTTATAACTTACAAATCACTCCATAATTTAATGTTTACACAATTGATTGAGGTATGATCCAAGTGATTAAACCATATTCCAAACCAATTTTCCATTTTTGGAACAAAGTTACCATTGCCATTCTTGTAAAGTTGCTTTAATCACAAAGTTAACTTGCCTTGAGCCTCTAACTTGTTGCTTCTGCACACACTTAACCTTCAAGATCAGAAGAAACATGTTTAAAATGTTTAACCACTATAGAGGGCATGGTACAAGCATTGGAACCATTCTCTTCAATGTTGCTTCAAAATTAAGTAACCTAGCCATAACATGTGACTTTGTAAACCAAGCCATCTTAGCCTATAAAACCTTCCCTCTATAAACAGAGGAAGTATTTAAGCCAAAGCATGAATTTACAAGCCTCCTAACCCTCTCAAACTCCTTGAAATCAGAATTGGCATTTAAATCTTCCATTGTTGCAAATTCTGACCTTAAACTCCAAACACTAAATCCATTCGTGCGTTTTCACTCTAAATAATTCATAAAGCTTCTATAACTCATATAGAAGCTATCCAAATGCTTTTTAAACAACTGTAACACCATCTTTATCATCCTCCATTTCCAAAAACAGCAACCTGCAACTTGACTTCTCCAGAAAGTTCCAGACACTTTTAGCTCAAAGTAAGCATTGCAATAGCTTCCTAGGAGTTCAGTGAAGCTACCCAGATCATCAAAACATCTCTAAGAGTTCTCCAACTTCAAACATGATTTCTAGTTTTGAGGTAAGTTTTCTCAACTTTGAACTTCTTATACAAGCATCATTAATGGTTACTTTGTGAATAAGAAATGTAGACATCATTTCCCTGAAGCTAACCATGTCTTTAGTTTTCATTTATGTTAATTGTACATGGATAATTTTGAAGTTAAAGTTTTAGAAAAATTAGGGTTTATTTTGGTACATATATAAATTCATGTTCATCTTTGAGTGTTAGTTTAAGTTATTTACATGGCTGAATTCATAGCGAAATTTGCAACAACTTTAATGTTTACATTTTTCAATTTGGTTGAGAAATGAAGATTTTGCAAGTTTGAACAATGTTGTTGTTGTTGCTGTAAAACGTGCGCAAGGAAGAAGATGAAGTCAAAATTTTGAAAATGATTTCATATTATATTTATTGGTGGTTGTTTCATAACCGGATGAAATAGCCATCCCAGTTGTAAAGAAGCGCGCATATGAATATATGGACCTGGGTTCGAGCCCCAGTGGTACCCTTTTATTTCTTTCATATTTGTTTCTTGCAGATCCAGTGCAAGCAAGCTGAAGGCGTGTATGGTGTTCCTCTTACCATCACCACATGATTATCCCATGGCTAGATCCAATGCCCCAGAAGGCAAGCACATGATGCACTCTCAAAAAATCTAGCAACACTAGATCACAAACAGCGTTGGACTCCCTTGTGTTTGGGCATGGTTTTTTATTTTCTCACCCCCTCCATTGACTTTTATAGGCGCAGACCCATTTATTTATTTTTAATTTTCATTTCTAATTCAAACAAAAAAACTGTTTTGGGCCTAACATTTTAATTTCTTTTCAACCCACGTTTTCCTTTTACAACACCCAGACCCATTTTATTATTTTTATTTTATTTTAATTAATTATTCTATTTAATTCTTTTTTTTTTATTTAATCATAAAATTCATAAAATAATAAAAAAGTTAGATTTAGGTTTTTTATCCATTAATTTAATTTTTGACAAATAGAAATTATTTTTACCATCTTGATTTCATTAAATTTAGGTTGTGTATACTTCTTTTTATTTTTCTAAAACAAATACAAAATATTTTCTAAAATACTTAGATTACTTTAGGTCTTAATTAATTAATTTAATTTTCATAGATATAAATAAAATAATTTTATTACATCTTATTTTATTGTAAATAGAATTAGGTCTAAGCTTTTACCGCACATTACAAATATTTTCTAAACAAAGAAATAACAAATTACTTTCTCAAATACTTAGAGCTTTTTAAGGTTTCTTAAAAACATCTTTCTATCTCCATGCGTTTGTTTATTTCTCACATCATTACAGTCATGTAATTGCTTATGGATTGTAATAGATAATTAGGGCTTCATTGTTTCCTTCTCCTCATTCACAAACTCGTACCCCCATTCCCAAAGCATTGTAATAGCATAGGTCATTTAAATTCCACAATTTACTGCTTTCCTTATCATTGTTAGTAATTAGGGTTTGCATAACAAGACTAAAACCAACCATAGCCAAACCCTAATTCAAGATTAAAAAAATTGAATCCAACACACTTTTCACACATGCACCTCTAGGGTTAACCTCACTTGTTGCCTTGGATAAAAATAGTCATGTCCCTCGAATATGAGATGTTTTAGCAAAGACCCTCGGTTGAAAGATCATAGTCCCTCAATGACCCTTTAATGTTGCCTTTGATAAACAATCTTAGTCCCTTACAACAATTGCTAAAGCATCTTACAAGTTGCCTCCTATGACTGTACTACGACCCACACCTTCCTCGTAATTACTTATTCACAAAACTATTTTAACACCTCACACTTTAAAAAAAAAAACATCTTTTCAAACACTCTATTTTCAAACAAATATTTTCAAAACAAGCACTTTGTATGCGTTCTCAATGATACGTGAACCATTACAAAGTTTTTCGCACTAAGGCGTTTTCAAAATATTTCCAAAAACAAACATTTTGTATACATTCTCAAAAATACGAGAATCATTACAAATCAACACTTTCAAAACATATTCAAAACATCTTTCAACTTACACAAAACACAAAGCGTTTCAAAGTGAGCTAGCAATTAAGAGCCCGTAGATAACTTCGGGTGAAAAGGGTGCTAACACCTTCCCTTTTCATAACCTACCCCCCGAACTCAAGAAATATCTCAAAAGGTATTTCCTGTTCTTTTCATCCTTTCCTTTATTGGATAAAATGAAAGTCGATGGAGACTCTTGTTATCCGTAACATTTGCGATAAAACGCAAAACACCAAGTCAGTTCTCCAACCGTATTACAGAAATGGCGACTCTACTGGAGATAAAAGTTCTAAAGTGGGGTTACCTTAAGAGCTAGATCATCTTTATTGCTTTACTTGTTTGTCTTGTTTTCTTTACATTTTTTTGGGTTATGCTTGGGTTTATTTCTTGTATAGATCCTATACCCGGATATGGGGCATTTTAGGTAAGTAGCAATAGATCATGGAAACTGTACGGTGTAGACCGATATGGTTGAAGCGATGGCTATGTTAGTGTGACACATTTGTTGGTACCAATGTCCCTTAAGTTAAACCAAGGAGAATACGTGGCCGCTGTGTGGTGTCATGAAGTACTAACTGACTATAGAACCGTAGTTGAACAACTTGGCCATTAGAAAGTAGTGAGATAGCTGGCTTTGGTGCAGACTGAAGTTGGTTGATACTCGATACTACACTCATTGAGATCGTACTTTCAGGATATTTGATCGCAGTTTGATGTTTGTGCTAAAACAATGTCCGATGAAGAAATATTAATGATATTGAGATTCCTTAGAACCATATTACTTTTTTAGGAAAGGTTGAGCCAACTAAAACTTCAAGAGGGTACGTACCTATAAACCCCATACAAGCTTAAACCTAAGGTCTTGTGTTTTTTTTTGTGATTAATTATTCATGACATCATAAACATCATAACATCATGCCATAGCATTTTCACTAACCACTTCAAGTACCTAGGGATTTATCTTTGTTCTGTTTTGTAGGATATGGCCTCCGCTTGCAGAAATACCATCTGAATTAGCTTTGTAAGGGTGCCTCCTCAACTCAAAGAGTTAGCGTTAAGGGTTCCTAAAAATTCTCCATTCACCAAGAGATATGGTCGACTTCTCAATCTGGTTACCTCAAGCTTTGAAGAAGACATGATGTGTGTGTTCTTTCAGTTCTTTGATCCTGTACATCATTGTTTCACCTTTCCTGATTATCAATTGGTACCCACAATAGAGGAATTATCTCAACTATTAGGAGTACTTGTTATTGATCAAATACCCCTCACCAGTTTATAAAAAGATCCACAACTTGAAGAGATTGCGTCAGCCTTACATTTGAAGCGGACCAATAAATTAGCTAATTGGGAAACAAGGAGTGGAGTCAAGGGTTTTCTAGCTAAGTTTCTGTTAGAGAAGGCTCGACTATTCCTGGATGCTTTAGAGTTGTTCCCTAATATGGATCAACTCATAGATATGAATGCTGTCAAAATCTTCCTTTCTCGTGACCTTATGCCTACTTTGCTCGGAGACATTTTGCATTCTCTTCACACTCGTACTATAAGGAGGAGAGGGGCTCTTATGTGTTACATATCGTTTCTATCTAGGTGGTTTATTTCACACCTTCCCCGATCAATATTAAAGAATGAATAAGGTATGAGGTGGTCTCAAAGGATAATATTGCTCTCTCATTCGTATATATGTTGGTGTTCCCGATCTCTGGAGGATGTTACAATCATTAACCGCTATGGGGAATTCCCTAATGTTCAGCTCCTTGGCATTAGGGGAGGTATTACTTATAACCCTTCTATGACTCTACAACAATTTGGTTATGCCTGAAGAGATGGTCCTCATGATGCGCTTATCCAGGATATTATATTCGACTATGAGAACGATGTTCAAGGTTATCGTTAATGGTTTGTACGAGCTTGGGGCATGGTAAACAAGGTTGATAGCAAGACTTTGGGATATAAAATTTCTATCCCCTTGGAGCCTTAACTAAAATGGATGCGAGCTCGCACTTAAAACCTCATGATTCCATATCCACCCATCCTACCAGTGATTATGGAGCCCATTACCGAAGGATACATTCCTTATACCATTCTCCATCCTGACATGCCTACTGACCTCAAAGAATTGCAGAAGTCGTGGATTCAACTGAAGGGAGAACGAGACACCTTTGAAGCTAGATTCTATACAAGCGAGAAGAAAGTGTTAGAGCTCACAAAGCAACTTTATGAGGAGCAAAGCTTGAATTCCTACATCGACACGAAGAGGAAACTCCCGCGGGAGACTTGAGCTCTTTGTTTTAGGAGTTCATTTGTAATTTTTGAACCTATTAATGCAATTTTTGTTTTTGTTTCCCTTTTGTCTAGAAAATTTAAATCTCCTAAGGTCCTTGAAAACATTGCAT
Organism: Vicia faba; assembly: GCA_948472305.1. Taxonomy (NCBI): domain Eukaryota; kingdom Viridiplantae; phylum Streptophyta; class Magnoliopsida; order Fabales; family Fabaceae; genus Vicia; species Vicia faba. Next base: position 77,582,718 of record OX451735.1, read on the forward strand.
TCACATATCATGTATCATTTCATAAGCAGGTTTTCCGATACGGGTTTCCTCATCCTTTTACTGTTTGTTTCAGTATAAGATGGCTCTAGAGAAAACCGTCAAAGATCTGCAGACTCAACATGCACAGTTCCAAGAGATCCTCCTGAACTTAGCCAAAGGATAAAAAGAGATGATGACACTCCTCGTCACAAAAAAGAAGACTAAGAAATGGGCTATTATCCTCAACATGGGAAGAAGGTTTAAAGGTCATGCTCGAATGGCTCAAGTAGAAGATGTTTCCTCCGAGGAGGACGAAAATCAAGAAGAGGATATAAAAAGCACTAGCTCTAGGGGTGGAAATAACCAGATTTCTGAAGATGAAGACTACTCCAACGAGAAGTACCCACCGGCGGATGACAAATACAAACAGTTGGAAGACCGACTCAAGGCTGTGGAAATTCAAAAAGTGCCTAGTTTGTACTTTGGAGAGTTAGGTTTCGTCCATGGGGTGGTCATTCCCCATAAATTCAAGGTTCCTACCTTCGCCAAATATGATGGAGTCTCTTGTCCAAAACTCCATTTAAGTTCATATGTCCGCAAGATTCAACCATACACCGCCGATAGGAAGTTATGGGTTCATTTATTCCAAGAAATCCTATCTGGAACCCAGTTGGAATGGTTCTATCAACTAGAAGGGACTAATATCCACACATGGGAGGATTTAGCTGATGCCTTCTATAGACAATACCAATATAATGCTGACCTTGCACCAACTCGCATGCAATTACAAAGTATGACTATGGGCTCAAGGGAAGGCTTTAAGGAGTATTCCCAAAAGTGGGGGGACCTGGCTGGAAGGGTGCAACCCCCTTTGAATGGATGAGAATTGTTAGACATGTTCATGGGCACTCTGACGGGTCCATTCTTTAATTTGCTAATTGGGAGTTCTTCGTCAGGGTTTACTGAGCTGATTTTGACTGGCGAACGAGTTGAAAGTGGAATCAAAAGTGGGAAGATTCAAACGGATAAATCCTCTAGTACTGTGAAGAAACCATTTGTTGGTATGAAGGAAACTAATGTTGTTTATGGCCAGAGGAGCCATATTAAGAATGATCGTCATCAATCGTTAGGACCAGTATTAATTTCTAACCCGAACTCAGTTTAACGACCATAACAACCAGGAAATCAGCGTAGGTCAGATGCTCCGAGGAGATAATTCACCAGGATTAATATGCCATTGGCTCAAGATTTACAACATCTGTTGAAAGCACAATTGCTAACACTACGTGATCCTCCTCAAAATCCTAAATCATCATCTCCGAAGGTGTACATACCATTCCAATAGTCCTGGGCATGACACCAATGATTGTTGGGCCCTAAAAAGAAAAATCCAAGATTTGATTGACAACAAAGTGATTGAGTTTGAGCCTCCAGAAACCCCTAATGTGATTACAGTGCCCATGCCCAATCATGGTAAAGGTATTTATGCTATTGACGATGTTTCCTATGTCTCTACCATAAGTGACCTGACCACTCTGTTGATGATCGTTAAGAATAATCTATTAAGAGCCGATTTATTTTTGGGTTGTCTTGAAAATTGTTACCATTATGATTCCCAAACTAATGGTTGTATGTGGCTGAAGAAGGGTATTCAACACCTAATTAATAGCCATGAAATTTTGTTCGAGAAAATTCCGTCCATGAAGAGTTTGCATGAAAATATATCCCAAGAACTGAGACTTAAAGATGTTTCTATAATCACAATTTCTAACACTCCTATAAGGATCACCTCTAGAGGACCTATAAGGATTCCTGATGAGCCAAGAGTGGCTCCCCTGATCATCACAACGGCGAGGCTAGTCCCATATTCCTCTGACAAAGTTGTTCCTTAGAACTATGGGGCATATGTTTATTATCATGATGTCAAGCAAGAGCCATGGATTAATGAAAATGAAGATCCTGAAATTACAAACATTGTCAAAACTAGTAAGGTCACTAGGACATGAAGGATCTTCTCTCTGAAGATCTCTCCTCCAACAACTACTATAACACCTGTTCATATTCCTGTTGCTGGGCGAACTGCTGATGCCCGAGGTAAAGAGAAAGTATTTGAGACTGCCCGGACGGAGGAACCCTCAAGAGATGTTACAATTGAAGACCCTTCTAAACAAGAGATGGAAGAGATTTTGAAGATCATCTGTAAAAGTGACTACAAAATAGTTGAACAACTAGGGAAGACAACCTCCAAGATATCCATGATGTCCTTGTTATTATGCTCCAAAGTACATGCCTAAGCTTTGTTGAAATTTATGAAGAATGCCCATGTACCACAAGAGGCCATTGTTGATCAATTTGAGAATTGTATTGCAAGCCTAACTGTTGATAATGGTTTAGGCTTTTTTGATGCAGATTCAACTCCGGTGGGGAAGAATCATAACAAAGCTCTGCACATCTCTATTGAATGTATGGGTACTACTTTGGTGCATGTGTTAGTTGATACGAGTTCCTCCCTAAATGTATTACCAAAAGGTGCTATGGATAGATTGGACTGTGAAGGGTTGGTGTTAAAACCCAGTGATATTGTGGTAAGAGCCTTTGATGAGTCAAAAAGGATGGTGCACAGAGAAGTTAATCTTCCGATCAAGGTGGGATCTCAGGTTTTTAATTCAACTTTCTATGTAATAGACATCCGTCCGACCTATCACTGCTTGCTCGGATGCCCATGGATTCATGGGACAGGTGTGGTAACCTCTACATTACATTAAAAGTTGAAGTACCAAGTGAAAGGGAAGGTTGTCACAATCTATGGAGAGGAAGAATATATGTTCAGTCTTTTGAATTATTTCAAATATGTTAAAATGTATGGTGAATTCATTGAAACCCCCTGCCAAACATTTGAGGTAATCTATCCGACGATTGTTGTTGTTAAAGCTACTATTCTTGAGGTCTCTAAAAACCCACAAAGAATGGCTTCCTTGAAGGATTCAAGGGCTATGGTAGAAGATGGAGGTTGCACTATTTGGGGATAACTTCCTGATATTCCCTACAAATCCAACAAATTTGGTTTGAGTTTCACTTCAAAGGCTCAGAAAGAGGTTCGTCATGTTCGTGCTAGAAGACCACCTCTCCATATTAGCAACAATGAAGTCAATGCTTTGGAAGACACTGATAATGATGGTGACTTAGACGACTGGATATTCCCTACTTTTGACGGTGGACTCAATAACTGGAAGTCCAAAGACTTTGTATCAATCTCCTTCAGCCAGGAGTAATTGCTATTTCCTATTTTTATTTCTTTAAGAAGTTTGTATGTATAATTTCTTTTAAAACAATGACTTAAAACCTCGTGCCTTGCCCGAGGCACAAAGGTCCATTTGTTAAGGGTTATCATTTCATATATCACATACTCATTTAATGAAAGCATCGGACGATTTTGCATTCAAATTTTGCGCTCTTTTTCTTTCTTTTACTTTACTGCATTTTCAAATAGCCATGTGACCTTACATGCACAGACACACACACACACACACACACAAACACACACACACACACACACACACACACACACATTTGCATATCCACATCCACTTCGGATCTCATTGACAACAATTCTGCTATTTCCGTTTATGACTTCGAAAATCAAATCTATCAAGCTGAAGACAAAGGTGAAAAAGATTGTGAGATACCTAGAGAGCTTGCCTGACTCCTGATACAAGAGGAAAAGGCTATCCAACCTCATGAAGAACCGGTCGAAGTGATAAACTTGGATACTTAGGCAGATAAGAAAGAAGTCAAGATTGGCACCAACTTGGCAAACAGTGTCAAGAGCAGATTAGTTCAGATGTTGCACGACTATGTTGAGGTATTCACTTGGTCATACAAAGACATGCCAGGGCTCGATAGTGATATCGTGGTTCATTGTCTGCCAATGAAAGAGGGCTATTCTCCTATCAAACAAAAGGCCCGTTGCATGTGTCCTAATATGTTAGAGAAAATCAAGGCTGAGGTAATGAGACAGTTCAATGCAGGTTTTTTGGCAGTGATGTCGTATCCCGAATGGGTTGTAAATGTCGCTCCATTGCCAAAGAAAGAAGGTAAAGTTCGTATCTGTGTAGAATACAACGATTTAAATAGGGCGAGCCCCAAAGATGACTTCTCACTACCATATATTGATGTCTTAGTTGATAACACTGCTCAACACAAGGTATTCTCATTCATGGATGGCTTCTTAGGGTACAACCAAATCAAAATGGCACCTGAAGACATGTGTCATACCCCAAATTTGCCCTACCTCTACGATCATATTTTTCAAGATTAAGATAGAAGAGATGTTTTAATTAAAGATGGTACAACAATATCTGATGGCCCATTTTTTATAAATCCTAATCAACAGGGAGGGGCGTCTTAGTTCAGGAGAGTGGGGCTTTCTAAATCAGAAAGACTCATGTATCCATAGGCCCATTCACGAAGCATGTTGGCTAACGGCCCATGAGATTCGAATGTGAAAAAACCATTTCAATAAATTATTAATCATAATAAAGCCCATTTAGGGATTGTTGTTGTTAGTAAAAACGGGGTGCTATTTCGAATTTGAAGCCCATTATATTTCAGTTGGCCCATTTCCATTTCTTGTTGACAATTAGTAAAGGGGGGTATGCTTATCAATTACAAACCCATTAAATAATTATCCCGTTTTTCTATTATTGTTTTATTGTAAAGAAATTTTATTAAACATTTTTTTGATCCTATCAATTAAAAAAAAATACTTTTTATCAATTAAGAGATTTGTTATAATAATGTTTTTATTTATTAAAAGATATTTTATTAGATAAGATTTTTGTAAGTTTAACGTTTGAAAGCAAAGTTTGGTTTTATAAAAAGGCCTGTTGTATAGTGATCGGGACTTTATAAGTCTGTCGGGATACTAACTGCAAGTATACAGTTCAGTCGTTCTAGTTTTAAAAGATTATCGAACCCACAGAGACTGAGGATCAATCGCATACGATCTAATGCTACAGTTTGTCTAACTAAGCGATGAATATTTGATATTTAGGGGAGACCGTTTAATTTAAAAGTAATAGTACTAATTATACCGGTATGTGATAATCGGACTTAGGGAATTCGGTGAATCGCTTGGCCTATAAAGTATTTCGGTAAAAGCTAATTGTTTAAAAACCTGAGACATACACTCTCGTGTTTATGAAATAAGTCATGCTACTAAACCTAGTGGATGCACTTTAAATTTAATAACACTTTTTGAAAACAATTTGAATTTAATTAATTTATTAAAACACTCTCGTGTATTTAAAAATCAATGCTTCGTTACCACTATCTGGGTTGAACCCCAGCTCTCGCATGCAGGTTCTTGCCTTAATTAATTTCCCACTCTCGTGGCAAAATCGTGTTAATTAACCTCTCACTCTCGTGACAAGGATAGTTAAATTAATATTGGAAATTGGAAACCAGAAATTGTTTTATAAATATTTTTGGCCAAGGTATCATTGAATTCTTTCAGTTCTTACGGTCACATACCGGTATTAATAATTTAGCCAGACATAATTAACTTGAAAGCAATACAATTCAAAATATAATTCATAACAACAATTGGCATAATATAAAAACTGAATAAATATTAATTGCAATAAAAACCTGGAATCAAAGTTGCTACGGTAATCTTGAAGTATTACAATAATCCTTGAGCTTGATTGCGGTAAATAATTCGTGTTAATTCTTGAAGGAAGAATTAACACTTAAAACTAAAAACTAAAACTTTGAATGAAAATTACAGTAATGTAGAAAAAACTCTAAAACAAGGAAATAGAAATAATACATAAAAATATAAATTTGGTCTGTAGAAAATTCTTCGACCCTTGCTCTGAAGGTTGAACTTGTATTTATAGGCTTCATTTGTAACTTCCCGTTTCCATGTTGTACGAAGGCTAGTGGAGATCATGGGAATAACTACCAGAATCATGGGAGAACATGGGAATAACTACCAGAATCATGGGAGAACATGGGACACGTCTCCATGACGTGAGGAAGTTGAAATATAGCGCGTTACGGTCGTCACAAGTCTGTTACGGTCGTCACAAGGCTATTAGCGTGTTACGGTCGTCACAAGGCTGTTACGGTCGTAACACCTTGTGGATTGAACTTCTGCTGGGCTTTTGCTCTTCTGGGCTTAGTCTTTTTCTTTGTATAATTATTTCTTTCTTCTTAACTCCTCCTTTTTGCTATGTCACCCCTTTGCTTCAATTCTTTGGCTTTTTAATCCGATTTTTCCTCAATTTATCTTCTTTGCTCAATTGATCTTTTATTTAATACAAATACCTGAAACAAAAGAAATACCAACGTAATACAACAATAAAATAGAATAAATAAATAAAAATACTAATATTATCTATGAAAATTAAGCCAAATATGTTATATAAATTCGTGTTATCAACACCCGTATACTTAAACCTTTGCTTGTCCTCAAGCAAAAATTAAAAATGAAAAATTACTTAAGTATAAGTCAAACGTAGATATAAAACACAATTCAATTCGTATTTGGTTGCAGGTCAATTCTTTTGTTTGGATAACTCAAGTTCAGACTTCGACACCAAAATTACCGTAATGACACTAGATACCCTCATTTATGCAGACCAAATTAAGTCATGAATTATAACTCGACCTAATACTTTCGTTTCGTTTCACCCGTTTTCATTCTGGTGCAATCACTTAAGCCCTTTACCTTACGCGCACATAGTGGAGTAACCAGTTAGTGACTTTGATCTTTATAATCTAGCTTGGAGTTCTGGTAGTTATATTTGGTACTCCTTTATCCAATTACAAATTGTGGGGGATCGGACCGTCGTCCGCCCTACCAAGTTCAGCACCAGAGACCACTGAACCAATTCATAATGGTTGTTTGCATAAATATTTTATAGTTTCTGCAACCGTTGAATTAAATGATCTGGTAAGGATCATCTAACTTAATAAGTGCATCTTCTAATAAAAATTTCTCTTTAAAAATCTTGATCAAACACTTATATTTATCGATTCTCCACGTAGTTTGTCGTTCAAGGTGGTGCTGACTGCTTTTATAAACTACTCGGGATTACTTTAAAACTAAGTCTTAAGGTGTTGGTATAATAAGTACTTAAATCAATCTAACACGTTGGGGTATTGAAGTGTTATGATGATAATAATTTTGCTTTAGTCGCGCTCGAGTTCTTATTTATAAAAATAAGCAACCTTAATACTAGTTGAATATGTTAATATAACGTTTGAATTTTTTTCGTTATGGCTCAAGAATATGGAGGAATTCGAATAAGCACGAGAATTTTACATAAAAGGCTAAAATTTCATAAACATGTATTTTATTAAATGGAAATTTCGCAGTACATAGGAAAAAAAAGGAAACTAAAAGGGAATACTAAATAGAGCAAAGATAATAAAATGAAGTAAGAAATGTTCTGACTCCCCTAAACTTAAAGTAAGCATTGTCCTCAATGCGATAGTACCAGGAGAAATCAGAAAAGAGAAGGGTGATCACTCGTCGCTTGGAGAATTTTGTCCTCTGGCTCCTCTATTTTTATTTCGTTGTCTTCTACGTCTATCAGAGTCGTAATCATGCAATCCATCGATTTATCACATCTTTAGCATATGCTTTAGCATATGATTTCGTTGTCTTCATTGTCTTCGGTGGAATCATCACATCTTTAGCATATGCTTTAGGCCTTTTCAACGACTGAACTGTATACTTGCAGTTAGTATCCCGGTAGACTTATAAAGTCCCGATCAAGTTTTTGGCGCCATTGCCGGGGAAATAGGATAATTAAAATAATATTCAATTATAATTATAAATATTAACGTGAATTATTTAATTGAGTATAATTTTCGGTATTACGGGGAAATAGTTCAAACGCATCAGATGAAAGGGTGCAACCGATAATCGACTTAAATATAAAATTTAACATAAAATAGAAAAAAAAAATTAAAATATGGAAGAGAAAATTTAAAATTAGAAACCAGGACGACTACTGGTTGATTTTCCATGGCCACTTATCAAGCCATCTCACATATCCCTCACCTTTTCTTTTCTTTCTTCTGTGGGGTGGTTCATTCTTTTGAACTTGTGGTTGTGGTTCTGGATCTATCCTAAGTATCAACTTTTCAAGTTTGGGCTTAGTGATTTCATCCACCACCTCAAAGGTTAACCTTACCTTCTTAACAGTAATTATATCCCTAGTTTCACGGTCCTCTAATTTTCTCTTTTTATGCAAGACGTCCAACAAGGGTGCATTAGTGTGGATATTTTCCAATACCTCCACATACGTTTTAGAGTTGGAGTCTATCTGAGCTTCCATAAAACTTTTCGAGAAAGGAAACGGTGGGGTATAGGGGTGAGGCATAACAATAGGTGCTCCCTTTTCTACCTCTTCTACAACCTCCCTTTTAGATGGTATTGGAGGATTTTTCTCAATCTTTACTCTTTTCTCGTCTGAACTCTCCTCGTCCACATCATTACTCTCCTCAAACTCATTATCACTCTCCTTAGGATTTTCAACGTGTTTTTCACTACTGGTTACAACATCCAATTTCTCCTCAGGAAAGGGTCCTAGAGGGTTTTGTTCAAGCTGGGAGATTTGGGTCTCTAAGGCTATATTGTGGGTCGCGAGCGAGTCAACCACAGTGGTCAGTTGCCTAAGGTTTTCACTGTTTTGAAGACTTTGTTTTCTAAATTCTTCATTCTGGACAGTTTGTGTCTCTACAAAGTGCTCCATCAGAGATTCTACCCTAGAGTGAATTAGCGTCGCGTCGGAATCCTCCATTGATGTTTCGAAGTTGAAATCATGTGATTCTTCTGATTCTTCAAATTGAGATAGAGTCGCATTTTGTGTTTTCGTAAAGCGCTTTGTCATCATTGATATTTCATTAAAATTTCCCATTAATATTTCGAGGTCGGATTTATAGGATACTTGCGTCTCCTCGGAATATTGGGTGTAGTGATTGTAGGGGAAATTTGGTTGAGGATAAGTTTGGTAATTATAATATTCTTGCGATTCCTCAAAACGTTGGGATTGGTGGTTGGAAAGGTAATTCGGATGAGAATGAGTCTGTGATGCATTGAGATTCTCCAATAGTATTTCGAGGTCGGATTTATGGGATTCTTGTGATTCCTCGAAATACTCAGAGTGGGGGTTGTAGAAAAAATCCGGGTGATACATAGTAACTGTGATAAGATTTGTAGATGCAAAGGCTCGCTTCGGGAGTGAGTATTTGGCATACAAATCGAAAGAGGGTTTTTTTTGTTGCCTAGTCTAAACGCGCAACATAAGAATCGTACTTAATTGATTAATCAGTCCCCGGCAACGGCACCAAAAACTTGATCGGGACTTTATAAGTCTGTCGGGATACTAACTGCAAGTATACAGTTCAGTCGTTCTAGTTTTAAAAGATTATCGAACCCACAGAGACTGAGGATCAATCGCATACGATCTAATGCTACAGTTTGTCTAACTAAGCGATGAATATTCGATATTTGGGGGAGACCGTTTAATTTAAAAGTAATAGTACTAATTATACCGGTATGTGATAATCGGACTTAGGGAATTCGGTGAATCGCTTGGCCTATAAAGTATTTCGGTAAAAGCTAATTGTTTAAAAACCTGAGACATACACTCTCGTGTTTATGAAATAAGTCATGCTACTAAACCTAGTGGATGCACTTTAAATTTAATAACACTTTTTGAAAACAATTTGAATTTAATTAATTTATTAAAACACTCTCGTGTATTTAAAAATCAATGCTTCGTTACCACTATCTGGGTTGAACCCCAGCTCTCGCATGCAGGTTCTTGCCTTAATTAATTTCCCACTCTCGTGGCAAAATCGTGTTAATTAACCTCTCACTCTCGTGACAAGGATAGTTAAATTAATATTGGAAATTGGAAACCAGAAATTGTTTTATAAATATTTTTGGCCAAGGTATCATTGAATTCTTTCAGTTCTTACGGTCACATACCGGTATTAATAATTTAGCCAGACATAATTAACTTGAAAGCAATAAAATTCAAAATATAATTCATAACAACAATTGGCATAATATAAAAACTGAATAAATATTAATTGCAATAAAAACCTGGAATCAAAGTTGCTACGGTAATCTTGAAGTATTACAATAATCCTTGAGCTTGATTGCGGTAAATAATTCGTGTTAATTCTTGAAGGAAGAATTAACACTTAAAACTAAAAACTAAAACTTGGAATGAAAATTACAGTAATGTAGAAAAAACTCTAAAACAAGGAAATAGAAATAATACATAAAAATAGAAATTTGGTCTGTAGAAAATTCTTCGACCCTTGCTCTGAAGGTTGAACTTGTATTTATAGGCTTCATTTGTAACTTCCCGTTTCCATGTTGTACGAAGGCTAGTGGAGATCATGGGAATAACTACCAGAATCATGGGAGAACATGGGAATAACTACCAGAATCATGGGAGAACATGGGACACGTCTCCATGACGTGAGGAAGTTGAAATATAGCGCGTTACGGTCGTCACAAGTCTGTTACGCTCGTCACAAGGCTATTAGCGTGTTACAGTCGTCACAAGGCTGTTACGGTCGTAACACCTTGTGGATTGAACTTCTGCTGGGCTTTTGCTCTTCTGGGCTTAGTCTTTTTCTTTGTATAATTATTTCTTTCTTCTTAACTCCTCCTTTTTGCTATATCACCCCTTTGCTTCAATTCTTTGGCTTTTTAATCTGATTTTCCTCAATTTATCTTCTTTGCTCAATTGATCTTTTATTTAATACAAATACCTGAAACAAAAGAAATACCAACGTAATACAACAATAAAATAGAATAAATAAATAAAAATACTAATATTATTTATAAAAATTAAGCCAAATATGCTATATAAATTCGTGTTATCATATAGGCCCAATCTATATTGGAAAGAAGAGTCTTCACAGTAAGTAGATAAAAAGTGAAAGGCTGGTTGGGGATAACGTATTGGGCCCAATAGCCTGTTTTTCAAATATGTTACACAAAGCCCAAATTATAAAAAAAAACAATTACTGTATCAATTAGCAAATATTTACGCACATTTTCTTGCCACTAACATTCACTGTAGAAATTAAACTCAATCAAATCTTCATTAAAATTCATACAAAACCCAAAGTCCAAGCCCAAAACTTCTAAACATATACAAAACTAATATCGAATCAAATCTCAAAACATGATATTTTCTGCAAATCGTTATTACAAGATAAAGTCGCGTATTACATTTACAAACAAAATCAATTACAGCAAGATTGGAATCTCTAATTGATTTCTAATCCCTAAATATGTGCTAACAAGTTTGTAACAACAATATATTTCTAACCCTATAAATACAGAAAGTATAAGACATAGACGAGAGGGGGGAGAATTTGTAACCGGAGGAACAAACAAAGAACGCGAAGAATAAACCTCTGGTTTATTGAAGAACGAAGAAGACCGCAATTAGGGTTTAAATATCTGAAACCCTAATCGCATCGTTGTCGTCGCCTTTTCCATCCTCAAGCTCCGCCGTGACCTGCAAGATCAAAGAGAGAAAGGATATTAGCCTAATCGGAAACTGAGAAGTCAGAGAACAAGCGAAATTGCAAAGGGGTAAATTGCTTAGCTTTGTCTGATTTGTGCTTTGTTGTTGTTTAAGGGTTACCGGGTTTGTAACAAGGGAGGGACTGATTCACAGCGTCGCCGCTGTGGTGATTGGTTTTAGGGAAAGGAGGAAGAAGGGTATTCCGCGAGAGAGAAAGAGAAGGTCATTGTAAAACTGAAACAAATTGTAAAAAATGAAAAAAACAAAACATGTTAATATTCCATTATAATCCCATACCTGCACGCCTATAGTAGATATCATGTTCCAACCATTGTCGTCCTTTAGATATTCATCGGACGTCCGTAGGCCAAGTCCCACGATAAGCCCCACGCTTCCTCATACACATAATCAAACCGGACCTCCTCTAAAGCTGTAATGGGCCAAGCCCAACTCGTTTCCACGCCCCTTCTGCTAGTCTTACAAAACCCTCAAACAATTTTCACCCCCAGACACATTGGGCATAGCCCTGCCTTCTTACACCCCCATCTTTTACTGTTCTATTAAAAAACGTACCACCTGTTTAATTTCAATTTTTTTTTATATTTTCTATATTTCTTATTTTATATATTATGTATTCTGAATTTTTTTATAATAATAATTATTATTAGTAACATTAATTTTTTTATTATCATATATTATTATTTATTAGCATATAAATAAAAAGTTTTATTAAAAACTCATGCACATATTATTTTCTATATTATTATAATAAAATATTTTTTTATCATCTATTATTTAAGATTTTTTGCAACTAATATTATTAAAAAAATATACAACAAATATCAAATCTGTTTTTCGCAATAAACTAATCTAAAACAACAATTTTTGCTAAAGGGTTCCAAATATATTTTGACTAATCGCGCATTTAGTCTAAAATTCCACAATCTCTACACCCGGTAAAAATGCGAGGCAATTCAAAATACTTTTGCAACCCCTAAAAAACACAAACCCATACGAACTACGAATTGGGACGCTGATCCTCATAAGAGGATAAGTAGGCATATGATCAAAAATCGTGGCGAGTTTCCCTATTAAAATTTAAAACCCTATTTAACTCGAAACCTAAACCTAAAGCCTAGTATCTTTAAGAATAAGGTACATGAAAGGTGCCTAACACCTTCCTTTCATCTAATGAGGTCCAAAACTTAGGATCTCTGTCTTGCGAATTAGGGTTTCCTATTAGATGCCATTCCTTAGGATAAAAACTTATTGTAACACCCGTAATTTAATTAATTATTTAATTAAATTATTTTTGGAATATTTATGAAGATGTGTTATAATTATAATTGGATTTATTTTATTAAGTGGAGAAATAATATTAGAGATATAATATTATGTGGAGAAATAATTTTAAAAGAGTAATATTATTTAATGTGGGCTTATTTTGGGAGAATATAAGTAATAAGGGGGTGTGTTGGTTTTAAGCCCATTAAGGAATAATAGAGTAATAGGGTTATTTTTTTATTTGTTGTTGGAATAGAAGTAAGAAGCAGTAGAAATAAATAAGGATTGAGGAGAACGTGCAAGCTGCGTGAGAAAGAGGAATAACAGCAAGAACGAGAATCCAACCGGAATTATAGAGCAACCTTCAATCCAAGGTAAGGGTGGGGTTCTAACTCTATAATTAGGTTTATGATGATTGATATGTGGGGTTAGAGGTAATTGTTGTCTTGTTCTTTAATTGAGAATATATTGATTGTGGTGTGATGAGAATAGATGAATTTTTGGATGAACAAATGATGTCTTGATGTTGTTTAAAATGCTGTAAGATTATAGGGTTATTATGGGTGATGAATTACCATGATTAGATTAAGTTCTAAGGCTTAGTTATGAAAACACAAAGATATTGCAGTACAGAAAACGCAGAATTTGGCAATTGATAATGGGCGCTACTGTATTAGAATTAACGAATTAATTTGGAAAAATAGAATTGTCATACTGTTCCTGATTAGGTTCATAACAGGCAAAGAATCAAAATAGTAGGATGAATGAAAGTAGCAGTTCTGACGTTAGAATTATATTGATAGAAGTTGCATCATATTAGTGCAAGGTAGAAGTTATGATGTTATACGTATGTTAGTTAGAAGTTGCATTGCACTATTAGAGAATAGAGGTCCTGGTCAGAAGTTGGGATTAGTCAGAAGCGTGATGATCAGAAGTTATATCTAATCAGAAGTAGGGATTAGTCAGAAGTGTGATGATCAGAAGTTGTATTTGGTAAGAAGTTGGGATTAGTCAGAAGTGTGATGATCAGAAGTTGTATCTGGTCAGAAGTTGGGATTAGTCAGAAGTGTGATGATTAGAAGTTGTATCTGGTCAGAAGTTGGGATTAGTCAGTGTGATGATCAGAAGTTGTATATGGTAAGAAGTTGGAATTTAGTCAGAAGCGTGATGATCAGAAGTTGTATCTAGTCATAAGTTGGGATTAGTCAAAAGTTGTGATGATCAGAAGTTGTATCTTGTCAGAAGTTGGGCTAGTCAGAAGTTGTGATGATCATAAGTTGTATCCGGTCAGAGGTGGGGTTAGCCAGAAGTTGTGTCATTAGAAGCTGAGTTATTAGAACTTGTGTTGGTTAGAGGTTGCATGGTCAGAAGCTGTGTTGGCTTTTATGTTGTTTTAGAATAGAACGTTGAGCGTTAGATGCTCAGAAGCTGCTGTTGAGCTATAACAGCAGGATAGTGACGGTCTTGATGTTAGAGTTTCAGAATGGCAGTATTGTTTTTACTGTGGAATTAAATATTGTTGAGTTGTTAATGAGAAGTTATTAATAATATTGTGTTGATGATTTATAATAAAATAAACAATGTTTGATAAATTATTTTGATAATCTGAGATGTTGATTATTTGAGATATTTTTGAGATGTTAATTTGAGATGTTTTTGAGATGTTAATTTGAGATGTCCGTGGGATGTTATTTTGAGGTGTATTTTGAGATGTATTTTGAGATGATAGTTTGAGATGTTTTGATATGATTAGAGATGTTATTAAATTGGGTGTTTTTATTACATTCATGATTGAGTCGCATACATTACATTTTTTGAGATGGCCTGGATTGGCAAATTTTGAGATAAAGGCTATGCCTTGTTGATGCCTCTATTAATTGGAAATTTTTTTGAGATGGGAGTTCTGCTCCAATGGTACCACATGCATTTGCATCGTATTGAGTCGCATTATATGATTTCATAGAGAAGTGTATCTTGATGTTGATGAATGTATATTATTGTTGAGATTGTTGTTGATTATGAGATGATAAGTGGTAATGTTGTTGATCTAATTTAATATATTAATTATCATGCACTTTATTATATTGTTAGATATCTCACCCCTTATGTTTAAATGTTGCCCTTATGTTGGTAACGTGCAGGTAATCGAGAGTGAAGGTTGTATACCTTCAGTAGTTCGAGTCAGTGTCATTGCTCTGATATGTAACACTCGGGGGGATGAACGCTTGCTGATTTTAGAATGTTGTTTTTCAGTTGTTGAACTTTAAATTGAATTTTTATTGAATATGAGATGTTTCGTAGTTGCTGTTTTATTTAAAGATGTTATTAAAGAATTCCGTTGCGTAGATGTTGATTTATTTGATTAAAGGTGTTATGTTGATGGTTCATCCAATGTTTGAAAAAGTGTTATGTATCCTCGATGAATTCAATGAATTTTGTGAGAAGAATTTGTGACGTCCCGATTCATTTGTATGATTGAAATTTTATAACTCTGATTTATTTTTCATAATCTCTTGGGGTAGAATTAGGGTGTTACAAAGTTGGTATCAGAGCAAAAGGTTGGTCCAACCTTGTCGTCGAGTCGTAGATGTCTAACAATCGAGTATTATTATTTTGAGTTCTAACAGTTGTTTATGTTGTAGTGAGAAGTTGAGATGGCTAGAAGGAATGATGCTGCACTTGCTGCTGCTTTAGAAGTAATGGCTCATGCGATAGAAAATCAGCCGAATGCTGACGGGAATGCTGGATCTCGTAGCTTGGCGACTTTCCAGAGAGAGAATCCACCTATGTTCAAGGGAAAGTATGATCCTGACGGGGCATTGGAGTGGTTGGAAGAGATTGAGAGAATCTTTCGCGTGATGGACTGCACTCCAACACAGAAGGTTCGTTATGGTACTCATATGCTAGCATTCGAAGCTGATGACTGGTGGCTAGACACTTGTCAGAGATTGGGAGCTGCTGGTGAGAATGTCACTTGGGCTGTGTTTTATAGAGAATTTTTGAGGAAGTACTTTCCTGAAGATGTCCGTGGTAAGAAGGAAATTGAGTTCCTTGAGCTGAAACAAGGAAGTATGTCTGTTGTTGAGTATGCTGCCAAGTTTGTTGAGTTTGCTAAGTTTTATCCGCATTACGCTGAGGAAAATGCTAAGTTTTCGAAGTGTATTAAATTTGAGAACGGGTTGTGCTCGAAGATCAAGAAGGCAGTTGGATACCAGAAGATTCGTGTCTTTGCGGATTTGATTGATAGTTGCAGGATTTATGAGGAGGATAATAATGCTCATTACAAGATTATCAGTGAGAAGAGGGGTAAGCACCAACAGAATCATGGTAAGCCTTATGATGCCCCAGCTAGTAAAGGTAAACAGAAAGTTTCTCATGGACAGAGGACTAGTGGGGGAGATGCTCATGCTGGTGTGATTTGCTTTAAGTGTGGAAAACCTGGGCACAAGAGTAATGTGTGCACTGCTGAAGTGAATAGGTGTTACCGTTGTGGTAAGAACGGACATGTTGTATCTGAGTGTGAACACAAGAGTGTGATTTGTTTCAATTGTAGAGAAGAAGGGCACATTGGTAGCCAGTGTCAGAAACCAAATAGGGCTCAGACAAGTGGTAAAGTGTTTGCTTTGGTTGAGGATCAGACAACTTCTGAGGACGAACTTAATAGAGGTACATGTTTCATTAATAGTACTCCTTTAATTACTATTATTGATACTGGTGCTACACATTGTTTTATTGCTGCTGATTGTGTTGAAAGATTGGGTCTTATGTTTTCTTCCTTGAATGGAGAAATGGTCGTCGATACTCCATCCAAGGGGTCGGTGACTACTTCTTTTGTGTGTGCTAAGTGTCCCTTGTCGATCTTCTACAAAGACTTTGTTGTTGATTTGGTTTGTTTACTGTTAAGAGGTTTGGATGTAATTTTGGGTATGAACTGGTTAGAGCATAACTGTGTTCATATTAACTGTTATGACAAGTCAGTGAAGTTTTCTACTCCTGAAGAAGAGGAAGATGGTTTGTTGTCGGCTAGACAGTTGAGGAAGTTGATGTAAGAAGAAGTACATATGTTCTCGTTAATGGCGTCACTATCTGTAGAGACTCATGCTATAATTGAGGAATTGCAGGTGGTGTGTGAACTTCCTGAAGTTTTCCCTGTTGAGATTCCTGATGTACCGCCAGAGAGGGAAGTTGAATTTGCAATTGATCTTGTACTTGGTACCAGACCTGTGTTTATGGAACCATACAGGATGTCTACACCTGAATTGTCAGAGTTAAAGAAGCAATTGGAAGATTTACTTGAGAAGAAGTTTGTGAGACCAAGTGTATCGCCGTGGGGTGCTCCAGTGCTGTTAGTGAAGAAGAAAGATGGAAGTATGAGGCTTTGTGTTGATTATAGACAGCTGAATAAAGTGACGATTAAGAACAAGTATCCGCTTCCAAGAATAGATGACTTAATGGACCAATTGGTGGATGCCCGTGTGTTTAGTAAGATTTATTTGAGGTCGGGTTACCATCAGATTAGACTGAAGGATGAAGATATTCAGAAGACGGCTTTCAGAACACGTTATGGACATTACGAGTATTCGGTGATTCCTTTCAGTGTTACTAATGCGCCGGGAGTATTCATGGAATATATGAATCATATCTTTCATACTTATTTGGATCGGTTTGTAGTGGTGTTCATTGATGATATTTTGATTTGCTCTAAGTAAGAAGAAGAGCATGTTGAACATTTAAGGGTAGTATTGCAAGTTTTGAAAGAGAAGAAGTTGTATGCAAAGCTGTCCAAGTGTGAGTTTTGGTTAAAATAGGTTAGTTTTCTTTGTCATGTGATTTCAGGTAGTGGCATTGCTGTAGATCCATCGAAGGTTGATGTTGTCTTGCAATGGGAGACTCCAAAGTCAGCTATTGAGATTAGAAGCTTCTTGGGTTTAGCTGGTTATTATAGAAAGTTTATTGAAGGTTTTTCTAAGTTGTCACTTCCGTTGACTAAGTTGACTTGTAAAGGTAGAGCTTTTGTATGGGATGTTCAGTGCGAAGAAAGTTTTACAGAATTGAAGAAGAGGTTGACGTCGGCTCCGATTTTGATGTTGCCTAATACAGAAGAGCCTTTTGTGGTTTATTGTGATGCTTCTAAGATGGGTTTAGGAGGTGTGTTTATCCAGAATTGTAAGGTAGTTGTTTATGCGTCAAGGCAGTTAAGGACTCATGAGAAGAACTATCCTACGCATGATTTAGAGCTTGCTGCAGTTGTTTTTGTGTTGAAGATTTGGAGGCATTATCTTTATGGTTCTAGATTTGAAGTGTTTCGTGACCATAAGAGCTTAAAGTATTTGTTTGATCAGAAGGAGTTGAATATGAGGCAACAAAGATGGTTGGAATCGTTAAAGGATTATGATTTCAGTTTGAATTATCATCCAGGAAAGGCGAATGTGGTAGCTGATGCATTGAGTCGAAAGACTTTACATATGTCAGCAATGATGATTAAAGAGTTGGAATTGATTGAGCATTTCAGGGATATGAGCTTAGTTTGCGAGGTTACTCCGCAAAGTGTTATGTTGGGTATGTCGAAGATCAATAATGAATTTTTAGACAGTATCAGAGAAGCTCAGAAGTTGGATGTGAAACTGGTAGATTGGATGGTTGGGATTGATCAATCTGAGAACAATGATTTTAAGCTAGATGCACAAGGTGTGTTGAGATTTCGTAATCGGATTTGTATTCCTGATGATGTTGAGATGAAGAAAGTGATACTTGAAGAGAGTCACAGAAGTAATTTGAGTTATCATCCAGGAGCTACAAAGATGTATCAAGATTTGAAAGGTTTGTTTTGGTGGCCTGGGATGAAGAGTGATGTGGCTCGGTTCGTGTATGCATGTTTGACTTGTCATAAGTCAAAAGTTGAACATCAGAAGCCTGCAGGATTGATGCAACCATTGGAAGTTCCAAAATGGAAATGGGATAGAATTTCAATGGACTTTGTGATGGGTTTGCCTAATACTTTAAGAGGACATGATTCAATTTGGGTGATTATTGATAGGCTTACGAAGTCAGCTCATTTTATTCCTATTAACATCAGTTTTCCAGTGCCGAAGTTGGTTGAGATTTATATTAGTGTGATTGCGAAGCTGTATGGTGTTCCTTTGTGCATTGTGTTAGATATAGATCCAAAATTTACTTCTTATTTTTGGAAGAGTTTGCAAGAAGCGTTGGGTTCTAAGTTGAGGTTGAGTTTAGTGTATCATCTTCAGACAGATGGTCAGACTGAACGGACTATTCAATCATTGGAAGATTTGCTGAGGCCATGTGTTCTTGAGCAGGGAGGTTCGTGGGATACTTATCTTCTGTTGATAGAGTTTACTTATAATAACAGTTACCATTCTAGTATTGGGATGGCACCTTTTGAAGCGTTGTATGGTCGAAGATGTAGAACTCCGTTATGTTGGCATGAATCTGGTGAGAGTGTAGTACTTGGACCTGAACTTGTTTGTGAGACTACTGAGAAGGTGAAGTTGATTCGAGAAAAGATGAAAGCTCCCCAAAGTAGACAGAAGAGTTATCATGACAAGCGAAGGAAGGATTTAGAATTTCAAGTTGGTGATCATGTGTTTTTGAGAGTTACACATGTGACTAGTGTTGGGCAAGCATTGAAGTCTAAGAAGCCCACTTCTCGTTTTATTGGACCGTATCAAATTTCAGAGAGAGTGGGGAATGTTGCTTATAGAGTGGCCTTACCGCCTAATCTTTCGAATTTGCATGATGTGTTCCCTTTGTCGCAACTTCGGAAGTATTTTTCAGATCCATCTCATGTGATTCATATGGACGATGTGCAAGTACGAGATAATATTACGGTGGAGACGATACCTGTACGGATCGCGGATCGTGAAATGAAGACTCTGAGGGGCAAAGAGATTGCTTTGGTTAAAGTGGTTTGGCTAGGAGCTGCTGGTGAAAGCATGAGTTGAGAGTTGGAGAGCAAGATTCGAGACTCCTACCCTGAGTTGTTTGATTGAGGTAAATTATCGAGGACGAAAATATTCTAAGTTAGGGAGAGTTGTAACGCCCGTAATTTAATTAATTATTTAATTAAATTATTTTTGGAATATTTATAAAGATGTGTTATAATTATAATTGGATTTATTTTATTAAATGGAGAAATAATATTAGAGATATAATATTATGTGCAGAAATAATATAAAAAGAGTAATATTATTTAATGTGGGATTATTTTGGGAGAATATAAGTAATAAGGGGGTGTGTTGGTTTTAAGCCCATTAAGGAATAATAGAGTAATAGGTTTATTTTGTTATTTGTTGTTGGAATAGAAGTAAGAAGCAGTAGAAATAAATAAGGATTGAGGAGAACGTGCAAGCTGCGTGAGAAAGAGGAATAACGACAAGAACGAGAATCCAACCGGAATTGTAGAGCAACCTTCAATACAAGGTGTAGTTGTTTAGGTATTGGCATGCATTTTTGGTAAAACCAGGTGTATGAATGTCATGACTGATGTCATAACATTCTAGTTTATTAGGTACAGATTTATTAGGTACCTTTGCAGAAAAATATTGTCATACAGGTGCTGCTGTTTATAAGTGTGTATTTGAGCATTTTGCAAAAAGATCACATTTACCTAAATCAGTAGACAGGTTTTCAGATGTCATAACAAATGTTATGACATCCTGTTCTGAACTAACAGTTATGCAGTTTGGGTAATTCTGAGTTTTTTCAGGATTATGACTCAGTCTTTCCAGAACAGAATCCTGCATTTTCTTTGGGTTAACCTAGCTCAAACCCTAACCTGGTTGATAAAGTCCTGTGACCTAGTCTTAAGGTCAAACAGAATTAACCCTAGCTTTTTGTGGAAACCCTAACTGAAGATGCAGCTGCTATAGTTTCAACAGAGCTGCTGTCTTGGAAGGTATCCCTTTTTGACAGAAGATCGTTTAGAAGCTGTATAGTTTTAACTATTGTAATCCAAGCAATTATCATTGTGATAAGTGACTTGGAATAGGTTTTAATTGTAAGGGTTGTGCAACACTCAAAGCTTTGAAGCAAGAGTGTTTGTATGTCTCTTGACTAAAGCTGTGAAGCAAAGTCAAGTTAGGTTTGTATATCACTCAAAGCTGTGAAGTAAGAGTGTTTGTGTTGCTTGATTAAAAAGCTGTGAAGCATAATCAAGTGTATGTTTTGAAGAGTGTCTTCATCAATTCATTAGTCAAATTGTTTTATGTATCACTGCTGTGATTGAGGGGGAGTGAGTAGGAACTCAGGTTTAAGTTGTACTTAGATTGAAGTTGCATTAGGTAGGTCTTATGTGAAGGAGATAAACTGGTTGGTTTATTCCTGAATTAATATCTCTTATAGTGGATTTCCTCCCTGGCTTGGTAGCCCCCAGAGTAGGTGTTGTTGCACACTGAACTGGGTAAACAATTGACTGTGTTCTTTACTGTTTTTGTATTTACTGTCTTATAGTAAGTCAGATACGATGTCATAACATTAAACGTGACATTGAGTATCTCCAACCAGAATTTCAATTGGCATCAGAGCAGGCACCCTGCCTGTATTACTGGGTGAGATCTAGGGATATCACTTTCTGGCATTATGGACAAAGAAGGAGTTTTTGGAAATAGACCACCCATTCTGGATGGAACAAATTATGACTACTAGAAACCTCGTATGATTGCCTTCTTAAAATCTCTGGACAAAAAGGCTTGGAGAGCTGCTGACAAAGGATGGATCCATCCCACCATAACTGAGAAAGATGGGACAATCAGTTTGAAGCCTGAGGAAGATTGGAGTAAAGAAGAAGATGAGTTAGCCCTGGGAAATTCCAAAGCTTTAAATGCCTTGTTCAATGGAATTGATAGAAACATTTTTAGACTAGTACATAAATATGAACTGGCCTAGGAAGTTTGGGACACTCTCAAAACTACCCATGAGGGCACTTCCAAAGTAAAAATGTCAAGACTTCAGATGTTGACTACCAAGTTTGAGAATCTAAAAATGATGGAAGATGAAACCATTCATGAGTTTCACATGAACATCTTGGAGATTGCCAACACCTCAGGAGCAATGGGAGAAAAGATGTCAGAAGAAAAATTGGTGAGAAAGATTCTCAGATCCTTGCCTAAAATATTTGCAATGAAGGTAACTGCCATAGAGGAAGCCCAGGACATCAGCAAGTTGAAAGTGGATGAACTTATTGGGTCTCTTCAGACTTTTGAGATGGGGATCACTGAAAATGGTGACAAGAAGAACAAGAGCATAGCACTTGTATCCAACACTGATGTTGAAAACAAGGAGGATGAAGAAGAAAATATTTCAGAAGCTATAGCCATGCTTGGAAGACAGTTCGACAAACTCATCAAAAGAATAGATCCAAAGTCAAGGTCTAATGTTCATAACATTCCCTCTGACATTGACAATTCCAGCAGAAGACCAAGGTCAGAAGAGAAGGGAAATCAAGGCAGAGGAATTCAATGCCATGGCTGTGAAGGATATGGGCATATTCGAGCTGAATGTCCTACCTTTCTTAAGAAACAAAAGAAAGGAATGACTGTTACTTGGTCTGACTGTGATTTAGAAAGTAATTCTGAAGAAGAATCTGCCAAACTAGTTACTGCTCTAACTGGTGTCTGTACCTCTGAAAGTGACACTAGTGATGAAGAAGTGACATTTGAAGAACTGGCTGATACTTACAAGAACTTGTGTATCAGAAGTACTGAAGTCTGTGTGCAGAATGAGAAACAATCAAAACTCATCATAAAGCTGGAGGCTGAAAAAAGGGCAAACCTTGAAACTATAAGTCATCTAGAAGGGGAAGTTCAGTTGCTGAACTCACAACTGATCCAAATGACCAAATCTGTCAAGATGCTGACTAATGGAACAGACAAATTGGAAGAGATTCTTCAAGTTGGACAAAATGTGGGAAACAAATCTGGACTAGGATTTGTGGAAGCCAAGAAATCTAGTACAGACAAGAAGATCAGGCCTGTTAAACAAATGTCAAAGCAGATGTCTCAACACAATGCTCAACATCAGAAACAGAAATATATGAAGAAAAAGTACCAAAGATGGAGATGTCATCATTGTGGAAGGTATGGACACATAAAGCCCTTCTGCTTCAAACTGCATGGATACCCTAATCAAAACTCAGGTGTTAAACCTAAGTCAAAAAGGGTACCACATACTCCTCAATGGAAGAAAAAGGCTACTACCCTGATAGCCCACACTTCCCTGAGAGTGTCTGCAAAGGAAGGCTGGTACTTTGACAGTGGGTGTTCTAAACACATGACTGGAATAAAGAACATTCTCAATCATGTTAAACCTCACAACACTAGTTATGTGACCTTTGGAGATGGTGCTAAAGGTGAAATCAAAGGAGTTGGTAATTTGGACTGCCCTGAAGTTCCAAGTCTGAGTGAAGTACTGCTGGTAAAAGGGCTGACTGCTAATCTCATTAGTATCAGTCAATTGTGTGATCTAGGATTCAAGGTCAACTTCTCAAAATCTGAATGTCTAGTAATTAATGAAAAACTAGAAGTTGTAATGAAAGGAATCAGATCCAAAGATAACTGTTACTTGTGGCAGCCTGAGAACACTAATAACTCCACTATGTGTCCAATTACCAAAGAAGAAAAAGAGATGAAACTGTGGCACCATAAGCTTGGTCATCTTCATCTAAGAAGAATGAAAAAAGCTATCTCTATGGAAGCAGTCAGAAGGACTCCAAGACTACAGATTGATAAAAGAAGGGTTTGTGGTGAACTTAAAATTGAAAGGCTTGGTAAAAAGGAACATGTCTATGATGTGGTGAATAAACTTGAAGAAGGATGTGTTGTCAGAACCAGAAGTAATCATGACAAGGATTTTGGAAACAACAAGTCTAATAAATTCTGTTTCCCAGAAGAAATGAGTCGTGAAGTCTCTTCTCCTATAACTCACCATCAAAATGGAGTTGACAAAAAGAAAAATAAGATCATTCAAGAATCAACCAGAACTATGATTCATGTCAAAAGAATGCCTTCCCATCTCTGTGCTGAAATGGTTGCAGCTAGTAGTAACTGTTCTCAAAATATCTGGACAAAACAGATGCTCACTGAGTATAATGTCTCACAAGATGTTGTGACATTGTATTGTGACAATCTGAATACAATCAATATTTCCATGAACCCTATTCAGCATATCAGGACCAGGCACATTGACTTTGTAGAGAAGAAGTCAATTAAACTGGAACATGGTATCATTAAGCTTCAGCTGACTGATTCTTCTACCAAGGCTCTTGTTGGAAATAAACTTGAAAACTTGAGGGGCAGGTTGGGTATTTGCCAACATGAGAAATTATAGCAATTAATTTTGCTTAAAACAAGGGTTGAATGAGTTAATTTTGTTAAGTCTATTTTTAGTGGGTTAATCATATGTTTTCCCAATTCTTTCAAAATCTTTAAGAAGTTGAAAAGACTCTCTTTTGCCTCCTACCTCTCTCGACTTTGCAACCTGTTCCCTTCTCTCAATCAAAGTTTTTTCTCAAATTGCTACTGGTGCTCTAAGTCAATCAAAATGTCTCAAACATCATCTTCAACCAAGGCGACCTCTTCATCTTCATCATCTTCATCATCTGACCAAGACTCTCGAGCAATCACCACATGCATAGAATCTGAAGTTCTTGAGATCACTCCTCTCAGAGAGATGGCAACTGACCCCGCCAAAGTCAAAAAGCTGAGAACTAGACATGCAGGAAGAGCTCAAGCTGCTGCCTCTGGTAATCCTTCTCATCCTTCTTCTTCTGTACCAAATAGAGAAGGATCAGTTCAAGTTCATCAAGCTATTGCTAGGCTTGTTACTAGTATACTAAGAGGAAACCAACCTGTACCGGGGATTTCTGTCCCTTTAAATCAATCAGGAAGCCCAAATGTGGATGTCTCTGAGAATGTTATGACACAAAATGACAACATTCAGAACCCTTCAGAAAAGACTGCTGATCCACCTATCATTGATGTGGATGAGGAATACTCAGACAATGATCTGATTGCCAATGTAAACCCTAGCATAGCTAGGAGAATGATGAAAAGAAAGGGTAATCAGAATGATGCAAAATATATGTCCAAAGATAAACCTGCTGTTAAGAAATCCAAGACTGAAGGTAAGGCTGGGGTAGAATCTGTGAAAACTGGTCAGCCCAAAGGGAAGGTGAAAGCCCAGGTGTATACAGGTACACAACCAATTACAAAGAAGAGAAAAGAACCTGAATCTTCTGATTCTGATGAGGAATCAGAGTTTGAGATTGATGCTGAAGAAATTCCTATCAGAAGGAAACTGCCCTCCAGAAAATTGCTAGAGTTCCTGAAGTCCCAACAGACAACATCTCTTTCCACCATCCTGACAATGCAAACAGATGGAAGTATGTTTGCTTGAAGAGAATAGCTTTAGAAAGAGAACTCAACAATGATGCCATGGAGTGCAAAGACATCATGGACCTGATCAAGAATGCTGGACTGATGAAGACAGTGATAAAATTTACCAAGTGTTATGAAAATCTGGTCAAGGAGTTCATAGTTAACTTGTCTAATGATTGTGCTGATGGAAGGTCAGCTGACTTTGAAAGTGTTTTTGTTAGAGGAAGAAGGGTTAATTTCTCTCCATCAGAAATTAACAAATTTCTTGGAAGATCAAATGAGGATTGTCCTGATCTGGAAGTCACTGACAATGAAGTTAGTCAAACCATCACAGCAAGGCAAGTGAAGTGCTGGCCCTTGAAAGGCAAGCTGAATGCCAGCAAACTTAGCATGAAATTTTCCATCCTGCACAAGATTGGTGCAGCCAACTGGGTCCCTACAAACCATAAATCAACTATCTCCACAGGATTGGGGAGATTTATTTATGATGTGGGAACCAAGACTGCTTTTGACTATGGCAGGTATATTTTTGAACAAACTTTAAAACATGCTGGTAGTTATGCTGTCAAAGGACCAATTGCCTTTCCCTCCCTCCTTTGTGGAATTATCCTTGCACAATACCCTGATATCCTGGTGGCAAGAGATACTGCTTGCAAAAGAGCTCCTGCCCTTGGGTTGCACTACAAACTGTTTCAGGGATCTCATGCTCCTGATATTGTCATAACATCAGCCGAGACATCGTCTGTGAAGACCCAGTCCAAAACATCTGATGTCATAGCTGTATTAAAAGAGACCTGCAAAGAACTGGAAGCTAGGAAAAAGACCCTAGAAAACCTAATTGCCAGGTTAGAAAAGGAGGAAGCTGAAGGAAACAGAAGGGAAGAGGGTGTAGAAGCTGAAGGTCATCTCAATACTGAAGAAACTAGCTCCTCTGAGTCTGATGACAGTGCTTAAAGGTTGGTGGAGTTGCTGTTTGGTGGAGGTGTTGCTGGTCCCTGGTGGAGTTTGCAAAGTGTGTTCAGTTTTTTTGTCTTGTTGTGTTACTTTTTCTGGATGACTGTATAATCTTTAAGAACATGTATCTTTGGCCCATTTGTGGCTAAAGAGGGGGAGATATATTTTGGTAGACTTTATTTGACATTCCATTTTTCTGCAGTCATATTTATTCTGCTGCTATCTATCTCTGATTGCTTAGGGGCTTTAGCCAAAAATCTGCCAAAGGGGGAGTTTGTAGTTGTTTAGGTATTGGCATGCATTTTTGGTAAAACCAGGTGTATGAATGTCATGACTGATGTCATAACATTCTAGTTTATTAGGTACATATTTATTAGGTACCTTTGCAGAAAAATATTGTCATACAGGTGTTGCTGTTTATAAGTGTGTATCTGAGCATTTTGCAAAAAGATCACATTTACCTAAATCAGTAGACAGGTTTTCAGATGTCATAACAAATGTTATGACATCCTGTTCTGAACTAACAGTTATGCAGTTTGGGTAATTCTGAGTTTTTTCAGGATTATAACTCAGTCTTTCCAGAACAGAATCCTGCGATTTCTTTGGGTTAACCTAGCTCAAACCCTAACCTGGTTGATAAAGTCCTGTGACCTAGTCTTAAGGTCAAACGGAATTAACCCTAGTTTTTTTGTGGAAACCCTAACTGAAGATGCAGCTGCTATATATTCAACAGAGCTGCTGTCTTGGATGGTATCCCTTTTTGACAGAAGATCGTTTAGAAGCTGTATAGTTTTAACTATTGTAATCCAAGCAATTATCATTGTGATAAGTGACTTGGAATAGGTTTTAATTGTAAGGGTTGTGTAACACTCAAAGCTTTGAAGCAAGAGTGTTTGTATGTCTCTTGACTAAAGCTGTGAAGCAAAGTCAAGTTAGGTTTGTATATCACTCAAAGCTGTGAAGCTAGAGTGTTTATGTTGCTTGATTAAAAAGCTGTTAAGCATAATCAAGTGTATGTTTTGAAGAGTGTCTTCATCAATTCATTAGTCAAATTGTTTTATGTATCACTGCTGTAATTGAGGGGGAGTGAGTAGGAACTCAGGTTTAAGTTGTACTTAGATTGAAGTTGCATTGGGTAGGTCTTAAGTGAAGGAGATAAACTGGTTGGTTTATTCCTGAATTAATATCTCTTATAGTGGATTTCCTCCCTGGCTTGGTAGCCCCCAGAGTAGGTGTTGTTGCACACTGAACTGGGTAAACAATTGACTGTGTTCTTTACTGTTTTTGTATTTACTGTCTTATAGTAAGTCAGATACGGTGTCATAACATTGAACGTGACATTGAGTATCTGCATCCAGAATTTCACAAGGTAAGGGTGGGGTTCTAACTCTATAATTGGGTTTATGATGATTGATATGTAGGGTTAGAGGTAATTGTTTTCTTGTTCTTTAATTGAGAATATATTGATTGTGGTGTGATGAGAATCGATGAATTTTTGGATGAACAAATGATGTCTCAATGTTGTTTAAAATGCTGTAAGATTATAAGGTTATTATGGGTGATGAATTACCATGATTAGATTAAGTTCTAAGGCTTAGTTATGAAAACACAGAGATATTGCAGTACAGAAAACACAGAATTTGGCAATTGATAATGGGCGCTACTTTATTAGAATTAACGAATTAATTTGGAAAAATAGAATTGTCATACTGTTCCTGATTAGGTTCATAACAGGCAAAGAATCAAAATAGTAGGATGAATGAAAGTAGCAGTTCTGACGTTAGAAGTATATTGATAGAATTTGCATCAGATTAGTGCAAGGTAGAAGTTCTGATGTTATACTTATGTTAGTTAGAAGTTGCGTTGCACTATTAGAGAATAAAGGTCCTGGTCAGAAGTTGGGATTAGTCAGAAGCGTGATGATCAGAAGTTGTATCTGGTCAGACGTAGGGATTAGTCAGAAGTGTGATGATCAGAAGTTGTATTTGGTAAGAAGTTGGGATTAGTCAGAAGTGTGATGATCAAAAGTTGTATTTGGTAAGAAGTTGGGATTAGTTAGAAGTGTGATGATCAGAAGTTGTATCTAGTCAGAAGTTGAGATTAGTCAGAAGTGTGATGATCATAAGTTGTATTTGGTAAGAAGTTGGGATTAGTCAGAAGCGTGATCATCAGAAGTTGTATCTAGTCATAAGTTGGGATTAGTCAGAAGTTGTGATGATCAAAAGTTGTATTTGGTTAGAAGTTGGGTTAGTCAGAAGTTGTGATGATCAGAAGTTATATCCGGTCAGAGGTGGGGTTAGCCAGAAGTTGTGTCATTAGAAGCTGAGTTATTAGAACTTGTGTTGGTTAGAGGTTGCGTGGTCAGAAGCTATGTTTGCCTTTACGTTGTTTTAGAATAGAACGTTGAGCGTTAGATGCTCAGAAGCTGCTATTGAGCTATAATAGCAGGATAGTGACAGTCTCGATGTTAGAGTTTCAGAATGGCAGTATTGTTTTTACTGCGGAATTAAATATTGCTGAGTTGTTAATGAGAAGTTATTAATAATATTGTGTTGATGATTTATAATAAATAAACAATGTTTGATAAATTATTTTTATAATCTGAGATGTTGATTATTTGAGATATTTTTGAGATGTTAATTTGAGATGTTAATTTGAGATGTCTGTGGGATGTTATTTTGAGGTGTATTTTGAGATGTATTTTGAGATGATAGTTTGAGATGTTTTGATATGATTAGAGATGTTGTTAAATTGGGTGTTTTTATTACATTCATGATTGAGTCGCATACATTACATTTTTTGAAATGGAGCTTATGCTCGTTGAGATGGCCTGGATTGGCAAATTTTGAGATAAAGGCTATGCCTTGTTGATGCCTCTATTAATTGGAAATTTTTTTGAGATGGAAGTTCTGCTCCAATGGTACCACATGCATTTGCATAGTATTGAGTCGCATTAAATGATTTCATAGGGAAGTGTATCTTGATGTTGATGAATGTATATTATTGTTGAGATTGTTGTTGATTATGAGATGATAAGTGGTGATGTTGTTGATCTAATTTAATATATTAATTATCATGCACTTTATTATATTGTTAGATATCTCACGCCTTCTATTTGAATGTTGCCATTATGTTGGTAACGTGCAGGTAATCGAGAGTGAAGGTTGTATACCTTCAGTAGTTCGTGTCGGTGTCATTGCTCTTATATGTAACACTCGGGGGGATGAACACTTGCTGATTTTAGAATGTTGTTTTTCAGTTGTTGAACTTTAAATTGAATTTTTATTGAATATGAGATGTTTCGTAGTTGCTGTTTTGTTTAAAGATATTATTGAAGAATTCTGCTACGTAGATGTTGATTTATTTGATTAAAGGTGTTATGTTGATGGTTCATCTGATGTTTTAAAAAGTGTTACATATCCTCGATGAATGCAATGAATTTTGTGAGAAGAATTTGTGATGTTCCGATTCATTTGTATGATTGAAATTTTATAACTCTAATTTATTTTGCATAATTGCTTGGGGTAGAATTGGGGTGTTACACTTATAGTGGTGACTCTGTATTAAAAACCGATTGCAACAACATGGAGAAAACTACTTTTGTCACAGAGTGGGGCACCTTCTATTATAAGGTCATGTCTTTTGGGCTGAAGAATGCAGACGCAACTTATCAATAGGCTATGGTGGCTTTATTTCATGACATGATTCATCATAAGATAGAAGTCTATGTTGATGACATGATAGCGAGATCACAAATTGAGGAGGAACACCTTGATCATCTACACAAGCTATTTGAAAGGCTGAAGAAATACAAGATGAGGCTGAATCCAAAAAAATGCATCTTCGGGGTAAGGTCTGGAAAGCTCCTAAGCTTCATCGTCAGTGGAAAAGGTATTAAGGTTGATCCCTCAAAAGTCAAAGCTATCCAAGAAATGCCAGCTCCCCGTACTGAGAAGGAGGTTAGAGGCTTCTTAAGACAACTAAACTACATTGCTCGATTCATCTCTCATTTAACCGCTACTTGTGAGCAAATCTTCAAGCTACTAAAGAAAGATCAAGTAGTCAGATGGAACGGCGACTGTCAAATGGCTTTTGATAAAATCAAGGAGTACTTACAAGAACATCCGATCCTGATGCCACCAGTTGAAGGAAGACCTTTGATCATGTACTTAACAGTATTAGATAATTCAATGGTGCGTGTGCTGGGGAAACATGACGAGTCTGGTCGAAAAGAGCATGCTATATACTACCTTAGCAAAAAGTTTACCGATATTGAAACAAGATATTCACTGCTCGAGAAAACTTGTTGTGCTTTGGCATGGGCTGTTTGCCAACTAAGACAATATATGTTGACTCATACTATTTTATTGATATCTAGAATGGATCCCATCAAGTATATCTTGGAGAAACCAGCTCTCTCCAGAAGAATAGCCCAATGTCAAATGATCTTAACTGAATACGATATCCAGTACACTACTCAAAAAGCAATCAAAGGAAGTGTGTTGGTAGATCATTTGGGGCATCAAGCTGTAGATGACTATCAATCTATGGACTTAGAATTCCCGAATTAAAATATCATGCTGATTACAGATTGTGAAAAGCCTAGATTGTATGAAGGACCTGAGCAAGGATCCCGATGGACCATGTTTTTTGATGTAGCTTCCAATGCAATGGGTAATGGAATTGGTGATGTGATCATTTCCTCCGAAGGTTTCCATACGCCTTTCAATCTCAGGCTTTGCTTTGACTACACTAACAATATGGCTGAGTACGAAGTATGCAACTTGGGTCTTAAGGCTGCTACTGACCTAAGAATCAAATTCCTGAGAATATATGGATTCAGCCTTGGTAATCAGTCAAGTCAAGGGAGAATGGGATACAAAACATCCAAATATTATCCCTTACCGAGAACTTGTGCTAACCTTGATCCCATAATTCGAAGAGATTACCTTTGAGCATATTCTGAGGGAAGAAAATCAATTTCCAGATGCCTTAGCTACCATGTCATCTATGTT
This sequence comes from Vicia faba, assembly GCA_948472305.1. Taxonomy (NCBI): domain Eukaryota; kingdom Viridiplantae; phylum Streptophyta; class Magnoliopsida; order Fabales; family Fabaceae; genus Vicia; species Vicia faba. The sequence goes on from OX451735.1 coordinate 77,613,915, forward strand.
CAAGGTCAAGTGAGACAACGAAGCTCCACAAATTACTGTAGAAAGATTTGATGAACTGGCACACTACTTTAAGATTGACACTGATGGAGTAGAGGAGAAGCCTTGGTTTCATGAAGTGAAAAGGAACCTTGAAGAACAAGAATATCCCGAGGGAGATTCAATCAATGACCAGAAATTCCTACGGAGGTTCTCTGCCATGTTCTTCCTGAGAAATGGGATTTTGTACAAGCACAATCACGATTCAACCCTGCTTCGTTGTGTAGACAAGAAGGAAGCTGAGAAAATTATGGAGGATATGAACGAAGGCATCTTTGGTACTCACTCTAGTGGACATGCTATTGCCAAGAAGATTCTGAGAGCAGGTTACTATTGGTCAACCATGGAAACCGACTGTCATCACCACTCAAGGATTTGTGTTAGGTGCCAAATTTATGCTGATAAGGTTCATGTGCCTCCAATTCCTTTGAATGTCATGACTTTCCCTTGGCCATTTGCAATGTGGGGGATCAATATGATCGGAGAAATCAAGCCTACTGCTTCTAATGGACATCGCTTCATTCTCGTCACCATTGACTACTTTACAAAATGGGTTGAAGCAGCTTCATTTGCATTAGTTACCAAGAATTTGGTGGCTCGATTCATCAAGAATAACCTTATCTTTTGATATGGCATCCCTAAGAGGATCATCACTAGAAATGGTACCAACCTCAACAACTCCATGATGATTGAACTCTGCATGCAGTTCAAGATTAAGCATCACAACTCTTCTTCGTATCATCCAAAAATGAATGGCGCAGTGGAAGCTACCAACAAGAATATAAAGAAGATTGTGCAAAAGATGTAGGTGACCTACAAATATTGGCATGAGATGTTACCATTCGCTCTACATGGCTATCGCACCTTAGCGCGAACATCAACTGGGGAAACCCCATTCTCTTTGGTCTATGTTATGGAAGTTGTCCTGCCTGTCGAAGTTCAAATTACTTCTATAAGGATTATGAAAGATTCGGGATTAGACGAAGACGAGTGGGTTCAAACTAGGTTGGATCAGTTGAATTTGATTGATGAAAAGAGGCTCGTGGCTGTCGGTCACAGTCAGATGTATCAGAAACACTTGATCAAGGCATTCAACAAGAAGATCAAGCATCGTGTATATCAGGCTGGTGATTCGGTAATAAAGTGTATCATTCTACCACAAGGCGATCCCAGGGGAAAATGGACTCCCACCTACGAAGGGCCATTTGTTGTCAAGAAAGTATTCTCGGGCGGTGCTATGATACTAACCATTATGGACGATGAAGATTTTCCGCACCTTGTGAATGCGGAAACAGTCAAAAAATACTATGCATTAAAACAACCCACTAGCTTGACTTGCCTAGGCATAAATAAGGGCATCCCGACGAACCAAAAAAAGTTCAGGAAAAAATTAGGGATATATACAAAAGATTATACACCCGTAAGTCGAAAACCTAAAAGGGCGGCTTGGGCAAAAAAGGGTATCCTGGCAGATTGAAAACCCGAAAGGGCAGTCTTGGAAAAAATTAGGGATTAAAAGCATACGACTATGTCCAGTCGGATCCCTTACATGCAAGCTTTATTCCCAAAGTCAAAAGTTCAAATGGGACAGACCAGTTCAATCAACTTCTTCCGACAGCAAGGGGTGATATGTTCAAAGGCATAGGGGAAATAGTAGAGTTAGAACTCAATGAGACGATTCACTTTGTACTCTTTTCATTTAAAGACGATTTCCTCTTACTAGGGTTTATGTCTCTTTGTACAAAAAACGGCTGTTCATAGGAAAATTATCAATACAGATACACCTTAAAGTTCAAACATTTTGTTTTTCTGTTTTGCTTGAGAAAACATCCAATGACTAAATTGAATGAACATATGCATATGAACATGATTAACTGTTAACAAATATATGCATAAGAACATGAATGAGCATTTACTCAAGATTTTAGGAGTTAGGATGACGTTCAAGCTGTCTATAAATCACTCCTATGAGATTACCCCCACAGGGTAATGTTCACAAATTCTCTTCCACGACTGAGTCTGAAAACTATAAATTAAATTTTCCCAGGAGATTTTATTTCCTTAGCAGAATATTTCTCTGTCAACAGGGTTTATTTCCCCAATCAATTACAGTCTCCCGAACTTGAATCTATTTCTCAGATTGCTACGAATCACCAGAAAAATTCCTCTCTCTAGTGAAGTCACCACTATCCCTAGAGAGTCACTACAAAACCTAGAACCAGACCGGATACCAGTTAACTTTATCCTCCCCAGACGGGTAAGAAGATTATCCATCTCTTTTATCCCTAGTCAGGTTATATAGAAATTATTCTCCCCAGACGAGTCAGAAGGTTATCCATCTCTTTTATCCCCAGTCAGTGTATATAAGAATTAAATTCCCCAGTAGAGCAATGAATAAACAACGTTCCTAAACTATACTCCCCAAGTAGGAAGTCAACATCCCTTGCCGAGTTTCATCAAACAAGTAAACAAGAATCCCCAGCGGAAGTATTCTAGACAAGATTGAAAATACACATACTCTTCATCCCCATTAATAGTCAGGGATTTATTTTCCAAGACAAAATATAGCACGGGCTTACAAGTACACTTTACAACACATTCATACATCATAACATATGCATACGAAACACATGTAGCACAATCTCATTTTTTTGAGGACATAATTATTTAGTTTGAGAACATCATTACGCAATGCATTTCATACATCATGACATTGCATATAGTTAACTCTTTACCTTTTCAAGAAGAATCAATCGACAAACTGATATCATCAACAAATTCTCAAAACAGATTGTAGGTCATTCCCTAAAACAAGACATGGAAAATATCTACATGATGGACACTCCCTTCAAACATCTGCTGGCTCAGATTAAATCGACCAAAGATTTATTCTGATACTTCTCTCAGTAGACCTTTTCTGGCTCAGATTAAATCGACCAAAGATTTATTCTAATACTTCTCCTAATTAAAGATTTAAAGACATCTGCTGGCTATGATTAAATCGACCAAAGATTTATTTTGATACTTCTCTTAGTAGACCTTTTCTGGCTCAGATTAAATCAACCAAAGATTTATTCTGATACTTCTCCCAGTTAATGATTTAAAGACCTTTGTTGGCTCAGATTAAATCAACCAAAGATTTATTCTGATACTTCTCTCAGTAGACCTTCTCTGGCTCAGATTAAATCGACCAAAGATTTATTCTGATACTTCTCCCAGATAAATATTTAAAGACCTGCTGGCTCAGATTAAATTGACCAAATATTTATTCTAATACTTTTCCCAACTAAAGACAAACATAGATATCTTCTGGCTCAGATTAAATTGACCAAAGATTTATTTTGATACTTTTTCCAGTAGATCTTTTCTGGCTCAGACTAAATCGACCAAAGATTTATTCTGATACTTCTCCTAGTTAAAGACGGACGTAGATATCTTCTGGCTCAGATTAAATCGACCAAAGATTTATTCTGATACTTCTTCCAGTAGACATTTTCTGGCTCAGGTTAAGTTGACCAAAGATTTATTCTGATATTCCTTCTAGTAGACATTTTCTGGCTCAGATTAAATTGACCAAAGATTTATTCTGGTACTTCTCCCAACTAAAGTCGAACATAGACTTAGTATAATTTATCTATCAACAGTTACTTTGGATGTCATCTATAATCACATCTCCGACAACTCCTCATTGCCTCCCCAAATGGCATCTTTAAGCCCATTCCCGACATAATCAAACAACATCATTACTTCGTGCACAAGAGAGTGCAAATTTCTAAGCACTTATATGTTCAATCATCTTCCACCTTCAAGTCACGAATGGCGGACATGTCAATCTAACTCTTAAGGTTTAAGAAGATTGAACAGGGGCAGCTGTTGTACCCAAAAATTTTCCCTCCCTTTTCTTCAAGACATTTCTCACAAAAGATCTCAAATTCTCAAGGATTATCAAAGAGTTTATCAGACAAGATCCCCTCCTAACCACTGAGACAAAAATTAGGGTTTTGGTTTTCATGATTCGTGATTTTCGCAAGTATATGAATCGCGTCAGAGTAATACAAAATATTATCGATCCCACAGAGACCAAAACATCAATCTATCAAATTCTATTGTCACTATGTTTATCTAAGGCTATTCAAATCAGGGTTTTATAGCAGGCAAAGTAAATAAAGTAAAAGATGTCAATTCAGATAAAAGCAACGAGTTCGAATGCAAATCACAATAGTCAGATAATACTCTAAAATGCTTCTAATAGAACTTCTTATAGGGCAATATTTCCTACTTTGAAAAGAACTAATTTAACAGGAACTGTCGGTTTTGCATATTCAAAATCGAGTTTATTATTTAAATAATTCCTTTTTATTGTCATGGATAAAAGGTGCGTATTGTGTTAAAGTAATAAACCTATTTTTAAGAAATATAGTTACTTGACTAAGTTGAAAAGTGATTTTGACTCAAAACTTCTAACGAAGAGATGATTAGACTTTTAAACCTATAAACGCGTCCAAAAAATGTTTTGAAATCATTTCTTCTAAAAAGTTAAAGGTTCTTACTTAATTGAACAAAACGCTTTCTCTATCTTTGAGCAATTAAGACTAACCAAGTTTATCAGTGGTTGGACGACTTTCGATCTTACCCAACAGAAAAATAAAGTGCAGAAAACTTGTGTTTAAAACCATAACAGCCCCTAAAGTATTCCTACAGATGCAATGTTTAGACAGTTACCTTAACCATGATCATTACATTCTAACCCTAAAGGAAATTAGCCAGACATGGAAATAAACTTATTAAAGCAAATCATGTTTAAGCAGAAAGTAAAAAGGTTAAAATATAAGTAAATGTGACGCGAGAAAATAAACAAAGTAAAGCAAGTGCAAGGAAATAAGTGCGATAAATGCGGAAACTTAAATAGAAACCTGCTCCTAACGGAGGGCTTTAAAGCAACTTGACTGGAAGGTAAATTTGACTGAAATAAAGGGAATTTGAATTAAAATGGCGGATAGATTGTAAAGGGCTCTAAACTTGATTATCGACTCAATGACTCGTGCGATAACTCTTCGATGTGAAGAGATTACCGCTTACAATTGGACAATATATGGCTAAGTTAGTACAACTAAGTTTGGATGAAGAAGAAGACTTGAAATCACTTCTATTTATAGGCCTAGGAGGATTTTGGAAATCACAAGAATGCCCTCCAACTTATTTTGAGCGAGAATTAGATTGCGAAGGTGGCGCCTGCCATGGGGGTGTGGCGGCTGCCATGCTCCAAAACTGAAGAAGTATTGGGGAACATGGCAGTTGGAAGTTGGCAGAAGTTTTCCACCTTATGGATGACCCTATGGCGGGTGCCACGATGGAAGCCACAAGTGCAAAAACTCCAAAATCTTGATTTTTAGCTCGTTTTTCTTCATTTCTTCAAGCAAGGCTTCGAAAAGACAAAAAACTGAAAACAAACCAAAATGCAAACATAACACAAGAAAATAACAATAAAAACCTAATAAACATGTGCGAATCGAGTCCAATATGCAGTGCGATTCAGTGTTATCAAATTCTCCCGCACTTAGACACTTGCTAGTCCTCAAGCAAAAACTCTGTATAGCTCAGCAAAGAGAAACAGTATTATCAAACAATTTGGGAAAAAAGAGCTTCTAAGTTTAAAGCAGGATGTAATGATAGGTACTAGCCAGGTGAACCAAGGGTATCATGACAACACATTCTGCAAGAATACATACACAAACATCGATCCTATACAAATTGATCCATTCAAAACCATCACACTTAGGCCTAATTTTCAAATCTTTTTCATTTGGGCGCAATCACATTAAGCCCGTTATCTCGCACGTGCTCATAGAAGAATGATCGGTTAGTGACTCTGATCTCAAGCACAGGGTTCTGGTACATAAGTTGGTAACCCCTCAAATGACCCAATTGTGGTTTTGGGGGATCGAGTTGTAACCCGCCCTACCAAGTCTAGCACCAAAAACCTCTAAACCAACTAATAATGAGCAAAAATTATTTTCTTTTATTCTTTTTGCAATTTCTCACAACCCCTTTTTAGGTTAAGTGACTTTGTGAGGGTCACCTATCCTGGAGTTGTAGCATATCAATCATGAAAGCACAATAAAAATAATTTGGATCACTCACTTATATTCATCGGTCTCCTACGTAGAGTATGCTTAATCCGAAGCTGACTGCAAAAATAAACTACTAAAGATGAAGGTTAAGGCCATAACATAAGGTTATTAGAATTGGTTCCTATAATTACGAAGCTTATGGTGTTGAAACGATACCTATTTTTCAAAATGACTTCCCAAGTCATCTACATCCTATCTTAAACCTGTCTTAAAGCCCAAATTTTTTCAAAGGATACTGTTTTCTTTTGTCAAATTTTTTTGGCAGGGCTAAGAAATGGGGAAAAATAGAAATACACCACACAAATGACTCGGCGAACACATGAATTTTATTGAAAACAAACAAAGCAAGGTAAATAAACTAAAAAATAAATAAAGACCTAAAAATAAAGAAAAGGAAAAGCAATAAAATCTCCTCTCACACTTAAATCGAACATTATCCCCGATGTTTCAAAATAAAATATGGAAAGAGTAAACTTGATGTATCTAGGGGCGGCCACTGGTTCCCTCGCCATCCTGCTGATGCTTAGGGTGACGAGACCTGTCGCGATGATGATTACTCTGGGAAGAGGCTAGCTGCTCCACTCTGGGTGATAGAGTGGCCCGAGAACTCCGAACCTGTCAAAGGTTCCCTAATAGGGAACCCTGAGTGGCTTCCATGAGCGTAAAGTGCCTCTCAAAATAGCCCTGCTGACGCTGCTGCTCAGTACTGATTGCAAGCTGAGATTGCATGATATTCTGAAGACACCGATCAATATGTTGTTGAGAAGTTTGCATGAAGCTCATGTTGTCAGTCAACTGCTGTTGCAATGTGGTGAGCATGCCATCTCACTTCTCCTCTCGAGCAAGATGCTATCGCCACACCTCCTCAGTGATGTAAAATCCAGGGGAAACACCTGCAGAATGATGTGAAGAAGATGGTGCAGTGTATGCTGATGAATCATGGTGGGGGGACATATGTGGAATAGGAGACTGGTCTCTCCGTTCATACTCGTCATCAGTCTCATGCCCATCCCCAAGAGGAACATTAGGGTGCAATGGTCCCCTAATAGGTGGAGCAGATAAATCATAAGTCCAGTTTCTCTCAAGTAGCACATTACTCCTCCAGGAGCAAGGTAAAGCGACACTGGGAATAGCCACACCATGGATCATGAGGTTAAAACCCCCCTCTTTCCTAACCTTGCATAATTTTATATCTTTCAAAACTTTAAATTAATTATGCAGTTAGGTAGAGGTACAAAAGTGGCTAACTCAGTGTCCAAGTTCAGAGCCTGAGCAATGGACGTAATCAATCTTCCAAAAGAAATAATGCCCCCTTTATCAAAGCGGAAGACATGTGTGCCATCCTAAATGGGACAAAATGAATTTTTAAACCAATGAGGCTTCCTTGAAAAAATAGAAGTTCTTTTACATTGACCTTGTTTGGATTCTCCCAGGCAAAAATAATACAAGTCAATAAATAACGGAAAACACGAATGGTCGGGTTATGGATCATTGAGGCAAGAATACCCTCAAAAGAGGAAATGGTGGAAGTAGATAATCTAGCCTAAAAAGAAAATGCCTCAATCGACCAACCAGAATCTAAAGGGGTCTCACAGATAAAACCTTCCCCACGAGGCATGTCCAACAACTATGCTAAAGCATCGGCAGTGTACTCATATTCAACACTAAACAACTATGAGTTTTTATGGAAAGAAGGTGAAAATGGTGGTTTGTGCATTTTTAATGAGGGAAATGAAGTGGTGGAATAGGAAATGCTAGTGGGGTTGTGAATAAATGGGAAAGTTATAAACTTTTAGTGGGTTTTGATGGAGGTTTTGGAGAGGTAAAATGGAGTTTTTGGGGTTGGAAGATGAAAAATGGTGGTTTTCGTGGTTCTGCCCCATAAAAGGTACAGACCCCATGGCGGACGCCATGAGGGTTATGGCGGGCACCATGTGTGCAAAATCTGGATGGGCCAGATTTTGAATTTTTGCTCATGGGCCTTGTACTTTTCGCGCGGGGGGGGGGGGGGGGGGGGGGGTATGGACAACATCTTTCAGATGTTTTTCTTCATAATTTGAATCTTGGATGACATAGCTTGATAAAAATCAAAATGGAAATTCATAAAATAAAATAAAATAAAATACAACAAAATACAAAAATAAGAGAAAAGTAAATAATGAAAAACATCAACATGCAATATATTAATATATGTCGATATGCAATAAGATTGTTAGAGATAGATTCATAAAAACGAAAACAAATCCAAGCAAAAATCAAATATAGATAACGATAAGTCTGGAAATAAAAATAACGATAAAGTATATAAATAGCATCTCTGTCTCAGATGGGAGGAACACCGTCAACACCGGCAGGGGATCATCATCAAGGTCAGAGTCAGAGCCTCATGGGGCTTGTGGGCCTCCTGATATCTGTCGGCGCAACTCAGTGATCTCCTGGTAAAGAAGGTCGGCCTCAGTCAAATGAGTTAAATCAGAGACCTCATGCTGCAAGGTGAGATCAGTAATCTCCTATCGAAGTCGGGCCACCTCCATACGCAGCTCAGCTAGTTGCGTATGCACATTTGTCTACTGCAAAGAGAAATTATTAGAAAGTATGGTGAACCTTGGTGAAAGTGGTGCAAGGATGTACTCTTCCATATGTGGCGATCTAGGTGCATCAAGGGTCTCTCCCTGGCCTTCCAAAACGTAGGTCCAGTTAGCCGGAGCATGTACACTGGTCATCATAGGATCTGGCAAAGTGAACCAGTGTATCGTCTCATTCTTGATCAAGAGCCTAAAAAATTCTGAGTTGAAGGAGACCCGCCTCATCAATCCGTGATCCAAGAAATACTCGATATCCAACAGTGTATATCCACAGTAAGGGTTCAAGTGACGTAACTGCCTCTCAAGACCCAAAGCAATAGCAATGTGCGTCACTGTCCCCCCCACATGTATTATACTCTCAGAGGGAAGGGCAGTGGTGTGTAGATTCCACATCAAGAAGTTAGCGCAAGCAACTGGACGTGACTGATTAACACAAAATAAGAAGAATACCTCCTCATCACCTACATGGTGGTCAGCATCACTCCTTCCTAAGAAGGTATGGGCCAGAATCATCTGAAAATACTAGAGGGCCAGATTATGGATGACGTTTGACATCATGTGGTCAGGATCATGGTGTGATCGGTGGATCTGGAACTGACTGTTTAACGCTGGTTCGCGAAATTTCACGGAAGCAAGAGTCGCCACCGTCTTTTATTTTCTCCAACATGGAAAGGACAAAAGCACAGAAAAATTCCTTATTGAGATTAGTTCTCGGTTCGGGAGGTAGATTTATAGAAAGGGAAGGTGTTAGAACCCTTTCTACCCATGGTTATCCATGGGCTCTTAGATACTTGCTCATTTGTGTTTTCAAAATGTTTATTTGCTTTTCAAGGTGAGTGGGTTTGAAAAAGTTTCTTTGAAAGTTTCAGATCGACTCTTATATCAGTTCTCAAGAGTGTTTGAAAAGTTATTTTTGAAAGCTTTTTGCAAAGTGTCGGTGTGAAAAGAAGTTTTTGATTTATTTTGAGTTAGAGCAAGTATCTACGAGTCATCTACCTACCCTAAGGAATTAGTCTGTGTAAATGTCCTTAAGGTAGTGCCATCCCACCATTGAGAGGTAGGTAGCACCACCGTTGGAGGTGTTCGGGTCAATTCGAGGATTAGGGACAGTGTGGTCACCAAAGCAATAGTAGGACACCTTAGAAGCTACCCCCATGCCATGTTCATGGACATGAGGACTTACTAAAACGTCCTCTACTCGACGACCACGTTTCGAGGGGCAAGGCAACAGTGAGGCGTACCCTATGAGTGGTGTGTGAATTGTGTGTCATTTTCAGTTATTATTTGTCTTGTCATGCATTGGGTGAGCTACGCTTTGATTTTATTTGGGCATTCATTCTTTCATGTGATTAGCAGTTTAAAGGTGCGGAATTTAAAGTGCGGAAAGTAAAAGTCCTACGCTATTACAAGGCGCGGGTCTATACATCGCCAAATTAAACAAAGACCCGATTTGAATAAATAAAAATGCGGAAAATAAATTTCCTAATTATCTATTACAAGGCTTTGGGGCAATTGCATAAGATTAAAAAAGAAAAATAAAAGCAAACACGCGAAAAGGAATTATAATCGAAGGTGCGAGGGCATTGGACCCCTTAAAGAAATTAAATTAAAATTAAAGGTTAATTAATGATTTAATGAGAAAAGGAAGTTATTTTTATGTTTTTTTGGTATTTTATGGAAATAAAGAAAATTAATTAAAATTTGAAATTAAATAAAACCCTAATTCTAAATTGTTTTTAATTATTAAAGAAAAATGTTTAAGTTTAACCTAATTTACACTAATTATTTAATTACAAATTCATTTACAAAATAATTAATAATTAATAACAATGATAGGAATTATTTATTTATTTAAGAAAAAAAGGATGAAAATGTGACAAACCCTAATTTCTACATTTTTTTAGTTTATTAAGAAAACATTAAAATTTAAAACCCTACATTAAACTAAATTGATTAATAAAATTTATTTACAAAATAATTAGTGAATTAAATATTAAATAAGGCATATTTTTATTTTATGATTTCTGATTTTTTTGTATTTTTGTATTATGAAAATTAATTTTATGGAATTAAATAAAAGCAATTAATCCAAAAAGAAAAAAAAAGAACTAAAATAAAAAGGAAATAAGCAAACCATAGGAGGGGTATCTGGCCCTTAGAGGAGGTATATGCAAGCAATTTGGCCCAATCAGAATGAGGCCTTTCTTGACTTTCCCAGCGTGTTTGCATATGGTGGACTGAGGGTGTATGGTGGAGTGCGTGATCTGGCCATTGGATGGATCTCCTTGGCGCGTGGCAAGCTTAGATGGTGAGGACGCATGATGGTCCTGGGAATGAAAGCTGCATAGGAGCACATTAAGAAAAAATACATTGAATAAGTGGGGGACCTGGGAATCGAACCCAGGTCCCAATGCTTGCAACCATTCCTTTCCACCAACTGAGCCATCGCGTCCATTCGTATGTATAATGGAACTTGATAAATATAATAAGAAATAAGCGCTAGTGGTGTTAAAACAAAATTCATGCGCGAACATTCAAACTCCCCAGTCACGTATGGACACGCCAACTTCATCTTCATCATTTGGCCTGTAAATAACATCAAATAGCGGGGGTTTTAACCCCCCACTAACTGCACCGTACAAAAATAACGATTAGAGCATGGCTAAAAAGAAAAAGGGCGCGAGGTGTGGAACTGAATCGTCTGGATGTCCTGAATCCAATGGTACAGGTCTCATTGCCTAATTTTTCCTCATGAAGAAGTCCCTAATTTCAAGCTCCTGAAACCCTAGAATGTTCTCATGGCAACTTTGAATACAGGCACGGTTAGTTCAATTAGAGGGTACCAAAAGCTTCAGCATATTCATATTAATGTAAACCAATCATTAAAACACAATAATCATGCATGAAACGTGACACACGAATATGCAAATTTTAAAGAAAAGTCAAGATTCTATCTACCAATTCTTTGAGTATGGAGGCGTGATCTCGATTGGAAAAGCTCCCTGGTAGTGTCAGGAGTGTAGTGGAATGGTTCTTTTGCTTTGAAACGTGCTCTATGTGGGAAAACAGTTTTCAGAATTTTGTGAAAAAAATGCAAGTTTTTCTTATGCTTGAGGTGCAGCTTTCTTGTTCTTTTGGATTAGGGTTGTGTTCTTGCATATATGTGGAATCATTCTAGGTCAAAAACAAAGCCCAAAATCCATTGAATCAATGTTTCAATATTTGATTTTTCAAGCATCTTTTTCAATCTTTTTGTCATGAAAAACATGCCTATTTTGGAAGATATTGCCTCTTGATGTGGTACACGAAATCCCTAGGCCTTAATGAGAGAATATGCTGCACAAAAAGATTTGGAAAACATGTTTTAGTATTTTTCTTAAATTTAATTTTAATTAAATGAATTAATAGGATTAAAAACTCAATTAATTAATTAAAAATAAGAAAATAACTCCCCTTTGGGTCAATGGGTCGTGCATAGCTTTTGGGTGATGATTCTTGGAAGAAATTGAGGCCCATTAGCAATTTTGAGGCATTTGAAGCAAAGTTGACTTTTCAAAATTCCCAAAAATTTCCCAACTTCCACAAGGCATATCATGCTCAATTTTTTAGATTTGATCATGTTCTTGGACATTTTGGAAAGGTATTGAAGTCCTCTAACCAATGCCCTTGGTCCCATGTCATTTTGATTTACCAAAATCAAGTTATGGTCTTTGACTTAAAGTGCCTTTTTGTTGACTTTTGAAAATGACCTATAATGTTGAGATTGATAACTTTTTGTGAGAGCATTTATTGGACTTGAAGTGTGAAGAGGAGTTGTAGGAAATTTCATTCTCTTCAAAATGAGCTTTGGATGGAAATTTTCTGATAAACCATGTGGAAGTTATGCCCTGGTCAATTTGCAGTTGACTTTTTCAACTGTCCAAAAATAGAAACTTTTGCATCTTGAGACTTTTTGAGCCATGCCTTGAGAATCATGATCAAGAATTGATCAAATGATGTTTGTGGCTTCAAAATAAGATGTTGACCAAAATTTTTGACTTTTGACTGTCAAATGACCATTTTGCCCCTACAGTTGATTGTGATGCAATTAGGGTTTTTGACTGTGCAATTTTGTGCTGTAAGTCTTGAAACTTGGCATAAGGATGCTTGACAATGTTTATAGGCATGTGGGACTTGTTTGGACCCTTGAAAACTTCAATTTCTTTGCCAGAACCAAAACCCTAATTTTTGACTGTTAGGAGGCAATTGGACTGTGCAACCCTTGGGAGATTTTGAAGCATGCTCTTTGCAAATCTTGAAGAATATGGGAGGGAAAATTTTGTGGTACAACAGTTGCCCCTGTTCAATCTTCTTAGACCTGAGGATGTAGATTGGCTGACGTGCCTTTCGTAATTCGAAGGTGGAAGATGATTGAACACTAGAGTACCCAGAAATTTGCGCTCACATGTTGGCAGTGTGATGGTGGGAATGGGCTTATAGATGCCATCTGGAGATTGGTGGATAGGAGGATGGGCTTATAGATGCCATGTTGAGGGGTGATGGATAGGTGGATGGGCTTATAGATGCCATTTGGGTGTCGATCGCGTAAGAGATTCCTTAGCGAGAACTTGCGTACCTGAAAAAGAAAATGATTACCTGGCCTGTTACAGGAGCTGGTCTTCAGACTCTTTGTGTAGATGTGCCCTGACTGGTTACAGGAATTGAATCTTAAAACCTCTTCAGACGTGCCCTGGCAAGATACAGGAATCGAGTTTGGAGCTTCAAAAGGTGATGAATGAATCAGGGATGGTTACTAACTCAATGGGACGATGAGAGAACCTTGGGCGATTACTACCTCAACAGTAACGATGAGAGAACCTGGGGAGATTACTACCTCAACAGTAATGATGAGATAATCTGGGGCGATTACTACCTCAACAGTAACGATGAGAGAACCTTGGGCGATTACTACCTCAACAGTAACGATGAGAGAATCTGGGGCGATTACTACCTCAACAGTAACGATGAGAGAATCTGGGGCGATTACTACCTCAACAGTAACGATGAGAGAATCTTGGATGTCTTCTACTGAGTCTTCATCAGGAAAATCTTTAGGAATCGATTTAACTGGAACCGAGAAGGCCTTTGACTGGGTCGGCATCAGAAAAATCTTTAGGAGTCGATTTAACTGAACCAGGCAAGGTCTTGGAATCTTCAACTGGAATAAGAATCAGGGAGATCTTAACGTCGATCTGACTGAACCAGAGAAGGCCTTTGACTGGATCGGCATCAGAAAAATCTTTAGGAGTCGATTTAACTGAACCAGACAAGGTCTTGGAATCTTCAACTGGAATAAGAATCAGGGAGATCTTAGGGTCGATCTGACTGAACCAGAGAAGGCCTTTGACTGGATCAGCATCAGAAAAATCTTTAGGAGTCGATTTAACTGAACCAGACAAGGTCTTGGAATCTTCAACTGGAATAAGAATCAGGGAGATCTTAGGGTCGATCTGACTGAACCAGAGAAGGCCTTTGGCTGGATCGGCATCAGAAAAATCTTTAGGAGTCGATTTAACTGAACCAGGCAAGGTCTTGGATTAACTTTGACTGGATAAGAATTAGAAAAATCTTAGAGTCGATTTAACTGAACCAGACGAAAGTCTTGGATTAGCTTTGACTGGATAAGAATCAGAAAAATCTTAGGGTCGATTTAACTGAACCAGACGAAAGTCTTGGAATATCTCCAACTGGAATAAGAATCAGGGAGATCTTAGGGTCGATCTGACTGAACCAGAGAAGGTCTTTGACTAACTTTGACTGGATAAGAATCAGAGAAATCTTAGAATTGATTTAACTGAACCAGACTAAAGTCTTGGAATAAAGCTGAGAACTTAACCGGATCTTTCCTGAAAGGTAAAGGTCAGTCATATGCAATGCATGATATGGATCGAGCAATGATGTTCTCAACATAAATGAGATTGTAAGGTCATGATGCGTATGTGCATGCTATGATGTATCGAAGTGCGATGTTTATAAATATATGTTTTTGTCTAGGAAAGTAAATCCTTGACGGGTGCCGGGAAGTCACATCCTGGGCTGATGTTGGAGAATAATGCTTTGTTGTTTCCGCTGGGGATGATAGTTGCAAGAATACCGGTAGGAGAAGATAACTCCGTTAGGGAATAAACTTGGCGAATGGATTACTCTGCGGGGAGAAAATTATTCTAGCGATCTTGCTGGGGAACAATACTCTATGGGAAGAGAGGTACGTTATTCTGCTGGGATGTTGATGGTAACTTTGCTGGGGATACCGTTGTTATGTTGGAAGTGTTAATAGACTCCGCTGGGGATAAGAAGACTTCGCCGAGGACGATCTTTCCGTGGCTTTTGGCTGAGGATAACCCAGTTATATCCTGGTAGGGAAATAACCTTTGAATAAATCCGGGGGACGCGTTCGTGCTCCGCAGGGGGAAAGCTTCCAGAATCTACTAGGGATAAGCTTCCTGTCGGGGAGATGATTCAAACTTTCATGGGGAAATCTTGATTGGACTCTCCTGGGGAAATTTTTGAGATACATTGGGGAAGTGGCTCCGCTGGATGTTTGGTAGACCGCCGGGGAACAATCTTAGATCAAGACTGTCGGGGATGCTTGTTAAGAATGTCTGTGTACCCTGCTGAGGAATGTTGAGATTTGCTAGGGATATCCAACTTCCTTAAGGCTGATAGTATAACTCTGCTTGGGGAGAGTGCATTGACTTGCTGGCTCACTCTCTGGGGAATTAAGGCATATTGGTTATGTTCTTCAGCTGAACCTACCTTGGTACCTTGATGGACCGAGCAATGAGATCGCTTAGGCAACTCATTATTGCCCCTGTTTCTAATGTTACCTGTAATTAATCCTTTGTTTCGTATGCAAATATTTATGAGTTAGCAATTATTGTCAAATACATATATCACAAACTGAACCTTGGACGTTCTTCGCAAAACAAAACAGAAAAAGGAAAAAACAAAAGGCAATTTGTAGCTGAAAAGTGAATTTATATTGATTTTGAATTGCCTGTAAATAGGCGTTTTATGTACAAGAGGCTGACGTCCTAGTAAGAGAACGCCGCCGAATAAAAGAGTTTATACAAATTTGTACAAAGAGAAAACAAAACAGCTATATGAAAAGAATAATCCCACTGGGTTCCAACTCTGCTATCGCCTTTATATCTTCGAGCGTCTCATCACTTGATGACCTAGCTGAAGATGAAGTTGATTGATTGATGCCGTCTGAACTTGATAGCTGATACCAGATTCTGGATGCAGGGTGATCCGATGAGACATAGTATTACGCTTTATCCCTAACTTTTTCCTGGACCGCCCTTTCGGGTTTTCAGTCCACCGGGATACCCATTTTTGCCCAAGCCGCCTTTTCAGGTTTTCGACTTGCCGGGTGTACAGAGATTTTTTATTTCATCCCTTCATTTTGCCCGAACCCTTTTGGTTCGCCGGGAAGCCCTAATTTTTGCCTAGGCATGTCAACCTAGCGGGTCTTTTTTCATGCGTAGTATCTTTTTACTATGTCTGCATTGGCGGGGTGAGGAAGGTCGTCACCATCCATAGTGGTCAGAATCATGGCTCCTCCTGAGAACACATGTTTAACCACAAATGGCCCTTCGTACATAGGGGTCCACTTTCCCCTTGGATCACTCTGAGGAAGGATGATACGTTTGATTACCAGATCCCCAACTTGATATTCTTGTGGTCTGACCTTTTTGTTAAATGCCCTGATCATCCGCTTTTGATACGTCTGACCATGACAAATAGCATTGAGTCTCTTTTCGTCAATTAAGTTTAGCTGATCAAGTCGTATCTGGATCCAATCATCTTCATTCAGGTCTGCATCCTTCATTATCCGGAGAGAGGGTATTTTCACTTCAATCGGTAAGACTTCCTCCATGCCGTAGACCAAGGAAAAAGGAGTTGCCCCGGTTGACGTCCTGGCTGAGGTACGGTACCCATGTAGAGCAAACGGTAACATCTCGTGCCAATCTTTATAGGTCACTGTCATCTTCTGCACGATTTTCTTGATATTCTTATTCGCTGCTTCTACAGCCCCATTCATCTTCGTCCGGTAGGGAGAAGAGTTGTGGTGCTGTATCTTGAATTGCTCGCAGAGCTCAGTGATCATCTTGTTATTGAGATTGGTACCATTTTCCGTAATGATCCTTTCCGGGACACCGTATCGACAGATCAGATTATGCCAAATGAACCGTGCCACAACATTCTTGGTTACTGTAGCGTAGGAAGCTGCTTCAACCCACTTCGTGAAGTAATCAATCGCTACCAGGATGAAGCGATGCCCATTGGACGCTGTAGGTTTAATCTCGCCGATCATATCTATGCCCCACATTGCAAACGGACAAGGTGCTATCAAGACATTCAGGGGAACCGGAGGAACGTGCACCTTATCTGCATATATCTGGCATTTATGACATGTCCGAGAATGTTGGTAACAGTCGGCTTCCATTGTGGACCAGAAATACCCTACCCGAAGGATCTTCTTTACCATAGTGTGTCCACTGGAATGTGTTCCGAAGGTACCTTCATGTAGCTCTGCCATGATCCTTTCTGCTTCAGTCTTATCCACACAACACAGTAAGGTCGAATCATGGTTTCGCTTGTACAGGATGCCATTGCTAAGGAAGAACTTTGCAGCGAACCATCTCAGAAACTTTTTATCATTGATAGACGCACCTTCAGGGTATTCCTGAGCTTCCAAATATCTTTTCACCTCATGGTACCAAGGCTTCTCAGTCACCAACTCAGTCTCAAGATCACAACAGTATGCCGGTTCGTCCAGTTTCCAGATGATGACCCGGGGAGCCTCATTATCCCATTTGACTTTGAACATGGAAGACATCGTAGCTAACGCGTCCGCCAACTGATTCTCCTCTCTCGGGAAATGTTCAAAGGTTATCTCTGTGAAGTGGGGGATCAATGTCAACACACATTCTCTGTAAGGAATAAGGTTCAGATGTTTCGTATCCCACTCCCCTTTGATCTGATTGATCACGAGAGCGGAATCTCCAAAGACACTCAGAAACTTGATCCTTAAGTCAATCGCAGCTTGGAGACCCATGATGCATGCCTTATACTCCGCCATGTTGTTGGTGCAGTTGAAACATAGACGGGCAGTGAGTGGAGTATGAGTGCCTTGAGGGGATATGATTACAGCGCCGATACCGTTACCCAAAGCGTTGGAGGCTCCGTCAAAGTGCATAGACCATCGGGATCCTTCCTCGGGTCCTTCATCCGGTCCAGGTACTTCACAATCAGTCACTATCATGATGCTTTCGTCAGGAAATTCAAAGTTCATCGACTGATAGTCGTCTACTGCCTGATGTGCCAAGTGGTCTGCCAATACACTTCCTTTGATAGCTTTCTGAGTCGTGTACTGGATGTCGTATTCTGTCAAGATCATTTTCCATCTTGCTATTCTCCCAGACAGAGCAGGCTTTTCGAATATGTACTTTATAGGATCCATCTTTGAAATCAACAAGGTAGTGTGAGTCAGCATATACTATCTCAGCCGGCGAGTAGCCCATACCAAAGCGCAGCAAGTTTTCTCGAGCAGTGAGTATCGGGTCTCACAGTCGGTAAACTTTTTGCTGAGGTAATAAATGGCGTGCTCTTTTCGGCCAGACTCGTCATGCTGCCCCAGCACACACCCCATTGAGTTGTCAAGTACTGTCAGGTATAATATCAGATGTCTCCCTTCAACCGGTGGTATAAGGATGGGTGGTTCTTGGAGATACTCTATGATTCTGTCAAAAGCGGCCTGACATTCATCATTCCAACGTAGTACCTGATCTTTCTTCAGCAGCTTGAAGATTGGTTCGCAGGTGGCAGTTAGATGCGAGATGAATCGGGCAATATAATTCAGACGTCCTAGAAAGCCTCTGACTTCTTTCTCTGTCTTGGGAATTGGCATCTCTTGAATGGCTTTAACCTTGGCAGGGTCCACTTGAATACCCTTATCACTTACAACGAAGCCTAGCAATTTCCCAGATCTTACCCCGAAGGTGCACTTGTTCGGGTTCAACCTCAGCTTGTACAACTTCAGACGGTTAAACAATTTCTGCAGATGATCAAGGTGTTCTTCCTCAGTTTGGGACCTTGCAATCATGTCATCGACATACACTTCGATCTCATGATGGATCATATCATGAAATAAAGCAACCATGGCACGTTGGTAGGTTGCCCCAACATTCTTCAACCCGAATGGCATGACCTTGTAGCAGAAGGTGCCCCACTGAGTAACAAAGGTAGTCTTTTCCATGTCTTCAGGAGCCATCTTGATCTGATTATACCCTGAAAAACCATCCATGAAGGAAAACACCTTATGCCGAGCAGTATTGTCAACAAGGACATCAATGTGAGGTAGAGGGAAGTCATCCTTGGGGCTGGCCCTGTTCAGATCCCTGTAGTCGACACACATTCTGACCTTACCATCTTTCTTTGGTACCGGCACCACATTAGCAACCCACTGAGGGTAAGAAGTTACTGCAAGAAACCCGACATCAAACTGCTTCATAACCTCAGCTTTGATCTTCTCAGACATCTCTGGACGCATACGGCGGACCTTCTGCTTAACCAGAGGGTAGTCTTCCTTGGTAGGCAAATGATGGACAACAATGTCGGTATCCAACCCGGGCATGTCTTCGTAGGACCAGGCAAAGATCTCCACATAATCATGTAACATCCGAGTCAACCGTTGCTTCACGCTGAGCTCTAGGTTGGCACCAATTTTGACTTCCTTTTTATCTGTATCAGTACCCAGATTTATTGTTTCCACCGGCTCTTCGTGTGGTTGAATTGCCCTCTCTTCCTGGAGTAACAGTCTTGCAAGTTCGCCAGGCACTTCGCAATCATCTTCACCTTCGTCTTCGGCTAAGTTGATCGGATTTTCAAAGTCATAACTGGCAGTAGCAGAGTCGTTACCAGTGAGATCCAGAGTGGATTGAAACCTGTATGGGTGAGTGTGTGTAAATACAGTTGTTTTGCAATATATAAAGAAAGGAAAGAAAGAAAAGGAGCATAAGATTTGAAGTGCGAGAAAACGTCCAAGGTCTTTATTCACGATATATGAAATGACAATTAATATGCCCTCACAAATGAAGCCACGGTGCCCCGGGTAAGACACCGGGCCATAGAGTTTCAATTCATTGTTTATTACAAATAACAAAAACAAAGGAATTCATTACCGCGTAACGAAAGTAACAAGCGTATGATCTTTAGCAGTCCAATTGGTCAATCCACCATCAGTCGTCGGGTAGATCCAGCTATCGAACTCTGATTCTTCCACCTCGTCTTCATCCCCAATGGCATTCACTCCTGGATTGGTGATGAGCACATGAGGTCTTCCGATCCTAGCCTTGCGCACGTTCCTCTGAGCCTCTGCAGTGAAACCCAGTCCAAACTTGTCAATTTTTGGTGTAAAATCAGGGAGCCTGCCCCAGTTAGCACATTCACCTTTCTCGATTACAGCCCGGGCGTCCTTTAAGGAGGCCATCTTCAAAGGAAGGTCCTCTTCAACCACTGTTTCTGCCGCTGCCAATGTTGGAGGTACCTCTTCAAAATGTTGAAAGGGGGTTTCAATAAACTCCCCGTCCATCTCAATATACCGGAAGGAATTCAGATGACTCACCATATATTCCTCCTCTCCCTGCACAGTGACAATCTTCCCTCTGACAGGGTACTTGAGCTTCTGGTGTAGGGTAGAGGTCACTGCCCCAGCTTTGTGAATCCAAGGTCGACCCAGTAAACAGGAATAAGATGGACGAATATCCATCACATAGAAAGTTGAGTCGAATACTTGAGAACCCACGCGAATAGGAATGTCTACCTCTCCATGAACCATCCTCTTAGAACCGTCAAAGGCTCTGACAATGATGTTGCTAGGTTTCAGCTCCAGGCCCTCACAATCTAACCGGTCTAAGGCCTTTTTGGGTAGCACATTCAGGGAAGAACCGGTGTCCACCAACACGTGCGCAAGAGTAGTGCCCCTGCATTCAATAGAGACATGCAGGGCCTCATTGTGGTTCTTTCCCTTAGCAGTAAGGTCAGCATCCGAGAAACCCAAACCATTGTTAGCTGTCAAATTGGCTACGCAATCGGTAAACTGATCTGTAGATGTCTCTTGTGGCACATGGGCCATCTTTAGAAATGAAATTAGGGCCTTAGCATGGGCCTCTGAGCACAGCAGCAAGGAGAGCATAGAGATCTTGGAGGGGGTATGCCCCAGCTGTTCAACAACATTAAAATCGCTCTTCTTAATTATCTTCAGAATTTCCTCCATCTCTTGTTGGGAGGCTTCAACATTCACAGATTTTGGTGCCTCCATCCGGGAAGGCTCATCTTCAATCCCTTTGCCCCGAGCATTAGATGACTCGGCAGCAGGGGAAGCAACTTGATCAGAAGTGGAAACGGGCGCACTTGCAGGTGTTATAATGAGAGGTCTTCGAATAACTGGTGGCGCAATGTCAGGCGAGAAGAGCCTGCCACTGCGGGTTACTTTAGCTGGACCGGTAATATTGCTGATGCTGGTACCGGTGTTGAACTCTTGCTTTATTCCATGTACATATACATCTTCCACATAATGCCATGGGACAGCCTTATCAGATTCATAGGGGAGGGGCCCCAGAACAGTAATAACAATGGGTGCAACAGTCATGATTTTAACTGGCTTCCTCGGGGGAGCCTTGATTGGATTGTTGAAAATTGTAACGACAGATACTTCTTCTACAGGAACAAACGGAACATCGGTCTTCTTGAAGAGAATCTCCTTGCTATCCATCAGGCCTTGGATTCCTAACTTCAGCAACGGACAACCATTAAGGGAAACAACACACAAAAGGCAACCCTCGCTACAACCCGGAAATAAACCGGCTAGCAGCAGGTTCCTCTTAACAGTCAACAGGGGAGTAGCTACATCATTCACGGAAACGGCATACAAGTCTTCATCAACAGCATTTACTCCATGCTGGGGCATAGGAGCAGTCACCACATTTGGCCTCTCAGGAGCCTTAAATTGTATCTCCTTCGCATCAATAAGGTCTTGCACCTTATTTCTCAGGGCCCAGCAATCATCAGTAGAATGCCCCAGGCTATCGGAGTGATAAGCACAGCGGGCATTTGGATTATACATCGGAGAGGCAGTATTCACAACCTTCGGGGCCTCCCTGACAGTCACCAAGTTGGTTGATAGCAGCTGCGACAAGATTTGTGACAAGGTCATACTCAGCCGGGTAAACTCTCTTCTGGGTCTTTCAGCCCTTTATTGATTAGTTTGCCGAGGAGCGGCACCAGGCTTAGCAATCACCACCGCGTTGATAGATTGGCGGCGCTCTGGTTTATCTTGTCTTCTAGGCCCATACACAGCACTGGCCTCCTTCTTAAAAGGCTTCTTCTCAGAACTTGAAGATGCACCCTTCTGAATTTTACCGGACTTCATTCCGGCCTCTATCCTCTCCCCAGTCAGAATAAGATCAGTGAACCCTGGAGATGAATTGCCAATAAGATGATTAAAAAATGGCCCGGAGAGGGTTCCCAAGAACATATCTACCAACTCCCAGTCCGTTAACAGAGGCTGCACCCTGCTAGCCAGGTCCCTCCACTTCTGCGCATACTCTTTAAAACCTTCGCCTGATCCTAGCGACATACCCTGGAGTTGGGTACGTGTAGGAGCAAGGTCGGCATTATATTGATACTGCTTGTAAAAAGCAGTAGCCAACTCCTCCCAGTTACGAACTTTGGTTCCATCCAGCTGATAGAACCATTCGAGATGAGTCCCTGAAAGACTCTCATGGAAGAAGTGGATCCACAAGTTCTTGTCCACTGTGTACAGTTGAATCTTCCGCACATAAGATCTGAGGTGTAGCTTGGGGCAAGACGCCCTGTCATACTTGGTGAAAGATGGTGCCTTAAACTTGTGAGGAATGATCACACCAGTAGATAAGCCCAAGTCTCCGAAATCCAGCCCAGGCACTTGTTGGATCTCCATGGCGTTCAGACGGTCTTCCAGCTGCTTGTATCTGTCTTCAGCCGGAGGATACTGTTCCTCATTAAAATCAGTCTCGTTGTCAGAGACCACCGGACTTGGAGCCTTTCCCCCCTAGGGACTGTCTTTGCCTACAGAAGAACCAGCTTCCTCATTCTGTAGTGTGTTACCAAATCTCCGGCCCGAGTTGAAAAGAACAGTTCTCTTCTTCTTCTTCTCCTTCTTCAGGAGCAAAGCCTTCAGCTCTTCTTGACCTTGAGCCAAACCCATGATCAGCTCCTGAAATTGTGTGTTCTGCGCCTGAAGGGCCTTGATAGACATCTCGGTAGAGGATTCAGGGTTCATGATGCTGAAATAAACAGCGAAGAACAGTAAGCAACCTGAGAAGAAGAGTACCTGCTATGCACATGATGAATGTAATGCGTATGATTTATGTTTTCAAAGACAATCGGGAATCAACTTTGTAAACAAAAGGAACACCCTTCATTAGAGTTAACTTTGCAATTTAATTGTTCAGATTGCCCTTAGGCGTTACATAAAAATGGAAATACTGAAAAGGGAAATA
This sequence comes from Vicia faba, assembly GCA_948472305.1. Taxonomy (NCBI): domain Eukaryota; kingdom Viridiplantae; phylum Streptophyta; class Magnoliopsida; order Fabales; family Fabaceae; genus Vicia; species Vicia faba. The sequence goes on from OX451735.1 coordinate 77,637,255, forward strand.
AAACTGTAAAAGGACATCCAAAGCTCATCATTGATCCCAGGGTCTCCTCTTCTCAGTACGGATGTAGTCATTCAGAGCTCGTTCATTCTCCAACTGCTTTGTCAGCTTCTGGATCTTCAATTCCTGCTCGTTGAACTTTTCCCGATATGAATCCCGTTCTTCTCGCAGTTGCGACCAAGACCTCTTTAATGTCTCATAATCATTAGGTATCTGAGGAGGGAGGACAGTTGGAGGAGCCTCATCTTTGTCAGGATACTCAAGAATGACGGGTCTGACAGCTTCGTATGGCATACCTAACTTCTGAGCACGGATGCGAACCCATTTGTAGTAGGCTTCCATAGGTAGAGAAGTCTTTGGCCCCAACTCTTGTGGGTCAGCTTTATGAACTCTATCCCAAGCCTTGATGAACCTACGACGCAGCTCGTCACTATCCACCTGAAACTCAAAACTGATGTGAGGCACCAACATCTCATGAGGCCCTGCTCTTCTGGCCCTTCCAAACTGACGGAGCGCTAGACATGGATTGTAAGAGATTCCTCCTTGAGTACCAATCAAAGGAACATTAGGGTATTCTCCGTAACGATTAATAACAGCTATCTCATCCAAACCTCTGAAAGTCCAAATGATGTCCTTATCAGCGAGAGACATTAACCTATGAGCCCAACCTCTTCCTTCTTGGTTCTTCAACACGAACTTAGGGAGGTGCGAAATAAACCACCTCACCAACAAAGGGATACAACACCACAGAGTTCCTCGTCTTCGGGCAGTACGAGCATAAAGTTGTTGCAGGATGTCACCCAAGAGAGTGGGCACAGGATTCTGAGACATGAAGATCCTTATGGCAGTGACATTGATGAAGTTGTCAGGATTAGGAAACAAGACTAGCCCATAGATTAAGAGAGCCAAGATGTCTTCATATGCCCTAAAGTCCAAGTCATTCCAGAAACTGTTAGCTTTACCAATCAGAAACTTGGCCAAGAAACCCTTAACTCCGCTTCTAGTCACCCAGTTGTCCATTACTTCTTGATGGGTCAAGGGAAGAGCTGCAACAACCTCCTCAAGCCTAAGAGTCTTTTCCCAACCAGTGAATGGATTCTGATCCAAGATAGGGATACCAAGCAAATCAGAGAACTCTTCCAGGGTAGGGACCAGCTGGATGTCTTGATAGGTGAAGCACTGGTACAAAGGGTCATAGAACTGGGTCAGGACACTCATCAACTGTTGATCCCGCTTTGCAGTGACTAAACTGAGAAGAGAACCATGCCTCTGGATGAAGGAAGTGGTGTTTGGAATTCTGCTAACCAATTCTTCAAGTAACTCAGGTGGGTGAACAAAGTTGAACCAGATAGTATTCCTTCACATAGGCATCATGATGTCCTACAAAACAGAGCAAAGGTGAAACCCTCTTATCTTTGAAATGGTCAGTCCTTATGCAGGATGCATGCAATGCTCATGATATTATGATGTTATGATAAAGCACACCACAAATATTTACAAAGGCAAACATGATAAGGCACACAAGTCACACAAGACAAGCCCCTTAAAGTTTAGGCCAGCATGAGGTCTAGGTATTACCCTCTTTCAGTTTGTTGGTTCATACCTGTCCTATCAAAAGTAACCGAGTTCTTAGAGGATCCCAATATCACTGACTACCCTCAATCGGTCATAACTCCAGCATCGCAATCTTTTCTTGCGGCCAGAACCATCACGAGAGTTTAGCCTCAATGGGCGTAGCATACTGCTACTGTTCTATTGGCCAAGTTGTGTCATTTAAGGTTCTAAGGTCTGTTGGTGCTTAATGACTCCTCAGAAGACCCATATTCTCCTCGTTGCAACACAAGGGATATCGGTACAGACCAAGGCGCCACACCAACGTAGCCACTGCTTCACCCATGTCGGTCTACGCCGGACAGGTCCCTCACAGCTTATGCTACCTAAACAGGGTATCCCCAGATCTGGGTTAGGATCTATGTAACTCCGATGCAGCCCACAATTTAAAGCAAACAAGTCAAAACAATTGAAAACACAGTTATGAACTATCCTAAGGTACACCTCACTTTAAGAATTCCCCAGCAGAGTCGCCAGTTCTGTGATCGGTGGATCTGGAACTGACTGTTTAACGCTGGTTCGCGAAATGTCGCGGAAGCAAGAGTCACCACCGTCTTTTATTTTCTCCAACATGGAAAGGACAAAAGCACAGAAAAATTCCTTATTGAGATTAGTTCTCGGTTCGGGAGGTAGATTTATAGAAAGGGAAGGTGTTAGCACCCTTTCTATCCATGGTTATCCATGGGCTCTTAGATACTTGCTCATTTGTGTTTTCAAAATGTTTGTTTGCTTTTCAATGTGAGTGGGTTTGAAAAAGTTTCTTTGAAAGTTTCAGATCGACTCTTATATCAGTTCTCAAGAGTGTTTGAAAATTTGTTTTTGAAAGCTTTTTGCAAAGTGTCGGTGTGAAAAGAAGTTTTTGATTTGTTTTGAATTAGAGCAAGTATCTACGAGTCATCTACGTACCCTAAGGAATTAGTCTGTGTAAATGTCCTTAAGGTAGGGCCATCCCACCATTGAGAGGTAGGTAGCACCACCGTTGGAGGTGTTCGGGTCAATTCGAGGATTAGGGACAGTGTGGTCACCAGAGCAATAGTAGGACACCTTAGAAGCTACCCCCATGCCATGTTCATGGACATGAGGACTTACTAAAATGCCCTCTACTCGACGACCACGTTTCGAGGGACAAGGCAACAGTGAGGCGTACCCTATGAGTGGTGTGTGAATTGTGTGTCATTTTCAGTTATTATTTGTCTTGTCATGCATTGGGTGAGCTACGCTTTGATTTTATTTGGGCATTCATTCTTTCATGTGATTAGCAGTTTAAAGGTGCGGAATTTAAAGTGCGGAAAGTAAAAGTCCTACGCTATTACAAGGCGCGGGTCTATACATCGCCAAATTAAACAAAGACCCGATTTGAATAAATAAAAATGCGGAAAATAAATATCCTAATTATCTATTACAAGGCTTTGGGGCAATTACATAAGATTAAAAAAGAAAAATAAAAGCAAACACGCGAAAAGGAATTATAATCGAAGGTGCGAGGGCGTTGGACCCCTTAAAGAAATTAAATTAAAATTAAAGGTTAATTAATGATTTAATGAGAAAAGGAAGTTATTTTTATGTTTTTTTGGTATTTTATGGAAATAAAGAAAATTAATTAAAATTTGAAATTAAATAAAACCCTAATTCTAAATTGTTTTTAATTATTAAAGAAAAATGTTTAAGTTTAACCTAATTTACACTAATTATTTAATTACAAATTCATTTACAAAATAATTAATAATTAATAACAATGATAGGAATTATTTATTTATTTAAGAAAAAAAGGATGAAAATGTGACAAACCCTAATTTCTACATTTTTTTAGTTTATTAAGAAAACATTAAAATTTAAAACCCTACATTAAACTAAATTGATTAATAAAATTTATTTACAAAATAATTAGTGAATTAAATATTAAATAAGGCATATTTTTATTTTATGATTTCTGATTTTTTTTGTATTTTTGTATTATGAAAATTAATTTTATGGAATTAAATAAAAGCAATTAATCCAAAAAGAAAAAAAAAGAACTAAAATAAAAAGGAAATATGCAAACCATAGGAGGGGTATCTGGCCCTTAGAGGAGGTATATGCAAGCAATTTGGCCCAATCAGAATGAGGCCTTTCTTGACTTTCCCAGCGCGTTTGCATATGGTGGACTGAGGGTGTATGGTGGAGTGCGTGATCTGGCCATTGGATGGATCTCCTTGGCGTGTGGCAAGCTTAGATGGTGAGGACGCATGATGTTCCTGGGAATGAAAGCTGCATAGGAGCATGTTAAGAAAAAATACATTGAATAAGTGGGGGACCTGGGAATCGAACCCAGGTCCCAATGCTTGCAACCATTCCTTTCCACCAACTGAGCCAGCGCGTCCATTCGTATGTATAATGGAACGTGATAAATATAATAAGAAATAAGCGCTAGTGGTGTTAAAACAAAATTCACGCGCGAACATTCAAACTCCCCAGTCACGTATGGACACGCCAGCTTCATCTTCATCATTTGGCCTGTAAATAACATCAAATAGCGGGGGTTTTAAACCCCCACTAACTGCACCGTACAAAAATAACGATTAGAGCATGGCTAAAAAGAAAAAGGGCGCGAGGTGTGGAACTGAATCGTCTGGATGTCCTGAATCCAATGGTACAGGTCTTATTGCCTAATTTTTCCTCATGAAGAAGTCCCTAATTTCAAGCTCTTGAAACCCTAGAATGTTCTCATGGCAACTTTGAATACATGCACGGTTAGTTCAATTAGAGGGTACCAAAAGCTTCAGCATATTCATATTAATGTAAACCAATCATTAAAACACAATAATCATGCATGAAACGTGACACACAAATATGCAAATTTTAAAGAAAAGTCAAGCTTCTATCTACCAATTCTTTGAGTATGGAGGCGTGATCTCGATTGGAAAAGCTCCCTGGTAGTGTCAGGAGTGTAGTGGAATGGTTCTTTTGCTTTGAAATGTGCTCTATGTGGGAAAACAGTTTTCAGAATTTTGTGAAAAAAATGCAAGTTTTTCTTATGCTTGAGGCGCAGCTTTCTTGTTCTTTTGGATTAGGGTTGTGTTCTTGCATATATGTGGAATCATTCTAGGTCAAAAACAAAGCCCAAAATCCATTGAATCAATGTTTCAATATTTGATTTTTCAAGCATCTTTTTCAATCTTTTTGTCATGAAAAACATGCCTATTTTGGAAGATCTTGCCTCTTTATGTGGTACACGAAATCCCTAGGCCTTAATGAGAGAATATGCTGCACAAAAAGATTTGGAAAACATGTTTTAGTATTTTTCTTAAATTTAATTTTAATTAAATGAATTAATAGGATTAAAAACTCAATTAATTAATTAAAAATAAGAAAATAACTCCCCTTTGGGTCAATGGGTCGTGCATAGCTTTTGGGTGATGATTCTTGGAAGAAATTGAGGCCCATTAGCAATTTTGAGGCATTTGAAGCAAAGTTGACTTTTCAAAATTCCCAAATATTTCCCAACTTCCACAAGGCATATCTTGCTCAATTTTTAAGCTTTGATCATGTTCTTGGACATTTTGGAAAGGTATTGAAGTCCTCTAACCAATGCCCTTGGTCCCATGGCATTTTGATTTACCAATCTCAAGATATGGTCTTTGACTTAAAGTGCCTTTTTGTTGACTTTTGAAAATGACCTATAATGTTGAGATTGATAACTTTTTGTGAGAGCATTTCTTGGACTTGAAGTGTGAAGAGGAGTTGTAGGAAATTTCATTCTCTTAAAAATGAGCTTTGGATGGAAATTTTCTGATAAACCATGTGGAAGTTATGCCCTGGTCAATTTGCAGTTGACTTTTTCAGCTGTCCAAAAATAGAAACTTTTGCATCTTGAGACTTTTTGAGCCATGCCTTGAGAATCATGATCAAGAATTGATCAAATGATGTTTGTGGCTTCAAAATAAGATGTTGACCAATTTTTTTGACTTTTGACTGTCAAATGACCATTTTGCCCCTACAGTTGACTGTGATGCAATTAGGGTTTTTGACTGTGCAATTTTGTGCTGTAAGTCTTGAAACTTGGCATAAGGATGCTTGACAATGTTTATAGGCATGTGGGACTTGTTTGGACCCTTGAAAAATTCAATTTCTTTGCCAGAACCAAAACCCTAATTTTTGACTGTTAGGAGGCAATTGGACTGTGCAACCCTTGGGAGATTTTGAAGCATGCTCTTTGCAAATCTTGAAGAATATGGGAGGGAAAATTTTGGGGTACAACACATGGCTACTCCCAGCAGTGATGTCATCCCAAAACTTTTCCACGTCTCTAGTCATGAAGTAACCCAAGGGTAACTCTGGAATAACATCAGGATAAGTCCGAAAACCTAAAATATCATCGAACTCCTTGTGGTTGAAAGCATACTTTGTCCCGAACAATCTGAAACTGATGTGGCCATCTGGATCAACATATGGATCATAGTCTAATGAGCTGAGGAACTCTAAAGTGAGGTTCCAGTAAGTATCGTTCTTGTTGTCAGCATACTCCTCCCAGTTGAGTTGGTGGCATAAGAATTTGACACTAGGCTCCAAGCCCAAGACTTCTAAGCAACCTTCATCTAGATACCGGGTAGGAGCCATTGGGCGAAGGGACAAGGCCTCACAGCTCTATTTATGAATCTCATTTCTGAAGTTGACGTGCATGTCATCAAAAGGCGGCATCCTGGTTTTAAGATCTTAGAAACTTCATAAGGACCAGTCCATCTAGAGCATAGTTTATCTGGAAAAAGTCTCAACCTGGAGTTAAAAAGGAGAACATGATCGCATATCTTGAATTCCTTTTCTATAATCCTCTTGTCATGCAATGCCTTAGTTCTTTATTTGTATATTATGGAATTTTCATAGGCATTCTAGCGGAGTTCTTCTAGTTTATGAATGTCAAGGATTCTTTTCTCACTAGCAGCCAAATAATCTAGATTTAAGGTTTTGATGGCCCAATAGGCTTTGTGTTCTAACTCAAAGGGTAAATGACATGGCTTTTCATAGACCAATTGATAGGGGGTAGTTCCAATAGGGGTTTTATAAGTTGTCCTATAGGCCCACAATGCTTCTTGTAGCTTTTGAGACCAATCTTTTCTAGATATTGAAACAGTTTTCTCTAGGATCCGTTTAATCTCCCTATTAGATACTTCCACTTGTCCACTAGTTTGCGGATGGTAAGGTATTTCTACTTTATGTCTAACTCCATACTTACTTAAAAGTTTGTCAAAAATCCTTGATATAAAATGTGATCCACCATCGCCTATGACAAGACGGGGTATTCCAAACCTGGGGAATATGTAATATTTGAACAGTTTGAGTACTACCCGTGTATCGTTTGTGGGTGAAGATATAGCTTGAATCTATTTAGACACATAGTCAACAGCCACTAAGATGTATTTATTGCCTAAGGAGGATGGAAAAGGACCCATAAAATCTATACCCCATACATCGAAAAGTTCTACTTCTTGAATGTTCCTTAAGGGTATTTCGTCACGTCTTGAGATGTTCCCAGTGCGTTGGCCCCGATCGCATTTGACAATGTAAGCATGGACATCACGCCAAAGTGTGGGCCAGAAAAGGACAACTTGGAGGATTTTAACGTATGTTTTATAGGTGCTCGTATGTCCACCATAAGGTGCAGAGTGACAATGTTCTATGATATTCCTTACCTCTTCTTAAGGGACACAACGATGCAAAATACCATCAGTGCCTCTTTTGTACATAAGTGGTTCATCCCAATAAAAGTGTTTCACAACATTAAAGAACTTCTTTTCTGGTGATAGCTAAGATCCGGGGGTACTATATCAACAGCTAAATAATTAACAAAGTTAGCATACCAGGGTACATTACTAACTACTAGGGCTTTCTCAGGGATCTCGTAATGATTTAGGTCATCTTCCTCAAAGGTGTCTATTTTGGCTACTACTCTGTCATAAGCAAAGTCATCATTTATAGGAACTAACTCTAGTTTTAGGTATTCGAGCCTAGAAAGGTGGTTAGCAACTACATTTTCTATGCCTTTCTTATCTCGAATATCTAAATCAAATTTTTGTAGTAAAAGGATCCATCAGAGTAGCCCAGGTTTAACATCTTTTTTACTTAATAGATAGTGGATATCTGCATGGTCTGTGTAAACTATAATTTTAGCTCCTACTAGATAAGATCAAAATTTATCAATAGCAAACACTACAACTAAAAGTTCTTTTTCGGTGGTAGCATAGTTAAGTTGGGCAGCATCTAGGGTTCTGCTAGCATAGTAAATCACATGCAGCTTCTTATCTTTTCTTTGACCTAGAACAGCTCTAACAAGATAATCGCTAGTGTCACACATGATTTCAAAAGGTTCGGTCCAATCTAGGGGTTGCATAATAGGTGCAAAAATTAGGGCTTGTTTTAAAAGATTAAAGGCTTCAACACACTTTTCATCGAAAATAAACTCAACATCTTTCATCAACAGGTCGGTTAAATGTTTTGTTATTTTAGAGAAATCCTTGATAAAGCGTCGATAAAAACCGGTATGACCAATAAATCTTCGGACTTCCCTAATGGTCTTAGGTGGCTTAAGGTTTTCTATAACTTTTATTTTGGATTTATCAACTTCAATACCTTTCTCAGAGACTACATGTCCTAAAACTATACCTTTGGTCACCATGAAATGGAATTTTTCCCAGTTCAATACGAGGTTTACTTCTACACATCTTTCTAGAATTTTCTCAAGGTTAGCGAGGTAATTTTTAAAATCAAACACGCATACCGAGAAATCATCCATAAAAACTTCCATAATTCCATCGAGATAATCTGCGAAGATTGACATCATACAACGTTGGAAAGTGGCATGAGCATTACAGAGTCCAAATGGCATTCATCTATATGAAAAAGTTCCATAAGGGCATGTAAAAGTTGTTTTCTCTTGATCTTCAGGATGAATAGGGATCTGGAAAAATCCAGAATATCCATCTAGGTAGAAAAAATAAGAGTGTCTAGCTAAATGTTCAAGCATTTGGTCTATAAATGATAAAGGGAAATGACCTTTCCTAGTCTGTTTGTTTAGCTTTCTATGATCTATGCACATACGCCAACCGCCTTCCAAAAGCTTGGCTATATGATCGCCTTTTTTGTTTTGCACGATAGTGATGCCTCCCTTTTTGGGTACTACATACACAGGGCTTACCCATCTACTATCTGAGATTTGATAAATGATACCAGTTTCTAGTAACTTAAGGACTTCTTTCTTTACAACATCACTCATTATTTGGTTTATCCTTCTTTTTTGATCTCTAGAGGGTTTAAAATCTTCCTCTAGTAAAATCCGATGCATACATACAGACAGACTTATTCCTCTCAGATCAGAAATGTTATACCCTAAGGCTGAGGTATATTTTCGCAAAACTTCTAAGAGTTGGCTTGTTTCAGCTTGGTTTAAGGTAGTACTCACGATACTTGGGCGCTTCATCTCTTCGTCAAGAAACTCATATCTTAGATTCTTGGGTAATTCTTTAAGTTCTAAAATGGTTTGCTCGGGGTTAGGTATAGGATATGGGGTAAGGGCTAAACATTCATAGAGGTTATCATCAATGTAGGGTTCCATCTTCTCGAATCCATCGTCTTCCCATATGGTGGTCGAAGGTAGTTTGATTGATTCGATAGGTCCTTCCTCGTTTAATTCTCTTACGCACTCATCAATAATGTCTATGGCATAACATGCATCTCCTATTACTGGTTCCATAAGGAACTTTGAAAGAATAAACTCTATCTTTTCATTGCCGACTTCAAAGGTCAGTTTTCCTCTCTTGACATCTATTATGGCTTCGGCTGTAGATAAGAAGAGTATTCCTAGGAGGATTGGGATATTGTCATCTTCTTTGATGTCAATGACAACAAAGTCGGTAGGTATATATAATTGTCCGATTATAACTGGGATGTCTTCTAATATGCCAATGGGATATTTGACAGATCTATTGGCTAATTGAAGAGACATATTAGTAGGTTGCAATTCTCCTAAGTTAAATATTTCACAAACTGCCAGAGGCATTAGGCTAACGCTAGCTCCTAAATCCATAAACGCCTTATCGATCACATGGTGCCCTAATATACAAGGTATGGAAAAGTTTCCAGGGTCTTTCTCTTTCTTGGAAAATCTATTTTCAGAGATAGAATTGCATTCTAAGGGTTTTGGATCGTCAAGTCTTCGTTTGTTGGTCAGGATGTCTTTAAGGAATTTTGCATATGATGGTATTTGGGTGATGGCTACGGTAAAAGGAATCTCTACATTAAGTTTCTCTATTATCTTTAAGAATTTTTTATACTGGTTGTTGACTTTTGTTTGCTTTAGTCTTTTATGGATACGGTATCAGAGGTTTGTATGGCGGAGGTGGTACATAATCTTTGTCTCTATTCTCTTCCTTATCTTGGTCTTTATCCCTTTCGGGTTCCACTGGTTTTTCTACTCCACTTTCCTTAGGGATTTTAGGTTCACTCAAGGTTGGGTTAAAAGGTTCATCATAATCAGTCCCAATTCGTAAGGTAATTGCATTGGCTTGACCTCTAGGGTTTGGTTGAGGTTGTCCAGGAAATTGTCCTCCAGGCGTAGTCTGGGGAGCTTGTGTTTGGACTACTTGCGAGATTTGAGTTTCAAGCATCTTGTTATAAGTTACTATCTGGTCAACCTTAGTTCCTAATTGTGTGATCAATTCATTTACATGAATGTTCTGGTTCATGAATTCTTTGTTTTGTTGAGTTTGGGACGAGATAAAATTTTCCATGATTTTCTTGAGGTTTGGTTTTGGGGGCACAACTTGCATAGGTTTATTTGGTCTTGGAGCTTGAAAACCTGGTGGTCTTGGGGGTGAAGAGTTCTGGATATGGTTATTGTTCTTATAGGAGAAGTTTGAGTGATTCCTCCATCCAGGGTTATAAATGTTTGAAAATCGGTTTCCTGTGGTGTAGTTGATTTCTTCGATGGCTGTTTTGTTCAATAGGTTGCATTCTGCTAATTGGTGTCCTTGGGTTCCACATATCTTGCATTCTTGGGTGACTGCTGCTACAGTGGCTGGGGTATTGGACATATGCTCGACTTTTAGGGCTAGAGAATCCATTTTGGCTTGCATCATGTCCATAGAGCTTATGTCAAGTATTACTCCTTGGGGCTCCTTATTCTCCAGTGTTGCTCACTCTGTTCCCCATTGGTAATGGTTTGAGACATATCTTTAATCAGAGCGCAAGCTTCTGGGTAAGGTTTTTTCATCAGAGCGCCACCGACGGCAGCGTCGATGGTCATCTTGGTGTTATATTGGAGTCCATTATATAAGGTATGTATAATCAGCCATTGTTCTTGGCCATGGTGGGGGCAAACTCTTAATAATTCCTTATACCTTTCCCAGGTCTCAAACAATGATTCTCCTTGGACTTGAGTAAATCTGGTTATTTGGTTTCTAAGAATGGTAGTCTTACTAGGGGAAAATATATGGCAAGGAACACTCTCCTAAGGTCTTCCCAAGTTGTTATTGAATTGGATGGAAGGGAATCTAACTAACAACGGGCTTTATCTCTGAGGGAGAAAGGAAATAGTCTTAAACGGATCGCCTCAGATGTAGCACGATTGGTTTTAAAGGTATCAGCTAGTTGAATGAAGATTTTCAAATGTTAATTTGGGTTCTCCGTAGCAAGACCCGCAAATTGGTTTTGTTGTACTAGTTGTAATATAGAGGGTTTTAGTTCGAAATTGTTGGCAGGAATAGCAGGGTTTACTATACTAGAACTAGGTTCTTCGTTGGAGGGTTGGGCAAACTCCTTAAGGGGTTTTTCGTCACGATTTTCGGCCATAGCTTTCCTAACTCTTTGGAGTAAGAGGCAAGCACGAGCGTAACGTTCAGGTTCCGCTAAAGGGTTTAATAAACTCCTGGTACTCCGAGATTTTTGCATTGACTGACTAGTTAAGCCTTAGTCTAGACGGTGTAACAACAGGGTACAAAATTTGACGTAATTGGTCCCTAGCAACGACACCAAAAACTTGATGCCTGATTTTTGCAAGTATACAAATTGCGTCAGAGTAATATAAAAGATTATCGATCCCACAGAGACCAAAACGTCAATCTATAAAATTCTATGGTCACAGTGTTTATCTAAGGCAGATAAAATCAGGGTTTTGTAGCAGGCAGAGTAAATAAAGTAAAAGATGTCATTTCAGATGAAATCAACGGGTTCGAATGCAAATCACAATAGTAAGATAATACTCTAATATGCTTCTAATAGAACTACTTATGGGGCAATATTTCCTACTTTGAAAAGAACTAATTTAACAGGAATTTACCTTTCGCGTATTCAGAACCGAGTTTATTCTTTAAATAATGCCTTTTTATTGTCACGGATAAAAGGTGCGTATTGCGTTAAAGTAATAAAACTATTTTGAAGAAATATAGTTACTTGAATAAGTTGAAAAGGGATTTTGACTCAGAACTTCTAACCAAGAGATGATTAGACTTTTAAACCTATAAACGCGTCTGAAAAAGGTTTTGAAATCATTTCTTCTAAAAAGTTAAAGGTTCTTACTTAATTGAACAAAACGCTTTCGCTCTCTTTGAGCAATTAAGACTAACCAAGTTTATCAATGGTTGGAAGGCTTTCGATCTTACCCAACAGAAAATAAAGTGCAGAAAACTTGTGTTATAAACCAAATCATCCCCTAAAGTATTCCTACAGATGCAACGTTTAGATAGTTACCTTAACCATGATCATTACATTCTAACCCTAAAGGAAATTAGCCAGACATGGAAATAAACTTATTAAAGCAAATCATGTTTAAGCAGAAAGTAAAAAGGTTAAAAGACAAGTAAATGCGATGCGAGAAAATAAACAAAGTAAAGCAAGTGCGAGGAAATAAGTGCGATAAATGCGCAAACTTAAATAGAAACCTGATCCAAATGGAGGGCTTTAAAGGAACTTGACTGGAAGGTAAATTTGTCTGAAATAAAGGAAACTTGAATTAAAATGGCGGCAAGATTGTAAAGTGCTCCAAACTTGATTACAGACTCAATGACTCATGTGATAACTCTTCGATGTGAGGAGATTACCGCTTACAATTGGACAATATATGGCTTAAGTCAGTGCAACTAAGCTTGGATGAAAAAGAAGAACTGAAATCACTTCTATTTATAGGCCTGGGAGGATTTTGGAAATCACAAGAATACCCTCCAACTTCTTGTGAGCGGGAATCAGATTTGCAAAGGTGGCGCCCGCCATGGGGTGTGGTGGCCACCATGCTCCAAAAATTAAGAAGTAGTGGAGAACGTGGTAGTTGGCAGTTGGCAGAAGTTGGCCACCTCATGGCTGACCCTATGGCGGGCGCCATGGTGGAAGCCATAAGTGCAAAAACTCCAAAATCTTGATTTTTAGCTTGTTTTTCTTCATTTCTTCAAGCAACGCTTAGGAAAGACAAAAAAAACTGGAAACAAAGAAAAATGCAAACATAACATAAGAAAATAACAATAAAAACCTAATAAACATGTGTGAATCGGGTCAAATATGCAGTGCGATTTAGTGTTATCATTTCACAAGGAAAATTGGACTTCTAATGCCTTAAATGACTTTCATGGTTCATTATATACCTCCAAGAATTCTCATGCCAAGTTTCAAGTTTTGCATCTTAAAATTGCTCAGTCAGTTACTCAGATGACTGAAAATCAACTATATTAGGTAAAAAGTTAATTGTGATCAATATACAGTCAAACTTATAGAATTTTGGCCAACATCAACATTTTGAAGTTATATTCATCATTTTATCAAGGGTTGATCATACGTCCTCAAGAAAAGCACTCAAATCATCAAAGGGGCAAAATTGAGCAAATTAGGATTTTGACTGAGAATGATTGGTCATTGACTTTTGACCTAATACATGGCATAATTACTTAAAGCATGATCTTAAGGACTCAAACGCAATATCTTTACCTAATTTCATGGTTTAAAACAACCTCAAAGATCAAGTGAGTGATAGTTGAAATTTGGATCAACAGATGAAAAGTCAACTGACACACAAAAGTCAAACTTTGACTTTTTGGTCAACATTGAATTTCAAAGATCAAGATTCATCAAGATATTCAAAAATTTCAAACTTGATCATCAAGAATCAAGAAAGTCAAGAAAATTAAACAAAAAGTCAAGATTCCCAAGACTTAGAAAAATTCTAAGTGATTTTATCCTTATTAAATTCACTACTTCATGACCATTTTTAACCAAGATGAAAGATGATTCAAAGAAAACTTTCAACATGAAATTTGTACAACATGATGAATTCTATAACTTTTTCCTTGAGGGTTGATGTCCAAAAAATGCTTGGATTAAGAGATATAGGCCCATGAAGTCATGACATTTTTAACAAAACACTTAGTGAAATTTTTAACAAGTTTCGTCAGATTTTTGTCCGAACTTGGCAATTTTTTACCAAGTTCTAAGTTGATTTAGCCAAATTGGTCAACATAAAGGTTGTATACAATGTTTCAAGCTTTCCAAAATGTCCAAGAACACATTTTTATCATGCTTGAGCTAAGAGATTCGAAGAGAAGAAGTTGGGCATCCATTCTTGAATTATAGGTCATTTTCATGAAGAACACATGATCAAATCTCAAGTCATGCTGCATAAATCTTGCTTTGCAGGCTTAAATTGCAAATCACTCCATAATTTAATGTTTACACATTTTATTGAGGTATGATCCAAGTGATTAAGCCATTGTCCAAACCAATTTTCCATTTTCGGAACAAAATTACCACTGCCATTCTTGTAAAGTTGCTTTAATCACAAAGTCAACTTGTCTTGAGCCTCTAACTTATTGCTTGTACACACACTTAACCTACAAAATTAGAAGAAACACGTTTAAAGTGTTTAACCAGTCTAGAGGGCATGGTACAAGCATTAGAACCATGTTCCTAAATGTTGCTTCAAAATTAAGTAACCTAGCCATAACATGTGACTTTGTGAACCAAGCCATCTTAGCCTATAAAAACTTCTCTATGTAAATAGAGGAAGTATTTGCAAGCCAAAGCACGAATTTACAAGCCTCTTAACCCTCTCAAACTCCATGAAATTAGAATTGGCAATCAAATCCTCCATTGTTGCAAATTCTGACCTTAAACTCTAAACACTTAATCCACTTGTGCGTTTTCAATCTAAATCATTCACAAAGCTTCTATAACTCATATAGAAGCTATACAAACACTTGTTACACAACTATAACACCATCCTCATCATCCTCCATTTCCAAAAACAGCAACCTGCAACTTGACTTCTCCAGAAAGTTTCAGACACTTTCAGCTCAAAGTAATCATTGCAATAGCTTCCTAGGAGTTCAGTGAAGCTACCCAAATCATTAAAAAATCTCTAGGAGTGCTTCAACTTCAAACACGATTTCCAGTTTTGAGATAAGTTTTCTCAACTTTGAACTTCTTATACAAGCATCATTAATGGTTATTTTGTGAATAAAAAATATAGACATCATTGCCCTGAAGCTAACCAAGCCTTTAGTTTTCATTTATGTTAACTTTACGTGGAGAATTTTGAAGTTGAAGTTTCAAAAAAATTAGGGTTTATTTTAGTACAGATAGAAATTCATGTTCATCTTTGAGTGTTAGTTTAAGCTATTTACATAGCTGAATTCGTGGCGAAATTTGGAACAACTTTGATGTTTACATTTTTCAATTTGGTTGAGAAATGAAGATGAAGTCAAAAATTTGAAAATGATTTCATATTATATTTATTGGTGGCTGTTTCAAAACCGAATGAAACAGCCACCCCTGTGGTAAAGAAGTGCGCATATGAATATAGGGACCTGGGTTCGAGCCTCAGTGGTACCCTTTTATTTCTTTCATATTTGTTTCTTGCAGATCCAGTGCAAGCAAGATGAAGGCGCGCATGGTGTTCTTCTCACCACCACCACATGATCATCCCTTGGCTAGATCCAACGCCCCAGAAGGCAAGCACATGATACAGTCTCAAAAAAGCTAGCAACATTGGATCACAAACAGTGCTGGACTCCCTTGTGTTTGGGCCTGGATTTTTATTTTCTCACCCCCGCCATTTACTTTTACAAGAGCATGCCCATTTATTTTTTTTTTATTTTCATTTTTGATTCAAACAAAAAAAACTGTTTTGGGCCTAACATTTTATTTTCTTTTCAACCCCCATTTTCCTTTTACAACACCCAGATCCGTTTTATTATTTTTATTTTATTTTAATTAAATCTTCTTTTTAATTATTTTTTTATTTAATCAGAAAATTCATAAAATAATAAAAAAGTTAGATTTAGGTTTTTTATCCATTAATTTAATTTTTGACAAATAAAAATTATTATTACCATCTTGATTTCATTAAATTTAGGTTTTGTATACTTCTTTTTATTTTTCTAAAACAAAAACAAAATATTTTCTAAAATACTTAGATTACTTTAGGTCTTAATTAATTAATTTAATTTTCATAGATATAAATAAACTAATTTTATTACACCTTATTTTATTGTAAATAGAATTAGGTCTAAGATTTTACCGCACATTGCAAATATTTTCGAAACAAAGAAATAACAAATTACTTTCTCAAATACTTAGAATTTTTTAGGGTTTCTTAAAAATATCTTTCTATCTCCATACATTTGTTTATTTCTCGCATCATTACAATCATGTAATTGCTTATGGATTGTAATAGATAATTAGGGCTTTATTTCCTTCTTCCCCTTATTCACAAACTTGTACCCCCATTCCCAAAGCATTGTAATAGCATAGGACATTTAAATTCCGCAATTTATCGCTTTCCTTATCATTGTTAGTAATTAGGGTTTGCATGACAAGACTAAAACCAACCATAGCCAAACCCTAATTCAAGATAAAATAATTGAATCCAACACACTTTGCACACATACACCTCTAGGGTTAACCTCACTTATTTCCTCGGATAAAAAGCAGTCATGTCCCTCGAATGTGATATGTTTTAGCAAAGACCCTCGATTAAAAGATCGTAGTCCCTCGATGACCCTTTGATGTTGCCTTCGATAAATGATCTTAGTCCCTTATGACAATTGCTAAAGCATCTTACAAGTTTCCTCCTATAAGTGTACGACGACCCATTCCTATCCCTCATATCCAATGATATGGCTCTCTACTAACCAATGGTAAAGTAGCACTATCTAAAGGAGGAGGAAAAGGATAAAGACTTTTTGAGTAGGTAAATTTCTCGTAATTGCTTGCTCACAAAACCATTTTCACACCTCACACTTTCAAAAACAAACATATTTTCAAACACTCTCTTTTCAAACAAATATTTTCAAAACAAACGCTTTATATGCGTTCTCAACGATACGAGAATCATTACAAAGTTTTTCGCACTAAGGCGTTTTCAAAAAAATTCTGAAAACAAACATTTTGTATACGTTCTCAACGATACGAGAATTATTACAAAATCACCACTTTCAAAACATATTTCAACTTACACAAAACACAAAGCGTTTCAAAGTGAGCTAGCAATTAAGAGCCTGGAGATAATTCCATATGAAAAGAGTGCTAAAACATTCCCTTTTCATAACCTACCCCCCCCCCCTCCGAACTCAAGAAAATTATCAAAAGGTCTTTCTTGTTCTTTTCACCCTTTCCTTTATTGTATAAAAGAAAAGTTGGTGGCGACTGTTGCTATCCGCAACATTTGCGTTAAAACAAAAAACACTAAGTCAATTCTCCCACCGTATTACAACTATCCTCGGCACCTGAGCATGGTCGTATAAAACATAGAACTCATATTGTGCTACGGTGGCAGAACCGGCTGTTAATACTGGTTTGCGTTTTTTTGTTCGCAAATGTCGCGGTAAGAAAGAGTCGCCATCGACTTTTCTTTTATCCTACAAAGGAAAGGGTGAAAAGAACAGAAAAAGACCTTTTTCGAGATTTTCTGAGTAAGGGGGTAGATTATGGAAAGGGACGGTATTAGCACCCTTTCTATCAGTAGTTTTCTACGGGCTCTTAGATGCTTAGCTCATGTTTTGAAAATTTCTTGTGATTTGTATGTTTTGAAAACTATTTTGAAAATTCCTTAGTGTGGCGATTCTCTTTGTGATAACTCTTGTATCAGTCCTCAAGAGTGTTGACAAGGCGAATGTTTTCGAAAGTGTTTTTGAAATATTTTTGTGTAGGTGCAAAAAGTTATTTTGAGCATGCATCTAAGAACTTATCTACTTATACTCGAAAAATCCGTTCTTTTCTCCCTATCCTTTACACAGTGCTATCCTATTATTAATGAGTTGGTAGCCCTATCGTTGGATGTATAAGGGACAGGCGCGGGTCATCGTTATGGTCATAGAAGGCAACATACATTAACAGTTTGAAGGGACTGCCATCATATATTCGTAGTCAACATCGAGGGACAAGATCATTTCTCATAGATAACTCGAGGGACATTAAGGGACTATGATCTTTATGATGACTTTAACCGAGGGTCATTGCTAAGGGTATCCCTACGTTCGAGGGACATGACCATTGTTTTTCCGAAGGCAACAAGTGAGGTTACACTATAGGTGCGAGTGTGCAAATGATTCACTTCAGTTATTTATCTTGCAATTAGGGTTTTCTATTGTTTATTTTTATATTTCTGTACAATCCTATTAATCTAAGTATTGCATAAAATATAGTAGCAGCAGATAAAGGCGGGAATATAAAACTAAGCTATTACAGAGCTTTGGGGAAGTTACATAATAGTGAAGAGTCCGGAAAAGAAATTCTAAAATTATTACATCCCAGAAGCAATTACATGATAATGATGAAAAAATGAGGGAAAAATAAGGCTACTCTATTACAGTTGAACGCGCCCTATACACTTTATCTAGGAAAATAAAAATAAGATGAAAATAGCAAAGAAAATGTTTTGTTGATTTTTTTATGAAAAAATTTATTTATGATAACTAATTAAATAAAACTAAAAACCTAATTAATTTAAATTAATAAAAAATGTAAATTTTGAAAAAAGTAAATTAAAATACCTAAATCCTAATTAATTTTTATTAATAATAAAAAGGTTAATTTTGAAAAATAAGGTTAATTAAAAAAAACCTAAAACTTAATTAATTTTGATTAAAATAAAAGTTAATTTTGAAAAAAAAGGTTAATTAAAAAACCTAAAACCTAATTAATTTTAATTAAAAAAGGATAATTTTGAAAAAAAGGTTAATTAAAAAAACCTAAAACCTAATTAATTTTAATTTAAAAAAAGGTTTTAAAAAAAGTTTATGTTTAATGATTAACAAAAAAGGATTAAGTTTGCCAAAAAATAGATAGAGGAAGAAACATCCATGGAAAATAGGGTTAGAAAATACAAATAACGCAAATATCAGGGGTGGATGTTTGAACCAAAAATTAATTTAAAACCTAAATTAAATTAAAAAAAACATAAAATTAATTATTCGATTTTATTATGAAAAATCAAAGGTTTGTGAAAAATGTTAGGTTTTATGAAAAAGGTTTTAAACAAAAAGAATAAAAATAGGTAAAAGGATAAGAAAAGCAAAACCAATAGGGGTGGGTGTTGAACTCAAGCCTTTAACCTCCTCAGAATGTCTGCCTTGCCATGCATTGGTGGTTGTTATGATCCGGCCTAAATATTTTGTAATAAACTTGCATGGGACCATAATGGTCAAATTTGTAGTGTTGAATCTCATGGACACATTAAACAAATTAGTATACCATGAAATACAAAGAAAATAAATATATGATATTTTGTAATATTAAAACCGATATGGCATGTATGAATGCTTCTAAACCCTTTTGATCATGAAGATCAAACCAGCCTTACCCTTACTGGAGAAGTAGTGAGACGGGGGTTTGTAACAAGGATGACTTGTTTGTAGTGAGATGAGGGTTTGTAACAAGGATTTCAAGACTTTTAGGGTTCTTGAAAGAATTTGATATTTTGACAGGATTGTGGCAAAAGGTTTTTTTCGCGTTTTGTTTGTATGAAAAAAATGAGATTATATAATGGAAATTAGAGCAAAGATATGGGCTTTGAATATGCAATTGGGACTCCAATAACCACAAGCAATAGTGAAGATTTTTATTCACTTTAGTCTAGCACGTTCCAGGCTAAATCATAGGGACTTAAGTGCAATTTTTGAAGTTGAAATGTGAAAACAAAATGTATCCGACATTGAGAACTAACTCCAGTCCAAAAAAAGGCTTAATCGGATAAATGGTGAATTAGTTATGAATTTTTGATCTTTTGGCTCGGACAAATTTATTTTGGACTCTAGTGTCAACTCTGACACGTTCTTCAATAAACAACTGGTATTGATCGGAGAAAAATACAATCTCGACCTCATAAGCAAGTTGTATATATCTGAGTCAGTGACCTTGTGTAAAAATATGGGCCCGATCCGATAAAAATTGACCAAGTTATGAATTTTCGAAGTTTCGACTCAGATGAAATAATATTCAGCATTTTCGGCGCATCACGCAAACTCTGGGCAAAACACAAAGGTCTTTTGGATACCGTTCGAACTCGATACCTTCTGTGAAATGGTAGCCAACTTAATTTTTGAAATTTTGGCGCCGGAACCAGCTCGATACGATGAAAATCGCCCAAGTTATGATTTTCTAAACATGACACAAATAAACTTGTCACAAATTTTCTATACAAAAATACTTGATAAATCCGCATTTTTTGAAGACCTTCTGATCGAAATTGGATTCCATATGTGAGAGATGAAAACATAGATTACTTCTAGACATAATTTTGGCCACCAGAATGGGTTCAAAATGAGTCACGATATTCAAGTTATGAATTTTTTAGTGTGTAAAAACTGCACTTTCAACACACTTTTTCACCACATTTCTTCGAGAAAAATCGCACATTCGGAGACCTTATTTAAAAAATTGGCTCTCGAGCCAAACCTGAATTTGAGAATATGTTATCAAGGGTATCTTGGTGAAAGAACACCTGAATATGACACGCTGGGTTGGACTTGTGAATCTTTGAACCCCGAATCATTGCAAAACAGCGAACCGATCTTCAGCATGGAAAATACTCTGGGAACATCCATTGGAGAAATAAACGTCACTAGTAACCTGAAGAAGCTTGCTAAATGTACCTTGATTCCATAACCATAAAACCAATGATATGCATGTATGTAATAATGAAATGTAAGCCAAAAAGGTCGAAATAAAGAGGGTAAATTTTGGGGTACAACAGCTGCCCTTGTTCAATCTTTTTAAACCTGAGGATGTAGATTGGCTGGTCTGCCTTTCGTGATCTGAAGGTGGAAGACGATTGAACACTAGAGTACCTAGAAATTTGCACTCGTCTAAAATGATACTTAACTGTGTAGATAACGTCGGGAATGGGCTTACAGATTCCATCTGGAATAGATAATGGAAGATCGTTGGAGATGGGCTTAAAGATGTCATATGGAGCACTGTTGATTTCATGAGATATTCCTTTATGAGGGTTCTTATTCCTGTTGTTGAGGAGCACCTCTTGAGGAATATTGGTCTTTGTTCGGGAAATAGTGTTTTAGGAGCTTCAATTGTCCATTACTCTACTGGGGAGTCATCTCTTGATTGAAGAGACGAAAGTGAACTGCTATCTGGTCGGGATCCAGGCTTCATAGTGACTTGCTGATGATAATAAGGTCGACTGCTATCCGGTCATATTCCAGTCTTCATAGCGACTTACTGGGGAAATGAGATTAAACTGTTATCTGGTCGTACTCCAGGCTTTGCAGTTTCTTAAACTGGAATAGAAATCAGAAAAATCTTAGTATTGATTTAACTGAACTAGAGAAAGGTCTTTAATTAACTTTGACTAGAATGGAAATTAGAAGAATCTTAGTATCGATTCAACTGAACCAGATAAAAGTCTTGGAATATCTTCAACTGGAATAGGAATCAGAGATATCTTAGTGTCGATCTGACTGAACCAGAGAAGGTATTTAATTAACTTTGACTGGAATGGAAATCAGAAGAATCTCAGTATCGATTCAACTGAACTAGATAAAAGTCTTGGAATGTCTTCAATTGGAATAGAAATAAGAGAGATCTTAGTGTCGATCTAACTGAACTCGAGAAGGTTTTTTGAGAATATCTTTCTGAGGAAAACACTGAAATAGCCCTTCATTAGACGTAGTTTTTGAGAAGACTACCAGGTCACGTAAGTAGCCAACGGTGTTTATTGATTTGATCTTTCCTGAAAATGGTAAAGAGTTAGTTGTATGCAATGTCATGATGTATGAAATGAATTGTGATGATGTTCTCAAAATAAATGAGACTATGATGTATGTGATGTGTTTGCGCAAGTCATAATGTATGAATATGGGATGCTATTGTGATATTTGTTACTCTGGGAAAATAAATCCCTAACTACTACTGAAGAGTATTGGGATGTCGAATCCTATGCTTTCTCTAAGGATGATGAATGGAGATAATTTGCCGGGGATTTTTCTTTTCTGTTTGAGGATACTCTGCCAGTGATTCTTAACTCCTGTTTGAGAATAACTCTATGGAGAGAGGTAATGCTTGGTTGAAAAGATTTTACCAATATGGACAAATAAACTCTGTTGGGGAATAGAATTCTGCAGTTTGAGGAATAAACTCTACCCGGGGAGGAGGTTTTATAAACTGTTTAAGATTATAAAGCTCGGCTGGGGAATAAAGATTTCAGCTCTCTGAAGGAACTTTGCTGGAGAAAGTAATTCTTGCTTGGGGAAGAAGAGACCAAAACTTTGGTTGTTTCTACTCTATGGGGAACATAGACGTCACTAGGACGTATGTTGAGGATACCGCAATGACTTTGCATCAGGACATTTCTGCCCCTGTACCTGCTGGAGAAAGTACCTGCGAAGATTTTGTGGATGGATATATGTCGTGATTATACTTGAACATGTATTGAATGAGTGTCAGAATGACATCCGTCTTTGGATCGTATCTGAACTGTACTTGAAACATGTGTTGAATGAGTGTCAGAATGAAATCTGTCTCTGGATCATATATGAATTGTACTTGAAACATGTGTTGAATGAGTGTCGGAATGACATCCGTCTTTGGATCATATCTGAACTGTATTTGAAACATGTTTTGAATGAGTTTCAGATTGACACCCATCTCTGGATCGTATCTGAACTGTATTTGAAACATCTGTTGAATGAGTGTTAGAATGACATCCGTCTCTGGATCATATATGAACTGTATTTGAAACATGTGTTAAATGAGTGTCAGAATGACATACGTCTCTGGATCATATCTGAATTGTATTTTAAACATGTGTTGAATGAGTGTCAGAATGACATCCGTCTTTGGATCATATCTGAACTGTATTTGAAACATGTGTTGAATGAGTGTTAGAATGACATCTTCCTTTGGGTCGTATCTGAATTGTATTTGAAACATGTGTTGAATGAGTGTCAGAATGACATCCGACTCTGGATCGTATCTGAACTGTACTTGAAACATGTGTTGAATGAGTGTCAGAATGACATCCGTCTCTGGATCGTATCTGAACTGTTTCTAGAAGAGGACTTGGTTTATTTAGAATGTTTCCGTTGGGAATTCCTGTTTAATTGTTTTTGAGAAGAAATTCGCTGGGAAACATTGATTTTGCTTGATTGTATGTGATTCTTTGTTGGAATTCATGTCTAATTCCCCAAGTGATTCAGATGGAGATCTGTCCCTGGCTATTTGGCATTTTTAAGAGATTCCTTGAATCTTGACTTGACTTCCCCAGATGATGGACAATGATCATGCCGTGCACCTTGGTCGGAAGTGTTTTTCCACTTGAGGTGAACCTTTTCATTGAGAAATATTTTATTCACTAGATATTCGTCATGCGAATTTCTCTGTTGTCGAACAGATAACTATACGCAAACAACGATATTCATATAATACAAGGTTTATGCTTGTCTTGAAGTTTTTGAAAACTCATTTTTTAGTAAAACAAATTTTGCAAGAGAGTGATATCAACTCAGGATTTATAACAAGTCCTACGGGATTCAGGATACCTTATGTAACAGTATGCTTCCGAACTAACCTATGCTTCAGTTAGGACCTTTAAGGGTTGTAGCGTGGACTGGTTCACGGTTTAAGAAACAAAGGATAAAGGCTCAAATTTTATTTTACCCAACCTGCTCTTCGTGATGTTCTTCAGTCATACACTCAGTTAATTGTGTGTTTAGATCCCAATTGAGTCTGGAATCTTTGCTCTGATACTTGGTGATGGTTCAAAAATTGAACGTTTGTTTGAGAAGGCAGTCATTTTTGTAACCTTTTCTTTTTTTTTGTGTCGAGGATTTGTAGTAACCTCTTCTTTTTTTTGTTTTCGTTATTCCTTCTTTTGTCTAAACTGTTTCTTTTGTGATTACAGTCAGTGGGATGCCCCAGTTTTTTTCTTAAGTCTCCTTCATAGGTTTTGACTTAGCGGGATTTTATTGAGAGGTAATGACTGCCGGTTTTAATGATTATGTGGAACCATCACCATCTTCTGATTTGGAAGGACATCTTTGATGCCATTCATTATGTATGAAGTAGAATGTTGCGACTGAATGCGCATCTGAATTAACTGAGAAAACTACCCTGCCCTAGGTTATGATTAGGGGTTTTAATTTATTTGAAAAGAAAAACTCCTACTTCTTTGGCTCAAAGGGGTTGACTAAGGATTATCTTCCTTATAACTCCACTATTTGGGATTTGAAATAACGCCTGTACGTCGTCAGCAAGGTTTATTCAAAAGCACACTGTGTGAGATTGTGGTATCGTTTTCGTCATCCTCCCTCTAAAGGCTTATAGATTTTTAATCGAGAGTCGAATATCACGTAAAAGAAGAAAGAAAACAATTTGAATAAAATGATAATGAAATCATTCAAGACAAACATATGCGATGCATTAATGGGAAAACCAAAGTTCGGCATAACAGTAATTGTTTGAACAACAAATGAAATTACAAATGAAAAATAAAAAATGAACTGGATGTTCTCAATGATTTGGCCTAGGAGCAGTGATCAATTTGTGAGTCTCTGGAGGGTCGAATTCAATCACTTTGGCGTCAATCATATCCTGAATTTTGTTCTTCAGAGCCCAACAACCATTTGTATCATGTCCAGGACTATCATAATGGTATGCACATCTTTCGTCGGGGTGGTAACTAGGAGCAGAAGTATTGGGATTTCATAGAGGAGCCTTTAACGTAATCAATCTTGCTTTCAACATGTGTTGTAACGCTTGAGCTAGTGACATGTTGATTCTGGTGAATTGTCTCTTAGGTATGACCTATTTATGCTGGTTCCCCTGTTGGTGTCGTTGCATAGGCATAGGATTAGAGACCAGTATTGCCCCCACAAATTGATTGTGGTCGTCTGCCTTATTACGACCCTTATGGACATACACAACATTGACTTCCCTCTTACCAGCAAATGGCTTCTTCTCCGCATTAGAAGATGCAGCCATCGGGATCTTCTCACTCTTGATACCACTTTCGATCCTTTCTCCAGTCAGAACCATCTTTGTGAATCCAGATGAGGAACTCTAAATCAACAGATTAAAAAGCGGGTCTGTCAGAGTGCCCATGAACATATCTACCATTTCCTGATCATTCAGAGGAGGTTCTACCCTTCCAGCTAGATCCCTCCATTTCTGGGCATATTCTTTGAAGCCTTCTCTAGAACCCATAGACATGCTTTGAAGTTGTGTACGAGTTGGAGCAAGGTCATCATTATATTGGTACTGCTTGTAGAAAGCAGCAACCAAGTCTTCCCAGGTATGAAAGTCTGTTCTTTCTAGCTGGTAGAACCACTCTAGTTGCATGCCAGCTAAACTTTCTTGGAAGAAGTGGACCCATAACTTTCTGTTCAGAAGTGTGAGGCTGGATCATCCTGACATAGGACCTTAAGTGCAACTTAGGGCAGGAGACATCGTCATACTTAGTGAACGTGGGGACCTTGAATTTTGGTGGGATGATCATGCTAGAAACCAGACCTAATTCTTCAAGGTCCAAGCCAGGTATCTGCTGAATCTCCATAGCATTGAGACGATCCTCCAACTGTTTATATTTATCATCAGCAGGAGGATACTGCTCCTCAGAATAATCAACTTCGTCTTCATCAGTTACCGGGTTGTTATCTTCTTCATTATTATCCCCCTTATTTAATGGAGTTGAAAGATCTAGAGCTCCTTTAACCGGTCTTTTGAGTCTTCTTCCCATATTACGGATTCCAGCTGATTTCTTTGCCTTCTTCTTCTTCTCTTTGATGACGAGAGCTTTCAGTTCTTCCTACCCCTGGGCCAAAGCCATGAACATTTGTTGAAACTGAGCATTTTGAGTCTGTAGATCCTTCATTGTTTGTTCTAGAGCCATTGTTGAAATAAACAGTGAAGAGGATGAGAAACCTGCTTATGCAATGATATGTATGATATATGTATGCAATGTTTTCCAGGATCCCACGGGGTAAACAAGAAAATGTCAGAAGCTGAAATTTGCATCTTTGATTGAAGAACTTCGTATCATTGAGTGTCCTTCTACGAGAGTTAAGCTCACCATATCAAGTGGGTCATAACCTCTGACTCAAGTTGTCTTGTCTTGGTCCTTTGACGGAATTGGCTAGAGAAAAATAAATCCCTTTGTCCCTTGCTAGACGCCTAACCTGCATCATAGACCCTTGAGATCCTTGAAATGGTTAGTATAATATGCCATGTTATGATGTCATGATTATGCTAAGAAATCACAGATATAGCAAGCACAATAAAATCACACAAAGACCTTAGGTTTAAGGCTTGCATGGGTTTTAAGGTCGAACCCTCTTGAAGTTGGATTGGTTCAACCTGTCCTATAATAGTAACCAGGTTCTCAGGGATCTCAATATCAGTGACCTTTCCCACAAGTTTCGTTCGATAAGCAACTGACTTGCAACCAAACAAAACTCGGGAGTCAAATCTCAATGAGTGTAGCATCGAGTATCTGCCGACTTTGGGAATGCACCAAAGACGACCATCTTACTACGTCCTAAGGTCAGTTGACGCTTCATGACACCTCGCAGTAGCCCCGTATTCTCCTTGATTAACTCAAGGGCTACCGGTACCAACCAAAGTGTCATATCAATATAGCCATCCCTTTAATCGTGTTGGTATACCCCGTACAGTTTCCACGATCTATTGCTACTTACCTAAAAGGTTTCCCCAAATCTGGGTGCAGGATCTATAGTAACCCAAACAATACCCTTAACAGTAAAACAAACAAACAAGCAAACAAGTTAGAAATGATCTAGACCCTAAGGTAAACCCCACTTTTATAATTATCTCCAGCAGAGTCTCCAGTTCTGGCGATACGGTGGCAGAACCGACTGTTAAGACTGGTTTATATTTTTTGTTCGCAAATGTTGCGGTAAGCAAGAGTCGCCACTGACTTTTCTTTTATCCTATAAAGGAAAGGATGAAAAGAACAG
Organism: Vicia faba; assembly: GCA_948472305.1. Taxonomy (NCBI): domain Eukaryota; kingdom Viridiplantae; phylum Streptophyta; class Magnoliopsida; order Fabales; family Fabaceae; genus Vicia; species Vicia faba. The sequence continues at coordinate 77,664,296 of OX451735.1, forward strand.
AAAAGACTTTTTTCGAGATTTTTTGAGTAAGGGGGGTAGATTATGAAAAGGGAAGGTATTAGCACCCTTTCCATCCGTAGTTTTCTACGGGCTCTTAGATGCTTAGCTCATGTTTTGAAAATTTCATGTGCTTTGTGTGTTTTGAAAACTATTTTGAAAATGCCTTAGTGTGGCGACTCGCTTTGTGATAACTCTTGTATCAGTCCTCAAGAGTGTTGACAAGGAGAATATTTTCGAAAGTGCTTTTAAAATATTTTTGTCTAGGTGCAAAAAGTTGTTTAGAGCAAGCATCTAAGAACTTATCTACTTATACTCGAAAATGCCATTCTTTTCTCCCCGTCCTTTAGACAGTGTTATCCTACTATTAATGAGTAGGTAGCCCTATCGTTGGATTTATGAGGGACATACACGGGTCATCGTTATGGTCATAAAAGGAAACATATAGGGATACCTTAGCAGTTCGAAGGGATTGTCATCATATATTCGTAGGCAACATCGAGGGACAAGATCATTTCTCATAGAAAACTCGAGGGACATTGAGGGACTATGATCTTTATGATGACTTTAACCGAGGGTCTTTGCTAAGGGTATCCCTACGTTCGAGGGACATGCCCATTGTTTTTCCGAAGGCAACAAGTGAGGTTACATAATAGTGGAGAGTGCAGAAAAGAAATTCTAAAACTATTACATTTAGGAAGCAATTACATGATAATGATGAAAAAATGCGGAAAAAATAAAGCTATGCTATTACAGTTGAACGCGCCTTATACACTTTATCTAGGGAAATAAAAATAAGATGAAAATAGCAAAGAAAATGTTTTGGTGATTTTTTTATGAAAAAATGATTTATGATAACTAATTAAATAAACCTAAAAACTTAATTAATTTTAATTAATAATAAAATGTTAATTTTGAAAAAAGTAAATTAAAATACCTAAATCCTAATTACTTTTAATTAATAATAAAAAAAAGTTTAATTTTGAAAAATAAGGTTAATTAAAAAAACCTAAAACCTAATTAATTTTAATTTTAAAAAAGGTTAATTTTGAAAAAAAAGGTTAATTAAAAAACCTAAAACCTAATTAATTTTAATTAAAAAAGATTAATTTTGAAAAAAAAAGTTAATTAAAAAACCTAAAACCTAATTAATTTTAATTTAAAAAAAAGGTTTTAAAAAAAGTTTATGTTTAATGATTAACAAAAAAAGATTAAGTTTGCAAAAAAATAGATAGAGGAAGAAACATCAATAGAAAATAGGATTAAAAAATACAAATAATGCAAATGTCAGGGGTGAGTGTTTGAATCAAAAATTAATTTAAAATCTAAAATTAAATTAAAAAAACCTAAAATTAATTATTCGAGTTTATTATGAAAAATTAAAGGTTTGTGAAAAATGTTAGGTTTTATGAAAAAAGTTTTAAACAGAAAGAATAAAAATAGGTAAAAGGATAAATAGAATGGAAGAAAACCAAAACTAATAGGGGTGAGTGTTGAATCCACGCCCTTAACCTCCTCAGGATGTCTGTCTTGTCATGCATTAGTGGTTGTTACGATCAGGCTTCAGTGTTTTGTAATAAACCTGCATGAGACCATAATAGTCAAACCTGTAGTGTTGAATCTCATGGACACATTAAACAAATTATTATACCATTAAATACAAAGAAAATAAATATATGACATTTTGTAATGTTAAAACCGATATGGCATGTATGAATGCTTCTATACCCTTTTAATTATGAAGATCAAACAAGCCTTACCCTTACTGGAGAATTAGTGAGATGGGGGGTTTGTAACAAGGATGGCTTGTTTGTAGTGAGATGAGGGTTTGTAACAAGGATTTCAATATTTTTAGGGTTCTTGAAAGAATTTGATATTTTGACAGTATTGTGGCAAAAGGTTTTTTTTCTTGTCTTGTTTGTATGAAAATAATGAGATTATATAATAGAAATTAGAGCAAAGATATGGGCTTTGAATGTGCAATTGGGCCTCCAATAACCACAAACAATATTGCATATTTTTATTCACTTGAGTCTGACACGATCCAGACTAAATTGTAGGGACTTAAGTATAATTTACGAAGTTGAAATTTGAAAATAAAATGTAGCCGGCATCGAGAACTAACTCTTGTCCAAAAATGGGCTCAATCGGATAAACAGTGAATTAGTTATGAATTTTTGAAGTTTTGGCTCAAATAAACTTATTTTGGGCTCTAGTGTCAACTCTGACACGTTCTTCAATAAAAAACATGTATTGATTGGAGCGGAACCCAATCTTGACCTTGGTAGAAAAGTTATAAATCTCTGAGTCAGTGACCTTGTGTAAAAATATGGGCCCGATCCGATAAAAATTGACTGAGTTACGAATTTTCGACCCAGATGAAATAATATTCAACATTCAGGATTTTCGACGTGTCATGTGCACCATTGGCAAAAAAGAAGGCCTTTTGGATACCGTTAAAACTTGATACCTCATGTGAAAATGTAGCCAACTCAATTTGTAAAATTTTGGCACCAGAACCAAGTTATGATTTTCTGAACATGACACAAATAAACTTCTGTCACAAATTTTCTGTATAAAAATACTTGATAAATCCGCATTTTTGAAGATCTTCTGATCGAAATTGGCTTCCAACCATGAGAGATGAAAACGTAGATGACGGCAAGACAGAATTTTGGCCACCGGAACGGGTTCAAAATGAGCCATGTTATTCAAGTTATGAATTTTTTAGTGTGTAAAAACTGCATTTTCAACACACTTTTCACCACATTTCTTCAAGAAAAATCGCACATTCGGAGACCTTGTTTAAAGAATTGGCTCTCGAGCGGAACCTGAATTTGAGAATATGTTATCAGAGATATCTTGGCAAAAGAACACCTGAATATGACGCTCCAGATTGGACTTATAAATCTTTGAACCCCGAATCATTGCGAAATGGCGAACCGATCTTCAGCACGGAAAATACTTTGGGAACATCCATTGGCGAAATAAATGTCACTTGTAACCTGAAGAAGCTTACTAAATATACTTTGATTCCATAACCATAAAACCAATTATATGCATGTATGTAATAATGAAATTTAAGCCAAAAATGTAAAATCAAGCTTCCCAAATAAGATTTTGTTTTGATGAAGACAAACCATGGCTAACAAAGAAGGAAAATATTTATGATCAAGCATCTAAGCATCCAAGGATAATATCTTCATTCAAAGCTCTCAACAACTTTAAAGGTATAATAATATTATCTACTTTGATCTTAAGATATAGATGCTCAAAAATGAAAAAGAAATGTTTGAGAAACATTACTCAAGCTTTTCAAAGATAAAATTTCATTTTTCTTTTGCATGCAATCGATTTACATCTTAGTGTAATCGATTGCACACTTCAAAATTTCAGATCTTTTGCTTCTGTTTCTATGTGCAATCGATTTACATTGCCTATGCAATCGATTGCATACTTAAATTTTTCAAAATGTTTGCTACTGACCTTGCGTGCAATCGATTACATTGTTAGTGCAATCGATTGCACTCAGTTAATGTTTGCTACTGACTTTGCATGCAATCGATTACATTGTTAATGCAATCGATTGCACTCTTAAAGATTTTGAAAAAATAGCTGTTAAAAACCTTGTGTAATCGATTTACACCAAGGGTGCAATCGATTGCATACTGCACGAATTTGAAAAATAGAAGCTTTGTTCATGCCTTTTCATTATATCTTTTCACTCAAACTTGGCAGTTGTTCATGATACATTTCCAGATCTTCATGATGTTTCAAAAGGGTGTTATGAACATATAAATATTCAATTTCAAAATAAGATCTAACACCTTCTTTCATAAATATTTTCTGAAATTTCAAAATACAAACTCAAGCATTCTTCATTTTCATGCATAAGTTTTCTGCACATTTTCATACATTAACAAACAGAAAAATTTGAGCAAATATATCTTGAGTCTTTGTACAATATTATTATTGAAAGAAGAAGATTATACATTGTCAAATCACTCTAAGTGATCAATATTACTCTACTCACTCAAACTCACAAATTGATATTTACTTACTTATTTTCCAGGATTGTTGGAATTAAGTTTAAGTGTTTCTGTTGAAATCTTGTCTTTCCAAAGTTGTTGGATACAAGTGTAGTTACATTGAGAGGATTGTTCTCATAGGTAACTTAGTTAAAATCCAAGAGTATTGTTCTTGGTTGGTTGGTAGTTCTTGTTTAAGTTTGCCACAATAAAGAAATCTCTTTCATGTTGAAAAGAGACTGGAGTACTCTCGGACTATGAGGGGAACCAGGATATATCGCTTGTGTCTCTTTATTTTTCTACATTTTTAAACTTTCCTAAACTCACTTATAACCATAAAAATAAGAACCATCATCACTAAAAACCATAATTTTTAAAGTACCTAATTCACCCCCCCTCTTAGGCGCACTTCGTACTTACAATTGGTATCAGAGCAGGTTATAGGTAACGTGCTCCTAAAAGATCCAGAATGGCTTCCGCAAATCATAATCCCATTTTCAGAGATGGTGGTAGTAACAATAAGCCTCCTCTATTTTGTGCTGAATATTTTGACTTCTGGAAAATACGCATGAAGGCGCATCTAGAAGCACAAGGAGAAGAAATATGGGATGTCGTCGAAAATGGTCCATTTATCCCTATAACAGTAACCAATGATGTCGGCTCATCAAAGCCTAAATATGCATGGGACGATGATGATAAGAAGAAAGTTATCTATGACAAAAAGGCAATAAACCTTCTTCAAGGTGCACTTAGCATGGACGAATTCTTCCGTGTCTTGGCATGCAAAACAACAAAGGAAATATGGGATACCTAGGTACAAACTCATGAAGGAACGGTTGAAGTAAAAAGATCAAGACTAAATACCCTAAGTCATGAATACGAATTATTTTGAATGTAGCCCGGAGAAACCATTATTGACTTACAAAAGAGATTTGTGCACTTGACAAATCATCTAAGTGCTCTTGGTAAAACTTTGACGAGTGATGAATCGAATCTAAAAGTACTTATGTCCTTAACTAGGGAACGACAACCAAAGGTAACGACAATTTCAGAAAAGAAAAGTCTCTCCAACATGACATCCGCGACATTATTTGGAAAACTTCAAGAATACGAAACGGAACTCAGAAGACTTGAAAAGCATGAAAATCAAGAGAAGAAATCCAAGAATATTGCTTTGAAGATAGACTCCAAGGAAGTTGAAAAGGAAAACAATCCAGAAGAAGATGAAAACTTCATGCTTCTTGTTAAAAGGCTTGGTAAGTTCTTCGGTAGAAATGACAAACCTTTTTCTCATTCAAAAGGAAAGAAACAATTTCAGAAAAAGGAAGGCTCCACATCAACACAAGAAATCACATGTTATGAATGTGGTGAGCAAGGTCATATCAAGCCGGATTGTCCAAAATTCTCCAATAAAGGTGGCTTTAAAAGCAAGAAGGGATTCAAGAATAAAACGACTTATGTCGCATGAGAGGATAATGAAATAAGTTCCTCATCTGATTCTGATAGTGATGAAAGTGCAAATCTAGCATTGATGGCCTCACACCATTCCGATGATGAAGACAATGAGGTTAGTGTTGTACCCAAATATTTTCCCTCCCATATTTCTTAATACATTGCAAGAAGAATCTCCAAGTGGCTCAAGATTGCTCAAGAGTTGGACAGTCAAATCATCTCCTAAGGCAGTCAACCTCAAACTAGGGTTTTGTGTTGCATCAAGGTCCTGGCATCCAATGACCTCAAGTTATCCCCAATGTCCTAATATGTTCTCAAGTTCATCCATGTCAAATTTCAAGCCTTGTAGAGGAAGTTTGGTCAGTCAATTGCTCAAGAAGTCCAAAAATCGACTGTGCTAGGGCAAAAGTCAACTGTGACCTACAAATAGTAAAACCTCAATATTTTTTGTCAACATTATCATTTTTAATGATATTTAATCATTTGATCAATGGTTGATCATGATTCATCAAGGATTGCTCAAAATTCATCAAGATTCAAAAGTTGCTAAATTAGGGTTTTGTAGGAAAAGTCAACTCAAATTTGACCAAGTATAACTTTCTCATACTTTATGAGAAATGACCCATCCAAACTCATTTTGAAGAGGATGCAATTTACTACAATCCATCTTCACACCCCAAGATCAAGAAATGAACTCACAAAAAGTTACAAATTTGGACATTATAGGTTATTTTTGAAAGTCAACAAAAACACATTTTTTTCCAAAGCTAATAACTTGAGCATGCAATATCAAAATGAGATGAGACCAATAAGGTTGGTTAGAGGACATCGCAAGGTTTCTAAAAAGTCCAAGAACACCTCCAAAAGTTCAAAATTGAAGAAGTTATGCATTGTTGAAGTTGGGCATTTTTCCAAAATTGCCAAAAGTCAACTATCCCCAAAACTTCAAATTTTGTCAAATGGGCCCACTTTTTTCCACTTGATTTGATCTTGCCACACTACACACGTGTCCTATATTCAATCTTGTGTCCATTCATTGATTTTTCTATTTTACTTGATTTTTATTGAATTAATTCATTTTAAATCAATTTAAATCCAAATAAAATCCAAATATTGATGAAATAGGATCTTTTTTATTGATACAAGTTTCAATTATCATCATGGACAAGATCAAACTCGTATCAAGCCATGTTATGAACAAAATATTGGATTTGGGACATTTTTGGAAGCTTTGTAATGGAAGATCATATCAAATCCAAAATCATCAATGCACAAAGATTGGATCCACAAAACTTGACCTAATGCATTGCCTTATACATATAAAAACCAAAGGCAACCGATTAAAGACCAAGAGGCTGCATAATCACCAATACCAAACTTGAAAAAAAACTCAAAAAATCTTGGAACTGAAATCTTGGTTAGAGGCGAATTCAAAGGAAAAACTCAACGCTATCTTCTTGCTAGACATCCACTGAGTCTATAGGAATCAAAATCAAGCCCTGAAACCTCATCAAACGCGCTGTAAGTCTCCTTGAACACCACCTTGTACATGAAATCGAAATCTCTCATTCTTGCATCTTTTTGACAAAACGTTGGTATATTCATGATTCTTGAATGATTTCTAAGCTTTCTGCATTAACCAATTGAGTTTTCATGGCCTGTAATACCATACCTGAAACTGGGGTTTGTGTTTCTTGTTTTTAGGTATTTCAGTTTCAGGTAAAATCAACACTATCAATGGCCATGGGTGTGTTCAGGAGGGAGAGACGAGCATGATGATGGTCTTAGAATTCGTTTCCATAGCCTAGAGAAGATTTTAGGACCAACCTAGGGATTTAGTTGCGGATTTAAATTCGCAGGAAAAAAGAACCAGGGTTCATTGGGGAAGACGATGACGCGTCCCTTTCCAATTGGCCCATTCAAAATATTCGCGCTTATTTTTTATTTCCAACGTAAGTACGCTTTTCCATATATTATGATTAGTGCGTATTCCACTAACAATCAAAAGGCCGTGGTCCAATGGTAAAGGCGTGTATGCATTGGCTAATGGGACCTGGGTTCGAATCCCAGGTCCCCAACATATTTCTTGTTATTTTCTTGCAGATGATCCAGTGTCTCTCCTGCCTTGTAGTGCATCATACTCCCTCAGATCTCAAGCGCCAGATGGCCTCCAGGCCAAATCTGATGGCCCAGATGGGAGATCCATCATACACCCAAGTCAGCGCATGTGTGGAGAGTCTGGAAAGTCAACGAGGCTTGCTCACAAATGGGCCTCTGAATTGCTGATTCTCACTCCCTTTCCAGGCCTAAAACCCCCCTTGAGTATTTCTTTTCTTATTTTTTTATCTTATTTTATTTATTTGTTTTACTAATTATTTTTTATTGTTTAGTTGACCAGTTAAATTATTTTCCTCATAAAAATCAAAAACACAAAAATATATTTTATTTATTAAAATTAAACTCATCACTTTTATTTTTGTAAATAAATTAATCCAATTAATTTAGTTTAATTAGGTTTAATTTTTAATATCTTTTGCAAATAATTAAAATCAATATAGAATATTAGGTTTTTACTAACTTTAAACAATTTATTTTTATTTCTTTAAATATCCAAAAATCCAAAAATATTTTAATTAATTAATTAATTAATTTAATTGTTAACCTAATTTAATTTCCTTTTAATTCAAAAAATAACAAAGAAATGCTTTCTTCTCAAAAAGGGTCAAAACCCTAAAAAATGCACCGATTTAATTTTCTCGCACGCGATCCATATTTTCATATTATTGTACTTGCTTTCGGAATGTAATAGCTTTAAATAGGACTTTAATTATTTTATCGCTTTATTTACTTTCCGCAATTTAAATTAAAGGGTTGCTTTTGGCGATGTAAATACCCGACGCCTTGTAATAGTCTAGATTTAATTTCCACAATTTAAATTCCGCAACTATACACTATTAGATGTTTGATAATAGGGAATGCATGACAAGATCAAATCTTTAACCTAAAATCAACGTAGCTCACCCATGACATGTACAAAGATAAATAACTGAAAAACAATACACTCGCACATGCGCACTCTTAGGGTACACCTCACTGGATTGCCTTCGAACGTGGTCATTGAGTATAGGAAGTTTTAGAGGTCGCCCTCTTGTCCAAAGATCATAGTTGCCTCGGTTGGCTCGGAAAAATGATCTAAGACATTAGGGTTACCGCTAAGTTGTCCTAACATTGCTTTAGTGACCACACGTCCCTTAATCGAATTGACCCTTAAAAGTCCAACGGCGAGGCTACCTACTGATTCATAGTGGGATAGAATTGTCTAAAGGACATTAGCACAGTTTAATTCCTTTTTCGAGTAGGTAGATGGTTCTTAAGTACTTGCTCCTTTTAAAACAAAACAAAAGTTTTCGCACTTACAGTTTTCAAACAAAAAACTTCTTTCAAACACACAAACACAAAGAAAAGCAAATTTTGAAAACACTTTGAGCAAGTACCTAAGAGCCCGTGGATAACCACGGATAGAAAGGGTGCTAACACCTTCCCTTTCTATAATCTACCCCCCGGACCCGAGAAATATCTCAAAAAAGGAATTTTCTGTGCTTTTTTTCCTTTCCTTGTTGGATAAAATAAAAGACGATGGCGACTCTTGCTTACCGCGACATTTTGCAAAAACAAACGCAAAATGCGAACCAGCATTCCAAAAACAGTCAGTTCTCTTCCCACTGTATCACAGAACTGGCGACACTGCTGGGGAATTAATACGTGGGGTGTACCTTAGGATTAGATCATTGTGTTTTCAATTGCTTGCTTTGCATGATTTATATTTGTGGGCTTGTATCAGAGTTACTATAGATCCTAACCCGGATCTGGGGGATACCCTTTAGGTAAGTAGCAATAAACTGTGAGGGAACTGTACGGCGTAGACCGATACGGTTGAAGCAGTAGCTACGTTGGTGTGGCACTTTAGTATATACCGATATTCCTTGTGGCGCAACAAGGAGAATATGGGTCTGCTAAGGGGTCATTAAGAACCAACTGACCTTAGAACCTTTAAATTGACCAACTTGGCCATAGAACAGTAGCAGTATGCTACACTCATTGAGACAAAACTCTCGCGATGATTCCGACCGCAAGAAAAGGTTGCTAAACTGGAATTATGACCGATCGAGGGTAGTCAGTGATATTGAGATCCTCTAGAACCCGGTTACTATTTTTAGGACAGGTTTAAACCAACTGAACTGAAAGAGGGTAGTACCTAAGCTCCTTGCCAGCCTGAAATCTAAGGGCTCTCTGTGTGACTTATTTGCCTTTACCATGTTTGTTGTTCGTGGATACTTGTGGTGTGCTTTTTACCATGACATCATGACATCATAACATTGCATACATCTTGCATAAGGCTAACCTATTTCAAAGACAGGAGGGATTCATCTTTGTTCTGTTTTGTAGGTCATCATGATGCCCATGCGTAGGAATACCATCCGGATTAACTTTGTCCAGGTTCCCACCTTGCTTAAAGAGTTGATTGCAAAGATGCCTGATACTACGTCCTTCCTCAGAAGACATGGTTATCTTCTCAGTTTGGTCACCTCTAAATTGGACGAGCAGATGATGAATGTCCTGGTCCAATTCTATGATCCGCTGTACCATTGTTTTACTTTTCAAGACTATCAACTGGTTCCCACCTTAGAAGAGTTCTCTGAGATGCTCGGTATCTCTGTTCTGGAGCAGACCCCGTTTACTGGTTGGGAAAAGATTCTTAGGCCCGAAGAGATTGCTGCAGCCCTTCATTTGACCAAAGAGGAGGTAATGGATAATTGGGAGACTAGAAGTGGATCAAAGGGCTTTCTCATTAAGTTCTTGGTTGGTAAGGCTAACTATTTCTGGGATAGTCTAGACTTCAAGGCATTCGAGGATATTCTGGCTCTGTTGATATATGGATTGGTATTGTTTCCGAACTCTGACTCCTTTGTTGATGTGAATGCGATAAAGATATTCATCTCTCGGAATACGGTACCTACTCTCTTGGGTGACATTCTTCATCAGCTCTATACTCGTACTGCCCGAAAGCGGGGAACCATGATGTGCTGTGCTCCCTTATTGGCAAGGTAGTTTATTTCGCACCTTCCCAAGTCAGTGATGAAGAACAAAGAAGGCATGGGCTGGGCTTATAGGGTGATGTCTCTCTCGCATAATGACATCATTTGGACTCTCAAGGGTATGGATGAGGTGACTATCATTGATCGCTGTGGGGAGTACCCTAATGTTCCACTACTAGGAACCCATGGAGGAATTTCTTACAACCTATGCTTAGCTCTACGTCAGTTTCGACGTGCCAGAAGAGAAGGACCTCATGAGACGCTAATGCCTAGTATCATCTTTGATTTTCAAGGGGATAGCGAAGAGCAACGTCGCAGATTCATAAGGGCTTGGGATAGAGCTCACCAATCTGATCCACATGAGCTGGGCCCAAAGACTTCTCTGCCAATGGAGCCATATCTCAGATGGGTCTGCATCCGTGCCCAAAAGCTGGGTATGCCGTATGAAGCCGTCCGGCCTGTCATTCTTGAAATTGCTAATGAAGAAGGGGTTCTTCCGACCATCCTCCATCCTTATATGCCCACTGACATTGGGGCACTGAAAAGGTCTTGGATGCAACTGAGGGAAGAACGGGATTCTTACCGAGAGAATTTCAATGAGCAAGAAAAGAAGATCCAGAAGTTGACTAGACATTTGGAGAACAAGCGGATTCTCAACGACTATGTCCGCACTGATAAGAACAGACCATCGGAGCGTTGATTGACCTTTGATGATTTCCTTTCCAGTTTTTATTTACTTTTCAGTATTTCCTTTCTTGTAACGCCGTAAGGGCAATTTGTTAAACAATATGAATTCTAAAGTTTATCTAATAAAGTGTGTTGCCTTTCTTGTTTACAAATTTGAATCTCCCGATTGTCTTTGAAATCATAATCATACGCATTTCATCCCATGCACTTCATAAACAGGTAGCCATTACAGGTCTCCTACCTTCTTCGCTGTTTATTTCAGCACTCATCATGTCTGCTGAACCTTCAACTGAGCAAGCTATCAAGGCCCTCCAGGCCCAAAATGCCCAATTCCAAGAGCTGTTCATGAATCTAGCTAAGGGTCAGCAAGACCTGAAGACCCTGATTCTGAAAGAGAAGAAGAAGAAGAAGAAGAGGACGATCCTGTTTAACACAGGGCACAGGTTTGGAAACCGGCTACAGAATGAAGTTGATCTAACCACCTCATCTGGAGGGAAAGATAGTCAAGAGGAAAGGAGGGCTCCTAGCCCAGTGGTCTCCGACAACGAGATGGACTTTGATGAAGAACATTATCCTCCTGCTGAGGATAGATACAAGCAACTGGAAGACCGGTTGAGTGCCATGGAAGTTCAAAAAGTGCCTGGCCTAGACTTTGGTGATCTAGGTCTATCATCTGGGGTGGTGATCCCCCACAAATTCAAGGCACCAGTCTTTGCTAAGTATGACGAAGTTTCTTGTCCAAAGCTGCATCTCCGGTCATACGTGAGGAAGATTCAGCCGTACACCGTTGATAAGAACCTATGGATTCATTTCTTTCAAGACAGTCTCTCAGGGACTCAGCTTGAATGGTTCTATCAGTTATACGTAGCCAGTATTCACAGTTGGGAAGATTTGGCTACTGCTTTCTACAGGCAGTATCAATACAACTCTGACCTCGCTCCTACGCGTACCCAACTCCAGGGTATGTCAATGGGAACGGGTGAAGGATTCAAAGATTATGCTCAAAAGTGGAGGGACCTTGCCGGTAGAGTACAACCACCATTGGCTGATCAGGAGCTTGTGGACATGTTTCTGGGGACCTTGTTTGGTCCATTTTTCAACCACCTGATTGGAAGCTCTTCATCTGGGTTTACAGAGCTAATTTTGACCGGCGAGAGGATTGAGGATGGTATTAAGGCTGGTAAGATACAGAAGGGTGCTTCATCAAGCACCGAGAAGAAGCCGTTTAAGAAAGAGTCCAGTGCTGTCTACAGTTCGAGAAGCCAGAATAGACCGGAATGCCGCCAACCTGTTAATGCGGTTGTTATTTCAAAACCTATTGGTGCTCCTAAGTAGAACAATCAACAGAAGGACGAGAGGCCTCGAAGGCAATTCACCCGTCTCAACATGACTTTGTCTCAGATTATGCCATAATTGCTGAAGCCAATCTGGTGATTCCAAAGGAAGCCCCAAAGAATCCAAATACAACCTCACCGAAGGACAACCCTAATTCTCACTGTGCTTTTCACTCTGATAGTCCGGGGCATAGTACAAATGATTGTTGGACTTTGAAGAGTAAGATACATGACTTATTTGATGCGAAGGAGATTGAGTTCGAGGCGCCCGAGAGGCCTAATGTTGTGATTGCTTCCATGCCCAAGCATGGAGTAAATGCTGTAGAAGAAGACTCATTTGTGGTTTCCGTAAATGATGTTGTTACCCCTTTGATGACTGTGAAGAAGAACCTTTTGCTAGCCGGTTTATTTCTGCGATGTGACGGAGGTTGCCGTATGTGTTCTGTTCTACCTACCGGTTGCCATCTCTTGAAATCAGGTGTCCAACGCCTGATGGATAGTAAAGAGATCCTGTTCGAGAAGACTGTTGTTCCCTCAGTTCCTACTGAAGAAGTTTCCATTATCACCATTTTCAACAATTCTTCTAAGGCTCCCTCGAGGAAGCCTGTTAGAATTACACCTGCTCCAAGAATCGCACATGTGATCATCACTGTTCCGGGGCCTATCCTCTACACCTCTGATAAAGTTGTCCCTTGGAATTACGAGGCCGGTATTTATTTTCATGGAGTTAAGCAAGAGTTGGATGTTGATACTGACGTCAGCAATATTGTTGGACCTGCTAAAGTCACCCGTAGCAGAAGACTTTTGTCACCTGATATTTCTCCACCAACTGCCCGAAGACCTGTTGTTATTACACCTGCCAGTGTACCTTCCACCATTCCTATTAAAGTTCCTATCCTTACCCCTGTCGCCGAGTCATCTGACACTCGGGGCAAAGGGATCACCACTGATGTGCCTGCCCAGACGGAGGCACCGAAGACGATTACTGTTGAAGCTTCTAAACAAGAGATGGAAGAGATCCTGAAGATCATCAAAAAGAGTGACTACAATGTAGTTGAGCAACTGGGGCAAACCCCATCCAATATTTCTATGTTGTCATTGTTGCTATGCTCAGAAGCCCATGCCAAGGCTCTGATTACCTTCTTGAAGACTGCCCACGTACCACAAGAGACATCAGCTGATCAGTTTACAGATTGCATGGCCAATTTGACTGCTGATAATGGGTTGGGTTTCTCTGATGCTGACTTAACTGCTAAGGGGAAGAATCACAACAATGCCCTGCATGTCTCCATTGAATGCATGGTCACTACTCTTGCACATGTATTGGTAGATACTGGTTCCTCATTGAATGTTTTGCCTAAAAAGCTCTAGACCGGCTGGATTGTGAGGGGTTGGAGCTGAAACCAAGTAACATTGTTGTTAGGGCCTTTGATGGGTCTAAAAGAATGGTACATGGAGAGGTTGATATCCCGATCAAGGTTGGTTCTCAGGTCTTCAATTCTACATTCTATGTGATGGACATTCGGCCATCTTACTCTTGTTTGCTGGGTCGTTCATGGATCCACAAAGCTGGGGCCGTAACCTCAACGCTGCACCAGAAGCTGAAATACCCGGTCAAAGGGAAGATTATGACAGTACATGGGGAGGAAGAGTACATGGTGAGCCACCTTAACTCTTTTTGATATGTAGATATGGATGGGGAATTCATTAAGACCCCATTCCAACATTTTGAAGAGGTTCCCTAGACACTGGCGTCAGCTGAGACTGTTGTTGAAGATTCTCCTATGAAGATGGCTTCCCTCAAAGATGCTCGGGCTGTTGTCGAGAAAGGTGGGTGTGCAAATTGGGGCCGACTCCCTGATTTTACACAGAAGACTAACAAGTTTGGTTTGGGTTTCACTGCAGAATCTCAAAGGGCTGTTCGGAATGCACGAATCGGAAGACCTCCCGTCTTCATCAGCAACTCGGTAGTGAATGCCATTGAAGATGATGTGGAAGAATCTGAGTTTGAAAGCTAGATCTATCCTACGGCCGACGGTGGACCAAGCAACTGGACAACAAAGGACTTTATCCCTATTACTTTTGTTACTCAGTAATGAAACTTTTGTTTTAAATATGTAATAGACAACGTTTAAACTTCACGGCCTGATGTCTTACCCAGGGCACTGTGGCTTCATTTGTGAGGGCTTTATGTGTGTCATTTTCATATATCATTAATAAAAGCATTGGACGTTCTTGCATTTCAAATTTTGCGCTCCTTATTTTTCTTTATTATATATTGCAAAACAGCTATTTTACACACACTCACATATACAGGTCCACATCCACTCTGGATCTCACTGGTAACGACTCTGCTACTGCCATTTATGACTCCGAAAATCCGATCAACTTAGCCGAGGACGAAGGTGAAGATGATTTTAAAGTGCCTGGTGAACTTGCAAGACTGTTACTCCAAGAAGAGAGGGCCATACAGCCACACGAAGAGCCTGTGGAATCAGTGAATCTGGGTACAGAGGCAGATAAGAAAGAGGTCAAGATCGGTGCAAATCTGGAGCTTAGTGTGAAACAACGGTTGATTCAGATGCTGCGTGACTATGTTGAGATCTTTGCCTGGTGTTATGAAGATATGCCAGGGTTGGATACTGACATTGTGGTTCATCGCCTGCCTACCAAGGAAGACTGTCCTCTAGTGAAGCAGAAGGTCCACCGAATGCGCCCAGAGATGTCTGAGAAAATCAAGGCTGAAGTTATGAAACAGTTTGACACCGGTTTTCTAGCAGTTACTTCTTACCCTCAGTGGGTGGAAAATGTGGTTCCTATGCCAAAGAAAGATGGTAAGGTCCGAATGTGTGTTGACTACAAGGATCTGAATAGGGCTAGCCCCAAGGATGATTGCCCTCTACCTCATATTGACGTTCTGGTTGACAACACCGCTCAGCATAAGGTATTCTCCTTTATGGATGGTTTCTCTGGTTATAATCAGATAAAGATGGCTCCCGAAGACATGGATAAGACAACTTTTGTCACTCAGTGGGGTACCTTTGGCTATAAGGTCATGCCTTTTGGGTTAAAGAACACTGGGGCAACGTATCAGCGTGCTATGGTCGCTTTGTTTCATGACATGATCCATCATGAGATTTAAGTGTACGTCGACGATATGATTGCAAGGTCCTAGACTAAGGAGGAACACCTTGACCATTTGCAGAAGCTGTTTGATAGACTGAGGTTGTACAAGCTGAGGTTAAACCCGAACAAGTGCACCTTCGAGGTGAGATCTGGTAAGCTATTGGGTTTCGTTGTGAGCGACAAAGGTATTCAAGTGGATCCAGCGAAAGTGAAGGCCATACAGGAGATGCCAGCTCCCAGAACAGAGAAAGAAGTCAGAGGCTTTCTAGGATGGCTGAACTACATTGCTCGATTCATCTCGCACCTGACCGCTACTTGTGAACCAATCTTCAAGTTACTGAAGAAAGATCAAGTGGTACGTTGGAACGATGAATGCCAGGCCGCTTTCGAAAGAATTAAGGAGTATCTCCAAGAGCCACCTATTCTGATGCCTCCAGTTGAAGGGAGTCCTTTGATCTTATACTTGACAGTACTCGACAACTCAATGGGGTGTGTGCTGGGTCAGCATGACGAGTCTGGCCGAAAAGAGCATGCTATTTATTACCTTAGCAAAAAGTTTACCGACTGTGAGACCCGATACTCGCTGCTCGAGAAAACTTGCCGTGCTTTGGCATGGTCTGCTCGCCGGCTGAGACAGTACATGTTGACTCACACTACTCTATTGATTTCAAAGATTGATCCAATCAAGTATATCTTCGAAAAGCCTGCCTTATCTGGAAGAATAGCAAGATGGCAGATGATCTTGACTGAGTATGACATCCAGTACACGACCCAAAAGGCAATTAAGGGAAGTGTGTTGGTAGACCATTTGGCGCATCAAGCAATGGATGATTACCAGTCTATGAACTTTGAATTTCTGGACGAGAATATCATGCTGGTAACTGATTGTGAGATACCTGGACCGGATGAAGGACCTGAGGAAGGATCCCAATGGTCTATGTACTTTGATGGAGCTTCGAACGCTTTGGGTAATGGAATTGGCGTCGTGATCATATCTCCTAAAGGCTCCCATACTCCATTCACTTCCCGACTATGTTTCAACTGCACCAATAACATGGCGGAGTATGAAGCGTGCATCATGGGTCTTCGAGCAGCAATTGACCTAAGGATTAAGTTTCTAAGTGTCTTAGGAGATTCCGCTCTCGTGATCAGTCAGATCAAAGGCGAGTGGGATACGAAACACCCAAATATTATTCCTTACAAGGAGTATGTATTGACGTTGCTTCCCCATTTTGAGGAGGTAACCTTTGAACACTTCCCTAGAGAGAAGAATCAGTTCGCGGACGCGCTGGCTACAATGTCTTCTATGTTCAAAGTCAATTGGGACAACGAAGCTCCCCGGATTATCATTGAAAAATTGGATGAACCTGTGCATTGCTGTGACATTGAGACTGAAGAGGTAACAGAAAAGCCCTGGTTTCATGAGGTGAAGAGGTATCTTGAAGCTCAGGAGTACCCCGAGGGTGCATCAGTTAATGACAAGAAGTTTCTGAGAAGGTTCAAAGCAAAGTTCTTCATCAACAATGGCATTCTTTACAAGCGTAACCATGATTCGACCTTGCTGCGTTGTGTGGATAAGAATGAAGCAGAAAGGATCATGGCAGATTTAGACGAAGGTACTTTCGGGACCCATTCTAGTGGACATACCATGGAAAAGAAGATCCTTCGAGAAGGATATTATTGGTCCACAATGGAAGCTGACTGTTATCAGCATTCTCGGACATGTCACAAGTGCCAAGTCTATGCTGATAAGGTGCACATACCTCCAGTATCTCTGAATGTCTTGATGGCACATTGGCCTTTTGCGATGTGGGGCATTGATATGATTGGCGAGATCAGACCTATGACATCCAACGGGCATCGTTTCATCCTAGTAGCGATTGATTACTTTACGAAGTGGGTTGAAGCAACTTCTTTTGCTACGGTAACCAAGAATGTCATGGCACGGTTCATTCGGCACAATATGATCTGTCGATACGGTGTACCAGAGAGGATCATTACGGACAATGGCACCAATCTTAACAACAAAATGATCACCGAGCTCTGCGAGCAATTCAAGATACAGAATCACAACTCTTCTCCATACCGGCCGAAGATGAATGGGGTTGTCGAAGCGGCTAATAAGAACATTAAGAAGATCGTGCAGAAGATGATAGTGACATACAAAGACTGGCACGAGATGCTACCATTTGCTCTTCATGGATACCGTACCTCAGCACGGACGTCAACAGGGGCAACACCTTATTCCTTGGTATATGGCATAGAGGCAGTCTTGCCCATTGAAGTTCAGATACCCTCTCTCCGAATCATGAAGGATGCAGGTTTGAGTGAAGATGACTGGATTCAGACCCGACTGGATCAGCTGAACCTAATCAATGAAAAGAGACTTACTACTATTTGTCATGGTCAGACGTACCAAAAGCGAATGATCAAGGAATTTAACAAGAAAGTCAGACGACAAGAGTATCAAGTTGGGGATCTGGTAATCAAGCGCATTATTCTACCTCAAGGTGATCCCAGGGGCAAATGGACCCCTACCTACGAAGGGCCATTTGTGGTTAAGAACATTTTCTCAGGAGGGGCTATGATTCTAACCACCATGGATGGTGACGACCTTCCTCACCCCGTCAATGCAGACATAGTAAAAAGATACTACGCATAATCAAAGACCCGCTAGGTTGACTGGCCTAGGCAAAAATAAGGGCTTCCCGGCGAACCAAAAGAGTTTGGGCAAAAATAAGGGATGAAAGTAAAAAAATCTGTACACCCGGCAAGTCGAAAACCTGAAAAGGCGGCTTGGGCAAAAAAGGGTATCCCGGTGGACTGAAAACCCGAAAGGGCGGTCCAGGCAAAAGTTAGGGATCAAAGCGTAACACTATGTCTCATTAAATCACCTTGCATCCAGACTTCGGTATCGACTATCAAGCTCAGATGACACTAATCAATCTGATCCACCTTCAACCAGTAGCAAAGTGATGAGATGCTCGAGGATATAAAGGCAATAGCAGAGTTGGAACCCAGTGGGATCATTCACATATCTATTTTGTTTAGTTTTTCACAAAATTGTGTAAATTCTATTATTCGGCGGTGTTCTCTTACTAGGACGCCAGCCTCTTGTACAAAAAACGCCTATCTACAGGCCAAACTTCAAATCAATACAATTCATTTTCAAAGAAATTTCAAACTGTTTTTCCTTTATCTGTTTGTTTTGCAAAGACCGTCCAATGTTCATTTTTGATATATGAATTTGACATTAATTGCTGATCATAAATGTTTACATGCGAAACAAAAGACGAATTACGGGTAACTTCAGAAACAGGGGCAATAAGAATTGTCCGAGCTGTATGGTTGCTCTGTTCACCAGGTACAAAGGTAGATTCAACTGAAGAATATGGCTAAGATACCTTCACTCCCCGCAGAGTAATATAGTAATGGTAGCTCTCCCCCAACTGAGACTTGCAACCGTGAACGAATCAGCATTACTCTCCCCAAGCAGAGTTAGTCTACCATCAGCACTAAAAGGGTCTTAATATTCCCCAGCGGAGTGTAAGAATATTCCTCAGCAAGTATAAGAGTATCCCCGACAGTCTTAATATTCCTCAACGGAGTATAAGAATGTTCCCCGGTAGAATACAAGATACCCCAGTGGAGTCAATATTTCCCCAGCACGGTTTGAAAGCTTCCCCAATGGAGTTGAATCATCATCCCCAGTAGACTCTGGAAGTTTACCCCCAGCGGAGTACAAAAATAAATCTCCCCAGCCAAATTCAGAGGGTTATCCCCACAAGAGTCTAACAGGGTTATCCCTAGCAAGTTGCAACTGAAAGATCGTCCCCAGCGAAGTTCTTTCCTTTCACAAGCAGGAATTCAATCCTCAACAGATTTAATATCACCAGCAACGGTAATCCATCCCCAGCGGAGTTTATCGTTGAAATCCCCAGCGGAGCTTATCAGCGGATTCCCCAGTAGAATTTATCAGTGACATTCTCAGCAGAACATCTCTTCCCCATAGAGTAATTCCCCTCGGAGTTTTCTCTTCATCAGTTTATTCCCCAACAGAGTCATCCTCTCCTACAGGTTTATTCTTGCAATCATCTTCGTTCATCATCCCCAGTGGAAACAAAGAATTCAACTCTATTCTCCAGCAGCTATCCGAGATTTATTTTCCCCAGCTAAAACATCACATTTCCATACATCATAATACATGCATATACGCATCATATCACACAATCTCATTTATGTTGAGAACATCATTTCTTGATCCATATCATGCATTGCATATGACTGACCTTTACCTTTCAGGAAAGATACAGTTAAGGTTCTCACCAGTCAAAGGAGACAAAACCAGTTAAATCGATTCCTAAAGATTTTTCTGATGCGAACGCAGTCAAATGAGACAAAACCAGTTAAATCAATTCCTAATGATTTTTCTGATGCGAACACAATCAAAGGAGACAAAACCAGTTAAATCGATTCCTAAATATTTTTCTGATGCGAACGCAGTCAAAGGAGACAAAACCAGTTAAATCGATTCCTAAAGATTTTTCTGATGCGAACGCAATCAAAGGAGACAAAACCAGTTAAATCGATTCCTAAAGATTTTTCTGATGCGAACGCAGTCAAAGGAGACAAAACCAGTTAAATTGATTCCTAAAGATTTTTCTGATGCGAACGCAATCAAAGGAGACAAAACCAGTTAAATTGATTCCTAAAGATTTTTCTGAGGCCAACCCAGTCAAAGGAGACAAGACCAGTTAAATCGATTCCTAAAGATTTTTCTGAGGCCAATCTAGTCAAAGGAGACAAAACCATTTAAATCGATTCCTAAATCTTTTTCTGATGCGAACGCAGTCAAAGTAGACAAAACCAGTTAAATTGATTCCTAAAGATTTTTCTGATGCGAACACAGTCAAAGGAGACAAAACCAGTTAAATCGATTCCTAAATATTTTTCTGAAGCCAACCCAGTCAAAGGTGATAAGACCAGTTAAATCGATTCCTAAATATTTTTCTGAGGCCAATCCAGTCAAAGGAGACAAGACCAGTTAAATCGATTCCTAAAGATATTTCTGAGGCCAATCCAGTCAAAGGAGACAAGACCAGTTAAATCGATTCCTAAAGATTTTCCTGATACCAATCCATTCAAAAGAGACAAAACCCCCTCTGGTCCAGTTAAATCGATTCCTAAAGATTTTTCTAACACAAATCCAGTCAAAAGAGACAAAACCCCTCTGGTCTAGTTAAATAGATTCCTAAAGATTTTTCTGAAGCCGATCCGATCGAAGTCCAGACCACCTATCAACAATATCCAAATTGCATCTGTAAGCCCATTCCCAACATCACAATGCTGGTACTACGTCATACGAGTGTAAATTTCTGGGCAATCTAGTGTTCAATTATCTTCCACCTTCGGATCACGAAAGGCCCGAAGGCCAATCTATATCCTCAGGTTTAAGAAAATTGAACAGGGAAAACTTTTGTACCCTAAAATTTTCCCTCCCATATTTCTCAAGACATTGCAAGAAGAATCTCCAAGTGGCTCAAGATTGCTCAAGAGTTGGACAGTCAAATCATCTCCTAAGGCAGTCAACCTCAAACTAGGGTTTTATATAGCATCAAGGTCCTGGCATAAAAATTACCTCAAGTGCTCCCCAATGTCCTAATATGTTCTCAAGTTCATCCATGTCAAATTTCAAGCCTTGCAGAGGAAGCTTGGTCAGTCAATTGCTCAAGAAGTCCAAAAATCGACTATGCTAGGGAAAAAGTCAACTGTGGCCTACAAATAGTTAAACCTCAAGATTTTTGTCAACATTCTCATTTTGAAGTATATTTCATCATTTGATCAAGGGTTGATCATGATTCATCAAGGATTGCTCAAAATTCATCAAGATTCAAAAGTTGCTAAATTAGGGTTTTGAAGGAAAAGTCAACTCAACTTTGACCAAGCATAACTTTCTCATACTTTATGATAAATGACCCATCCAAAACTCATTTTGAATAGGATGCAATTTCCTACAATCCATCTTCACACCCCAAGATCACGAAATGCACTCACAAAAAGTTACAAATTTGGACATTATAGGTTATTTTTGAAAGTCAACAAAAACACCTTTTTTCCAAAGCTTATAACTTGAGCATGGAATATCCAAATGCGATGAGACCAAAAGGGTTGGTTAGAGGACATCTCAAGGTTTCCAAAAAGTTTAAGAACACCTCCAAAAGTTCAAAATTGAAGAAGTTATGCATTGTTGAAGTTGGGCATTTTTCCAAAATTGCCAAAAGTCAACTATCCCCAAAACTTCAAATTTTGTCAAATGGGCCCACTTTTTTCCACTTGATTTGATCTTGTCACACTACACACGTGTCCTATCTTCAATATTGTGTCCATTCATTGATTTTTATATTTTATTTGATTTTTATTGAATTAATTCATTTTAAATCAATTTAAATCCAAATAAAATCCAAATATTGATGAAATAAGATCTTTTTGATTGATACAGGTTTCAATTATCATCATGGACAAGATCAAACTCGTATCAAGCCATGTTATGAACAAAATATTGGATTTGGGACATTTTTAGAAGCTTTGTAATGGAATATCATAGCAAATCCAAAATCATCAATGCACAAAGATTGGATCCACAAAACTTGACCTAATGCATTGCCTTATACATATAAAAACCAAAGGCACACGATTAAAGACCAAGAGGCTGCATAATCACCAATACCAAACTTGAAAAAAAAATCAAAAAAGCTTGGAACTGAAATCTTGGTTAGAGGTGAATTCAAAGGAAAAACTCAACGTTCTCTTCTTGCTAGACGTCCACTGAGTCTATAGGAATCAAAATCAAGCCCTGAAACCTCATCAAACACGCTGTAAGTCTCCTTGAACACCGCCCTGTACATGAAATCGAAATCTCTCATTCTTGCATCTTTTTGACAAAACGTAGGTATATTCATGATTCTTTAATGATTTCTAAGCTTTCTGCATTAACCAATTGAGTTTTCATGGCCTCTAATACCATACCCGAAACTAGGGTTTGTGTTTCTTGTGTTTAGGCATTTCAGTTTCAGGTAAAATCAGCACTATCAATGGCCATGGGTGTGTTCAGGAGGGAGAGACGAGCATGATGATGGTCTCAGAATTCGTTTCCATAGCCTAGAGAAGATTTTAGGACCAAACTAGGGATTTAGTTGCGGATTCAAATCCGCAGGAAAAAAGAACCAGGGTTCATTGGGGAAGACGATAACGCGTCCCTTTCCAATTGGCCCATTCAAAATATTCGCGCTTATTTTTTTTATTTCCAGCATAATTACGCTTTTCCATATATTATGATTAGTGCGTATTCCACTAACAATCAAAAGGCCTTGGTCCAATGGTAAAGGCGTGTATGCATTGGCTAATGGGACCTGAGTTCGAATCCCAGGTCCCCAACATATTTCTTGTTATTTTCTTGCAGATGATCCAGTGTCTCTCCTGCCTTGTAGTGCAACATACTCCCTCAGATCTCAAGCGCCAGATGGCCTCCAGGCCAAATCTGATGGCCCAGATGGGAGATCCATCATACACCCAAGACAGCGCATGTGTGGAGAGTCTGGAAAGTCAATGAGGCTTGCTCACAAAAGGGCCTCTGAATTTCTGATTCTCACTCCCTTTCCAGGCCCAACACCCCCCTTGAGTATTTCTTTTCTTATTTTTTTATCTTATTTTATTTATTTGTTTTACTAATTATTTTTATTGTTTAATTGAGCAGTTAAATTATTTTCCTCATAAAAATCAAAAACACAAAAATATATTTTATTTATTAAAATTAAACTCATCACTTTTATTTTTGTAAATAAATTAATCCAATTAATTTAGTTTAATTAGGTTTAATTTTTAATATCTTTTGCAAATAATTAAAATCAATATAGAATATTAGGTTTTTACTAACTTTAAACAACTTATTTTTATTTCTTTAAATATCCAAAAATCCAAAAATATTTTAATTAATTAATTAATTAATTTAATTGTTAACCTAATTTAATTTCCTTTTAATTCAAAAAATAACAAAAAATGCTTTCTTCTCAAAAAGGGTTAAAACCCTAAAAAATGCGCCGATTTAATTTTCTCGCACGCGATCCATATTTTCATATTATTGTACTTGCTTCCGGAATGTAATAGATTTAAATAGGACTTTAATTATTTTATCGCTTTATTTACTTTCTGCAATTTAAATTAAAGGGTTGCTTTTGGCGATGTAAATACCCGACGCCTTGTAATAGTCTAGATTTAATTTCCGCAATTTAAATTCCACAACTATACACTGTTAGATGTTTGATAATAGGGAATGCATGACAAGATCAAATATTTAACCTAAAATCAACATAGCTCACCCATGACATGTACAAAGATAAATAACTGAAAAACAATACACTCGCACATGCGCACTCTTAGGGTACACCTCACTTGGTTTCCTTTGAACGTGGTCATTGAGTATAGGAAGTTTTAGAGGTCGCCCTCTTGTCCAAAGATCATAGTTGCCTCGAAATGGTTGATTCAGAAAAATGATCTAAGACATTAGGGTTACCGCTAAGGCGTCCTAACATTGCTTTAGTGACCACACGTCCCTTAATCGAGTTAACCTTTAAAACTCCAACGGCGAGGCTACCTACTCATTCATAGTGGGATAGCATTGTCTAAAGGACATTAGCACAGATTAATTCTTTTTTCGAGTAGGTAGATGGTTCTTAAGTACTTGCTCCTTTAAAACAAAATAAAACTTTTCGCACTTACACTCCTTTCAAAACAAAAACTTCTTTCAAACCCACAAACACAAATAAAAGCAAATTTTGAAAACAATTTGAGCAAGTACCTAAGAGCCCGTGGATAACCACAGATAGAAATGGTGCTAACACCTTCCCTTTCTATAATCTACCCCCCGAACCCGAGAAATATCTCAAAAAGGAATTTTTCTGTGCTTTTTTCCTTTCCTTGTTGGATAAAATAAAAGACGGTGGCGACTCTTGCTTACCACGACATTTTGTGAAAACAAACGCAAAACGCGAACCAACATTACAAAAAAACAGTCAGTTCTCTTCCCACCGTATCACAGTTAGTAATGAATTTTCTCTTTTTGATAGTGATACACAAGGTGCTATAGATGAACTATTGAATGAATGTAAAATTCTGTATAAAACCATTTCATCACAAAAGAAACAAATTTCATCCTTAGAAGAAAAATATGTTTCAATGGAAAAAGATTTCAAAGAAGAAAAACAAAAATCAAGTGATGAACAAAAACATAATTTTGTATGCAAAAATTGTGATTCACTCTCTTTCCAAATTATCTAGTTAAAAAGAGTCATTGAAAGATATGAAAAAGGGAAAATTGGATTGGAAGGTTTTCTTAGCCAAAAAAGATACTCCAATGATAAAAGTGGACTTGGATATTCAAAGTTTTCAAAACCAAGTTCTAACAAAACTATCTTTGTTAAGGCAAGTGATCAATCTTCCAAAGAGAAAGTGAACAAACCTAAAATAGTTCGTCACTATCCGAAAAAGAAAACATTTTCTAAGAAGAAATCTTATCCTTCTAGATATAGAAGTAACTTTGAACCTACTTGTTTTTATTGTGGTATTAAAGGCCATACACCTAATGCTTGCTATAGAAACTTCATTGTGGAAAGTGGGCATTATGTATGGGTAAACAAAGGCACTAATTGTGAAGGACCCAAAGCAACTTGGGTACCTAACAAAACCTAATTTGTTTTGCAGGTATGCTTGAAGACCACATGCAATCTTTGGTATCTTGATAGTGGTTGTTCAAAGCATATGACAGGAGACATAAACCAATTTTCACATCTAGCGCTAAAGGCCAAGGGTTTTGTCACTTATGGAGACAATAATAAGGGAAGAATCCTAGGAAAAGGCAAAGTTGGTGCTCCACCTTTCACATCCATTGAAGATGTTATTTATGTTGAAGGACTAAAGCACAATCTTCTAAGTATTAGCTAACTTTGTGACAAAGGCTTCAAAATTAAGTTCACCAAGGATGAATGTTTGATAGAAGACGAAGTCACTTATGAGGTTATACTTAAAGGTAAAAGAATCAATAATATATTCATGATTTCCCTTGATGATCCATCTTTGAAGGTTAAATGTATCATGGCGAACAACGATGATTTATGGCTTTGGCACAAAAGAATTGCTCATATTCATATGGAACACTTGAATAAATTAATCAAGCATGATCTTGTCATTGGATTGCCTAAGAGAAATTTCGTCAAAGATAGACTATGCGATGCTTGTCAAAAAGGGAAACAAACTAGATCAACTTTCAAATCTAAGAATGTGGTGTCCACTACAAGGCCACTACAATTGTTACATATGGATCTATTTGGTCCATCAAGAACAAGGAGTTTCAGAGGTAATGTATATGCTTTGGTTATTGTTGACGATTTCTCTAGATATACTTGGACTTTCTTTTTAGTGCAAAAAAGTGATGCATTCAAGGCGTTCAAGAAGTATGCTAAACAAATTCAGAATGAGAAGTCTCTAACAATTGCCTCAATAAGGAGTGACCATGGCGGAGAATTCCAAAATGCTCTGTTTGAAGAATTCGGTGGAGAACATGGAATATCTCACAACTTCTCGGCACCGAGGACTCCACAACAAAATGGAGTGGTTAAAAGAAAGAATATGTCTCTTGTGGAACTTGCTAGAACAATGCTTAGCGACTCAAACCTTCCAAAATACTTTTGGGCGGATGCGGTAAGCATGGCATGTTTTGTTAGCAATAGAGTTAACATTAGACCAATCTTAAAGAAAACTCCATATGAACTTTTCAAAGGGATAAAACCAAATATTGCTTTCTTTCATATCTTCGGGTGCAAATGCTTTGTCCTAAATAATGACAAAGATAATTTGGGTAAGTTTGATGAGAAATCCGATGAATGTATTTTCCTTGGTTACTCACTCTCTAGTAAAGCATATAGAATTTACAACAAAATAACTTTGACTATTGAATAATCTATGCATGTTTCTTTTGATGAAACTAACCCCTCCAAGGAGGATAATATTGTTTGTGATAATGATGATGAAATTTTAGAAGGTCCTCAAGAAAAATCTTCCAAGGATCAACCCATTCAACTTGAAGAATCACCTCAACAAGAATCGAATCTCAATGATCTACCAAAAGAATGGAGAACTCATAGAGATCATCCTATTGATAAAGTGATTGGTGATATAAGTCAAGGCGTGTCTATAAGATTAAATCTCAAGGATGCTTGCCTAAACATGGTGTTTGTCTCTCAAATTGAACCTTCCAAAGTTGATGAAGCTTTAGGCGATGACCAATGGATCATAGCTATGCAAGAAGAATTGAATCAATTTGAAAGGAATCAAGTTTGGGAACTCGTTCCTAGGCCAAGCAACAAACACATTATTGGAACAACATGGGTGTTCAAAAACAAACTTGACGAGAATGGAATAATTGTTCACAACAAAGCAAGATTGGTAGCACAAGGCTATAATCAAGAAAAAGGAATAGACTTTAAAGAAACTTTTGCTCCAGTTGCAAGGTTAAAAGTTATTCGTCTCTTACTTGCCTATGCTTGTTCATTAAATTTTCAGCTTTTCTAAATGGACGTCAAAAGCACATTCTTGAATGGATATATCACTGAAGAAGTATACGATAAGAAACCCCCGGGTCTCAAAGACTTCAAGAATTCATCTCATGTATTTAAATTGAGAAAACCTCTATATGGATTGAAACAAGCACCATGGGCATGGTATGATTGTTTAAGCAACTTCTTATGCGGAAAAGGCTTCGAAAAAGGCAAAGTTGACAAGACTCTATTTATCAAGAAAATCAAAGACGACACTTTGCTAGCACAAGTCTATGTTGATGACATCATCTTCGGCTCTTCAAATCAAGAAATGTGTGAAGAATTCTCATCAATGATGCAAGGAGAATTTGAAATGTCCATGATGGGTAAAATGAACTATTTTCTTGTACTTCAAATCAAACAACTAAAAGATGGAATCTTCATCAACCAATCCAAATATTGCAAGGAACTCTTGAAAAGGTTTGACATGGATAACTGAAAGGAAATGTCAACACCAATGGGTTCTGGTTCTTATGTTGATCAAGATGAATCAGGTGTTTCCATCGACATCACTAAATATCGACGTATGATTGGCTCCTTATTATATTTGACGGCAAGCCGTCTTGACATAATGTTTAGTGTTTGTCTTTATGCCTGCTTTCAAGCTAACCCAAAGGAATCTCATCTCACGGTGGTAAAGAGGATCATGAAGTATATCAAAGGAACAACAAATGTCAGATTGTTGTATCCTAAAGGTAGTGTATACAACTTAATTGGTTATTCTGACGCGGATTATGCAGGATGTAAAACAGATAGAAAGAGCACAAGTGGTACTTGTCACATTCTTGGTAATGCATTAGTATCATGGGCCTGCAAGAAACAAGCATGCGTTGCTCTAAGCACGACCGAAGCTGAATATATTGCAGCGGGTAGTAGTTGCCCTCAAATTTTGTGGCTAAAACAACAACTTCGGGACTACGGACTCAATCTAGGGTGCATTCCTCTAAGATGCGACAACACCAGTGCAATTAACATTACAAATAATCCCGTCATGCATTCAAGGACTAAACATATAGACATTCGACATCATTTTCTCCATGATCATGTACTTCAAGGAGATGTCGAGGTAACCTTTATAGATACTTATAATCAGCTTGTTGATATCTTCACCAAACCTTTGGCGAAAGAACCTTTCTGCAAAATTCGTCGAGAGCTCGACATACTTGACGAACACGACTTATAAGGTGCATTCTACCCTTGATATAACTTTTATATATGTTTTATACATGCTATATATGAATCTATGTTATGTGGTACTTAAATTTTCAAGAAAAAAAATTTGGTTTTGGATAATTTTTAATGATGCAAATCGATTGCACAAAGAGTGTAATCGATTGCACAAAGAGTTTTTTCAATTCTGTCCATTCTGTTTCATGTGCAAATCGATTGCACCTTTAATGCAATCGATTGCACTATGTGCGTTTTTGCTTATTTTTGATTCTGTTTGTGTGCAAATCGATTGCATATGGTATGTCAATCGATTGCATGTATTGAATAGCTTTTATGACAGAAAATTGATGTTGGTCAGAATTCCTCTCTCGTATTCCCAAGCCAAATACACTTCAATTCTAATAACTCATTCCTTACCTATCCAAATCACTTCCAAATCTCAGCTCACAAAATCTTTCTCTCTCACAAAACCTAAAAACCCAAAACCCTAAAACTCCATATCCATGGCTTCAAGAACAAAGAGAAAGGATTCTGTTTCAGATAAAGGGTAAAAGAAGGTTGATTCAACATCCAATCCACCGCTTTCAACTCTCACCGAAGAGCAAGAAGCCAAATTTATCAAAGACTTTCAAAGGAAAATTGTATCCAACCCCAAGTATGGTATACTCTCCTCCTTTCCTCAAGAATGTTTTTCCTTTCAGAATGATCTAGCTGCTTATGGTATGGAACCCTTGATTTCTTTGTACGGTCCATACTACTCGGATTTGGTAAGAATGTTTTTCAGTAATCTAACACCCCAAAAAGGCAAAATGGTCACATATGTACTGGGCACTCATATCTCTCCGACTCCTCAGGTTGTTGGTGAGATCTTGCATATTACTTTCACTGGAAGCTCCCCATATGATCCTGAAAACGAGATATGGGATGGCTATCAGAAAAAGAGATTCTTTTACAACATTGGGCGGTTAAGTGAAGCTGAATTTCGCGTCAAACAGATTCGTGGTCTTGGCGGAGTTATTCCATCCAGAGACTCCTGGAGTGCAGGTAACCTCCATATAGACGATCACTTATATCATTATTTTTTTGTCTATATACTGTTTCCAAGAGCTGGAAACCATTTCATGGTTACAGACTTTGAGATGCAGCTTATTTATGCAAGGAAGAAAAGAGTAAATGTAAACTGGGCAAGAATGATCATGATGCATATGCTGAGAGTGGATGAAAAGTCTAAATTCCTTCCATATGCTTATTTTGTCACTTTGATTATGGAGGAATTTGGTGTGGATTTTCGTGGTTTTGAAAAGGTGGATATGGATCCTAATCTAAACAAAATTTCAATTAAGAATTTTGATTCAAGAATGGGCGTACATTTTAATCTGGAGACAAAGACCATCACCTACATTGGTGAAGATGTTGTTGGCAATTAAGATAATGACCAAGAAGTTGAAGGCGGTGAAGCTGTTCCTCCTCCTCCTACTGCTCCCTCTGGTCCAAGCAATCAAGAGCTCATGGACTACATGTCTCAACAGTTTGCTTCTATGAACACTAACATCAACAATCAATGAAGTGCAATCAATGACTCCACTGCAACCCGAATAAATGATTTTCGCTCGGATGTGAACCAACAATTCTCGTACCTTTATTCTCACCTTCATATCCCACCATACGACCCAAATAACCCAGATGCACCTCCTCCACATTACACAGAACCTCCACTTCAACAACAATTCCCGAACCAAGGCTCATGGTCTTACAACCATCCAGACATTCATCACCCTTAATGTTCTGGATGACTATTTTTTTCTGTTATGTTATTGTCTTGCTATTTCAATGTTTCGTTTGTTCAAATTTTCTATGTAACTCTTAAACAATTTGTGTTACTGTTTTTAATTCTATAATTTTGTCAATATATTGCTCTATTATTATTTGCTTTAGGCATATTTCCCTTCTTTTTGATAATGTCAAAGGGGGAGAAAGATGTATGGTACTTTATGCTTGTATATCCTATATCTTGACTTTCAACGTACTCTCCAATCAAGATGAAGAATTGTAAAGGATTCCAACCCTCTCCTACATAGGGGGAGTTTTGCATCTTAGGGGGAGAAGCTCTTCAGGAAATTACATCGCATAAAGCAAGAGTGTTTGTCATCATCAAAAAGGGGGAGAATGTAAAATCAAGCTTCACAAATAAGCTTTTGTTTTAATGAAGACAAACCATGGCTAACAAAGAAGGCAAAGATTTAAGATCAAGCATCTAAGTATCCAAGGATAATATCTTCATTCAAAGCTCTCAACAACTTTAAAGGTATAATAATATTATCTACTTTGATCTTAAGATATAGATGCTTAAAAATGAAAAAGAAATGTTTGAGAAACATTACTCAAGCTTTTCAAAGATAAAATTTCATTTTTCTTTTGCATGCAATCGATTTACATCTTAGTGCAATCGATTGCACACTTCAAAATTTCAGATCTTTTGCTTCTATTTCTATGTGCAATTGATTTACATTACCTATGCAATCGATTGCATACTTAATTTTTCAAAATGTTTGCTACTGACTTTGCATGCAATCAATTACATTGTTAGTGCAATCGATTGCACTCAGTTAATGTTTGCTACTGACTTTGCATGCAATCAATTACATTGTTAATGCAATCGATTGCACTCTTAAAGATTTTGAAAAAATAGCTATTAAAAACCTTGTGCAATCGATTTACACCAAGGGTGTAATCGATTGCATACTGCACGAATTTGAAAATAGCAGCTTTGTTCATGCCTTTTCATTACATCTTTTCACTCAAACTTGGCATTTGTTCATGATACATTTCCAGATCTTCATGATGTTTCAAAAGGGTGTTATGAACATATAAATATTCAATTTCAAAATCAGATCTAACACCTTCTTTCATAAATATTTTCTGAAATTTCAAAATACAAACTCAAGCATTCTTCATTTTCATGCATAAGTTTTCTGCACATTTTCATACATTAACAAACAGAAAACTTTGAGCAAATATATCTTGAGTCTTTGTACAATATTATTATTGAAAGAAGAAGATTATACATTGTCAAATCACTCTAAGTGATCAATATTACTCTACTCACTCAAACTCACAAATTGATATTTACTTACTTATTTTCCAGGATTATTGGAATTAAGTTTAAGTGTTTATGTTGAAATCTTGTCTTTCCAAAGTTGTTGGATACAAGTGTAGTTACATTGAGAGGATTGTTCTCATAGGTAACTTAGTGAAAATCCAAGAGGATTGTTCTTGGTCCAAGAGGATTGTTCTTGGTTGGTTGATAGTTCTTGTTTAAGTTTGCCACAATAAGGAAATATCTTTCTTGTTGAAAGGGGACTGGAGTACTCTCGGACTGTGAGCGGAACCAGGATATATCGCCCGTGTCTCTTTATTTTTATGCATTTTTAAGCTTTCCTAAATTCACTTATAACCAGAAAAATAAGAACCATCATCACTAAAAACCTGAATTTTTAAAGTACCTAATTCACCCCCCCCCCCCCCCCCCCCCCTCTTAGGTGCACTCCGTACTTACAAAAAAGATCAAAATAAAGAGGGTAAATTTTGTGGTACAACATATATCATTATGGATATATATAATAATAGTAATGCATCACATAAAAGCATCAATTGAATTCATCATACTTCACATAATCATACATACAACATACTTTAACATAATTCACATGATTACATATACAATATTGCTCAATGATTCAAGATTCAAAGATAATCAATCACAAATACCACAAATTTAACACTCACACCAATATCACATAATGCACATCAATTCCATATTTCACATTAACACATGTGACTCCAGTGAAACTCAATGCAATATACATGTGGTACCAACTATTATCCTTACCGGTCCTGCCAAGTCCATATCTTTAAGACAGACAACCACCAAAAAAGCCTGTCAGTCTTATGTTTTTCAAACCCCTCAGCGTTAGGTTTGGGACAAGTCAATAATTCCCCCGAAATTACCAAACATTTCCTATTGACACGAATGATGCATGTGCAATCTCAACAATCATATGCAATTAAGACCATCTCCATATCTTAATCATACAAGCATATTTCACATAATTCAACATATTTGAATTATTTTCACCAAATTGCACAACATACATATTTCATGTCATCAATCGCACACAATACACTCTCATAGTATTAATCATCTTCACACATCATTATAACATGTAGAAAAACAAGTCCAAACCATGTTATCTTCAATCAATATCAACTTCTAACAATTACATACACAAAACCAAGTATCATGTTTCTCATCAAAAGTCATCACACACTACTACAAAAAACACATGTTATGTCAGACGCGAAATGTGTTAATTGTCAGTTCCAGATTCGAGGTAAGTAAGGTCGTCATAAAAGGCTATCCCTTATCACCTCGAGTATTAAAATACCCAGGGGTTAAATTATAATGCACGTGGGTTCAATTCCCATCCTTGGCATTTTTATTATTTTCATAACTAGATGGCGCGCCCCCTATTAACACTCGGTTTTCTAATAAATCGAGCTAATATATTGAAATTATTACTTCGACAAATTTTCGAAACTGAGGGGTTATATTTTTTTCCTGTTGTCATCTACACCTGAATTACAAAATACAGAACCACAGAAAACAGAATACATAACCAATGCAAACCCAAAATGGTGCGCCCATTCCTCAATTTGAAATAGAAATATTTAATGATTACACCATATGCAATACCCAAAATAGCACATACTTTAAAATTTTACATTAAAAATAAAACAAATGATTACAAAACAAAAGCAATAAACCATTTACTTACTAGTTTTCCCATATGCCCTCTTCATGATCATGACGAATAACATGCATATCATCTAAGTTATTTTCTTTAGATGATTGACTTACATGTGTTGCTAAACAAGGAGTCTCGTAGTTAAAATCTTGATTTTCATCAGTACTATCAGGAAGATGTTTTCCTTGAAGAACAATTGACCATCTAGTGTTAGATGGATCAGTGACATAAAAAACTTGTTTTGCTTGATTTTCCATGACAAATGGTTCGTTCTTGTAAGTTGCCTTTCGAAGATCAACCCTTGTGAATCCTAATTCATCGGTTTCTACACCAGTTTTACTGTCAATCCACTTGCGCTTAAATAAAGGAACTTTGAAAAAAACATAGTCAATCTCCAAAATCTCCTTAATGATCCCAAAGAACGCTCTAGATGCTAGTACTAGATTGTTATCTTTGGAACTAAAAAAGTACATGGATTCAGCCTCAACCATAACACCACTATTTTTCATGGTGCTACAATTATCCTTTGATTTTATACAGAACGAATATTTTCTAATTTCGTTTGCACTCCAAGTAATTACATTAAACTTAGGAAAACGTGATAACCATTTTCAAATATTTGATGTACCACTCTCATTGGAAATACGTTCCTTAAACCAATCTATGAAAGTTCTGTTATGCTCCATCAACAACCATTTTTCGTTCATCCGGGGGTATTGTTCCTTTATAAGATCTTTGTGCACAGTAAAGTAAGGATAAACTTCACTAAGGTTATTCAACATATACAAATGTGCTTGAAATACTACTTCTTGACTAAATGTCTTAACATTTAAACCTTGAATACCTCTACATTCATAAAATCCATCATGATGAGACTCGGGCACTCCTACAAAGTTCGATCTAACAAATAGTTTGTACAAAACTCAATAGCTTCTTCTGTAATGTACCTTTCTACGAGCGAAGTTTATGGACGATGATGATTCTTTGTATACCCTTTGAAAATCTTCAGGTAACACTCTATCGGATACATCCACCACAAATAAACTGGACTGCAAATTCTAATATCCCTTACTATATAAACAATTAAGTGAACCATAATGTCAAATAATGATGGAGGGAAAATATCTCTAACTGGCACAAGATAATTTCAGCTTCGTGTTCCAATTTATCTAAATTTCCAGGATCTATAACTTTTCTACATATAGTATTGAAGAATAAGCATAATCTGGTTATAGTCACCCTTACATTTCTTGGTAAGATGACACAGATAGCCACTGGTAGAAGTTATTGCATCAAGACATGACAATCATGAGATTTTAAGTCAATTAATTTGTGATCGTTCTTTGACACAAGTTTCTTCACATTTGATGATTACCCTTGGGGAACTCTGATACCCTGCAAACAACCGCAAAAACTTTTTTTTCTTCTTTTTTAGAAAGAGTGTGACATGCTGGGGGGAAATAGGTTCTATTTCCTACTTCTTTTGGGGCTAATTCTTTTCGTATACCCATCGTAACCATATCTTCATGGGATTTCTTAATGTCTTTTGTCTTTACTTTAATGTTGAGAAGCATTCCAATCAAACTATCACATACATTTTTATCCATGTGCATCACATCAAGAGAATGTCTTACATCAAGACTGGACCAGTGTGGAAGATCGAAGAGCACCGACCTCTTTTTCCAAGAATTTTTCACCACATGATTTTTTTTTGTTTATTTCCAAAGAAAACTTTAATTTGTTGTTGTTTTCTATAAACTTCCTTCCCGATTAAGGGTTTTTGAGTTGGACGAAACCCCCGCTCTCCATTGAAAGCCTTGTGCAATCTATGATACAGATGACTAGGTCTGACAAATCTTTGATTCCCCAGATAAACTATCTTTTTCCTTTTGGTAATTGGTGGTTACATGTATTACATTCACATATAGGACACACATTATGACCCTTGACATTGTACCCAGAAAAATTATCGTATGTAGGAAAGTCATTGATTGTGCAAAACAACATGGCACACAACTTAAAGTTATCACCTGTATACACGTCATCAACATTAACACCTTCCTCCCACAAATGTCTTAAATCTTCAATCAATTATGATAACTAAACATCTATGTCGTTCCCTGTTTGGTTCGTACCCGAAATCATCATCAATATCATCATATACCTACGCTTCATGCACAACCATGAAGATAGGTTATAAATTAAGAGAATAAGATGCCATGGCGTATGGTTAGTACTCATATTACCAAAAGGATTCATTTCATTGGTGGCAATTCCAAGACTAATGTTCCTCGGTTCAAGGGAAAAATATAGAAACAATGAATCAATTTTCTTCCATTGTAATGAATCAGCTACATGGCGAATTTTTCCGTCACACAATCTTTCATCTGCATGCCATCTAGTATTCTTTGTGTCACTAACATTAGAAAAATCTCTTGAAACTTGGAATTATTGGTAGGTACAACATCACCTTGACAGGAACACCCTCGCTAGTTGCACCATCATCGTCATCAACACCATTGTCCTTCTGTTTGTAGCATGGCACCCCACACCTTGGGTACACGTTCAAGTTTTCAAAATCTTTCCTATACAAGATGCAATCATTACTAAAAGCATGTATTTTGACATAATTCAAACCCATTGGACACAATATCTTCTTGGCCTCATATGTATGGTTTGGAAAAGTGTTACCTTCAGGAAGCATTTCTTTCAACAATTCAAGCAATTCAGTGAAACTTTTATACATGCACCCACCTCTCGCCTTAAGATTAAATAGTCTTAACACAACTGACAATCTTGTAAAACCTTTACATCCCGGGTACAATGAATCTTCCATGTATTTTCGCAAAGTATCTACCATACTAACGTTCTTGAAAGCATCTACTCCAATATCACGAATGATGTCTTCTAGATTATCAGTCATACATTCATCATCTTCAAATGTTTGTGACAAAGGTCTCTTTTTTTACCCTTCACCATGCCATACCCATTTCTTGTAAGTTTGAATAATTTCATCACAACTAAAATGATTGAATATAACATCTCTTGTATGTTTTTCGTATTATAGCATTTCATACAAGGACATCAAAAAATCCCATTGTTATCAGGAAGGGTTTTTTCCCGTGAAATCAAGAAATTGTTTCAATCCATTATCATACTCGCTACTTAATCTATTGGCTTTCATTCAACTACGATCCATAATCACAGTTTTTCAAAATAAAATAAAAAATAGTACAGAAGCAAAGCTTCTCAATAACAACAGCAACAACAACAATAAAACAATGCATAGAGAACACCAAGAACAACAATCATGGAGAACACCAAGAACATACCACAGAGCTCCTTGGAGAAAAGTTTCTTTCGTTGGCTAATCTCCTTGGAGTAAAAGTGTTCTTTCGTTGGCTAAGCTCCTTGGAGAAGAAGTGTTATTTCACCATGGCTCATAAAATGAAATAGATGAACACTGAGTTGGAATCAAACATATATAGAAACTTTACCTTGGTTAAATTAAAAAATTGAGGTAGAACAACCGACATAAAATATAAAAAAGGCGCATTTTTTTCCAATAGAGTAAAAAAGTTAGGGATATTTTATATCGGTTTTGAAAATAACCGAGGTGACGTATCCGATGTAACATCTTTAAAAAATAATGGCGCATTTTTGGTTCCATATAAAGCCCTAAATAACAGGAGTTGGGAATCGAACCTCAAACCCTTAGCATTTGTTTATGTCGGTTTTATTAAAATCCAAGGTAATAATATTTATTATTATTATTTTTAAATAAAACAAAACTCTCCATTCACATGTACCCGCAATTTTGTTTCATTCGTTGTGAAAGCTTCGTCATGAAAAGCGTTATTTGTTGTAGTGAAAACCAATTCAAAACACATCGAATAAATTATTAAAATTCATGTAAATCAATGATAAATCATAAGCATCCATAATCTATAATATTTTCAGAAAATCACAATTTTTGAATCCCAGACCGTGCTAAGAGCCATATACCGCACTAAGCGGCCTCTGCGAAATGCATAAAAATTATGCTACAGACAATTCTCTCTTGTTACAAATTTGTCCATCAAAATCCCATTAAAATACATATGTTTCACCAATTAATGTATTATAACCTATATCTAACATATATCATCAAATACAAACATCAAAATATGATTTCCAACATCAATTTCATGATTTCACATTTAAACCCTAACGTGTCAAAATCTAGAAATTGAAGAACAAATCCTAATTTCATGTTACTACCCATCATATACCATTACATATACCCATAAATCAAAGAATACCCACCCTTACCTTAGATGTAGATACTTTTAGGTTTCCTTCTTCTTCTTCTTCTTCTTCTTCTTCCTCTTCTCCTCTTTTCTCCTCTTCTCTTCTCTTGATAATTCTCTTCTAACTATTTTGTTTTACAACTCTTATGAACCCTTGTTTTTCTCTATTGGACTTATCTCATCCACTTATTAATGTGACATATAAGGCCCAATACTTAAATATGATATTCTCACACTTACTAGCCTAATAACATACAATACACACATAATTAAATTAAATCAATTAGTCACTTAATCACACAAAATAAAATAATTAAATACTTATCAAACCAAGTAATAATTAATCATGGGAAATAAATAATAAAATAATTAATAAAGAAAAATCAGAGTGTTACAACTCTCCTCCACTTAAAAGATTTTCGTCCTCGAAAACTACCTCAAAGAAACAACTCAGGATAAGACTCTCTCATCTAACTCTCGTGTTCCCGTGTCACGTTTCCACCCGCCGGTCCTCCCTAGGCTACCTTTACCAAGGAAATCTCTTTACCACAAAGTTGTTTCAACTCCTGATCCTCTATCCACATAGGTGGTGTTTCCACAATCAGGTTATCCCTCACCTGCACATCATCTAATTGGACCATATGAGACAGGTATGCAATGTATCTCCTCAACTGAGACACATGGAACACATCATGGAGATTATAAAGCGACTGTGGCAAAGCAATCTGATAAGCCACTTTACCTACTTTCTTGGAAATCTGATAAGAACCAATAAAATGCAGTGTCAACTTACACGACTCCAACACTCGACCAACACTCATTACCAGAGTAACTCTAAGAAACACATGATCTCCCTTCTCAAACTCAAGTGATTTCCTCCCCTTATCATGATAACTCTTCTGACGACTCTGAGAAGCCTTCATCTTCTCCTGAATCAAATTTACCTTATTCGTAGTCTGTTGAACTATCTCAGGTCTAACCACAACACTCTCTCTCGATTCATACCAACAGAAAGGTGTCATACACATTCTACCATGCAAAGCCTCAAACAGTGCCATCCCAATACTTGAATAGAATTTGTTGTTATAAGTAAAATTAATCAAACGCAAGTAACTATCCCAAGCACCTCCTTGTTCCAAAACAAAAGCTCTTAAAAGATCCTCTAGTGACTGAATCTTCCTCTCAGTCTCAACTTCTGTTAGTGGATGATAACCAAAACTCAAACATAACTTTGTACCCAAAGCAAACCTTCCCAAAATCTCGAAGTAAACCTTGTATCTCTATCTGATACATTTCTATACGGAATACCATGCAAACCTACAATCTTTTCAATGTACAAATTTTTAAGCCTCTCCACAAGATAATTTATTCTCATCGGAATAAAGTGAGCAGATTTCGTCAACATGTCCATAATAATCCAAATAGCTTCACAATTACTCGATGTTCTAGGTAAACCAGAAAAAAATCCATATAAATACTATCCCATTTCCATTCATGAATAGATAAAGGTTGCAATAAACCAGTTGTCTTCTGACATTCAATCTTAGACTTCTGACAAGTCAAACAAGAACACACAAATTCTGCAATCTCTTTCTTCATACTAGGCCACCAAAATAATTTCCTCAAACTTGATACATCTTAGTATCTCTAGGATGAATACTCAATCCACTATGATTTCCTTCCTCAAGAATCCTCTTCTTCAAATTGGCTATATCTGAAACACAAACTTTATCACGACATCTCATGATACCATTCTCATCAATCCAAAAATTTCCACCTCGACCTTGATTGATCAACGTCAATCGATCCACCAAACTCAAATCAGATTTCTGACCTTCTTGAATCTCATCAAGAATTCCACTAGTAAGCTTCAACATAGCAAGCCTAATACAAGAAGAAGTCTCTTCACAAACCAAACTCATATCTCAAAAATTTTCAAGTAATTCCAACTCCCGTACCATAAACATCAACATATGCAAAGACTTCCTACTTAATGCATCAACCACAACATTCACTTTACCAGGATGGTAATTCAAACCAAAATCATAATCCTTCAAGAATTCCAACCATCTTTTTTTCCTCATATTCAAATCTTTCTGATCAAACAAATATTTCAAACTCTTGTGATCACTAAACATATCAAATCTTGATCCAAACAAATAATGCCTCCAAAGTTTCAATACAAACACAACAACAGCTAACTCCAAATAATGAGTCAGATAATTCCTTTAATGCACTTTAAGTTTCCTTGAAGCATAAGCTACAACTTGTCAATTCTGCATCAACACACCTCCAAGACCCATCAATGAAGCATCAAAATACACAACAAACTATTCTTCCAGATCAGGCAAAATCAAAATAGGAGCGATTGTCAACCTTCTCTTAAGCTCTTGAAAACCAACTTCATACTGAGCAGTCTAAATAAAATCTTAACCCCTCCTATTCAATTGCGTCAAAGATAAAGCTAACTTGGAAAATCTTTCAATAAACTTTCGATAATAACCTGCTAAACCAAGAAAACATTTAATCTCGGAAACAAATTTCAGAGCTTCCCATTGAGATACAACCTCAATCTTCGACGGATTAACAAAAATACCACCACTTGATATTACCTGCCTAAGGAAACTCACTTCATTCAACAAAAACTCACACTTAGAAAACCTAGCATACAACTGCTTCTCTTTCAACACAGAAACACAATCCTTAGATGTTCAACATGATCCTCTGCACTTTTCGAATAAATCAAAATATCATCAATAAACACAACAACAAACTTTTCCAAATACTGATGATAAATCCTATTCATGTATTCAATAAATACACCATGTGCATTGGTTACACTGAAAGGCATCACATAATACTCATAATGACTATACCTTGTTCTAAAAGTAGTCTTCTGAACCTACAATCTTTTCAATGTACAAATTTTTAAGCCTCTCCACAAGATAATTTATTCTCATCGGAATAAAGTGAGCAGATTTCGTCAACATGTCCATAATAATCCAAATAGCTTCACAATTACTCGATGTTCTAGGTAAACCAGAAAAAAATCCATATAAATACTATCCCATTTCCATTCATGAATAGATAAAGGTTGCAATAAACCAGTTGTCTTCTGACATTCAATCTTAGACTTCTGACAAGTCAAACAAGAACACACAAATTCTGCAATCTCTTTCTTCATACTAGGCCACCAAAATAATTTCCTCAAACTTGATACATCTTAGTATCTCTAGGATGAATACTCAATCCACTATGATTTCCTTCCTCAAGAATCCTCTTCTTCAAATTGGCTATATCTGAAACACAAACTTTATCACGACATCTCATGATACCATTCTCATCAATCCAAAAATTTCCACCTCGACCTTGATTGATCAACGTCAATCGATCCACCAAACTCAAATCAGATTTCTGACCTTCTTGAATCTCATCAAGAATTCCACTAGTAAGCTTCAACATAGCAAGCCTAATACAAGAAGAAGTCTCTTCACAAACCAAACTCATATCTCAAAAATTTTCAAGTAATTCCAACTCCCGTACCATAAACATCAACATATGCAAAGACTTCCTACTTAATGCATCAACCACAACATTCACTTTACCAGGATGGTAATTCAAACCAAAATCATAATCCTTCAAGAATTCCAACCATCTTTTTTTCCTCATATTCAAATCTTTCTGATCAAACAAATATTTCAAACTCTTGTGATCACTAAACATATCAAATCTTGATCCAAACAAATAATGCCTCCAAAGTTTCAATACAAACACAACAACAGCTAACTCCAAATAATGAGTCAGATAATTCCTTTAATGCACTTTAAGTTTCCTTGAAGCATAAGCTACAACTTGTCAATTCTGCATCAACACACCTCCAAGACCCATCAATGAAGCATCAAAATACACAACAAACTATTCTTCCAGATCAGGCAAAATCAAAATAGGAGCGATTGTCAACCTTCTCTTAAGCTCTTGAAAACCAACTTCATACTGAGCAGTCTAAATAAAATCTTAACCCCTCCTATTCAATTGCGTCAAAGATAAAGCTAACTTGGAAAATCTTTCAATAAACTTTCGATAATAACCTGCTAAACCAAGAAAACATTTAATCTCGGAAACAAATTTCAGAGCTTCCCATTGAGATACAACCTCAATCTTCGACGGATTAACAAAAATACCACCACTTGATATTACCTGCCTAAGGAAACTCACTTCATTCAACAAAAACTCACACTTAGAAAACCTAGCATACAACTGCTTCTCTTTCAACACAGAAACACAATCCTTAGATGTTCAACATGATCCTCTGCACTTTTCGAATAAATCAAAATATCATCAATAAACACAACAACAAACTTTTCCA
This sequence comes from Vicia faba, assembly GCA_948472305.1. NCBI lineage: Eukaryota > Viridiplantae > Streptophyta > Magnoliopsida > Fabales > Fabaceae > Vicia > Vicia faba. The sequence continues at coordinate 77,706,294 of OX451735.1, forward strand.
AATACTGATGATAAATCCTATTCATGTATTCAATAAATACACCATGTGCATTGGTTACACTGAAAGGCATCACATAATACTCATAATGACTATACCTTGTTCTAAAAGTAGTCTTCTGAATATCTTCAGTCTTCACATGAATCTGATGATACCCAGATCTCAAATATATCTTGCTAAAAACACAAGCACCCACCAATTGATCCATCAAATCATTAATCCTCGGAAGTGGATACTTATTCTTGATAGTCACCTTGTTCAGTAGTCTATAATCCAAACATAACCTAATAGTACCTTCTTTCTTCTTAACCAACAAAACAAGTGCACCCCACAGTGACACACTAGGACGAATAAACCTCTTCTCAAGAAAATCCTCAAGTTGTCTCTTCAACTCTTTCAATTTAGAAACTGACATCCGATATGGAGCCGTCTATACCATACTAGTTCTAGGAACTAAGTCAATCGAAAACTCCACCTTACGTTATGGTGGCAAATCACTTACATCTTCAGGAAATGCTTCAGGAAAATCATGAACTATCGATAATTCACCAATCATTCGTTTCCCACCAATTTCCAATGTTACCATTAAAGCCAACAACACAACACCATCTTGCACAAATTCATTCACTTGCTTGGCAAACATAAACAAATCTCTCTCAAAACTAGAATCAAGAAAGATAACCGTCTTGTCAAAACAAATGATGTAAACATGATTGTATTCCAACAAGTTCATCCCAAGAATAACATCAAGTTGATCTAACGGAAGACACACTAAATCAATTCCAAAGTCTTTTACCAAAAATACTCAACGGACAATTCAAACACACATACGAAGTAGTCACTGAATCCATATCAGGAGTGTCAATAACCATACTTCCATTCATATCAGATAACTCAAGATTTAATCTCTTAACACAATCCAAAGAAATGAAAGAATGTGTCGCACCAGTATCAATAATAGCAATTAAAGGCGTACCATTAATAAAGCACGTACCTCATATTAGTCTATCCTCAACAGCAGTCTTAGAACCAGATAAAGCAAACACTTTCCTTTTAGCTTGGTCCTTCTCCGACTTGTCACACTTGGAACTAATGTGAACTTACTCACCACAGTTGTAGCAAGTAACACACGAAACTCCTTTGCAATCATGAGACTTGTGACCTAACTTGCCACACTTGAAACACTTTACATCAGGACTTGTACATTCAGAAATATGATATCCTTGAACACCACACTTAAAGCACTTAGCAGTGTCATACCCCAAAATTTCACCATTACGTTTCAATAACCATGTCATTTTAATGTTACCATATTTCCAACTTAAAGTTTAAATTATTTTTTTAGTGTTTTTTATATATGTTGAGGATTAAAATCTAAAATGGGTGTATTATTTTTTCCATCATAAGGGTTATTGGTTCATTATCCCATTAAGTTCCTTAAAGACCCTTTATTTGTGAAGCCCATAAGAGAAGGGTGTGTTTCTTTAGCATGTGGTGTGTTGTTCAAGTGGGCCATTAAAGTCTGATGGCCCGTTAAGCATTTTTCATTCATTGGAACCAGGGATTTTTTTGGGTTATTGCAGACTAGGCCAACAAGTCTTACGGCCCATAAAATTATTAAATCAGAGGGCCCATTTTTTAGAGGCCCATGTTCAATTTTTTAAAAGTCTGTACAAAGAGAGTGTTTTGTTTTTTGAGTCGAGTGGCCCATTAAGAGGTTTTAAAGACCCATGATTTTTGCCAAGGTTGACCGAGTCATCTGGTTCTTCTTCTTCTTCTTATTATTATTATTATTATTATTATTATTATTATTATTATTATTATTAATATAGTAATTAGTATTATTATTTTAATTATTATTAATTACATTTATATTATTATAACTAATATTATTCATTTATTATTATTATTACCATTATTCGTTGACCAAGTCAAGCAAGGGAAGAAAACCCTAATGCGCCGCGACGACCATCTTCTTTGCTAAGGGACCCAAAAACGGTACAAAGCCCAAAAACGGTTACTGTACAGATCTAAACCTAATTCATATCTAATCAAGCAAAGAGAAATTTAATAAAAATTTGTGGGATTGCACACAAAATCGTCCAATTACAAACAAAGTCGAAACAAAGGAATAATCAAATCTAGATCTAATTTCTAACCGAATCAATTACAATCTTTTCTAACACAAATTTCTTCAATCTACCCTAAATTACAAACAAATCTCTAATCAGAACTAATACCTAATTTCTAACAGAAATCAAACTCTTTTTTCCTAATTCGTTCTACATCTAAAACTATAAATAGCCCTAAAAAATATAAAAGGAGAGGGTAAATTGTAACAGAAACAAAGAGAAGAAGAAGAAGAAGCTGAGATCTGGGTTTTGAAATCTGAAACCCTAGATCTATGTCGCTACGCTGCCTTCAAATCGCCACCGCTAGATCTTCCATCTCCACCGCCTCCATCATCACCATCATCCTCCTAATACATGCAAATACAGAACAAGGAGGGGATCAACAATTAGATGCCAAGGCAAGGAAAGAAGCATAACAGAATCTCAAAATATTCACGGCACGAGGAGGTAATCTTCAACACTTAGCTTAGGGTTTGTGTGATTTTTGTGATTTATTGTTGTTATTCGGAATCGAGTTTGGGGTGATAGAGGGTTGAACGGCCGACTCCGTGTGGGTTAGGGTTCTTAGGTTTTTATGGTTGTATTGTTGTTGTTTTTGTTATTGTTGTTCTATGTTGATGGATAAGAGAGAAGAGAGGATGAAGAAAGAGGCGAGAGGAAACAATGAACGAAATAAAGAAAAGTGAAAAGATATACTCCCTCCGCATGCGATCTCGACTAGGGACAAGTGGCCAACATCTGGCTACGTGATCTCATACACCTTTACCATGCACCCTCACACTTTATCTCTTTGATCTTGATCAAACAACCACGATCTTGAGATCCCACGATAACATCATAAACCTCCTCACACACGAATCAAACGGGTCTCCACCAACGTGTTTCTGGGCCCGAGCCCAATTTATAATCACCCCCTTGGTTGTTTACTTACTAGAACGAATACCATACCCGTCTGATTATGGACCTAATACAATATGGGCATGAACCCCTTCATTATTCACACCCCTCTAAGATTGTTGCATAACTAAAAATACACCCCTCCTGCGTAACGGGCCAAGTTCAACTTCTGAACATGGGCCCTTATGTTTTTTACACCCTTGGTTCTACTTTTACACCCATGTGTTCAGAATTAAAACAATTTATTTATTTATTAAATTTTTTTAACCTTTTTTTCTTATTTTTTTTAATTCATTTAATCACCATATTTTTTAGCATTTGCATTAAATATATTTCGGCATTTAAAAATCATTAATAAATAATTATTGTATTCTTATTTAAAATGTCTAACATAATTTTTAAAAATTAGAAGTAATTATTCATTAGTCATTCTTAAAATATTAACCTTTTTGTAAATTTGCGTTAAATATTTTTTTCATTCAAAATTGCATCATATATTCGAAAACATCTAACCAATCAAATACTAACATTTTCTACTAATATAATTCAAATACATTTATTTTCAAAAAAGGATTATAAAAACTTCTTTTATCGACTGCGAACTTCGTCTACAATTCCGCTATTCACACACACAGACTTGGTTCAAGGGGAATTCGAGATATTTCCATAATCCATAAAAAAACTAACCAAACAACTATGAACTACGAATTGGGACTCTATTTCCTCATAAGAGGATACATAGGCATACGAATTAAAATTATGGCGAGTTCCCTTAATTAAAATTAAAACCCTATTCCTAAACCGTAAACCTAAACCCTAGTATACTTCTGAACAAGTTAGATGAGGGGTGCCAAACACCTTCCCTTCGTCTAAAAAGAGTCAACAACTTAGAATCTCTTATCAAATTAGGGTTATCCATTATATTCCCTTCCCTAGGATAAAAATTAATGGTGGCGACTCTTATTTTTAAACCAGTTATTACAGCTGGTGACTCTGCTGGGGACTCAACCCTAGGGTTTAGAAGCCTCTCTTTTGGATTTAGGGTTTTTCTATTATTATTATTTCTTTATACTTATTTGTTTATTTTGGTTTATTTATTTTTCTTTATATCTTTATTATCATTATTTTATTTATTCATGGTGGGATTTTATTATTTCAAATATATATTTTTAAAAACCTTAGAAAGAAGGTTCGTCTATTGGCCAATGGGATACATCATCCCTATGAGTTATTGTGACGACTTCGTCTAGAGTCGGTGGAATTACAAAAAATAAATATGTTTCAAGGGGTATCCTCTTAGGGGTAAGACTCTCGAATGAAACCTATGACTTTATGTATAACCCTTAAACCAAAATCTCATGGTGAGACCTTTCCCTTGTGCCTTTCCCTCTAGTGTTATCTATGATACCCTTAAGGAAACCAGCTTATGGGGAGGGTAGAATATCCGTAGGCCAAATCTAGGAACCTACCAACTAAGGATACCTTTCATAAATCTCGTTACTATGCCACAATATCATGCATTCATACATCTTACATTTCACATATTCATTATTTTCCATTCTTTTTGTCTGTCTTATTAATAGGATTAAAAAAATAATCAAATATTTTTTGTGAAGTATCTTAAAAATGAATGCCAGAGGGAAACAATTTGTCTGTGTTAGTGTCGTCAAGCAAGATATGACGAAGATTAAGACCATCAAAGTGAAACTGTCTGAAAAAGCTTTGAAGATGTTTACTTGTCGTTATGGGGATGCCATTGAGTTGACAAAAGTGGATGTACAATTGGATTCTATTTCTTCCTTGGTTCAGTTCTACGACCCTCCATTCAGGTGTTTTACCTTCCAAGACTTTCAACTAGCGCCGACTTTGGAAGAATTTGATATGCTCTTGAATTTTTCTAAGGAAACATTTATGTAGGAATTGGACAAACAATTTATGTTAAGGACTTAGAAAATGGTTTAGGGATCTCTTACCCTGAGTTCTCACTTAATTACAAAAAAGAAGGTGATGTACGGGGGGTTAAAAGACAATATTTAGAGGGTAAAGCCCTTTCTTTTTCCAATAACAAAGAATGGGAGTCTTATGTTGATTGTTTGGGACTACTTGTCTTTGGTGTAATTATGTTTCCTTGGACTTTGGACTATATTGACCCTGCAACTATTAGTGTGTTTTGGGGTACAAAAACATTGAATATAGATCATACTCCTGCGTTGCTTGTTGACATTTACTATGCTCTTCACACTCGTTACGAAAAGGGGAGGGGTGCACTAAAATGTTGTATCCCGCTCTTAGATTCTTGGTTTATGACTCATCTTTATAAGGAAGACTACATGGTTCCAAATCTGGAAAGATACGAGTGGCCTCAAAATTTAAGGACTCTTATTGCTGATTTTGTGTTGTGGTATGCAAGAAAGCTAAATATTTGAGATATGATTTACAGTTGTGGAGATTTTTCGAATATTCTGTTAATTGGATCACGTGGCTGCATCAATTACAACCCTACTTTGGCTTTGCGACAACTTGGATACCCTTGGAGGATAAACCCTCCGATGAACAACTTCAACAATTAATCATTCACGACATTGGCCAAAATGACTGAGAGTTGCTCAACAAGATCATCCGAGCTTTAAATAGGGTAAACAAAAGAAAGGCCAAAAGGAAGAATGTTGTGGAGAAAGAACCTTACACTCGATGGGTTTTGGATAGTTTGCAAGTCGTTAAGTTACCACTTGACGTTAATCCTGAATACAAGCTAGATGACCCAGATCCTCTGCCTATGTCCTTAGAAGAAATAGACAACTTGAAGAAATCCTTGAATCAAGCTTAAAAGGAGAAAGAAGAACTGGAGTTTAGCCTCTATAACTTATCTAAGGAGAAAAGACAGATGCAACACGAGCTTGAGTCCAAAGATCAACAGATTCAGAAAGACCGTGAAGCATTTGAAAAGGAGAGTCTTAAGCGGAAACATTTGACTGAAGGGTTGTTGAGTGCTACCTTCAACTTGGATTCTCACAACCAACATTTGGAAGATACTGCTAGTGAAATCAGGAAGCTAAGTAGGTGGTACAAAAAGGCGATGCAAGACAAAAAGGAGATGGAAGAAAATTTGAGGGCTCAAATCCAAAGTTTGGTAGAAACTTCTTTAGATCAAGAATAACAAATGAAGTATCTTACTACCGGACTCCAAGATAGCCAATAATCGGACGTAGGGGAACGTCTCAAGAGGATGAGGACATAAAGACTTCTCGCCCAAAAGACTGATGAATATGAGCAAGTTTGTCATGAGTTAGAAGACCTCTAAAAGAATTTCCTCATACAAAGGAGACTCTATAAGAAGATGAGGGCTAAAAATTTATATTGGGAAGAACATTATGCAAAGATTGCCAAAGTTGGAAAGGATAATCATAAGATAATTCTGAACTTCTATAAGGAATATCGGTTCTACAAAGATAAGCATGCAAGACTCATCTTCTTAGCCAACAACCTCATCAGTGACATCCATAGAAGTTTGAGAGATGTGGAAAGTATGGTGGTCCCACTTCCAAAAGATGTTGAAGACTTCCTCAAACTTTGTAGGACTATGGTTGATGGTTTCATAGCAGATATCCGCAGACGCACTTAGAAGATTTTGTTTCCCTTTGTTATTTCTTTCAGCAAGTTAATTTTGATGTTTTGGTTCAAATATTTTTCAATAGCTGAATTGCATTCTCGTTTTAAGGACAACTATTATTTCAATAAAATTTCTGTTTCTATATTTGTTTGTGTATTTTTTTTAGATGCTCACTAGTAGAAAGCAAAACCTAAAAAATAGATATATAAAAAATATATAAAATCCAAGTGAATAATATATTCAAAAACAAAACTCTTAGCATATTCATACGCATCCATGTATTCACAAACATTTCATTTCATAAATTCATACAAACACTCATTGTTTTTCAAAATCATCTCCAATTAAGCCATTGGTAAGAAAGCACCACCTCTCCGACCACCATATCAAACAAGAGTCCATCAAAAGAAAGGGATGGAAAAAATCGAAGAAAACCAAGCTGCCTTCAAGGAAGATTTGGAGCAGGTTAAAGGAAATGAAAGGAGACATGAGTCAAGTTCTCTTAGCTTTGAAGAACATCATCGAAAGACAAGAGCATATTCCTAGGACAACCTTTGAAGAGGCAGCCCAAACTATTGGTGCATCAAGCGGTCATCAACCAAGAAGAGAACCAGAATCAAGGCCTCTAAAGTCGACTGTGGCACAACAAGAGGTCATGTAAGCTGATACTGAAGGGTCTGTCCCATCTCCACCGAAGGTATGGGCATCCCATACTTTGCAGATTCCAGTCAACAATGCAGACAACTACGCAGATCTACAATATGGGGATCTTGATCTGGAAGGTGTTACCCAAACACACCAACCTAAGATGGTTAAGAATCCCTTAGCGCTCAATCAATATAAGGCTCTCGAAGAAAGGTTTAAGGTCGTGGATGGTTCAATGCTTTTGACGTCGATGCTCTCGAAATGGGTCTAGTTCTGGATATGGTAATCCTTCCAAAATTCAAAGTATCTGACTTTTGAAAATATAAGGGACTCACATCCCCGGGGAACCATCTATGCATGTATTGTAGAAAAATGCATGTCTACGCTCAAAATCAAAAGCTGATGATCCATTGTTTCTAAGACAGTTTGAGTGGGGCATCCTTAGATTGGTACATGCAATTGGAGCGGGTTCATATCCAGACATGGGAAGATTTTGCCAATGCTTTCCTGAGACAATACAAGTACAATTTGGACATGGCACCTAACTGCATGCAACTTTAAAACTTATCTCAGAAGAAGGATGAGTCCTTCAAAGAATATGCTCAGAGGCGGAGAGAAATGGTAACCCGTGTACTACCACCTCTCCTAGAGAAAGAATTAGTCGATATGTTTCTGGGCACTTTACAAGGGTTGTACTATGATAAGATGGTAGGGAGCGTCTCTTTCGTATTTTCTAATTTGGTGACTATTGGTGAAAGAATTGAAGCAAGTATAAAGAGTGGGAAGATACAAGGGGCATCATCTAGTACCCCTTATAATTCGAAGAGACATGTTCGTAACTCCTCGAAAAAGAAGGAAGAAGAAATTAATGTTGTCGCATCACACCCAAGGGTATAATAGCCATTGGTAATTCCACGAGAACAACAATAGAACAGGTTTGAAAGGCCTCCAAGAAGATTTGATCCTCTTCCCATGCCTCACAGTCAATTGCTGCAACACTTACTCAAAGTATCTTTGGTAGAGCAGAAGCCTCTAGCTCCTCCAACTGGGGCACTCCCGCCAAAGTATGATGCAAATTCTAGGTGCGAGTATCATACCAATTCTCCGGGGCATACCATAGAAAAATTTTGGGCCTTCAGACAGAAGGTTCAAGATTTATTGGACTCTCAAGATATCACCTTAGACAAACCAAATACCAAGACGAATCCCATGCCTCCGCATAGTGGGCCAACTGTGAATGCGATTGAAGTGCTGACTAACTTTGGAGCATCCAGATGAGCAAAGGCTCCAATAAACCTTTTGAAAGAATATTTGTTTGAATATAGGCTCCTTTTGGAACACAATTAAGCTTTTAAGAAGAAGTTACAGAAATTGTTGGATCAGGGGATATCCCAATTTGGGAAATACCCTAAAGAAGAATACGTAGCTGCGGTTGATGGAAGAATAAAGAAGCCATTGATAATTCCTTGCCAAGGGCCAAACCCTAATAAGAAGACTCTTGTGATTCCATGAGGAGGGTCAATAGAAGCACCAGTGATGATACCACGTAAAACTCTGAGAATTCCAGTAGTCCCAAAGACTACAATGGTGATTAGGGAGCCATCTTCCCCTCCTTACGAAAGTAACAAAGCTGTATCGTGGAGTTATGATTCTACTATCTATGTCAATGGTTTAAAGCAAGAATGTAAACCCTCGACAAGTTAAGGACCTGCAATCATAAATATAGCAGGAACATGGGGCATGAATCACAGTGGTCGATCTGTGGTCCCGAACCACAGAAGAAAAATGATGATATGGTTAAGGATAAGTGGAAAACTGTGATAGAGGAAAGATAAGAACAAGAACCTCTTATCAAGAATTTTACTCACCAAGAGGAAAAAGAATTCCTGAATATAATCAATAGGAGTGATTATAGGGTGGTTGATCATCTACACCAAACCTCAACCAAGATTTAAATACCTTCGTTGCTCCTCAATTAAGAATCACATCGAGACTCTCTAATGAAGGTTCTAAGTTCTGCTCATGTTGCATAAGAGATTACGGTGATTCAGTTTGATAATGTCGTAGCAAACTTAACATCTGGATCGTACCTAGGCTTCAATAACTGTGAGTTTCCTCCACAAGATAAAGCTTGCAATAAGTAATTTCATATTTCCATTCAGATAGGTACAACTAACTTATCCAGGGTACTCACCGATATTGGTTCTGCCCTCAATGTGCTACCAAAATCCAGATTGATGAAGTTAACACTAGATGGGGTTGTTATAAGGCCAAGTTCTACGACAGTCAAAACTTTTGATGGTTCTTAAAGTACAATGTTTGAAGAAGTGGATCTTCCTTCAAGGTCGGCCCTCATATGTTTTATATCACTTTTCAATTAATGGATATAGAACCAACATATACATGTTTGCTCGAACGACATTGGATTCATGCAGAGGGGGCTGTTACTTCAACTTTACATCAGAAATTAAAGTTTTTCGTTAAAGGAAGATTGGTTATAATCAATGGTGAAAAGGACATATTTGTAAGTCACATAGAGTCCTGCATATATATCAGTATGGATGAAGACTGTATAGCAACACCATTTCAAGTCTTAGATGTTGCTTCAATGGTAACCCTACCGGTAGAGAAAATAAAAAAAAATCCAATTGTGACTTCGTGGAGAGATCTACAAATAGCTGTGGAGGATGGTACCTTAAAAGGTTGGGATAAACTTGTGGAAATACCTGAGGAAAAGAATCATTTTGGTTTGAGCTACGAATAATCAAAGGCTACCCTGAAAGGCAAGGCATCATTTCCTCCCATCCAGGAAACCTTCATCAACAAAGGAATAGAGCATGGTGGGCAAGTGGCAATGATATCTAATAAGAGAAACACCAAGAGAGCATCTGACTTCATCTGTGAGTATGCTCCAAGCGAAGAACTCAAGAATTGGACAAATGTGGAGATTCCAAAAATGTTTTTCTTTCTAAAATATTTTTTTTTTGTTTTTAAAAGAACCGATGTCATGCCCGAGGCATAGGGGTAGCTTGTAAGGGTCCCCAAATTTGCTTCAAATAGTATTCACAATTAATAAAAGTTATAATTCGCATTCAATTAAGATCTCTGTCTTTCTCTTACATTTATCTCCTATATTTTAAAATGGCAATACTTTTCTTCATATGCATTTTCAAATTCACATACTAAAAACTGCACCAAAACATGATAAATGTGCAAATCCATACCTTAAATCACCGATAATGTTACTACTGCTATATGATATAATTTTAATACACCCATCAACCAAGCAGAAGAAGAGGATGATGAAGATCTTGAACTCTCCGAAGAATTGGTAAGGGACATAGAGCAAAAATCTGACAGTATATAACCATACCAAGAATCTATTGAGACCATTAACCTTGGCACAAAGGAAGATCCAAAAGAGATCAAGCTAGGGGCAACGTTGGAGAGAAGCGTCAAAGAAAGATTGATCAAGTTGTTACATAAATATGTGGATATATTTGCCTGGTCTTACAGAGACATGCTAGTATTAGATACATATATTGTGGTGTATAGTCTACCTCTCAAGGAAGGTTGTTCTCTAGTTATGCAGAAGCTCAGAAGAACTCGTCTAGACATGTCTACCAAGATTCGAGAAGAGGTCCTTAAACAATTCGATGCAGGGTTCTTAGTGGTGGTAGATTATCCACCTTGGATAGCTAACATCATGACAGTACCCAAGAAGGATGGAAAAGTACACATGTGTGTAAATTATCGGGATATAAATAAAGTGAGTCCCAAATGACGATTTCCCGTTACCTCACATAGATGTTTTGGTGGATAATACAACTCAAGCTTCAGTATTCTCATTCATGGGCAGTTTCTCAGATAATAATCAGATCAAAATGGCACCCGAGGATATGGAAAAGACTACTTTCATGACTCCTTGGGGCACTTTTTGTTACAAGGTGATGCCTTTCGATCTAAAGAACACAGGGGCAACTTATCAACAAGCTATGGTCACATTATTTCATAATATGATCCATAAAGAAGTTAAGGTATAGATATATGATATGATTGCAAAATCTCATACAAAAGAGGATCACATCATACATTTACAAAAGTTATTTGAATGTCTGCGAAAGTTCAAACTAAGGTTGAATTCAAACAAGTGTACATTTGGCGTCAGGTCAAGAAAGTTATTAGGTTTTATTGTAAGTCAGTGTTGTATTGAGGTAGGTCTCGACAAGGTGAAAGCCATACAAGAAATGCCAGCTCCAAGAACATAAAAAGAGGTTCGTGGTTTCTTAGGAAGATTAAAATACATTTTGAGGTTCATATCGCACTTAACTGCTACGTACGAGCCTATATTCAAATTGCTACGAAAAGATAAGACAGTGGTGTGGAATGATGATTGTCAAACAACCTTCGAGATGATAAAACAATATTTACAAGCGCCACCAATCTTGATGCCACCAGTTCCTGAGAGACCACTCATCATGTACTTAACTGTGATCGAAGGATCAATGGGATGCGTATTAGGGGAACATGATGAAACAGGAAAAGAAAGAGCATGCAATCTACTATCTCAGCAAGAAATTCACTAACTCCGAAACCAGGTACTCACTCCTCGAGAAAAATTGTTGTGCATTGGCTTGGCTACTAAACGATTGAAGCAATATATGTTAACTCACACCACATGGTTAATAGCAACAATGAATCCTTTGAAGTATGTATTCGAAAAACTAGCTCTTACAGAAAGGACTTCCTGATGGAAGATGTTACTATCCGAGTATGACATCCAATATGTTACTAAAAAGGCCATCAAGGGTAGTGTACTAGCTGACCATCTAGCTCACCAGTCGTTTCCAGAATATCAACCAATGAAGTTCGACTTTCTAGACGAAGATGTCATGGTTATAAGTGACTACGAAATACCAGGACCCGATGAAGGACCTGAACCAGGGGCACGTTAGACACTCATGTTTGATGGAGCTTCAAACGCACTATGGCATGGTATTAGGGAAATTTTGACTTCTCTAAATAATTTTCACAAACCTTATACTGCAAGGTTATGTTTTGACTGCACTAATAATATCGCTGAATATGAAGCTTGTATCTTGAGACTAGAAGCTGCTATTGATCTAAGAATTAAATACCTCGAATTTTATGGAGACTCAGCATTAGTCATATACCAATTCAATGGTGAATGAGACACTAAACATCCAAAATTGATTCCTTATCAGGATCATGTTTTAAAGTTAGCTATAGAATTTACTGAGATTATATTCAGTCATGTTCAAAGTGACCTGGCCAAATCACGAACCATGCATTATAATTAGATATTTTGAAGAACCAACACATTGCATTGCCATTGAAGAAGGACCGGATAACAAGCCTTGGTTCAATGACATCAAAAGGTATCTCAAGAAAGAAGAATATTAGAAAATGCCTTTGTGATTGACAAGGGAACTTTTCAAAAGCTAGCTTTAAAGTCATTTCTGAATGGTGATGTATTATACAAAAGAAACTACGATATGGTGTTGCTCAGGTGCGTGGAGAAACATGAAGCGGATACAATTATGAGAGAAATCCATGAAGGCACTTTTGAAATCATACAAATGGACATGCCATGGCTAGAAAAATCTTGTGAGCAGGCTATTATTGGTTTACAACGGAAGTTGATTGCTACCATTATACAAAGCCATGTCATAAATGCCAAATCTACACCGACAAAATGCATGTGCCACTGACTCCTTTAAATGTATTAAGTTCTCCTTGGCCATTTTCAATATGGGGAATTGATATTATAGGAATGATCGAACCAAAATCCTCTAACAGACACTGGTTCATACTAGTTGCCATTGATTACTTCACCAAGTGGGTGGAAGCTACATCCTACGCAAATGTGACAAAACAAGTGGTTACTCGGTTCATCAAGCATAACCTTATATGCATATATGGGGTTCCTAGTAGATGCATTATTGACAACATGTCCAATTTGAACAACAAAATAATGAAGGAGTTATGCGATGACTTCAAGATCGAGCATCATAATTCCTCACCATATTGACCCATGATGAACGGGGCCGTTAGAGCTTCCAATAAGAACATCAAGAAAATCATTCAGAAAATGGTGAAGACATGCAAAGATTGGCATGAAATGCTTACCTTTGCTCTACATGGCTATCATACTTCTGTGCGTACGTCAACATGTGAAACTCCTTTCTCTCTTATATATGGCATGGAAGCAATAGTCCCTGTTGAAGTAGAGGTTCCATCGCTACGAGTTCTAATGGAAACAAAGCTTGAAGAATCAAAGTGGGTCCAGACGCGACTTGATCAGCTTAATCTCATTGAAAGAAACGCTTGACAACTTTGTGCCACGGTCAGTTATACCAAAAGCGGATGAAGAAGGCATTTGAAAAAAAAGGTTTGTCCTCGAGTATACAAAGAAGGAGACTTGGTGCTCAAAAAGATTCTACTACCTCGCCTTGATTCACGTGGTAAATGGACTCCTAACTACGAAGGTCCATATGTGGTAAAAACAACATTCTCGGGTGGTGGTCTTATCCTCACAACAATGGATGGGGAGGAACTGCCACATCTGATAAACTCTGACGCAGTCAGACAAAAATTAGGGACATATACACAAAAAATTAGGGACATATAAACAAAAAATTATCCTGGTGGATTGAAAACCCGAAAGGGCAATCCGGGAAAAAGTTACGGATCTTATTCAAAATAAAGAACAAATAGATTGCGATCTAAGAACCACAACTACGACCATGAAGTAGAGGGATTGATCCAAATCAATGAATTCAAAAGCAAATTAGATTGGAGCTATCAAGAGAATATTTGAGAAATAACTGTAGCAATTATCATTTTCATTTCCATTTTTAATTTTTATTAAAAATTTATATAATCACCTCTTTCTAGGAACTACATCTTGTACTCTCGCCTATTCAAAAGGCATATTTATCAAATAAAAAATTACTTTCTCAATCTTTTCAAACCGTGTTTTTCTTTTTGGACTTGTTTGCAAAATACTACGATTATTTCTTGTGAACAATGCATTGAAATCACTGTGTTGACAAATAAAAGAATTTGATAAAACATCAAAAAGTATTTTGGTTAGAAAAACATAAAAATAAAATCCATGACTATGTCCACGCATGCGATCATAGCCATATCCACGCCTATGTTCGCAACTATGACTATGCCTACGCTTGCGCCTGCAATACAAATATCAAAATCTTGCTGACACTTATTCATCTTATTCATATCAACTCAAAATACCACGACAATGAAACATCCAAGATTGAAGAGTTGGTGACACAAAGCCAATGGTTTAAAAGGAGAAAATATTAAAACATTTGGGGCATATACCAATATTTGGGGCATATACAAACATTTGGTGCATATACAAACATTTGGGGCATATACAAACATTTGGTACATATACCAATATTTGGTACATATATAAACATTTGGGGCATATACAAACGTTTTGGGCATATACAAAATACTCAGTGTGTATGCATTTTGGGTTCCATATCAATTAAAGGCATCATGCGTATACATCATGCATGGAATTTTTCAAATCTACTTTGGTCAAAACTACAAACTCTCTTGGGGCCCATCGTTGGATTATCTGGTCCACAAAACAAACGAATATATTGGTTGAGAACAGACACAACCGGTAAACTCCGATCTTATCTTTGGTCTAGTTATCTAAGATTCGATTACCAAAACACTTTTCAAGTATCTATCCTCTAGGTCATGTTAGGTATGCGAATTTCCAAGATTACATTATTTATCCTCTAGGTCATGATAAATATGTAATACTACCCTCATTTTATTTATCCTCGAGGTCGTGATAAACGCACAAACTTTTCAATCATCTATCCTCTAGGTTGTGGTAGATGTGTGAATTATTAAGATTATGTTATTCATTCTCTAGGTCTTAATGAATACATAAGTCTATCTTCGCGTCATTTATCCTCAAGGTCGTGATAAACACACAAATCTTTTCAATTATCTATCCTCTAGGTTGTGATAGGTATGCAAATTTTCAGGGTTATACTATTTATCCTCTAGGTCGTGATGAATAATAAGCTTATCCTTGTGTTGTTTATCCTCTAGGTCATGATAAATGCACATGTTCATCCTCGTATTGTTTACTCTCTAGGTTGTAATAAATATACAAAATCTGTGATATACTTCTTGGAGGGCGAGATACTTAAGTTAAATCACCCCTTTCAGGGCCCGTCCTAGTGATTTTAGGGAAAATGTTACATCCAGTAGGCTCATGACACGTGATCTACAACCACTATTTCCCCATTAAACTTTTTGCATTATTATGATGATTGTATTTTATTGGGGTTTGCCCGTTATAATTACCCCTAGTTATCATATGATTAGGAGACTATTTGCATGCCGCGTAGCCTATTTAAACTTTTTTTCCTAACTAATTTCTTTTTCCTTTCCACTCACATTTCATCCTCACGGGAGATTTCAAGGTTTTTTGTCTATGCTTTGGCCTTTTGACTTTTGCGCTACAAGGTAAATCCCCTTTCTCCTACTGTGCTCTTTTTTACTTTCTATTTTTCGTTTTGAGGGATGCTTGTTATCCGTGAGTGTGACGAAGATGGTAATGTGATTACTCCATGAAGTTCACACGAAAGGCGTATAATAGTGGGGGAATGTGTTCACATGTTCATCTCTTGGGTAGTATATGTCGATTGAGATTTTATAAAAGAAAAAGATTATGGTGATTTTGGGAACAACACTTTGTTTAGGTACACTGGCTTAGTGTCTTCTTCTTTAGGTCTGATTGAGATCAGCATGAAGCTTCCTTGTTCTGCTTTCAATTCATCGGTTTAGGTGTGTTGTACCCCAAAATTTTCCCTCCCATATTTATCAATACATTTCAAGTGAGGTCCTCAAATTGCTCAAGGAGGTCCAAGGGTTGACTAGACAAACTCTCTCCTAAGGCAGTCTACCCCAGATTAGGGTTTTATTTTGCACCAAGATGTTTGAGTCCAAAGGATCCCAAATTCTCACCATTGTCCTAATATGTTCTCAAGATCATCCATGTCAAGTTTCAAGCCTTGCAGAGGAAGTTTACTCAGTCAACTGCTCAAAGGGTTGAAAATCGACTGTGCTAGGGCAAAAGTCAACTATGTCCCACATACAGTCAAACTTCAAGATTTTTGGTCAAAATCCTCATTTTTAAGTATTATTCATCATTTGATCAAGGGTTTATCATGATTCCTTAAGAATTGCTCACAATTCATCAAAACCCAAAAGTTGCTAAATTAGGGTTTTGTAGGAAAAGTCAACTCAACTTTGACCAAGCATAACTTTCTCATACTTTATCAAAAATGACCCATCCAAAGCTCATTTTGAAGAGGATGCAATTCCCTACAATTATTCTTAAGCTCCCAAGTTCAAAATATGCATTCACAAGAAGATATGAATTTGGACATTATAGGTCATTTTGAAAAGTCAACAAAAATAGATTTTTTGTCAAAGCCTCATACATGAACATGGAAGAATCAATTGAGATGAGACCAAAAGGGTTGCTTAGAGGACATCCTAAGCTTTCTAAAAAGTCAAAGAACACATCTCTAGGGTCAAAATTGAAGAAGTTATGCATTGACAAAGTTGACCTTTTTTGCAAAATTGCCAAAAGTCAAATGTGGCCAAAATTGCAATTTTTGTCAAATGGGCCCAACTTTTTATGCTTGCATTGAGTTTTTAACATGATCCACGACCCATGATATTTCCCATTTGTAATTCTTTTATTCTTGTCATTTATTTTGATTTTATTTCAATTAAATCAAATAAAATTAAATAAAATCAAAATAAAATCATGAAAATATCAAAATTAATCAAAGCTTGAGATTTTGTGCATGTTTAGGCCTCTTATACAACTGGAAAGAGAATCAAATAATGGATCAAAGATGATTCCCCAGTAGAATAATAGATGACCAAAGCTCCTAAAATTCTACTTTTACCAAGACAGAGACTAGCACTACCCAGTGTAGCCCTCCTCGACAACAAGTATACGGGCTCTCGCAAAAGAATCTCTTGTGCGATCGACACTTCTTCTGATGGCATCTTTAAGCCCATCTTCCGACATCAACCTCCAAATGGCATCTATAAGCCCATTCTCGACATCGCAAGACAAATGCCACTTCAAGCGAGTGCAAATTTCTGGGCACTTTAGTGTTCAATCATCTTCCACCTTCGGATCACGAAAGGCAGGCAAGCTAATCTACATCCTCAGGTTTAAGAAGATTGAACAGGGGCAGCTGTTGTACCCCAAAATTTTCCCTCCTATATTTCTCAATACATTTCAAGTGAGGTCCTCAAATTGCTCAAGGAGGTCCAAGGGTTGACTAGACAAACTCTCTCCTAAGGCAGTCTACCCCAGATTAGGGTTTCATTTTGCAACAAGATGTCTGAGTCCAAAGGATCCCAAATGCTTACCATTGTCCTAATATGTTCTCAAGATCATCCATGTCAACTTCCAAGCCTTGCAGAGGAAGTTTACTCAGTCAACTGCTCAAAGGGTTGAAAATCGACTGTGCTAGGGCAAAAGTCAACTATGTCCCACATACAGTCAAACTTCAAGATTTTTGGTCAAAATCCTCATTTTTAAGTATTATTCATCATTTGATAAAGGGTTTATCATGATTCCTTAAGAATTGCTCACAATTCATCAAAACCCAAAAGTTGCTAAATTAGGGTTTTGTAGGAAAAGTCAACTCAACTTTGACCAAGCATAACTTTCTCATACTTTATCAAAAATGACCCATCCAAAGCTCATTTTGAAGAGGATGCAATTCCCTACAATTATTCTTAAGCTCCCAAGTTCAAAATATGCATTCACAAGAAGATATGAATTTGGACATTATAGGTCATTTTGAAAAGTCAACAAAAATAGATTTTTTGTCAAAGCCTCATACATGAACATGGAAGAATCAATTGAGATGAGACCAAAAGGGTTGCTTAGAGGACATCCTAAGCTTTCTAAAAAGTCCAAGAACACATCTCTAGGGTCAAAATTGAAGAAGTTTTGCATTGACAAAATTGACCTTTTTTGCAAAATTGCCAAAAGTCAAATGTGGCCAAAATTGCAATTTTTGTCAAATGGGCCCAACTTTTTATGCTTGCATTGAGTTTGTAACATGATCCACGACACATGATATTTCCCATTTTTCATTCTTTTATTTTTGTTATTTATTTTGATTTTATTTCAATTAAATCAAATAAAATCAGGAAAATATCAAAACTAATCAAAGCTTGAGATTTTGTGCATGTTTAGGCCTCTTATACAGCTGGAAAGAGAATCAAATCGTGCAAGCTTTATTTGGACACAAAAAGATTGGATTTTGCTTGATTTGGAAATATTTGCATAAGGATCAAATCTTGAATCAATGATCTTAATTGAGGAAGATTTGAAATAAGTTTGTAACCTTAATCCGTTCTAGAGTACATATAGAACATTTGTAGATCAAAAGAAGGGACATTGGAGGCGTGAAAAAAAGAAAGAAAGTTTTAAAAAAAAAGGAAAAAGTGGCACACTGATTTCTAAGTTGCAGATCAATTCAAAGCATCTTAAGCATCCCGAACGTTTGCTGGACATCCCAGGAACGTGTTGCAATCATTAACAAGCCTCCTAACGTCCAGAATTGCACTGTAAGCATCTCACGATATCCATACTTTCTTGAAATCCAATATCATAATTCTGTCACTTTTAGCACGATTTATTTGCATATTCTGAGTCCTTGAATCATTTGCAAGCTAATGGTAATATCCAATTGCATTTTTATTTGCTATATAGCAAGATGCCATAGTTAGGGTTCTTGGCTCGTTTTTCGGGTTTTTCTTTACAGGTACAATTGGCCATGGACAAGGGTACCATGATGCTCGTGAGGTTGTCACGAGTTGATTGGTATCATTGTTGGGCATTTATCTTGCTTGTAAAAGATTTTGGAGAAACGCAGGCTTATACCTACGCCCAGATGACTGTAGGTACAAGTCAGGACTTTTAGCAACGGTGGGAGGAAGAAGAAGGGTGGTGTGGCACTCCCTGACTTTCCTATTCAAAATTCGCGCGTTTTATAATATATTATTTTGTTTTTCCAATATAATGATTATTTGTTGTTCCATGTACAAAAGAATAAGCCAACTCAGATGGTCAGCGTGCAATGGAAAATGCCAAAGGGTCTGGGTTCGATCCCCAGGTCCCCCTATTTGTTCAATATTATTTTGCCTTGTATGTTCAAGTGTGCAGGCTTCTCATATGACCACCATACACCATCAACACTCAACCAATCAGATCATTCACATTCTAGATTCAAGGATTCCCAATGAAGGTCCGCCATGGGCACAAGTCAAGCAGGCGCATGGAATCTGGAAAGGTCAAACGGGCTGTTAGAATTTGGGCCCAGAAAGTGCAAATCACACCCCTTTTTTTACTGAGACAACCAGGCCCATTTCTTTTTTCTTTTATATTTTCCATTTTATTTAATTTCTTTATTTAATTTAATTTATTTTCTAACCACAAATTAATTTCTTTTCTTACAAAAAATCATAAAATCAATTTCACCAATTTAGAATTTAGGTTTTCTTTTATTTTATAAAATTAATTTTATATTAGTTTTAATTTTAGGGTAATTCTAACTTTTTGTAAATATTTAAAATGTTTAGAAAAATTAGGGTTATCATATGATTTAATTTTTATTTCTTTTCTCAATAAAATAAAATACAAAATAGGTTAAATTAATTATTTTCTTAATTTAAATTAATTAGTAATTAGTTTTCTTTATTTATTCAATTAAACTCTATTTTTCTCAAAATAACGCAAAAACCACAAAAATATAATTTTTCTTTCAATTAGGTTTAGACGGGGTCAAAACCCTAATTCTCTCGTTTGCGTTTCATCGCGCACGCTTATATTTTTTACAATATTAATATAACTGCTTACAGTATGTAATAGTTTAATTAGGATTTTCTTTTATTTATCATTTTACGGGTTTTTGGCTATGTAATTAATCCCCTTCCCTGAAGCCTTGTAATAGCGTAGTTTTATTTCTCGCATTTTAATTTTCGCAAATATTAACTGTTAGATGTATGTTAATAGGGTTGCATGACAAGACTGCATGTTAATTTAAAATGGCTAGCGAACCCTAATGTGCAAAGATAATAACTGAAATCAAATCACTCGCACATGCACACTCTTAGGGTATACTCTCACTTCAGTTGCCTTCGGTAAACGATCATTAAGTATAGGGTGTCTTAGTGGTTACCCTCTTGTCTAAACAAAGATCAAATGTCCCGTTCGAAAATGTTGCCTCGGAAAGGTTGCCTCGGAAATTTGCCTCGAATATGATCTTAAGACATTAGGGTTATTACTAAGACGTCCTAACATTGCTTCAGTGATCGTACGTCCCTTTCGAATTGACCCTTACAACTCCAACGACGGTGCTTCCTATTTCTCAATAGTAGGATAGCATTGTCTAAAGGAAACAAGAACATAAATAATCTTTTTTCGAGTAGGTAGAATCTTAAGTACTTGCTCAAATCAAACTTTTTTCACACTTACACTCTTTTCAAACAAAGTTTTCAAAAACACTTCGTAACACTCTTGAAGACAGAAGCAAGGGTTAAAATGAAGTAAAACAAAAAACTTTTTAAAACACACAAGCAATTTTAAAATGATGAGCAAGTACCTAAGAGCTCGTAGAAAACTACGGATAGAAAGGGTGTCAATACCTTCCCTTTCTATAATCTACCCCCCGTACTCAAAATCTCGAAAAAGGAATTTTTCTGTGCTTTTGTCCTTTCCAGTTGGATAAAATAAAAGTCGGTGGAGAATCTTGCTTACCGCGACACTTTGCAAACACAAACGCAAAACAATATTTTCCAAGACAGTCCGGTTCTGCCACCATATCACAAAACTGGCGACTCTGCTGGGGAATTAATAAGTGGGGTATACCTTAGAATTAGGTCATCATAAATTGCTTCTCTTGTTTGTTTTGGTTGCTTTACTTTTAAGGGTTTTATATTGGGAGTTACTATAGATCCTAACTCGGATCTTGGGGACACCTTTTAGGTAAGTAGCAATAAATTGTGACGGAACTGTATGGCGTAGAACGATATGGTTGAAGCAGTAGCTACGTTGATGTGGCACATTGGTTGGTACCGGTATCCCTTGTGGAGAAACGAGGAGAATACGGAGCTGCTATGTGTGTCGTTAAGCATAAACTGACCTTAGAACCTTTAATCGACCAACTTGGCCATTAGGAAGTAGTGAGATAGTCGGCCTCGGTGTAAAGCTGAGAATTGGTTAATACTCGATACTACACTCATTGAGACTATACTCTCGAGATAGTTCCGGCCACAAGAAAATATTGCGTGAGTTGAAACCATGACCGATGGAGGATGGTCAGTGATATTGAGAACCTCATGAACCCGATTACTTTTGTTAGGACAGGTTGAAACCAACTGAACTTCAAGAGGGTAATACCTTTAACCCCATGCAAGCCTTAAACTTAAGGGCTTTTGTGTGACTTGTTTGCCTTTGCCATGTCTGTTATCTGCTATACCTGTTGTTTGTTTTTATCATGACATCATGCATCATAACATAGCATGCATACTTCATTATACTAACCATTTCAAAGACCGAGGGGATTTATCTTTGTTCTGTTTTGCAGATTATGACTTCCATGCGCAGAAACACCATCCGAGTTAACTTTGTGCAAATACCTGCTCAACTCAAAGAGTTAGCCTCAAAGGTTTCTGAGACTTCTTCATTCATTAAGAAAAATGGTCATCTTCTTAGGTTGGTTACCTCAAAGTTTGATGAGCAGATGATGAGTGTGCTTTTCCAGTTCTTCGATCATGTGCATCACTGCTTCACTTTCCCCGATTATCAGCTGGTTCCCACTTTGGAAGAGTTTTCTCACTTGTTGGGCATATCCATCCTTGAGCATATGCCCTTCATTGGTTTGGAAGAGACTTCTAGACCAGAAGATATTGCCTCAGCTCTACATCTGAAATGGGCTGATGTAGTATCCAACTGGGAAACACGAAGCGGGGTCGAGGGTTTCTTATCCAAGTTTCTGATAGATCAAGATCAACTATTCTGGGTTAATTTGGACTTTCAGGCTTTTGAAGATATCTTGGATCTCCTTATCTATGATTTGGTTCTCTTCCCGAATCTAGATTCCTTTATAGATGTGAATGCGGTTAAGATCTTTCTGTCTCGCAATCCAGTGCCTACTCTACTGGGTGATATCTTGCATGCCCTCTACGCTCGTACTGTATGTAGAAGAGGGACTCTCATGTGTTGCATGCCACTGCTGGCGAGGTGGTTTATTTCGCACCTCCCTAAGTCTGTGTTGAAGAATGAAGAAGGTTTGGGATGGTCTTACAGAATAATGTCACTTGCCCATACAAACATTCTTTGGAGTTCCAAGGCTACAGAAAACACTGCTGTCATTGATCGTTGTGGGGGATACCCTAATGTCCCGTTGTTTGGAATCAGAGGGGGTATAACCTACATTCCTTGTTTAGCGTTGTGACAATTCGGTCGTGCTCCGAGAGATGGTCCTCATGAGCTACTTCTTACGGATATTGCATTTGACTACAAGGAGGACGTAGAAGAGCATCGCTGGAGGTTTATACGAGCTTGGGGCATGGTGAACAGATCTGACCCTCAAGAGTTAGGACCAAGGACTTCTCTCCCTATGCAGCCTTATCTCCAGTGGGTCCGAGCTCGTTCCCAAAAGCTTGGGATGCCCTATGAAGCTGTGTTTCCAGTGATTGTGGAGCCTACTAATGAAGAAGGCATTCCTTACACAGTTCTTTATCCTTACATGCCCACTGATCCTGGGGCATTGAAGAGGTCTAGGATTCAGCTGAAAGAGGAGAGAGATACTTACCGGGAGAAGTACCATGAGCAAGAAAGGAAGATCTTGAAGCTCACCAGGCAACTCGAGAATGAAAGAACGATCAATGACTACGTCAGCATAAAGGGGAAGCGTCCATGGGATTTCTGATTTTTCTTTTTCTAGTTTAGATTTGTTTTCCGTTTATTTCTTTGTAATGCCTCAAAGGCATTGTTGAACCTTGTTACCAGTTAATCTAATAAAGTTTGTTTATTTTTTGGTTTGTAAATTTAAATCTCCCAAAGTATTTGAAATTATTACATATGCCTCCCATTATCATGCACATCATTACAGGTACCATTACAGGTTTCTCATCTCCTTCGCTGTTTATTTCAGCAGTTATGTCTTCCGATCAAGCCATCAAAGATCTTCAGGCACAAAACGCCCAATTCCAAGAGATGTTCTTGAGCTTGGCTAAAGGGCAAGAGGACTTGAAAACTATCATTATGAAAGAGAAATAGAATAAGAAGAAGAAGGTCGTTCTTCTGAGTATGGGCAAAAGGTTCGGGGATAGGTTAAAACAATAAGCTGATATGTCCTTTTCATCCAAGGAAGGGGAGGACCAAGAAGAAGAAAAGGGCCCCAGTCCTGTAGTTTATGATAATGATACATATTATGATGAGGAGCAATATCCTCCTTCCTAGGATAGGTACAAGCAGTTAGAAGACCGTCTGAGTGCTATAGAGATTCAGAAGATCCATGGTTTGGAGTTTGGAGAGTTGGGACTGGTATCGGGAGTGGTGATCCCTCATAAGTTCAAAGCTCCAATTTTTGCTAAGTACGATGGAGTATCCTGTCCAAAACACCATCTCCGCTCGTATGTCAGGAAAATCCAACCCCACACTGCTGATAGAAATTTGTGGGTACACTTCTTTCAAGATAGTCTATCAGGGACTCAGCTTGAATGGTTTTATCAATTGGAAGGAGCCAATGTCCGAAACTGGGAGGACCTTGCTGCTGCTTTCTATAAGAAGTATCAGTATAACGCCGACCTTGCTCCCAGTCGTACTCAGCTTCAGGGTATGTTTATGGGTGCAAGTGAAGGTTTGAAGGACTATGCTCAAAAGTGGAGAGACCTGGCTGGAAGAGTCCAACCCCTTTGTCTGATAGGGAGTTGGTTGACATGTTTCTGAGGACGCTATCTGGTCTGTTTTTCAATCATCTAATCGGAACTTTGCGTATAGGTTTACTGAGTTGATCTTGACTGGAGAGAGACTAGAAGTTGGTATCCGAAGTGGCAAGATACAGAAGGATACTTCATCAAGTGCAGTAAAGAAGCCTTTCCCCGGTAAGAAAGATGCTAGTGCAGTCTACGTCTCGAGAAGCCAAAGCAGACCTGAACACCGTCAAGCAGTAAATGCGGTAGTGATATCAAGACCCACAGTTGCTCCACAATGCAACAATCAACAAAGGGTGGAAAGACCACAGAGATAGTACACTCGGCTCAATATGACCTTGTCTCAAATTCTACCACAGTTATTGAAGACCAACCTGGTAACTCTGAGGGAATGCTATGCCCAAACACGGTCATGGAGTGAATGTTGTGGACGATGATTTATTTATGACCTTCGTGGAAGAAATTTATACTCCTTTAATGACAGTTAAGAAGAATCTATTGTTGGCCGGTTTATTTACGGGTTGTGGCGAAGGTTGCCACATATGTTCAATTCTGCCTGCTGGTTGCCACTTACTAAAATCAGGTGTTCAACGCCTGATGGATAAGAAAGAGATCCTGTTTGAGAAGACTATGATTCCGTTAGTTATAGTTGAATATGTTACCATCATAACCGTTTCAGCCAATCCTTCCAAGGCTTCCTCGAGAAAGCCGGTTAGGATTACACCCGTTCCAAGAATCTAAGGGTTTAGGGAAAATGAGTTGGGTTTCATTGTCCAGGATACCTGGGCAGGCCCTATTTCAGGTGCATTCCTTAAATTTCAAGAATTACAAGAATAAGTTTTTCCGAGTGAGGGGATGTGACTACTGCCCTCGTGTCCTTTATAGGGAGGACGGTTCTAGGTGTTTTCCTCTCTGTTGGACTCAGGACTCCGTTAGAGGGTTTAAACACAATAGGTTGAGTGAGGCGGAGAGGATAATAATTGAGATTTTTTTTCTTTTGATATGATGATGGTCAGAGGCGTTTTGGGCTATGAGGATGATGTGGTTAATCTTCAAAGTTTCGTGGGTAAGGAGTGCCCCTTTTTTAGAGATTCACTTATTTTCTTCCTTTTTTCTTTAAATGTTGTAGTTGTGATTTTGACCCCTTTTGTCTTCTTTCGTTTCTTTCACAGATAGAATGTAAAACATGAGTTTCAAAGATAGGATATCGCTTTTAGCGAAGGTGAAGTCCTTGAGGGGAAGTCAAGCGACGGAGATGAGCGACCCATATGGTGTCTGTATCTGTGTTCTAGCTTTTCCAAAGAAAAGGAAATTCGTGGTCGAAGAGGTCCATCAAAGTTTGTCCTCTACTGGCAATCAGATCCTTTGGCCTTCCCCAAAGAAAAGTAAAATTGCCCAGGAGAGGAAGGCGTTGGAAGATCTAGGGAACAAAACTATGGAGGAAGGCATTGTATATCCTAGTGTAGATGATTTTTTACTTGCAACTGAGTGGTGGAAGTCTTATGGCGTTGAAACTTCTGATTTGCAATTATTGTGGGTTAAAGTATTAAGTTTGACTTGTAGTGCTTCCGGATGTGAGCGTAACTAGAGCATGTTTGAGCATGTAAGTATTAATTTTTATTAGGACATTAAAGTATCTTACATTCAAGTATTATTAAACTAATACTTCAAATTAAGAGAAATAAGTTGAAGCATCAAAGGTTACAAGATTTGGTTTTTATCAAGTATAATCAAGCTTTGATTGAAAGATTTGAAGATTCTGAGAAGACTGGCCAAATGGTTTTGAGTGAGATTAATTATCACACTGAATGGTTGGTGGAAAATATGGGAGAGATAAGAAAAGATGATGAATATGTAAAAGAAGACTTGATTCATGAAAATAATGATTTAACTTGGTCTCAAGTTGCCGATGCAAGTGGAGTTAATGAGCCTATAATATATATTAAAATGACATAATTTAAAGTTACAAGTACATTTAAGACAACATAGGCGCAACAAGTGGTGGTACAAGATGTTGAAGAAGATGAAGAAATTAGAGGAATATTTTGAAGAAGAATACCTCTTTGATGATGATCTACGATTTCTATGCTTATTTGAATTTGCATATAAGTCTTCATATAATGTTTTGAATCTTTGATATTTTATTTTATAAATCTTTTATATGAGTGTTGTGTTATGTGTTTAGTTTTACATTAAATCTTTCATATATATATATATATATATATATATATATATATATATATATATATATATATATATATATATATATATATATATATATATATATATATATATATATATATATATATATATATATATATATATATATATATATATTAAATATTGAGTATACTAGGTGTGGACTA
The DNA here is from genome assembly GCA_948472305.1 of Vicia faba. Taxonomy (NCBI): domain Eukaryota; kingdom Viridiplantae; phylum Streptophyta; class Magnoliopsida; order Fabales; family Fabaceae; genus Vicia; species Vicia faba. Next base: position 77,733,002 of record OX451735.1, read on the forward strand.
ACTTCTATTAAGTTTAAATAATATTGTCTTTATGATTTTTTTCTTCTTTCTTATTGCTCCATGCAAGTTTAATTTAAATCATTAATAGTAATATTTGCGGAAAGAAAAGACACAATATTAATAAAGGAAATAACGTGTTTTTATTCAAAATGAAAACCACTTCTTGATTGGATAAATAAATGATACTCTCTCCATTTTAAAATAAATATCATATTTAAAAAAAAAATTTAAATATTTATCACTTTAGATTATCAAAAACAATTTTATATTTAATTTTTTAGTTGTATTCTCTAATAAATATTATTAATTTATTGTTTTTCTACTTAACATTAATAATAATTTAAATATATTAATGATTAATTAGGATAATTTAATAAAATTATTATTCTCTTATTTATTTATTATTATTTTTTAATCCATGTAAAAAAGTTAATTGTGATAAATAATATACTACGGATGGAGTACTCATCCATTGACATAAAAAGAAGGTGAAGGGATTAAATGGCAACAAATTCAGGCAAGGATGATTTTAATGGGTGTGATAAATTAAATCTGGCTCACATGGTCTTCGCATCACCTCAAACTTGTCACTTTGATCCACCATTAATTAAGCACAAGAACTTTGACTCACTCATTCAATTTTTTAATTGCTTTTATTCAATCCTAATACTTTAATATGAGACCATTTTTTTTTATGTGAAAAAACATTTCATTCAAGAAAAGGAAACAGATATATGAGACCATTTAGATCAAGTACAAATATCTAATTTTTCTTGTTCACTACCTATAATTGAAGTATTTGTCATACTCTTTTTTCCATATTGTTTTGTTGCACATACTTTAACAATTAGAGATACTTTGGGAGAATATAACACCCTTTTGTTTCAATTTTTTAAAAAATAACTTTTTTATTTTTAAAAATATTTTATTAAAAAGTAAAATATGTATTATTAAAAAGTAAAATATGTCAAAAATCTTGTTATTTTGCAAAAAAGAAAATTTAAAAATATTTTTTTTATGAATTTTTTTCAAAATAACTTTAAATTTAAATTATTTTTAAATATTTAATATTAAAAATATATATATGTAAAATAAAATGAAAACTTATTCAAATCAATTTTTTATTTGAAACAAAAAAAAACTTTGATTTTTTTATAATTAAAGTATATAATAATATAAAATTTATTTCAAAACACCTGAAACAAACGATGGTGCTTTTAATTATTTTTTGCGACTAAAAAATTAAAATCATTAAAAAATTAATTAACGTTATTAATTTTTTTAAAAAGTTCGACCAGAAGAACTCTAAATTTACGGTGGTAATTAATCAAACACATCCTTAATGATAAAATTGTTGATAAAAAAAAGCATGTTTGAGTTAAGAATTATTGAGAAATAAGGTGTTGGGAAATTCCACATCGATTAGAAAAGTGGAGATTTTAGTATTTATAAGTGAGATAATCTAAATATCTATAACTTTAAATTTTTTGGTGAATATGTAGTGTGACTCTCATAAGTTGTGTTTCTCATAAAGAAAGACTCCAACAAAAAATGTCATATCATGTTGACCCCCTGAATTGATGACCTAACATTTGACATCAAAAGTCTGGTTCAATTTATCAAACACCTAGTGTTATAACATGCATTATGTCTTCAATGAAAGAATCCTTGCAAACTTACTCATCATTGATGCGAAGAATTACAGAAAATGGTGCAAACTAATGAAGGTGTAATTTGGCTAACAAGATTTTCTTGAAGTGTACAAGAACGGTGTGAATCCTCTTGTTGAAGGTGCAACGGATGCACAATGAGCATCGCATAAGGAAGAAAAGAAGAAAGATTTCAGGGCATTGTTTTTAATCCCCCAATGCATTGATATGGATAATTTCGAGAAAGTTGGTGATTGTGAATCATCAAAGCAAGTGTGGAAAATCTCAGGGAAGGCATACACATAGGCTGACAAGGTGAAGGTTGTAACATTACAAACTCACAAACATCAACTTGAGTTGATTCCAATGGAGGAGAAGGAGAGCGTCAACAATTTCACGATGAGAATTACTTGGTTGTAAACCAAGTAAAAGCATGTGAAGAAATGATCACAACACAATACGTTGTTTCAAAAATCTTGCCCTCATTGACTGTAAGATTTAATAACACAATCGTAGTGATTGATGAATCGAAGGATCTAGCGAAGATGAGCAAAGAGGAGCTATAAAACTATCTTAAGGCACATGGGAAGAGAATGAATGAAAGGAATATTGATAAGGAATAGACGGAGATCGCATTGCAAGCATGTTTCAATGAGAGAGACAAGAAGGCGATGGGAAAGTGTCTTATGAGAAAAGGTAGAGGGAATTTTCAGAATTTGGGTTGAAAAGAGTCCCAAAATTTCAAGAATTCAACAATACAAAAGGGTGAATATAATGGTAGTAGGACTGTTGGATCAAACAAATATAGAGGAGGTAAACTAAGGGGTAAGGGTGGAAGACGAATGGTAAACAAGAGCAACGTGTAGTGCTATGATTATTAAAAACTTAACCATTTTGCAAGAGAATATAATTCTAACAAGAAAGAACCTCAATAAGATGAAGTTAGAGTTGCAAGACAAGAATTTGATGTGGAGAACACTTATTTGGTCATGATTATAGAAGGGGAATGTAGCAGCAACAACAATAGTTTGAAAAACGCTGGAAAACCATGTTGTAACCGGTTACGTAAATGTTGTAACTGGTTACATGTGGAAGAAAATGAAATGGTAACTTTGAAAGAAGCAGTGTCATGCAACGATCAATGGTATTTGAACTTTGGATGTTCAAGGCATATGACGGGGAGGAAAGATTAGTTTGTTACAATCAATCATGTTATGAAGTACAAAGTGAAGTTTGCAGATGATATAACTCTAGCAGTGGAAGGGATCAATGATATACCGATCGAGAGATGTGATGGTAGACATTCTTTGATAAAGGATATGTTGTATATTCTCATAATGAAGTGTAACCTTCTAAGTATTTGCCAATTGCTTGAGAAATGTTACAAGATTCACATAGAGAACAAGGCATTACATGTTATTGATGCAAATAGGGTTTTGGTCCTAAAAGTTCATATGACTCCTAATAGAACTTTCAAGGTTGACTTGAAGATTATGGAGCATACGTGTCTTGCTACACCGGTTACTCGAGAAGAGTGGATATGACATTATAGGCTTGGACATCTCAATTTCTGAGATCTCGATGCTTTGTAAAATAACAGAATAGTGACGGGGCTGCCATTGATCAACATACTGGCTGGAATTTGTGAAGAATGAGTGCTAGCGAAGCAACATAAGGGAGAATTTAGCAAGGATGCATGTTGTAGAACCAAGTGTCACCTTGAGGTGGTGTATTTGAATGTGTGTAGACTGATGCAAGTTGATTCGATTGGTGGCAATAGATATTTGGTCACATTCATTGATGATTATATTAGAAAGCTATGGACATACCTAATCAAGAGAAAGGATGAGGTATTTGAGGTGTTTAAGAAGTTCAAGTCTATGGTTGAAAGGAAAAGCGGTCACAAGCTCAAAGTTCTCAAAATGGATGATAGATGTAAATATGTCTAAAATGATTTTGGGAGGTTGAGATAGTATCACCATATCCACTGCGGAAAAACAGTGTTTCCAAAAGGAATAATCGACCAATTATGAACATGGTGAGAAACATGTTGAAAGGGAATAACTTTCCGAAAGAGTTATGGGAAGAAGCAGTGTCCATAATTGTATACCATAGAAAATATGGTTTGGATATAAATCTAAGATGAATCACTTGAGAGTTTTCAGTTGGGTTGCATATTAACATGTGTCGGGACAACATAGAAAGAAGTTGGATGATAAAGGAGAATTGATGATTCTTGTAAGGTATCACTCTAACGATGGTTACAAGTTGTATGATGCAGCACAAAGAAAAATTGTGATCAACCGAGACTCCATTTTGACAAAATAAAGCAGCTGCAGCTGCCTGTAACTGGTTATTAGAAAATTGTAACTAATTACAACAATGATAAAATAGTCCATGCGGTTCTTAATAGTGAAGAAGCATCCCTTGTTGAAGCTCTAATTGAATATAATGTGAGAAGATCAACTAGGCAAAGAGGTTGCCTCAAAGACTCCAAGATTGTGTGCAGTTCTAAGATAAGGAGACCTATGATGGTGGTGATTTCATCAATTTTTCACTTATGAAGGAGGAACTATAATCGATTGAGAAGAACAAAACTTAGGAGTTAGTTTATCTATCGGCAGGAAAGATGCCAATTAATGTAAGATAGGTTTACAAAGTGAAGGAAAATTCTAAGGGTGAAATAATCAAGCATAAGTCTCGATTAGTTGCAAAGAAATTTTTGCAAAGAGAAGACATCGAATTTGAAGAGGTATTTGCACCGGTGGGAAGAATTTGAACCATTAGAATAGTTTTTGGTATTACAAATAACAAAAATTGGTCCATCTACTAAATAGATGTCAAATATGAGTTTTTGAACGGACCGCTTGAAGAGGAGGTATATGTAGAACAACTCCTGGTTTTGTTGTGAAAAACCAAGAGTCGAAGTTCTACAAATTGAAGAAAGCATTGTACGGTTTGAAACAATTGTAAGTGTTTGTTTGTTGGCATTATTTTTTGGTAAAACCGGAATTGCGAATGTCATGACTGATGTCATAACATCTGGGATAAAGGTATATTCTGCAGAAAGAATGTTCTACAGGAACTACTCAGTATAAGTGACTATCATGATCATTGAGCTATGATCATATATACTGAATTCTACCAAAATCAGTGAACAAGATTCATGATGTCATAACCAATGTTAAGACATCCTGTACTGATCAAGTTGTTGTCCAGATTTATTATTCCTGAGAATTTTCAGGAAACTGGTGTGCTTCTCTGAGTTGAAGAATTATTGTCCAGATCAGCTGCTCACGTGGACATTAGGTTAACCTTGCTTAACTCTAACCTGTTATGAAAAATCCCTAGACCAAGTCTTTAGGTTAACTTTTGTTAACCCTAGCTATTTTTATGGAAGCCCTAAAAGAAGAATAGGCAGCTTATATATTTCTGACGAAGCCTAATGGTATGCAGCACTTTTGACAGAAGATCAATAAGGCATTGTATAGTTGTAACTACTGTGAGCCAAGTAGTTATCGTTTTGATAAGTGACTTGGAGTAGGATTTGATTGTAAGGGTTGTTTATCACTCAAAGCTTTGAAGCACGAGTGTTTGTGTCTCTTGATTAAAGCTTTGAAGCAAAATCAAGTAAGGGTTGTTTATCACTCAAAGCTTTGAAGCACGAGTGACTGTGTCTCTTGATTAAAGCTTTGAAGCAAAATCAAGTGTGTGTATTGAAGAATGTCTTCATAATCTCATTAATTAATAGATTAGTATCACTGCTGTGATTGAGGGGGAGTGAGTAGGAACTCGGGTTTAAGTTGGACGTAGATTGAAGTTGCATTGGGTAGGTCTTAAGTGAAGGAGATAAACTGGTTCGTTTATTCCTAAATTAACACCTCTTATAGTGAATTTCCTCCCTGGCTTGGTAGCCCCCAGAGTAGGTATTGTTACACACTGAACTGGGTTAACAATTGATTGTGTTCTTTACTGTATTTTAAATTACTGTTTGGAGTGTGTACAAGTTTGTCAGATACGGTGTCATAACATTCACTGTGACATTAAGTATCTGTTGCCAGAATTTCAATTGGCATCAGAGCAGGCACCCTGCCTGACTTTCTGGGTGAGATCTAGGGATATTATTTTTTGGCGCTATGGACAAGGAAGGAGGATTTGGGAACAGACCACCTATTCTGGATGGATCAAATTACGACTACTGGAAACCTCGTATGATTGCCTTCTTGAAGTCACTGGACAAAAAGGCTTGGAGAGCTGCTGACAAAGGATGGAACCATCCCACCATAACTGGGAAAGATGGGACGACCAGTCTGAAACCTGAGGAAGAATGGAGCAAAGAAGAAGATGAGTTAGCCCTGGGTAACTCTAAAGCATTAAATGCCTTGTTCAATGGAATTGATAGAAACATATTCAGACTAGTACATCAATGTGAACTGGCCAAGGATGTTTGGGACACTCTCAAAACCACCCATGAGGGTACATCCAAAGTAAAAATGTCAAGACTTCAGATGCTGACTACCAAATTTGAGAACCTAAGGATGATGGAAGATGAGACCATTCATGAGTTTCACATGAACATCTTGGAAATTGCCAACACCTCAGGAGCATTGGGAGAAAAGATGTCAGAAGAAAAGCTAGTGAGAAAGATTCTCAGATCCTTGCCTAAAAGGTTTGCAATGAAAGTGACTGCTATAGAGGAAGCTCAGGATATCTGCAACTTGAAGATTGATGAACTCATTGGGTCACTTCAGACTTTTGAGATGGGGATCAGTGACAATGCTGACAAGAAAAACAAGAGCATAGACCTTGTATCCAATACTGAAGATGAAAGCAAGGAGAGTGATAAAGAGAATATTTCAGAAGCTATAGCTATGCTTGGAAGGCAGTTCAACAAACTCATCAAGAGAATGGACCCAAAGTCAAGGTAAAATGTCAAGAACATTCCCTCTGACATTAGCAGATCCTATGACTCCGGCAGAAGAACTAAGTCTGAAGAAAAGGGAAATCAAAGAAGAGGAATCCAATGCCATGGATGTGAAGGATATGGGCACATTCGAGCTGAATGTCCTACCTTTCTTAAGAAACAAAAGAAAGGAATGTCTGTTACTTGGTATGATTGTGACTCAGAAAGTAACTCTGAAGAAGAATTTGCTAAACTAGTTACTGCACTATCTGGTATTTGTAACTCCGATAATGACTCTAGTGATGAGGAAGTGACATTTGAAGAACTTGCTGACTCCTACAAGAAGCTATGTATCAGAAGTGTTGAAGTCTGTCAGCAAATTGAGAAACAGAAAAAACTCATAGTGAAGTTGGAGGCTGAGAAGAAGGCAAACAATGATACTATAAGCCATCTCGAAGGTGAAGTTCAAATGCTGAACTCCAAACTTGATCAGATGATTAAGTCAGTCAAGATGTTCACAAATGGAACTGACAAGTTGGAAGAAATCCTTCAGGCTGGACAAAATGCAGGAAACATGTCTGGTCTAGGATTTGTGGCTGCAAAGAAATCTGTTGTTGACAAGAAGAAGACCAGGCCTGATAAACCAATGTCAAAGCAGATGTCACAACATAGCACTCAACATCAAGAACAGAGAAATATGAAGAAAAAGTATCAAAGATGGAGATGTCATCATTGTGGAAGGTTTGGTCACATAAAGCCATTCTGCTTCAGATTATATGGATATCCTAATCAAACCCCATATGTCAAACCTAAGACTAACAAGGCACCATATACTCAACAGTGGAAGAAAAAGTCTGCAGCCCTGATAGCTCACACCTCCCTTAGAGTTTCTGCCAAGGAAGACTGGTACTTTGACAGTGGATGCTCTAAACACATGATTGGAATCAAGAATCTGCTGAATGATGTTAAACCTCATACTACTAGTTATGTCACTTTTGGAGATGGTGCTAGAGGAGAAATCAAAGGAGTTGGAAACTTGGACTGCCCTGGAGTTCCAAACCTAAATGAAGTGTTGCTAGTAAATTGTTTGACTGCTAATCTCATAAGTATCAGTCAATTATGTGATCTAGGATTCAAGGTCAACTTCACCAAGTCTGAATGTCTTGTAACTAATGAAAAACAAGAAGTTTTAATGAGAGGAGTCAGATCAAAAGACAACTGTTACTTATGGGAGTCTGAGAACACTAACTACTCTTCTGTATGCTCTATAGCCAAAGAAGAAAAGGAAGTGAAACCGTGGCACCAAAAACTTGGTCATTTACATCTAAGAGGGATGAAAAAGATCATATCCATGGAGGCAGTCAGAGGGATTCCAAGGCTTCAGATTGATGAAGGGAGAGTCTGTGGTGAATGTCAGGTTGGAAAGCAAACTAGAATGTCACATCCAAAGACAAGACATCTGACCACCTCTAAGGTGCTAGAATTTCTACATATGGATCTGATGGGTCCAATGCAGGTGGAAAGTCTTGGTGGAAAGAGATATGCCTATGTTGTTGTGGATGATTTTTCCAGATTCACCTGGATAAACTTCATTAAGGAAAAGTCTGATGTATTTGATGTATTTAAGGAACTGTGCAAAAGAATTCAAAGAGAAAAAGAAGGATGCATTGTCAGAATCAGAAGTGATCATGGTAAAGAATTTGAAAACAGTAAGTTTGATGAGTTCTGTTCCTCAGAAGGAATCAATCATGAGTTCTCTTCACCCATAACTCCTCAACAAAATGGAGTTGTGGAAAGGAAAAACAGGACTATACAGGAATCTGCCAGAGCAATGATACATGCCAAAAGGCTTCCTATTCATTTTTGGGCTGAAGCTATGAATACAACCTGTTATGTCCATAACAGGGTCACCTTGAGAAAGAAAACATCATCCACCATTTATGAACTATAGAAAGGAAGAAAGCCTACAGTGAATTACTTCCATGTCTTTGGGAGCAAATGCTATATTCTGACAGATCGTGAACAAAAGAGAAAGATGGATCCTAAAAGTGATGAAGGAATATTCCTAGGATACTCTACCAACAGCAGAGCATATAGGGTATTCAATTCCAGAACCAAAGTTATGATGGAATCTATAAATGTCATAGTTGATGATCACCATGAGGAAACAAATGTCCCATATGATGTAGAGACATTCTTTGAGGCTTCAACTCAAGTGTCTAAAAAGGATGATGTGCCTAATCCTACTCCATCAGAGTCTGAATCAAAGGAAGCTAACAAAGATCCTTCCATCATAATTCAGAAAGATCATCCTAAGGAACTCATCATAGGAGATCCTAACAGTGGAGTCATTACAAGATCCAGAGAAATCAACACAAACTCTTGCTTTGTGTCTAAGATTGAACCAAAAAATGTTAAAGAGGCTTTGACTGATGAATACTGGATTGGAGCAATGCAAGATGAATTGAACCAATTCAAGAAACATGAAGTATGGGAGTTAGTTCCTAGACCAGAAGGAAAATACATCATTGGCACAAAGTGGATCTACAAGAACAAATCAGATGCTGAAGGAGTTGTCACCAGGAATAAGGCAAGGCTTGTTTCTCAAGGATACACTCAAGTTGAAGGGGTTGATTTGGATGAGACTTTTGCTCCTGTAGCCAGACTTGAATCAATCAGACTTCTATTAGGAGTTTCTTGTCTCCTAAAGTTCAAGCTATTTCAGATGGATGTGAAGAGTGCCTTCCTAAATGGGTACTTGAATGAGGAAGTATATGTGGAACAACCTAAAGGATTTGTGGATCCAAACTGTCCTGATCATGTCGACAAATTGAGGAAAGCTTTATATGGTCTAAAACAAGCTCCTAGAGCTTGGTATGACAGGTTGACAAAGTTCCTCACTGACAAAGGATACAGGAAAGGAGGTTTGGATAAAACTGTTTGTCAAAAATGAAGGAGGAAAGATAATGGTAGCTCAAATTTATGTTGATGACATAGTGTTTGGAGGAATGTCAGATAAAATGGTTAAACATTTTGCTAACCAGATGCAAGCTGAATTTGAAATGAGCCTCATGGGAGAATTGACTTACTTCCTTGGACTGCAAGTCACACAGATGGAAGACTCAATTTTTCTGTCTCAAAGCAAGTATGCAAATAATATTGTCAAGAAGTTTGGAATGGAGAATGCCAATCATAAAAGGACTCCTGCACCTACTCATTTAAAGTTTTCCAAAGACACAAGTGGTGAAAATATGGATCAAAGCTTGTACAGAAGCATGATAGGAAGTCTGCTATACTTAACAGCCAGCAGACCTGACATTGCTTTTGCAGTTGGAGTATGTGCAAGATACCAGGCTGAACCCAAAGTAAGTCACATCAACCAGGTGAAAATAATTCTGAAGTATATGAGTGGAACTTACATTATGGCATGCTGTAATCTCATGGATGTGAACCAATTCTGTATGGTTACTATGATGCTGATTGGGATAATAGTGCTGATGATAGAAAGAGCACCTCTGGAGGATGCTTCTTTTTGGGAAATAATCTTGTCTCCTGGTTCAGCAAGAAACAAAGATGTGTGTCTCTATCTACTGCTGAAGCTGAATACATAGCAGCTGGTAGCAGCTGTTCTCAAATGATCTGGATGAAACAGATGCTGACTGAGTATAATGTCACACAAAATGTCATGACATTGTACTGTGACAATCTGAGTACTATTAACATCTCCAAAAATCCTATACAGCACAACAGGACTAAGCATATTGACATTAGACATCACTTCATCAGAGATCTTGTGGAGGAAAAGGTGATTAAGCTGGAACATGTTGCCACTGAACTACAACTGGATGACATTTTTACCAAGGCACTTGATGCTAGTCAGTTTGAAAATTTAAAGGGCAAGCTGGGTATTTGCCAATATGAAGAGATGTAGCAATTAATTTTGCTTAAAACAAGGGATGAAAGAGATATTTTAGTCAAGTCTATTCTGATTGGGATGATAATTTGTTTCCCTCTTTCTTTCCAAAATTTTAAGAAGTGGAATAGACATACTTATATCTCCCTCTTCTCTTTTTTCTGCAACATTCTCCATTCCCTCAAAAGAAGATTTCACACACGCTGTCACTTGTTTTCTCAATCTCTCAAGATGTCTCAACAATCTATGTCATCATCCTCATCAAAGGCAACTGCATCTTCCTCACCCTCTGACAGCGAACCTAGGGCAATCGTAAACTGCATGGATGCTGATGTTCTTGAGATAAGTCCACTTCGTGAAATGGCAGCTGATCCCACTAAGGTCAAGAAGCTGTGAACCAGACATGCAAGAAGATCACAAGCTTCTCCATCAGGTAAAACTTCTCAACCATCATCTTCTGTTTCAACAGAGATAGCTAATAGGGAAGGTTCTGCTTATGTGCATCAAGCTATTTCCAGACTAGTCACTAGGATTCTTAACGAGAATCACTCTATTCCTGGCATATCTGTACCATTGAACCAAGAAACTGCTAGCCCTAATGTAGAAAGGGATCCATATGTCACTCAGAATGTTGAGACACCTGATGACAACATTGGGAAATCTCCAGAAAAACCTGATGGTCACCAGACCCCTACTGACAAGGCTGTTGAACCTCCTGTCATTGATGTTGATGAAGAATTCTCTGACAATGATTTAATTGCAAATATCAACCCTAGCATAGCTAGAAGGATGATGAGTAGAAAAGAGAAGAAAAATGCTGCCCAAAGCCCCTCCAAAGGGAAGGCTACTGAAGTGGTTCATGAGAAGGCGAAGCCTGAGAACAAGGCTGAGAAGACTGGAACTTCAAAAGGGAAGGGTAAGGTAAAAGCTAGGGTATCTGTTGGTAGTCTCTAAAAACCCTTGAGACAACCTATAGCCAAGAAAAGAAAGGATCCTGAACCCTATGAATCTGATGAGGAATCAGACTTTGATTTTGATGTTGAGAGCAATATTCCAGACATTCCTCTCAGGAAGAAACCCTCTTCTAGCAAACTGCCTAAGGTTCCTGAAGTTGCCATTGACAACATCTCCTTTCACCATCCAGAAAATGCAAGCAGGTGGAAGTATGTGTTTCTGAAAAGGATTGCCTTGGAGAGGGAGCTGAACAGAAGTGCTATTGAGTGTAAGGAAGTCATGGATCTAATCAAAGCTGTTGGCCTGGTGAAAATAGTGGTCAAGTTTTCCAACTGCTATGAGATTCTTGTCAAAGAATTCATAGTAAATTTGTCTGGTGGTTGTGCTGATGGAAAGTCAGCAGATTTTAAGAGTGTTTATGTGAGAGAAAGGAAGGTAAATTTCTCTCCTACTGTGATAAACAAATACCTAGGAAGGCCTGATGATGCTCAATCTGAGCTTGAAGTTACTGATAACCAGGTTTGTTAAACCATCACTGGCAAGCAAGTCAAGCACTGGCCCTTGAAAGGGAAGCTAACTGCATGCAAGCTGAGTATGAAGTTTGCCATACTGCACAAAATTGGTGCAGCTAACTGGGTTCCCACCAACCACAAATCCACCATTTCCACAGGTTTGGGAAGATTTATCTATGCTGTTGGAACTAGAACAAACTTTGATTATGGCAACTACATCTTTGATCAAACATTGAAACATGCTGAGAGCTGTGCTATTAAAGGTCCTATTGCTTTTCCCTCTCTCCTGTGTGGTATAATCATTGATCAGTATCCTGATATCCTGGTTGAAAAAGACTTTGTGTGCAAAAGAGCCCTTGCACTTGGTTTTCACTATAAGCTGTTTCAGGGAACACATGTCCCTGACATTGTTATGACATCTGCTGAGACATCAAATGTCAAAGCTCATTCCAAGAAAACTGATGTTATAGCTGCTCTAAAAGAAACCTGCAAAGAGCTTGATGCAAGAAGAAGGACTCTTGAAGAGCTGATTGCTAGACTGGAACATGAGGAGAATGAAGAACAAATGAGGGAAGAGGATGCTGATGAAGACCAACATAATGCTGCTGAAAATAGTGCTTCCTCAGGGGATGATAGTACCTGAAGGTCTGTGTTTGTTGAAATGATTATTGCTGGAACTTGTTGCTGCCAAATGATACCTTCTCTTTATTTGTGTTTTTTTAATTTCCTTTTGGATGACTGTATAACTTAAAGTACAAGTATCTTTGGCCTCTTTATGGCTAAAAAGGGGGAGAAGAAATTATGACGGGGAGGAAAGATTAGTTTGTTACAATCAATCATGTTATGAAGTACAAAGTGAAGTTTGCAGATGATATAACTCTAGCAGCGGAAGGGATCAATGATATACCGATCGAGAGATGTGATGGTAGACATTCTTTGATAAAGGATATGTTGTATATTCTCATAATGAAGTGTAACCTTCTATGTATTTTCCAATTGCTTGAGAAATGTTACAAGATTCACATAGAGAACAAGGCATTACATGTTATTGATGCAAATAGGGTTTTGGTCCTAAAAGTTCATATGACTCCTAATAGAACTTTCAAGGTTGACTTGAAGATTATGGAGCATAAGTGTCTTGCTACACCGGTTACTCGAGAAGAGTGGATATGACATTATAGGCTTGGACATCTCAATTTCCGAGATCTCGATGCTTTGTAAAATAACAGAATAGTGACGGGGCTGCCATTGATCAACATACTGGCTGGAATTTGTGAAGAATGAGTGCTAGCGAAGCAACATAAGGGAGAATTTAGCAAGGATGCATGTTGTAGAACCAAGTGTCACCTTGAGGTGGTGTATTCGAATGTGTGTAGACTGATGCAAGTTGATTCGATTGGTGGAAATAGATATTTGGTCACATTCATTGATGACTATATTAGAAAGCTATGGACATACCTATGTTAGAACAAAGTTTGAATCTACTACCCTAAGTTTAAGTTTTGATGATAACAAAATGAAAAGATATATTAATTATGTGATTCATGTAAGAACTATTTGCTACCTAAAAATTACTTTCTGTGTTACAGAAACTCTGATGGGTATCAGCAAGAGTACATCATAATGAGCATCAGAATATTGGATATCAACATCAGCATCAGAAGATGCTATATCAAATACCAGAATCAGAAGATCAACTTGCGCTTATGCTGAAGCTTGATGAACAGATCTGCGCTCAACACTCTGAACTCTGATAAAGACAACAACAGTTCATCAGCACTTAAGCAGCGTCAGAATGAGCCAAAGCCAGAACACGCGTAAGTGGCAACGGTACTGTGCATTCAAGATGAGTTATTACCAACAACATCATTCCACACAAGATCTGCTTAATAAGGAAAGATTGTTATTGGCATTGAATCAAAATTATTGCTCCAACGTTCACTAATTCCAATGCTATATAAACAAGTCAATGAAGATTGAATTGGCTAATGCTCTACAACACTCTACACGCCAAAAGCTAATCATCATCTTCCTCATTCTCAGTTTGCTAAAAGCTCCAAAATTCCTTACTCAATTATTTTAGCAATCTAGTTTCCATAAGCTTAATTTGTGTAGTATCACAGTTGTGATAAACAGTTTTGTAGAAAACATTCACACACCTAGATTTTAATTCTTTGTAAGAAAGTAATTCCTTGAGAAACCGGTTTGTGGTTTGCATCAAGAAGGCTTTAGCAGTTGTTAAAGAAGATTGTAATATTCAGTTGAATATAGTGGATTAAGACCTCGTTGGAGAGAGGCGAAATCACCTTGACGGGTGGACTGGAGTAGTTTGAGATCAAACGAACCAGGATAAAAATATCGTGTTCATTGCATTGATTTTCAGTTTTACAATTCAACCCCCCTTCTTGTGTTTTTCACTTCTTCAACCTAATCAAGAGAAAGGATGAGGTATTTGAGGTGTTTAAGAAGTTCAAGTCTATGGTTGAAAGGAAAAGCGGTCACAAGCTCAAAGTTCTCAAAATGGATGATAGATGTAAATATGTCTAAAATGATTTTGGGAGGTTGAGATAGTATCACCATATTCACTGTGGAAAAACAGTGTTTCCAAAAGGAATAATCGACCAATTATGAACATGGTGAGAAACATGTTGAAAGGGAAGAACTTTCCGAAAGAGTTATGGGAAGAAGCAGTGTCCATAATTGTATACCATAGAAAACATGGTTTGGATATAAATCAAATATGAATCACTTGAGAGTTTTCAGTTGGGTTGCATATTAACATGTGTCGGGACAACTTAGAAAGAAGTTGGATGATAAAAGAGAATTGATGATTCTTGTAAGGTATCACTCTAACGATGGTTACAAGTTGTATGATGCAGCACAAAGAAAAATTGTGATCAACCGAGACTCCATTTTGACAAAATAAAGCAGTTGCAGCTGCCTGTAACTGGTTATTAGAAAATTGTAACTAATTACAACAATGATAAAATAGTCCATGCGATTCTTAATAGTGAAGAAGCAACCCTTGTTGAAGCTCTAATTGAATATAATGTGAGAAGATCAACTAGGCAAAGAGGTTTCCTCAAAGACTCCAAGATTGTGTGCAGTTCTAAGATAAGGAGACCTATGATGGTGGTGATTTCGTCAATTTTTCACTTATGAAGGAGGAACTATAATCGATTGAGAAGAACATAACTTAGGAGTTAGTTTATCTATCGGAATGAAAGATGCCAATTAATGTAAGATAGGTTTACAAAGTGAAGGAAAATTCTAAGGGTGAAATAATCAAGCATAAGTCTTGATTAGTTGCAAATACAATTTTTGCAAAGAGAAGACATCGAATTTGAAGAGGTATTTGCACCGGTGGGAAGAATTTGAACCATTAGAATAGTTTTTGGTATTACAAATAACAAAAATTGGTCCATATACTAAATAGATGTCAAATATGAGTTTTTGAACGGACCGCTTGAAGAGGAGGTATATGTAGAACAACTCCTGGTTTTGTTGTGAAAAACCAAGAGTTGAAGACCTACCCAATGCAACTTCAATCTAAGTCCAACTTCAATCTAAGTCCAACTTAACATCTGATCTGACATAAACAAACAGGTAAGGTATAAATAATTAAAAATAGAACTGAAAAGCATAAACAACACACCAAAATTGTTAACCCAGTTCGGAACAACTCTCATACTCTAGGGGCATACCAAGCCAGAGACAAACCCACTATGACAGTATCAGTTCACAGACCCTACAATAAACCTATAGTTTACTGCCTAATCACTTAATGATTACCCTTCCTAGATTTCTATCTAACTCACCTAGATATGAGGCCCTCCTTAATCCCTTTTCAATCACAGACAATGATTGGATCAACACAATTCTGAACAAACAGGAAGACACACTTCCATGACAATCACTATCCAAGACTTTTGACTAAGACCACAACTTGGAGTTTCTTCAAATCTTCCTCCAAGAACAATATTAACTCATTACTTCACAGCTTCTGAGTGAGAACAACAGTGACCACCTCACAACCCGAGTGGTTCAGTTACACCAACTCTCCTAGAGAGCGGCAAAAAGACAAAGCCCTAGAATCATACATCTTGAACCCGTGTCTTTCATAAGTTACAAAGACTTCTATTTATAACCTATACCCAACTGGATTTGGGCCTTTAAACTACAACATATCAGTTGTAACAATCAACAGTAACTTATGCTACAATCAAGGTCTTCAATCAAATCTTCCTACATTATCTCTAAATTTAGAAACTGTATATTCTTTAATATTGTAACTTGATTCTTCTTGACCTTTAAATCAGCGCCACATAGGATTGCATAATATTCCAAAAATGTTCTACATCAATTAAATCATAGCAGAATCTAACTGTTCACTTTAGCTCAGACGCGATGTCGTATGCTCCTTCATAGGACATCTTATCTGGCATGTTGTTCCAAATGTTGATCCACTTCAACTCAACATGTCCTAACATAAGATATGGCTTCTTGCTCAACCTGTTCCTGTTAGCAAGTTAATAAATCCTATATAACATATTACTGTATTATTTGTTTTACAAAAATTAATGCCAATTCTTAAAACTAGAGAACTTACAATCTCCCCCTTTGGAAAATTTTAGCTAAAACAAATAATAAAACTACAACTCAATATTATAGAAATAAATAAAAACATCCACCAACAGTAGTCCTCAACTACTGATCACAGCAGCACAACGACATGGAGTCAGTCTTCACTAAAGATGTTGAGACATCTTTGTTTGACATCTTCTTTCAAGCATTTTGAATGAGCTCCATTGCAATACCAACTTCAACACCAAAGAACATAAACCTCAGGATAAAAGGAAGAAATGTCCTGAAGATATTTGATGCAATCAATCTAGACAAGGAAGATGATAGGTCTACACTCCCCCTCAACCCAGGAACCTATTCTTGTCATGGATGAATAGATCTTCCTTTCAACTGGTGGAAAAGAGGACCATGAAGCAACCACCAGTCAATCTATGGAATAAGAGGAAACTTAAGAAGTATCCAACCACCACCCTGGGTAACTCATAACAGATGTCACAACTGTGTTCATAACTCAGATCATAGATCACAAAACAAGACACATGAACAAGATTGAACATCTTATCTGACATTTGTGTATATTAACTGTAAGAAACTCCACTGGATTCAACATCAGAGCTAACCCTTTCTCCCCCTTTTTAGCCGGAAATTGGAAAAGGAGCCCTTCACAAAAGCAGACCCAAGCACAACTCACCCAAACCTGAACAAAAGGCATAAGAATTATAGACACAACAAATCCTTACAGGGTGAAAAAGGAAAGGAGAATCCTCTATAAATAATTGGTCATTTACTTGGGAAATAACGAGCCTTGAATGTAGCAATAATCTTAGTCATAAAGAAACGTTATTTGCGGAGAAATTTCCACCAAAATCAATGTGCACCATCCAACACAGCTTTGAACGTCTTTAATAACTCTGGACTATTTCTTCTGAGCAAAACATGTCCCAATACATGAACATGCACTCAAAACACACCTACTGACACATGTTTGATCAATATGTCCCCCAAAACTCCTTTGTTGATCATACAGGAAACATGTCCTGAATAATGTCTTACAATCTAGTCAAACATTATCTTCTTTGCTTGCATATTGACCAACATATCTTCTAGCACACTGTATTCCGTTGGATTCTAAGTGTTCTCCTTTCACTTAGAGTTAGTGACACACACCAAGACATCATGATATCACATTTATGACATCTCTCAAAAATGAACTCTGCCGAGAAAAATAAATTATCCCAGACTGAACCATTAATCACTCGAGAGATATGTGAACATCTGATTGATCATCCAACTTATCATGGCTAGAATCCACCATTCCTTGTCAAGATCACCAAAAATTTCATAATGTCATAACATGTTGTCTGACATCACATCCTCACAAGATGCATAAGATCTCCACAAGCTTGAAAAACACTCTAGCTAAACAATATTTGTACCATTGCAGCAACAATCAATAGACAAATACATGACTCCCTCTATCATGAATAACCAATGCTCCAGTTGAAGATGAAGACTTGAGCACTAGATGAAAAACCTCAGCACTTCCAACATATGCTAAACCTCAACTGCCTTAGTAGACTCAAACCAAAGTCAGATATTCTCACTCCTTGAGAATACTTCCAGGAACTCTGACTTCTTCAAGGACATATCTGGATCACTATGCTTTCATAACCACACTCTGTATCATGACCTTTAGGATAGGCAAGATGTCATGCATACTAGGTGTGAAGTCACCCACAATCTTTAAAACTTCTTAGTTTGCTTAAAAGCTTTTACTAAGATCTAGATAATCAACACTCATCCAGCGTTACTCACATTAGAAGAAAAACACCTCGTAAAAAAACTCTCTACATAGACCTCAGTATCTGTTAGCAGTCTTTCGCCCTTACATCCATTAGCAGTTGCTGATACTAGTGGAGTCTTCAACAAAGTAGTCATGCATTCACCAAGCATACTACTGTAGATAGGATTAGACTATCCATATTCTAATCCATAAAGTCAGAAATTACACTTCTGACAATAATGTTTGAGCATCCAACTCCATATGCACAATCTCAAGCATTCAAAACAGCCACCAATAATCATAATGTTAAGACATCATGTGGGACAT
The DNA here is from genome assembly GCA_948472305.1 of Vicia faba. NCBI lineage: Eukaryota > Viridiplantae > Streptophyta > Magnoliopsida > Fabales > Fabaceae > Vicia > Vicia faba. The sequence continues at coordinate 77,751,627 of OX451735.1, forward strand.
AAGCTTCATAATACAGAACCCAATTATATTGGTTCTTCAATAATTATTCAAAGGACTTATTATTCATAGAAATCCTTTAAGAAGCTCCCAATATAACACAGCCTGTGCAGCTCATCCAAGTTCTTCCAGACACCTGGATATTATAAAGAGAAATAAACTCTCACATACTCTCAGAAACACAATGTTCAGAATACATAATTTCGTAATTCTTCAGACAAATACATAGTCTCCCGTCAAAGTACTCACCATATGTCTCATGCACAACCTCCTTAGAGGATAAAAAAATACTCATCTCCTGTCAAAGTATTTATCATTTGTCAGATAAGATTACCTTCTCATGCAAGGTAGGCCATTTGGTATGCCAATCTTATTCTGCACACATCTAGTACCAGTTGGTGAAATTCATTCACACCATAAAAAATTCCAGATTAGGTTAGTGGATTGACCTTAAACTCTACTCTGGACAACAATAACTTCCTTGGCTAAAGGAATAAGACACACTTTGAGATGATATTTCAACATCAGATCCGACATTAGTCTCAAACACATGGATTTCACCATTAACTATGGACTAGAAACACCATAGTAATCTATAACTCTTACAAGGGATATAAGAGGGTCAACCATCAGCAGCTGATCAATCTTTAACACAGACCAAAATATATGCAAAGCATGCACACCTCAAGAAGATTTCTTCTCAAAATCCCAATGTTCAAACCTCTTATCTGACTTTGAGGTGTTGGATGCCATCCTTCTGTACCTAAAGAGGAGATTCCCTCTAACAAGTATCTGGAGAAGACTTCAACAAGTATGGCATTTACTGGTCATCACAAACATACTATACAAAATATGTCTACTTATCCATCACACAAGGACTCCCTTCAGTCCTTGCAACAACATTTGTTCCATCATATGAGGACACCACATAATTGAACCCAAACAGAGAGAGGAACTTCCCATAGATACCAGGGAACCATAATACGTTGGTACCAAACTAATAACTCCTCCTTGCTTCAAATAACTGAAATGCTCATCATAGGTGAATTAGATGACATTTCAACAATGTAGACACGAGTTAACCACATAATTCTGGTTGACACAACTCCAATATAGACAATCCTTGAATGAATTTTACATAACAGAACACGAGTTCCATGCTCTCATAGACTTGATAAGAGAATCAAGTTAGAGTAAACAACCTCCATCCTATTTATGAAAAGAATCACCAGACATATCGAGAAAAATAAATTCTCAAATATGTCACGACATTATGTCTGACATTTCTTCAAGCTCTTCTAACTTAAGGTTATGGACTCCCCCTTATTAACAACCAAGAATTCCTTGAGAATCATACAGTAGTTGTACATCCTATGGTTATTACATAGCTTCCCTCAGCTAAAATATGTTTCATTTCCATAAACAGTATTCCATTGACCTGTCTCTTTTGATCAGAAGGATCTTCTAGATGTTAGAGAGAAAGTTCATGATACTAAAGCTTGTTCTCCACATATAAAGTATCCAGATGTGATACCTTTATCAATCCTCCATAACACAACACACCCACTACTCACCAACTCACTTAGATCAGAAATAAACTAATTTAGAGAATGCCAAATATATTGATCGTGTCCTGACCAATATACTTATCTAAGACATGTTTATATCATAGAAACCTCTTAGATACAAATGCCTCCTCTTTTAGATCATGAGTAGGTTACAAACATATGTGATTTGAGACACATTTGTTTAGCTCACAAGCATATTCTATGCCCTACCTTTGTCAAACCAGATTCTACACAATCTGCTGGCTTAATGTTCCAACATCTGGTAGGACATCAGTTCCCTTTACAAGGAACACATCAAGATATCATTTATCAAAGCCTGGAGATTAGACTTTTATTGTTTAAAGCAAAAATAAATTGCCTCTACCAGATCTCTTTTCAAAAAAATCACACAAGAGTGTCTTAATGAGTGGACTTGGTATAAACCTCAAGTATCTTTGGCTGCTCTAGCAAGCTCATCGAACCTCTCCTCAAGTTTCACCACACCATGGGATACGCCTCTAGAGGATAACAGTGTGTTGCATCCGCAACACACAAAACAACCAAGAGTTTTCCATCAGATATATGCAGTGGAATATAAACCAGAAAAAACTCCTTGACCACCTTCACGCAAAACATAAACCCTTGCACAAACACACTATACTCCCGGTGCAACAGCTTACCCTGGATTTGAAAATAAATTTAACCCTCAACACAATAGCTTGCCACGAAAGCTACACGCCTGAAACAAATCACAGACATGTCCAATATACACCCGGTCATGAACAATCCATCCTCCACTTCTAGGGACCGTTCAAACAACAATATGAACTCTCCAAGTTCATACAACTTTTCAGTAGAACCAATCTTCCTTGCACATAACAAGAAAGTATCCCCTTAGATGTCATCGAGAAACAGACAAGATACCTGCTCTAATACCAATTGATATTCTGGTATAACAAAACTCAGATGTCCTATGACATGTTGGGACATCTGATCCGACATAAGCAAATATGCAAGGTATAAAAAATTAAAAACAATACTAAAAAACATAAACAACACACTATAATTATTAACCCAACTCAGAGTAACTCTCCTACTCTGGGGGCATACCAAGGCAAGGACACATCCACTATGACAGTATCAATTCATAGACCCTACAATAAACCTCAAGTTTACGGCCTAATCACTTAATCACTGTCATTCCTAAATTTCTATCTAAGACTCACCTAGATATGAGGCCCTCCTCAATCCCTCTTCAATCACAGACAGTGATTGGATCAACACAATTCTGAACAAATGGGAAGACACGCTTCCATGATAATCACTAGCCAAGACTCTTGACTAAGACCACAACTTAGAGTTGCTTCAAAGCTTCCTCCAAGAACAATACTCAACTCATTACTGCATAACTTTTGAATGAGAACAACAGTGACCATCTCACAACCTGAGTGGTTTACTTACACCAACTCTCCTAGAGAGCAGCAAAAAGACAAAGCCCTAGACTTCTACATCTTGAACCCGTGCCTTTCATATGTTACAAAGACTTCTATTTATAACCTATACCCAACTGGATTTGGGGCTTCAAACTACAACATATCAATTGTAAAAATTAGCAATAACTTCTGCTACAATCAATGTCTTCAATCAAATCTTCCTAAATTATCTCCAAATTTAAGAACTGTATATTCTTCAATATTCTGACTTGATTCTTCTTGACCTTTAAATCATCACCACATAGGATTGCATAATATTCCCAAAATATTATGCATCAGTTAAATCAAAACACAATCTAACTATTCACTTCAGCTCAGGCGCGATGTCGTATGTTCCTTCATAGGACATCTTATTCGACATGTTGTTCAACATGTTGAAACACTTCAACTCAACATGTCCTAACATTATATAGGACTTCTTGCTCAACATGTTCCTGTTAGCAAGTTAATACATCTTATCTAACATATTACTGTATTATTTGTTTTACAAAAATTAATGCCAAACCTTAAAATTAGAGAACTTACAAATTTGTTGATTACATGCAACGAAGAATAGTGCATTTATAAGTTCATGAGTGAGCTTATGGAGGAGTTTGAGATGACCGACCTTGGCCTCATGCCGTACTTCTTTGGAATTGAGTTCTACAAGTCTAAGAAGAGACTTCTCATGTTCCAAAAAAGGTATGTGCTTGAGACACTACTCCAAAACTGCTTTTAGGCAGCACACCTTAGACAATGCTTCTAAACCAAAGTGCTGCTAACTGTCACGATACAATTTTAAATTTTAAAACTATATACATTAGACAACGCTTTATAAAAAAGCGCTACCTAAAGTTAAGAAAAAGTGATGCCATAGGTTCACTACAAAGAGCTCTACTATAGGCCCAACTGTAGAAAGTGTTGTCATATGCCCAAAGCACTTCTAAAGCCACACTTTAGGAAGCACTTTCTACTACAAAATTTGTTTTAGGCATCACACTATAGACAACGCTTTCTTCCAAAAGAGTTGCTATAGCTTTAAAAGAAATTTGAGAAAAACGCTGCTAAAGACTTACTTTTGAAAGTGCTTTTAAGAAGCGCTGCTTAAGGCCATACATACCCATAAATCGCTGCTAAAGGATGTGTTTAGAAAGCGCTTCATATAAGTGCTGCTATAGGGCATACATTAGAAAGCGCTTTTTAATGAAAAAGCATTTCTAAAGGAAATACATAAGAAAGCGCTTCAAAAAGTGCTGCCTAAGGTCATTAATTTTTAATTTCTAAATTAAAAATACGAAAATCCTAAGACTCAGATTTTTTCCATATTCTCTCAAAACATCTTTCTCTGCAACTCTCGAATCTCTATTTCTCAAAACATATCTCTCAAAATAATCCTTGTGCCCTATAGCTTAACTCCATTGTTGTTCTTATAGAAGAAGAGAGAGGAGATCAAAGACACACACCTCAATAATATCCGGCGGAAATCTCCTCGTCGTAGGTAACTCGGTTTTAGTTTCTGATTTTCATTATAGCTATGTTGTTGGTGCTTGTTGTTAAATTGCTCTAAGTATGTGTGCGTTGCTTGTTACTATTCTGCAAATTCATTGTTGTTTTAGTTTATCTTGCGAGTTTGTTTATGCTGAGATATGAAAAATCAAGTGAGAAATTCGTGAACCAAATTGATATAAGAGGGATTTAGAGATTGAATTTATTTTTGAATCGCTAAGGGTTTAAAGATCGTATTGTGGTTTAAGCTTGCTACTGATGCTCTTGTTCTCCATCGCTTGCTACTGCGCTCTCCATTTCAATTTGCTAATCACCATATGGATTCGTATCAGTTTGTTTCACAAAATTTCAAGGGATCGCTCCAGGAAATAACTTCAAGGGTTCAATTGAGATACTCTTCATCAAATAATTTGATTTTAAGGTTTAAATATGCGTTCTTCTCTTATATTTGGTTCAATTCTTCATTTTGGTTTTAATTTCAGGAACCTAAATGTGCTTAAGTTGTTTTCATACAAGTCATTTTTATAAACTGTTATCATTATGTGAAAGATTCCTTTGTTTTTTGAAGTTGAAAAAAGATTTTCTAAGAAATGATGTTGGTTTTGTTTTTATTTTGTTATTAGGCTAGAGATAAAGTTGTGAGTTGTGGTATTCAATAGCTTAGCTTTCTAAAAGATCAGCATCTTAGGTTAGGAGTTTACAAGGTGAGGTTTATGAATATATTACAAGTTACACTTAAAACCCGTTTTGTTTTAAACATGTTTGAAATGGAATTAGTGAACTTAATTGTGTATGTGTAGTTTCTTCCTGATTTCTTCGTTGTTGCTGCATCTCCGATTTCTCTTGTGAAGAGTGAAATTCTGATAGTTTCAAGAATCTTACACTGTGTGGTTCTAGAAGTTGCTGACTTCTCTATAGGTAATTAGTTGTTCTTTTGTTATAGCTGTGTGATTAAATATAGTGTTTTTGTTTAGATTACTTAGTAGTAAAAAATGGATAAAAAATGGATGTCTACAAATCAATTGTCAAAAGAGTACAAGAATGGGGTATTAGAATTCATTAAGTTTGCTGTTGAACATGCCGATAACCCTAGTCGAATGAAATTTCCTTGCTTGGGTTGTTGTTATAGGGGTCTGGTTGACGCAGTTGGGTTGGAATCGCATTTACTGAGGAATGGAATTGATCAAAGTTATACATGTTGGATATTTCATGGTGAGAAAAGTAACGGGAATGTTGAACCGAGGGATAATATGACATATGCTTCAGAAGATAATGGCACAGATACATATGATTGTAATCGTGTCGAAGAGATTGCAGAAGCACTTAAAGAAGATCTTCAGGATTGTCCCAAAATGTTTGAGAGGTTAGTAAGCGATGTAGAGAAACCGTTGTATAAAGGTTACACTAAATTCACAAGACTGTCTGCGGTATTAAAGTTGTACAACTTAAAGGCGGGCAATGGATGGTCGGATAAAAGTTTCAGAGTTATTAGTCCTTATGAAAGATATGCTTCCGGAGGATAATGTTCTTCCTAATCGAACCTATGAGGCCAAAAAAATGTTGTGCTCTATTGGCATGAGCTATGATAACATACATGCTTGTCCAAATGATTGCATTTTGTTTCGAAACGAATATGCATCATTAAATGAGTGTCCTAAATGCGGTTTATCTCGATATAAGAAAAAATTGTCCCCAGCAAAATTATTATGGTATTTTCCTATAATTCCGAGATTTAGACACATGTTTCATAGTTAAACTGATACAAGGATTATTGATGGAAATTTTCAACATTCGACAGATTCACCATAATTGTCGAAAATTGATAATTATTATCCTGATTTTAGAGGAGAAACAAGAAACCTTCGCTTGGTATTATCTACTGATGAGATGAACCTGCATGGTCTTCAAAGTATCTCACATACCACATGGCCTATAATTATTATGATTTATAACCTACCTCCATGGCTACGTATGAAGTGCAAGTACATGATGTTATCTATCTTAATTTTTGGGCCTAAACAACCAGGGAATGACATAGACATATACTTGACACTTTTAATCGAAGATTTAAATATTTTGTGGGAGAACGGTGTGGAGATTTATGATGGATATAAGAAAGAAAGTTTCAATTTGAGGGCGATGCCGTTTGGCACAATTAATGATTTTCTGACATACAAAAATCTATCAGGGTATAGCATTAAAGATAAAAAAGCGTGTCTTATTTGTGAAGAAAACACAAATTGGAAACGATTGGAATTTGATCAAAAGAATGTATTTCTCGGCCATAGTAGATTCTTAAATTCTAATTATCACTTACGTGGGTGGAGAAAGGCATTCAATGGAAATTCATGACATGATAGAGCTCCACCTACATTGACAGGTTACCAAATTTTTGAAAAGGTGAAAGATATGAGTACCCATTGATCGCGACTTTATGAGTCTGTCGGGTGTAGGGACTGCAAGTGGGCAGTCTATCGCGTAGTTTTAAAAGATATCGAACCCACAAGGAATAATGGTCAAACTACTGTTATGTTAGGGTCACTGTGTAAAGCTAAGGCTAATTATAAAATGGGTGTTTGGGTTAAATCAGGAATTAACTAAAATCTAATAATTAATAACGGGACATCGGTATATACTTTGTTAGCTTCAGGGATTCAATAAGTCATTGACATATGTTTTCAGTATTAAAATATTGTTTCAGTAGAAACTATTCATTTAAAAACCCTCATCTCACACTTTTGTTCTATCTATTCAGGTCATATTATTAAACTCAAATAAGCACTCTCGCTGTTTCATTTAAAATTCAAAAGTATTTCTATAAAACAAATAGAGTCCAATTAATTTTAAAGCGCTCTTGCTGTTTTTAAAATTAATGTTAATAATCACTATCTAGTTAAAACCTCAGACTCTTGCTCTGTTGATTTTAACCTTAGATTGTCTTTTACTCTCGTACAAAAACAACTAAATATCCAAATTTAAAATTAAAACTAAAAAAGTGATTTTGTAAAATATTAATGCCAATTATTACCGAATCCCTTCGGTTTAAGATTTACATACCGGTATCGGGGAATTTAGCCAGACATAATTTTATTGTAGGAAAACATAAAATTAAAACATAAATTTAATAACACATGCATGGTAAGAATAAATAAATTATACTTAAAATAGGAACCTGAAATTAAATTCTGAAGAAAATAATTTGAGCAGTGCTTATCTTTCACAAGCCGGCAGGATTAACTTGTAATGAAATATCTTGAATTAAATAAAATGGAACTAAACGAATTCTAGAAGCTAGGAAGAAAACTAGGGTTGTAGTATTCCTCTGATGTGACGAAATACTGCTTTAATGGTACAGGTTTTCTATGCTTAAGGGAATTCTACGAAACTGGAAAACAAAATACTAAAAACAATGAAACTGAAATAATAGTAATGTTGCAAAACTGGAAAATAATTGTAAGTTACAGTACGTAGAAGAAACAATAAAAATTGGTGCAAAGTCTGGTTCGTAACAATGTTGGTAACTGATTCCAATTTATAGATTTCGAAAGTGAGCAAAAATAGGAGGAATCCCCTTAATTCTTGTTCTTCCATTGTGGAGAAGAATCCGACAAAACTGTCTGTTCCGTCCACTTCGTGGAGATATTTCCATAGCAGTTATATGGGTTGTCACGAGCGTCATGTGCCCTGTAACATGGGACACACATCTTAACACTGTGCGGGTCAGGATATGAAGTGTGCCAAGGGGCACACTTTTCAAGTTGTGATGGGCGGCACACGCTTTTGGAAGACGACATGCCTTCTGGTATAGAATGCTGCTAAAATGCTGCTAAATGGACATTTCTTCTTCATTTCTCCATTGTTTTTTTTTTCCTTTTATCATTTATGCCTTGCAAAAGCTAAGTACCTTAAATATGCTGCAAATACTACAAATAGAGATAAAATGTGACATAATAAATAAGGAATAAGAAGTTTTATCTATGTAAATCGAGCGGAAAATGCTATAAATTTTGGTGTTATCAAACTCCCCTAAGCTTGAACCTTTGCTTGTCCTCAAGAAAAACAGTAGTATAAAAATAATAAAGCACAAGTTAAAAGCAAATACATGATGCAGTTCGATTCGTAAGAGGTTACCAATGTTTTTGCGGAAACATAAGATCAACATAACATAAAAGATACAGTAATAACATTAAACACCCCCATTGTGCAGACCAATTCAGTCATGCCATTATAGCTCAACCTAATTCTTCTCTCTAAATTTCACCCGTTTTCATTCTAGCGCAATCATATTAAGCCATTTATCTTTACACGCACATAGTAGAGTAGACGGTTAGTGACTATGATCCTTTTAAGCATGAGGTTCTAGAACATAAATGCGGTAACCTCCTTTAATTCACCCAGTTGAAAGTTGCGGGGGATCGGACCGTAGTCCGCCATACCAAGTTCAGTACCAGACACCTCTGAACCAACCGACAACAGGTTTCTATGTTATATCATGTAGGTTCTGCATCCGTTGGATTAAGTGGCCGGGTGAGGGCTTCCTAACTTAATTGGTGCATTCCCCATTTTCTTACAGTAAAGCATGCATCTTTTAAATACTCTACATCACTCACTTATATTCATCGACTCCCTACGTAGTTTGCGTTTAAGACGGTGCTAACTTCTAAATAAACTACTTAGGGATACTTTAAAACTAAAGTTTAAGGTTTCGATATAAAGGGTATTGAAATTGATCTACTGCAATTTGGGGATTTAGTGTTACGACGGTACCCATCGTACTTCTGTTTCACTCAAGGTTTCTTATATATCTTTAAAAAGTGAGCAACCTGTATACTCTTTGAATGCATTAGGTTATGCAAGTAACGAACAAAATATTTGCTATGTCTCAAGAAAGTGGGGAAATTAGATAATAGCGGAAAAATTGCATAAACGAACTCAAAAGTACAAAGATGTTTTTTATTACAAGGAATACCAATGGGAATGAAAGATCTACTTAGAAAGAAATAAAGAGTTTCTAAACTAACTAACTCCCCTAAGCTTGAAACAATAAATGTCCCAATGCTTAAAAAAACAAAAAGAAAACAGGAAGAGAAACAAAATCGATCTATTCTTGCTTATTATCGCGTCCTCTCCTCGCCCTCGTGCTCGACCATGTGTACCCGGAGGATGAGGCATAGCCACATGGTAAATATAATATTGAAAGCCATCCATGCGTACAGTTAAGGCTTCCATTTCCTCGGTCAATCTTGAAGCGCGTCACTCATTTCTTTCGTCATATTCCTGCTGCTGAGTTTGCATAGCCAGCATAAGTTGCATCATTGCATTTTGATTGTTCTGCGTAGCTTGCACTCTTTCATCTTGTTACATGATGGCAGCCATAATGTCATCATTTGAGGCCGATTCTCTTTTGCATCTTCTTCTAGGTCTTGTGGACGTGCTTACAATGTTTTCAGAAGGAGCTTGTTGTTCAGTAACCCCTTGTTCCATTTCTTGCTCCATTTCATCAGGTTGGGCATTCCCTTGGTTGTTTCACGCATTGTCCCCAGGTGCAGGAGCATTAAGGTCATAAAGCCATTTTTCCATGTTTGTTATATCAGTAAGTGCAATGTTTGGCATAATGACACTAGGGACAACTATGTTATGCACCATCAGAAGATAACTACCATCTCCTCTGATCTCAATCAAGTGGCTAGCCTGATAAATGTTAATGTCAGTAAATATGGTAGGTTGTGGTGCCATATTTGCAAGCTTGTCTTCGAGGTGCAGGCCAAGTGCTATAGAGGTGACTAGCCCTCCAATGCATAAAGGCGTAGACCCTCTTGCATACAAAGACTGGATATGTGATAGAAGGAACTTGGTTGCATTGATCTTTTGGTTTGGAGTGAAGGTACTATGGAGGAGAAACAATTCTTTAACATTAACTTTTTTGTTGTTAATCCTCCCAAAATTAGTGTTAGAGATGACACAGCAAAAATACCTGATAGAAGAATTATAAATGGATGAAGCATAAAGTCCCTCCCAATTGTTCAGTTCCTCACCAGAGAGAGATTTCCAAAGCTTGAAAGTTGTAGATGGCCAATCTTGGTCTGCAGGAATACAGTGGTGTATTACTCCCTCACGAGGGAAGTCGAAGAAATCACTCAAAGTAGATTGACTTATATAATATTCATCATTGAACATTCTAAATGTAGCTGAGTTGGATAGGTGTTGGATTTCGTCGCACGATGGGTTCTATGAGAACGAGCTTAAAAATTCCAAAGTCAGCGACTCATACATTGGAAGATTCTATGTGCAGATGAATGCTAAGTCAGAGTTTCGGAGTAACCACTGCACACTATCGAGCAACCCTAATTTTCGCAAGCACTCAGTACCAACATACCGTGTAGGGACTATTGAGCATTGATAAAATTTGAGATATTGCGCCCTTTGGTGCTCTCCGGCTTCGCCATTTCGAAAAGTAATTCGGGAAAGGTCTGGCTCTGGTCTTGAACTTTTATGTGCCATTGTTGAAGCAAGGATGGAAGATGGGTAGGAGTTTGTGTGAGAGGTTGGGGGTTTCAGAATGGAGGTGGGTTTGGAGAGTGATTATGTAGAGAAATATAATAAGGGTAATAAGTGGGGATTAATGAATTTTGATGATAATGATAATGGAGGGGATTGGAATAGGCGGAGGTTTATTGTAGTTAAAGTGGAGGTTTGAAGAAAATGTGAAGAAGAAGAGTTCGATGAGGGTTTGTGATAAAACGGAAAAACTTCTGTTTCTAACTTTATACCGAGGGGCACGTTATTTTTCTGAGCGGGATAAATTTTGTGAAGCGTGACAGATGACACACTTGTATGGAGAATGACATGCAGCGCGTAATCAAAATAAAAATTTAAAATTTTGTTTCCCATACTTCCCATATATTTCGAACATTAAACTCATACATTTTTCAATAATTGCAAGCATGTTGTACGTATGTATATATATATATATATATATATATATATATATATATATATATATATATATATATATATATATATATATATATATATATATATATATATATATATATATATATATATATATATATATATATATATATATATATATATATATATATATATATATATATATATATATCTGTGTGTGTGTGTGTGTGTGTGTGTGTGTGTGTGTGTGAATGTGTGTGTGTGTGTGTGTGTGTGTGTGTGTGTGTGTGTGTATGTGTGTTTGTGTGTGTGTGTGTGTGTGAACATGATGATAATAGTGAATTAAATGAAAAGTAATATAATATAAATTCCACAGGTAAATGAATGAAAAACTGAACAAAAATATAACTGAACTGAAAATAAATAAAAATTATACTTAAGAAATCAAATTAGCGAATAACAGTAAAAAATGTACTTAAGAAATTGAAATAGCAAATAATTAAAATTCTGATCTAATAAGTCTTCTCCCCACACTTGAACAAAACATTATCCGTAATGTCTAAATATGAAAAGAAGATATGCAATAAGTCCGAAAAATTAGCCACGTTGATTGTTAAGAAGAGAAGCGGAGTAGATATGCTGGTAAAGATGGTCCAACTGTTTGAATACCACATCCATGAAAGAATGGAAGTCGATCCTCAAAATAATAAGCTCATCCCTCAACAAATCAAGCTTAGATTGTAAAGCATTTATAGCAGGCCAGTGATCAAATACGGGAGGTGGAGTAGCTGAAGGATGGAAAAACACAAGAAAGGGGGGTTTGAATTGGGGTTTTGAAAACTTAAAGAACATAACATGTTGGTTTTTATCCTGGTTCGTTTAAACTCAAACTACTTCAGTCCACCCGCCAAGGTGATTTCGCCTCTCTCCAACGAGGTCTCAATCCACTAATCAAACTTAATTACACAGCTACTATCACAACCGTCAAAGTCTTCTTGAGTTTAAACCACAACCCGGTTTTCTCAAGGAATTACACTATACAATATTTAAGAGAGTGTACAAAAATGTTTTCTAACAAAAACAATATCACACAAGTGATGTTTTACACAAAATGAAATTCAATATTTTGAAGGTGATGAATATATCTCGTTTCTTGTGTGCACAAAATCGTCAACAATTTCTCCTTCAAGCTTTGTTTAAATAGGTAATGCGTGTGGAAGCTTTTGGAATGTTGATAAATAGTAATTAAAGAGCTTTCCAAAAATAGAGATTCTTGTCCCCTTTCCGCCATTACTTTATAATAGACATAAGTGAACTGTAACACTTTAGAACATGCTTACATCAGAAGATGAATGTTACCGTTGAGGCTCTTTTGCTTTCCAGAACTTTACATATAAGAATATCAGAGTTCTTGTTTCACAGCGTTGGTGCATTCAGAAGTTGTAACACATAACTTCTTCATTTAGCATATTACACAGATTTGCTTCTAAGTATTTTGTGTCTGAACATATCTTCTAAATGAAACTCTATCATCTTCTTACATCCGAACTTCCAGATGTTCTAGCTGATCTTCTATGCTTCTTACATCAGAACTTCTATTATGTTCTAGTAGATCTATTCTCATCTTCTATGCTTCTTACATCAGAACTTCTCTGCATATTAAAATACTTCATTAGAGACCATATATGTTCTATATATATTTCATGTGTTTGTTATCATCAAAACTCTTACAGGTATGTAGAACCAAACTATGTTCTAACAATCTCCCCCTTTTTGATGATGACAAAAACTTGTATATTTTGATAGAATACTTAAAGAACATAAAGCATAGAAGTCTCCCCCCTGAGTTGGATACTCAGACGAAGAAAAAATACTTCCCTAAATATTTCTGATCAAAGCTTTGAGAAGTAGTCAAAATGGCATACATTCCCCCCCTTTTTGTCAAGAATCAAAAAGTATGAATAACACGGGGAAAATAGAAGATTAAGCTAAAGCAACGAGAAGAAGAAAATCAGTTTTTCAGATCTTCTGAGTTGTATTTTCTAGATGGTATCTTCAAATGTTTCTGTAATATTTATTTCATCTTCTTCTAGATTTTGACTGGGATTTTTCTGATGTTGTGTCCTCAGTACAATTACCAATAGTTCCAGAGCCAATAATCTTTCCTATCTGATTTCCTCTGAAACCTGCGTATCCTTGAGATTTAAATTTTAGGCTTTGGAACATATGCTTTCTTCCTATCATGTGTAGAGAGCATCCAGAGTTCAGTTGTTAAAACTGGTGTTTCAATATTACTGTTAAAAATATCTGCAACATAGATGATTTTATCCTTTGGTACCCATATCTTTTTGGGTCCATGATTGTTAAAGTTTCCAAAATTCTGTTTGAATTTTGGTTTAACATAAAACGTCTTACTAGTATATTTTATATCATGTGTGTGTTCGTAGTTGAAGTGAGAATAAAGAGGTGTGTGTTTTATGACCATATCCTTAACTTTCTTAGGTTGAAATAATTTACCCTTGTATCCTATTCCTTTTCTGCCATTTTTGCTAACTCCATAAATCATTGAAGCCATCTTGCTTCTATCTATGTTTTTAGCAAGAAATTTTTGAAAGCTATGATCATATTCCTTTATGATCTTATCAGAGTTACTAAGAACTTCTAAGACAATTTCTTTCTGAGCATTTTGTAAATTATTTTTTAGTTTAGAAATTCTTTCTTTCAACTCAGAGTTTTCTGATCTCAGTTTCTTCAGAGTTAGAAACTAGATCCTTTTTTAGTTTCATGTTTATGACTCAAAGTTTCTGATTCTGATCCAGATGACCCAATCATTTGGGGTATATTGGCTCGTTCATCTTCTGATTCTGTTTCAGCTTCAGAAGATTATCAGTCATCCCACGTTTCTATAAGACCTTTCTTCTTATCTTTGTAAAACTTCTTATTAGGCTTTTTATTTCTGTAAATTTGGACAATCGTTTATTTAATGGTCTGTGTGATACGGTGGCCAGAACCAGGCTCGTGTTTCCTTTTTTCATTAAGGAATTTGCTGGTTTGCGTTTTGCGTTTGTGTTCGCAAAATGTCGCGGTAAGCAAGAGTCGCCACCAACTTTTATTTTATCCAACAAGGAAAAGAAAAAAGCACAGAAAAATTCCTTTTTTCGAGATTTTCTGAGTACGGGGGGTAGATTATAGAAATGAAAGGTATTATCACCCTTTCTATCTGTAGTTATCTACGGGCTCTTAGGTACTTGCTCATCATTTTCAAAATTGTTTTCTTTGTGTTTGTGGGTTTTGAAATATTTTTGTTTTAACTTTGTTTTAACTCTTGCTTCGGTCTTCAAGAGTGTAATGAAGTGTTTTTGAAAACTTGTTTGTAAAAGAGTGTAAGTGTGAAAAATTTGTTTGGAATGAGCAAGTATTTAAGAACTAATCTTCCTACTCGAAAAAAGAATCGTTCTATGTTTGTTTCCTTTAGACAGTGCTATCCCACTATTAGTGAGTAGGTAGCACCGTCGTTGGAGTTTTGAGGGTCAATTCGAAAGGGACGTACGGTCACTAAAGCAATGTTAGGACGTCTTAGTAGCAACCCTAATGTCTTAGATCATTTATCCGAGGCAACAATGTCCGAGGAAACCTTTCTGAGGCAACTATGATCTTTTAGACAAGAGGACGACCTCTAAAACAACCTATACTCAATGACCGTTTTAACAAAGGAAACCAAGCGGGAGTGTACCCTAGGAGTGCGCATGTGCGAGTGATTCAGTTTCAAATTTATTTATCTTTGCACATTTAGGGTGATCTAACTGTTTAAAATTAGTCATACATTCTTGTCATGCAAACCCTAATTATTCACATATCTAGGAGTTAAATATTTGCAGAAATTAAAGTGCGGAATTTAAACTAAGTTATTACAAGGCTTCGGGTATTTAAATAGCCAAAAACAAACCCTTTGAAATTAAAAGCAGTAAAAATAAATAAATGTCCTAATTAAATTATTACAAACCGGGAGCATATACAATAATTGAGCAAAATAATAATAAAGCGCGCGATTAAAAAAATTAGATCGACGAGAAACTAGGGTTTTGACCCTCCTAACCTAATTAAAAGAGAAACTTGTTTTTTGTTGTTTTTTTATAAATATTTTTTAAAGAAAAGAAATTAGGCTTTAAAAATAAATGTTAAATTAATTAGTTATTAAATCAATTAATGAAAATAATTAAATGACATATTTTTGGTTTTTTGTTATTTCAGGAAAAGATAAAAAAATTAAGTTTAACGATAAACCTATTTATTCTAATTGATTTTAATTATTTGCAAAAATTTAATTAAAGTTATCTAATTTAATCAACCTAATTAAATTAATTAATTTATTGATGAAAAATAATATTCTAATTTTAATTAGACATAGAAATATTTTGGTGATTTTTTTGATAAAAAAGAAAATTATTTTTGGTTAGTAAAATAAAATAGTAAATAATTTAAATGGAATATAAAAAAAGTATCAAAGGATAGAGATGGGCCTGATTTAAGGGGGTGCCAATAGTCAGAATTCTGGGCCCAAATAGAGGTCCACGTTGACCTTTGTGATCTTGTGTAGCACACTGACTTTGGCTCATGATGCACTTTCAAAGGTGGCCATCAGATTTGGCCATCTGGCCATCTGGCGTGATTGATGATGAGCGTGCATGGTAGTCGCTTGCTTCCTGCATGTACTGAATTGCCTGAAAGAAAATGTGAAAAGAACAAATGCTGGAGGCAGGGATCGAACCCCTGACCTCCAGCCTTCCAATGCCTTAACACCCATCTGGAAACCACTGCACCACTTTGTTTTCATTGTACATATAATGAATAATAAAAATAATATACAAAAACATGCGTTAGTGGAGAACAAAAAGAAAACGCGCACTGAACATTTGAATTGGCCAATGGGGAAGTGACAACTCATCGTCTCCTTCCTCTCTCCGTGGCTAAAGGTTTGATAACCTATACCTACGGACAAATGTCCGTTGCTACAGACTTGTGCCTTCTCAAAATCTTCCACAGGCCATGGAAATAACATCTAAAGCCACGGTTTTGTCCGTCTCGTCCTCCTGAACATGCCAGTACCACTTACGAAGGCCAATATTCCCTGTAATCAAAAACCCTAAAACAAAGCTCTGAAACCTAGCAATTGTGATTTACAATATAGGCCATATAAATGAAATTGAATGATGTAGAAAGTTTGCAAATGCCTCATAGATCAAGAATATGCAATTAATTCATGTTAACAATGCTTATATTACGAGATACGAATTCAAGAACAGGGGTATGTCGCGATGGACTCACGATGCATTTTGGGACTGGAATGGACTTGTTCTTGGTTGCTTTAGCTTGCTGAGAGTCCCAGGAGTCGATTGGGATCGTTCAAAGGTCTTGAGGATGCCTCTAAGTGCAAATTTGATCTCACACATTTCTTGCTTTTTTCCAAATCTGGTTCTTGTTCTAGCCCCTGTTTGTAACTTCTTTTTAGGTCTGGCCTCGTTCTATATGTTTGAGTGAATGCATTAGGTGTGATAACTGCATCCAAATCTTTCTCCTTCAATGATTTTTGATTTGATTTGATTCTCTTTTAAAACCTTTCCAAACATGGCCTAAATAAATCTTTTTGTTCACACAATGCATTTGCACAAGTTTGAATGATTGGTATCTGTAATTTAAGACCTGAAACAATCATAAAATCTCTTGTTAACAATGTTTTTGATTTTATATGATTTATTTTGATTTAAATTAAATTAGTTCAAATAAAAATCCAAATAAATAATAAAAATAAGATATGGACAATTGTCAAAGGCTAGAGCTCACGGGCTATGTTTCCAACTCAAAACAAGTGACAAAGATTGGGCCCATTTGGCAAAATTTGAAGTTTTAGGGATAGTTGACTTTTGGCAATTTTGCAAAAAAGGTCAACTTCACCAATGCATAACTTCCTCCATTTTGACTCTTTGGAGGTGTTCTTGGACTTTTTAGAAAGCTTGAGACGTCCTATAATCAACCCTTTTGGTCTCATCTCATTTTGATATTCCATGCTTATGTATGAAGCTTTGACAAAAAAGGTGTTTTTTGTTGACTTTTCAAAATGACCTATAATGTCCAAATTCATAACTTCTTGTGAGTGGATATTTTGAACTTGGGAGATGAATATGGATTTTATGGAATTGCATCCTTCTGAAAATGAGCTTTGGATGGGTCATTTCTCATAAAGTATGAGAAAGTTATGCTTGGTCAAAGTTGAGTTGACTTTTCCTACAAACCCCTAATTTAGCAACTTTTGAGTCTTGATGAATTGTGAGCAATCCTTGATGAATCATGATCAACCCTTGATCAAATGATTAAATATACTTCAAAGTGATAATGTTGACCAAAAATCTTGAAGTTTGACTGTATGTGGGCCACAATTGACTTTTGCCCTAGCACAGTCGATTTTTGGACCTTTGAGCAATTGACTGAGCAAACTTTCTCTGGAAGGCTTGAAACTTGACATGGATGATCTTGAGAACATATTGGGACATTGGTGGGCATTTGGGATCCCTTGGACTCAAGTATCTTGATGCAACATGAAACCCTAATTTGAGGTAGACTGCCATAGGAGGGAGCTTTTCTGGCCAACCCTTGGACTACCTTGAGCAATTTGAATATCTTTCTTGAAATGTTTTGAGAAATATGGGAGGGAAAATTTTGGGGTACAACAGCTGCCCCTGTTCAATCTTCTTAAACCTGAAGATGTAGATTGGCTTTCGTGCCTTTCGTGATCCGAAGGTGGAAGATGATTGAACACTAGAGTGCCCAGAAATTTGCACTCGCATGAAGTGATATTTGTCTTGTGATGTCGGGAATGGGATTACAGATGCCATTTGGAAATTGCTGACAAGGGGATGGGCTTAAAGATGCCATCTTGAAGGAGCGTCGATCGCATAAGAGATTCCTTAGCGAGAGCTCGTGTACCTGTCATTTAGGAAGATTCCGCTAAGGAAGTCTGATCTTTGTTGAGAGAAGAAGAATTTTAGGAGCTTAGGTCGTCCGTTATTCTGCTGGTGAGTCGTCTCTGTTGATATTTAGGAACTTTGGTCGTCCTTACTCAACTGAGGAATCATCTCTGTTGATATTTAGGAACTTTGGTCGTCCGTACTCAACTGAGGAGTCATCTCTGTTGATATTTAGGAACTCTGGTCGTTCGTACTCAACTGAGGAGTCATCTCTGTTGATATTTAGGAACTTTGGTCGTCCGTACTCAACTGAGGAGTCATCTCTGTTGATATTTAGGAACTTTGGTCGTCCGTACTCAACTGAGGAGTCATCTCTGTTGATATTTAGGAACTTCAATCGTCCGTACTCAACTGAGGAATCATCTCTGTTGATATTTAAGAACTTTAGTCGTCCGTACTCAACTGAGGAGTCATCTCTCTTGATATTTAGGAACTTTGATTGTCCGTACTCAACTGAGGAGTCATCTCTGTTGATATTTAGGAACTTCAATCGTCTGTACTCAACTGAGGAGTCATCTCTCTTGATATTTAGGAACTTTGATTGTCCGTACTCAACTGAGGAGTCATCTCTGTTGATATTTAGGAACTTCAGTCGTCCGTACTCAACTGAGGAGTCATCTCTGTTGATATTTAGGAACTTTGGTCGTCCGTACTCAACTGAGGGAACATCTCTGTTGATATTTAGGAACTTCGATCGTCCGTACTCAACTGAGGAAACATCTCTATTGATATTTAGGAATTCGTCTGTTATTCAACTGAGGAAAACATCTCTGCTGACATTTAGGAGCTCGTCTGTTATTCAACTGAGGAATCATCTCTGTTGACATTTAGGAGCTCGTCCATTATTCAACTGAGGTAAAAGCTTCATAGCTTGAATTTTGTGAGATTTTAATCGTATCCTTCCTTAAAGGTAAAGGTTAGCTGTATGTAATGCATGATATGTATCAGGCAATGATGTTCTCAAAATAAATGAGATTGTGTTGTATGATGCGTATGCATGTCATGATGTATGGAAATGTGATGTTTTTAGTTGGGGAAAATAAATCTCGGATCGCTGCTGGAGAAAAGAATTGAATTCTTCGTTTCCGCTGGGGATAGTGGATGAAGATGTTTGTGAGAATAAACCTGCAGGAGAGGATAACTCCGCTGGGGAATAAACTAACGAGAGAATGACTCTGTGGGGAAGAGATGCTCTGTTGAGGATTCCGCTAATAAATTCAGCTGGGGATAAATTACCGTTGCTGGTGATAATGAAACCTGTTGGGGATTGAATTTCTGTTTGCGAAAGGAATGAACTCCGCTGGGGATAATTTTTTAGTCGTGACTTCACGGGGAATAACCTTTTAGACTCTACGGGGGACAATCTTCCAAAGTCTATTGGGGACAATTCTTTAAACTCCACTGGGGACAATTCTTCAAACTCCACTGGTGTTTACAGTGATTTCTAGTAAACAACCGCTAGTCTTCCAATTTACTAATTATTATTGGTTACTTGCAGGATCGACTAGATTGATCCTAGAACACACGTGTTATAACTTATTTTTATGTTCATATATATTATATTGATAGACTTATATTGTATGTTAAGTTTGAAGATGAGATTCTTAGGAAAGATTTCTAAAATGGTCTATAGGAATAAACTAAATGAATGTAGGCAGGAAAGGCTTCGAATTAGACTTGGGCTTGAATGTAAAGATAATTCTAAAATGGCTTGAATGTGAAGATAAGTGTTTGACTAAAAGGATAAAGTAAAAGTAAATCGAAGGATTTAAGGGTAAAAATACTGTCTAACAAAATGACTGTGTTTAAAGGCAAGTAAAACAAAGAAATGCAAGGAAATCGAAGGATGTAAAGACAACGAAATAACTATAATGCAAGGAAATGTAAGGAAATCAAAGGATTTAAAGGCAATGAAGTGACTGTAAAGGTGAACTAAATATAACAAGACTTGTATTGAAATTGTAAAAAAGTAATGATGTTCAACACGTACATTGTATCTTCTGACTCGTTTTCCTTAATTCACGGAAGTAATGAGTATTTTGAGATATTTTAGTACATAAAAGTGAACATTCTTAAATCTAACATAAGAACACCTATTTATAGTGTCTTGACCCTAACGACCCTATTCTAAAATCACGCCACGTTCGAAGCATGCAGGCTTCCTATGTTTGCTGACTTCCACGCGTCTTCTAGAATGTCACTCTTTATTTGAAATTCGAAATCTGTACCAATCGAAGCATCTTGCGAAATCTGTACCAATCGAAGCATCTTTGTGATCGGTGGAAATAGAACTGACTGTTTTGAAATGCTGGTTTGTGAAATGTCGCGGTAAGCAAGAGTCGCCACCGTCTTTTATTTTCTCCAACAAGGAAAGGACAAAAGCACAGCAAAATTCCTTTTCGAGATGTTTCTCGGTTCGGGATGTAGATTATAGAAAGGGAAGGTGTTAGCACCCTTTCTATCCGTGGTTATCCACGGGCTCTTAGGTACTTGCTCACTACGTTTTCAAAAATGTTTTGCTTTTCTTGTGTTTATGGGTATTGAAAAAAGTTTTTTTGAAAACTTCGATTTAACTCTTGTATCTGTCCTCAAGAGTGTATGAAGTGTTGTTTGAAAACTTTTGTTTGAAAAGTGTAGGTGTGAAAAGTATTTTTTTTTGTTTTGAAAGAGCAAGTACCTGAGAACCTCTACCTACTCAAAAGAAATTAAGCTGTGTAAATGTCCTTTAGACAGTACTATCCCACTATTGAGAAGTAGGTAGCACCGTCGTTGGAGTTTTTCGGGTCAATTGGATTATAGGGACATGTGATCACCAAAGCAATAGTAGGACGCCTTAGCGGTAACCCTAATGTCGTAGATCCTTTTTATCCGAGGCAACCGTTTCGAGGCAACTTGGACCTTTAGACAAGAGGGCGACCTCTAAAACACCCTATACTCAATGACCACGTCAAGGCAACCAAGTGAGGCGTACCCTAAGAGTGGCATGTGCGAGTGTGTTAGGATTCAATTAAGTTGTCTTTGCACATGTTATGGTGAGCTACGGATTGATTTTATTTTCAGAGAAGTCTTGTCATGCATAGCCTAGTTAACATACATCTAGTAGTTTATATTTGCGGAAAGTAAATTGCGGAAAGTAAATCTAAGCTATTACAAGGCGTCGGGTATTTACATCGCCAAAAACAAACCCTTGAAAAGTAAATTGCGAAAAATAAATGAAAGCGACAAAAAGTCCTAGTTAACGCTATTACATCCTCAGAGCAATTACATAATTGGATCAAAAATTAATATGACAAACATACGCGCGAGAGAAAATTGAATCAGAAAAGTCCTTAGGGTTTTGACCCTTTTTGAGAAAGAAAGAAGTTTTTGGTGGTTTATGAATTAAATTAAATTAAACCTAAAACTAATTAATAAAAAGAAATATTTTTTAATCTTTAATGTCTCAAGGAAGTAAATAATAAATAGTCAAAAGTTAGTAAAAACCCTAATTCTTATTTATTTTATTTATTGCAAAAAAATATTGAAATTAACCTAATTAAAAAAGACTAAATTAATTTGTTAGTATTTATTTACAAAAATAATGAAGGGTGAAATTAATAAATAATATTAATAATAAAAATATTACATTTTTAGTTTTCTGAATTTTATTATGAAAAAATTAATTGAGTTATTAAGTAATAATAATAATAATAATTAATAGTAAAATAATTAAAAGAAAAAAAATATAAAAGAAGAAAAGAAATAATGAAACCAGGGGGTGATGGGCCAGGTTAGGAGGTGAGAAAGCAATTTGAAGTCCAATATGTTGCAGGCCTTGTTGACTTTCCTAATCATCCATGGCGCGTGTTGACTGGGAGTATGATGGTCTTCCACTCAGGACCATTAGATTGATGCCTGAAGCCACATGGCGCATGGATATGTGAAGCACATGGTGGACATCCTTTGGAATTCTGCACATGAATATGTTAGGAAAAATAACATAAGCGTTTTGGGGGACCTGGAATTCGAACCCAGGTCCCAATGTTCATTGGACAAGCGATCAACCACTACACCACCTGCATGATTTTGTTATTTAGATAATATGCAATTATTATATGGGGAAATTAACAAATATGCTGTCAAACAAAATAAACGCGCGCTCTTTTGAACTGGCCAATGGGACATTAACACGTCCTCGTCTTCTTCGCTGGTACCTGTAAATATAACATTAGATAGCGGGGGTTTTTAACCCCCACAAACTACAGCAAGGAATAATAGCGAATAGAGATACAATGCACATAAATATTTCGCGAGGGGGGCATCATGTTCGTCTGATTCTCACGATTCCAACCATGGGTCTCACAAGTCTTAATTTTTCCTGGATTGCAAAGCCCCAATTCAAAGCTTATGAACCCTAAAAATTCAACTATGGCCTCTTGTGATTTAGGGAGTTTCAGTTCAATTAGGTTATACCATTAGCTTCATATGATTACTAGCAATGCAAAACAATCAAGAAATCATGTTAAATGCTCATGAATTAAGAGTTACGATTATGGATAAAATGTGCAAACCGTGGTTCTGTAATGGATGATTCCTTGAGCTTTGGTATTGGAATTTGATTGTAAATCGTTCCTGAGAACTCCTGCAAGGTATTAGAATCAACAAAAAACTTTGAATCCCCCTAGAAAGAAAAAATCAGTTTTCAATTTTCTTGGAAATTTTCACTATGCTATGGCCTTTTTTCTGCAGCTTTTTCACGTTTTTTGCATTAGGGTTTGCTTGCATATATATAGAGGAATGGAATTAGGTCAAAATCTTGAGCAAAAATCCATTGAATTGAT
Source organism: Vicia faba (assembly GCA_948472305.1). Taxonomy (NCBI): domain Eukaryota; kingdom Viridiplantae; phylum Streptophyta; class Magnoliopsida; order Fabales; family Fabaceae; genus Vicia; species Vicia faba. The sequence goes on from OX451735.1 coordinate 77,774,903, forward strand.
GATTTGATCTTTGATTGAAAATCAAATCTTTTTGCATTTTCATGATTGAACAAAGTTACCAATTTTGGAGATTTTGTATCTTTGACTTGGTGCACGAAATTTCCAGCCTTTTTAGGTCATATTTACTTCACCAAAAGATTTAAAAACCAAATCTTGTATTTTTCTACAATTTAAATTGATTAAATGAATTAATATCAATTAAAAATCCAATTAATTAATAAAAAATAAGAAAATAAATTCAATTAAGCTTGATGGGTCGTGCATAGGCCATGGATGAAGTTTCAAGAAGAGATTTGAGGCCCATTAGCAAAAATAAGGTGTTTTGAGCAAAGTTGACTTTTGCAAATTCATGAAAATTTCCCAACTTCTCCAATGCATATCTTGCTCAATTTTAATCATATGGCCATGTTCTTGGACATTTTGGAAAGTTCTTGAAGTCCTCTAACCAATTCATTTGGTCCCATGTTATTTGGATTTACCAATATCAAGTTATGCCCTTTGACTTAAAGTGCACTTTTGTTGACTTTTGAATTTGACCTATAATGTAGAAATTGATAAATTTTTGTGAGAGCATTTATTGGACTTGGAATGTGAATATGGTTTGTAGAAAATGTCATCCCCTTTAAAATGAGAATTGGATGGAATTTTTATGATAAACCATGAAAAAGTTATGCCCTGGTCAAGATACAATTGACTTTTCTACTGTCCAAAAATAGTAACTTTTTGCATCTTGATAATTTTTGAGCTATGCTTGTGGAATCATGATCAAGACTTGATCAAATGATGATTGTGAACTCAAAATAATATGTTGACCAAAAATTCTGACTTTTGACTGCAAAATGACCATTTTGCCCTTGTAGTTAACTGTTGATTAAATGAGGCTTTTGACTGTGCAAATTGACACTGTGAGTCTTGAAACCTGGCATGTAGGTGCTTGAGAATGTATATAGGCCTATGAGACTTGATTGAACCATTGAAAACCCCATATTCCTTGAAAGAACCAAAACCCTAATTTCAGCTAGCTTAGGAGGTGGTTTGACTGTACAATCTCTTGAGCAATCTTGAACCATTTGAAGATGATTCTTGACAAACCTTGAGGCATATGGGAGGGCAAATTTTGGGGTACAACAATTGCCCCTGTTCAATATTCTTAAACCCGAGGATGTAGATTGGCTTGCGTGCCTTTCGTGATCCGAAGGTGGAAGATGATTGAACACTAAAGTGCCCAGAAATTTGTACTCGCATGGTGTAGTATCAGCAATGTGATGTCGGGAATGGGCTTACAGATTCCATTTGGAGATATGATGGATAAGAGGATGGGCTTATAGATGCCATCTGGAAATGTGACAGAATCTTGTCGGGGATGGGCTTATAGATGCCATCTAGAAATGTAATGGATAGTTGTGGAGATGGGCTTAAAGATGCCATCCAGGGGTGTCAATCGCATAAGAGATTCCTTAGCGTGAACTTGCATACCTGTAGTTTGTATAGTTGTAACTTTGTAAGTTGAAAGAAGGAACCTGTGTAGGGTTGCCTGATGATGAGTCTGTGTAAAACTGCATCTTGGAAGAGAAGGAACCAGTGTAGGGTTACTTCATGATGGTCAAGTAGATAATTGTCCTGTCTGGTTTCAGGTATAGATCTACAATCAGTCGTCCACAAATATTTTCTGGATAGTTACAGGTGTTGATCTGGAACTTGAAAAAGGTTGGCCGATGAGATAGTTGTCTTGGCTGGTTTCAGGTATTAATCTCTGACCGGAGAAAGAAAGATAGTCTTCCTGGCTTGCTACAGGTATTGATCTTCAATCTCTTCATGTAGATAACTTTCCTGTCTGGTTTCAGGTATAGATCTATAATCAGTCGTTCACAGATATTCCCTGGCTTGTTACAGGTGTTGATCCGGAACTTAAGAAAGGTTGGTCGAGGAGATAGTTTTCCTGTCTGGTTTCAAGTATTAATCTCTGACCGGAGAAAGAAAGATAGTTTCCTGTCTGGTTTCAGGTATTGATCTTCAATCTCTTCATGTAGATAACTTTCCTGTCTAGTTACAGGTATAGATCTACAGTCAGTCGTTCACAGATATTTCCTGGCTAGTTACATGTGTTGATCTGGAACTTAAGAGAGGTTGATGGTAATCATCTTTGGATTGACCTTTTCCTGAAAAGGCAAAACATTAGTTGTATGCAATGTCATGATGTATGAAATGCATGATGTCATGGTGTTCTCAAGAATAAATGAGATCGTATGATATGATGCGTATATGCATGTATCATGATGTATGAAACTGTGATGTTTTAGCTGGGGAAAATAAATCCCGGAGCTGCTGGAGAATGATGTTGAATTCTTCGTTTTCGCTGGGGATGATGAACGAAGATGATTGCAAGAATAAACCGGTAGGAGAAGATGACTCCATTGGGGAATAAACTGGTGAAGATATTACTCTGCAGGGAATTACTCTGTGGGGAAGAGATGCTTCGCTGAGATTTTAACGATAACTCCGCTGGGGGATTCCGTTGATAAGCTCTGTTGGGGATTCTGATGATGAACTCCGCTGGGGGATAGAAAGAACTTCGCTGAGGATGATCTTTCTGTTGCGACTTGCTGAGGATAACCCAGTTAGACTCTAGCAGGGATAACCTTCTGAATACGGCTGGGGAGATGCATTTGTATTCTGCAGGGGACAAGCTTCCAGAATCTACTGGGTGAGATGATTCAACTCCATTTGGGGAAGCTTTTTCAGACTGCGTTGGGAAATGGTTCCGCTGAGGGCATCTTATATTCCACCGGGGAACAATCTTATATTTCTGTCGAGGAATATTAAGACTGCCGGGGATGCTTGCTGAGGAACATCTGTATACTCTGCTAGGGAATATTAAGATCTTCTGGGGATACCCAACTTTTTCAGGACTGATGGTAGACCAACTCTGCTTGGGGGAGAATATTGTTGACTTGCTGGGGATACTGTGACCTTTTTAGGGGCTGATGGGAGACCAACTCTGCTTGGGGAGAGAATTGCTGAATCCTGTCTTACTCTGCGGGGAGTGAAGGTATCTTGGTCAAATTCTTCAGCTGAACTTACCTTGGTACCTTGGTGGACAAAGCAACTAGATCGCTTAGACAATTCTTATTGCCCCTACTTCCGATGTCACATGTAATTAGTCCTTTGTTTCGTATGCAAGTATTTATGAGCGGCAATTAATGTCAAATGCATATATCAAAAATGAACATTGGACGTTCTTTGCAAAACAAAATAGATAAAGGAAAAACAATTGGCGATTTGTCTGAAAAATTGAACTTGTATTGATTTTGAAATTTGCCTGTAAATAGGCGTTTTGTACAAGAGGATGACGTCCTAGTAAGAGAACACCGCCGAACAAAATAGAGTTTATACAATTTGTGAAAAGGAAAACAAAACAGCTATGTGAAAAATCCCACTAGGTTCCCAATCTGCTATCGCCTTTATGTCTTCATGCATCTCATCACTTTGCTGCTTAGTTGAAGAGGAATCTGATTGATTGGTGCCGTCCGAGCCTGATAGTTGATACCGAAGTCTGGATGCAGGGTGATCCAATGAGACATAGTATTACGCTTATCCCTAACTTTTTCCTGGACCGCCCTTTCGGGTTTTCAGTCCACCGGGATACCCATTTTTGTCCAAGCCGCCTTTTCAGGTTTTCGACTTGTCGGGTGTACATTTTTTTTTTATTTCATCCCTTATTTTTGCCCGAACCCTTTTGGTTCGTCGGGAAGCCCTTATTTTTGCCTAGGCCAGTCGACCTAGCGGGTCTTTAATCATGCGTAGTATCTTTTTACTATGTCTGCATTGACGGGGTGAGGAAGGTCGTCACCATCCATGGTGGTTAGAATCATCGCACCTCCTGAGAAGATATTCTTAACCACAAATGGCCCTTCGTATGTAGGGGTCCATTGGCCCCTAGGATCACCTTGAGGTAGAATGATGCGCTTGATTACCAGGTCCCCAACTTGATACTCTTGTCGTTTGACTTTCTTGTTAAATGCCTTGATCATCGGTTTTTGGTACGTCTGACCATGACAAATAGCAGTGAGTCTCTTTTCGTCGATTAGGTTTAGTTGATCAAGCCGGGTCTGGATCCAGTCGTCTTCACTCAGACCTGCATCCTTCATGATCTGGAGAGAGGGTATCTGAACTTCAATGGGCAAGACTGCCTCCATGCCATATACCAAGGAATAGGGTGTTGCCCCTGTTGACGTCCGTGCTGAGGTACGGTATCCATGAAGAGCAAACGGTAACATCTCGTTCCAATCTTTGTAGGTCACTGTCATCTTCTGCACAATCTTCTTAATGTTCTTATTAGCCGCTTCTACAGCCCCATTCATCTTCGGCCGGTAGGGAGAAGAGTTATGGTGCTGTATCTTGAATTGCTCGCAGAGTTCAGTGATCATCTTGTTGTTAAGATTGGTACCATTGTCTGTAATGATCCTCTCTGGTACACCGTATCGACAGATCAGGTTGTGCCGAATGAACCGTGCCACGACGTTCTTGGTTACGGTAGCAAAAGAAGATGCTTCGACCCACTTCGTAAAGTAATCAATTGCTACCAGGATGAACCGATTCCCGTTGGATGCCGTAGGTCTGATCTCGCCGATCATATCAATGCCCCATATTGCAAAAGGCCAAGGTGCTGTCAAGACGTTCAAAGGAACTAGAGGAATGTGCACCTTATCAGCATAGATCTGGCATTTGTGACACGTCCGAGAATGTTGATAACAGTCGGCTTCCATTGTGGACCAGTAATATCCTGCCCGAAGGATTTTCTTTGCCATGGTATGTCCACTGGAATGCGTTCCGAAGGTACCTTCATGCAGCTCTGCCATGATTCTTTCTGCTTCAGTCTTATTCACACAACGCAGTAAGGTTGAATCATGGTTACGTTTGTAGAGAATGCCGTTGCTGAGGAAGAACTTTGCCGCGAATCTTCTCAGAAACTTTTTGTCATTAACGGATGCACCCTCGGGGTATTCTTGAGCTTCAAGGTACCTCTTCACTTCATGATACCAAGGTTTTTCTGTTACCTCTTCGGTCTCAAGATCACAGCAATGTGCAGGTTCATCCAATTTCCAAATAATGATCCGGGGAGCCTCGTGTCTCATTTGACTTTGAACATAGAAGACATCGTAGCTAGCGCGTCCGCCAACTGATTCTCCTCTCTTGGGAAGTGTTCAAAGGTTATCTCCTCGAAATGGGGAAGCAACATCAATACATACTCCTTGTAAGGAATAAGATTTGGGTGTTTCGTATCCCACTCGCCTTTGATCTGACTGATTACAAGAGCGGAATCTCCGAAGACACTCAGAAACTTGATCCTTAGGTCAATTGCAGCTCGAAGACCCATGATGCATGCTTCATACTCCGCCATGTTGTTGGTGCAGTTGAAACATAGTCGGGTGGTAAGTGGAGTATGAGAGCCTTTAGGGGATATGATCACGGTGCCGATACCGTTACCCAAAGCGTTTGAGGCTCCGTCAAAGTGCATAGACCATCGGGATCCTTCCTCAGGTCCTTCATCCGGTCCAGGTACTTCACAATCAGTCACTACCATGATATTCTCGTCTGGAAATTCAAAGTTCATAGATTGGTAGTCATCCACTGCCTGATGTGCCAAATGGTCTACCAACACACTTCCCTTGATTGCTTTTTGAGTCGTGTACTGGATGTCATACTCAGTCAAGATCATCTGCCATCTTGCTATTCTTCTGGACAAGGCAGGATTTTCGAAGATATACTTGATTGGATCCATTTTTGAAATCAACAGAGTAGTGTGAGTCAACATATACTGTCTCAGCCGGCGAGCAGCCCATACCAAATCGCAACAAGTTTTCTCGAGGAGTGAGTATCGGGTCTCACAGTCGGTAAACTTTTTGCTAAGGTAATAAATAACATGCTCTTTTCGGCCAGACTCGTCATGCTGCCCCAACACATACCCCATTGAGTTGTCAAGTACTGTCAAGTATAAGATTAGAGGTCTCCCTTCAACCGGTGGCATTAGAATGGGTGGCTCTTGGAGATACTCTTTGATTCTTTCGAAAGCGGCCTAACATTCATCGTTCCAACGTACCACTTGATCTTTCTTCAGTAACTTGAAGATTGGTTCACAAGTGGCGGTTAGATGTGAGATGAATTAGGCAATGTAGTTCAGTCGTCCTAGAAAGCCTCTGACCTCTTTCTCTGTCTTGGGAACTGGCATCTCTTGTATGGCTTTCACTTTGGCAGGGTCCACTTGAATACCTTTTTCGCTCACGACGAAGCCTAGAAGTTTTCCAGATCTCACCCCAAAGGTGCACTTGTTCTGGTTTAATCTCAGCTTGTACAACTTCAACCAGTCAAACAGCTTCTGTAGATGGTCAAGGTGTTCTTCCTCAGTTTGGGACCTTACAATCATATCATCAGCATATACTTCGATTTCATGATGGATCATATCATGAAACAGAGCAACCATGGCACGTTGGTATGTTGCCCCAACATTTTTCAACCCAAAAGGAATGACCTTGTAACAGAAGGTGCCCCACTGAGTGACGAAAGTGGTCTTCTCCATGTCTTCAGGAGCCATCTTGATTTGATTATAACCGGAGAAACCGTCCATGAAGGAGAATACCTTATGCTGAGTAGTGTTGTCAACCAGAACGTCGATGTGAGGCAGAGGGAAGTCATCCTTAGGGCTCGCCCTATTCAAATCCCTGTAGTCAACACACATTCGGACCTTACCATCTTTCTTCGGCACTGGAACCACGTTGGCAACCCACTGAGGGTAAGAAGTTACTGCTAGAAAAGCGGCGTCGAATTGTTTCATATCCTCAGCTTTGATTTTCTCAGACATCTCTGGGCGCATACGGCGAACCTTTTGTTTTACCGGAGGACATTCTTCCTTGGTAGGCAAGTGATGAACCACAATGTCAGTATCCAACCCAGGCATATCTTCGTAGGACCAGAAAAATTTTTCCACATAGTCATGCAGCATCTGAATCAGCCGTTGTTTCACACTAGACTTCAGATTGGCACCAATCTTGACTTCCTTCTTATCTGTCTCAGTACCCAGATTTATCGTTTCCACTAGCTCTTCATGTGGCTGAATGACCCTCTCTTCCTGAAGTAACAGTCTTGCAAGCTCACCAGGCACTTCACAATCATCTTCACCTTCGTCTTCGGCTAAGTTGATCGGATTTTCGAAGTCATAACTGGCAGTAGCAGAGTCGTTACCAGTGAGATCCAGAGTGGATTGGGACCTGTATATGTGAGTGTGTGTAAATAGCTGTTTTGCAATATATAATAAAGAAAGACAAGGAGCGCAAGATTTGAAATGCAAAAACGTCCAATACTTTTATTATTGATATATGAAAATGACACACAAAAGCCCTCACAAATGAAGCCACGGTGCCCCGGGTAAGACACCGGGCCATAAAGTTTCACAATATTGTCTGTTACAAATTCAAAACAAAGGAGTTCATTACTGAGTCACAAAAGTAATAGGGACGAAGTCTTTTGCCATCCAGTTGTTTGGTCCACCGTCGGTCGTAGGGTAGATCCAGCTATCGAATTCAGATTCCTCCACGTCATCTTCAATGGCATTTACTCCTGAGTTGCTGATGAACACATGAGGTATTCCAATCCTTGCACGACGAACAGCCCTTTGAGCTTCTGCAGTGAAACCCAAACCAAACTTATCAGTCTTCTGAGTGAAATCAGGAAGTCGGCCCTAGTTTGCATACTCACCCTTCTCAACAACAGCCCGGGTATCCTTTAAGGAAGCCATCTTCAAAGGAGGATCTTCAATCACAGTTTCAACTAATGCCAGCGTCAGAGGAACCTCTTCAAAGTGTTGAAATGGGGTCTCAATGAACTCCCCATCCATCTCTATGTACCGGAACGAGTAGAGGTAACTGACCATATACTCTTCCTCCCCCTGAACTGTCACAATCTTCCCCTTGACTGGATACTTCAACTTCGGATGTAGTGTGGAGGTCACAGCTCCAGCCTTATGGATCCATGGACGACCCAGCAAACAAGAATAGGACGGTCGGATGTCCATCACATAGAATGTAGAATCAAAGACCTGAGAACCAACCCTGATTGGAATATCAACCTCACCATGTACCATCCTTTTAGACCCATCAAAGGCCTGGACAACAATGTTACTTGGCTTTAGTTCCAACCCCTCGCAGTCCAACCTGTCTAGAGATTTCTTGGGTAATACGTTCAATGAGGACCCAGTGTCAACCAACACATGTGCAAGAGTAGTGCCTCTGCATTCAATGGAGACATGCAGGGCATCGTTATGGTTCTTCCCTTTAGCAGTCAGATCAGCGCCGGAGAAACCCAAACCATTATCAGCAGTTAAGTTGGCCACACAATCGGTAAATTGATCAGCTGACGTCTCTTGTGGCACGTGGGCCGTCTTCAGGAAGGTAATCAGAGCCTTGGCATGGGCCTCTGAACATAACAACAGTGATAGCATAGAAATTTTAGATGGGGTGTGCCCCAGCTGCTCAACTACATTAAAATCACTCTTCTTGATAATCTTAAGGATCTCTTCCATCTCTTGTTTGGAAGCTTCAACATTGATGGTCTTTGGCGCCTCCGTCTGGGCAGGCATACCAGTAGCTATCCTTTTGCCCCGAGCGTCAGATGACTCGGCAGCAGGGGTAGAAATAGGAACTTGGTCAGGAAGGGAAGCAGGCACACTTGCAGGTGTGATGACAATAGGTCTCTGGATAGTTGGCGGCGCAATATCTGGTGAGAAAAGTCTACCACTGCGAGTGAATTTAGCAGGCCCGGTAATGTTGCTGACACTGGTACTAGTATCAAACTCTTGTTTAACCCCAAGTACATAAACATCTGCCCCATAGTGCCAAGGGACAGCTTTGTCGGATGTATAGGGAATAGGCCCCGAAACGGTGATGATTATGGGTGCAATCTTCTGAGCAGGCATAATTTTGACAGGCTTCCTCGGGGGAGCCTTGGGAGAATTGTTGAAAATAGTAACAATGGACACTTCTTCAGTAGGGGTAGCAGGAACAACAATCTTTTCAAACAGGATTTCTTTATTATCCATCAGGTTTTGGATACCTGACTTCAAATATGGGCAACCAGTAGGTGAAACGGAACACAGATGGCAACCTTTACTACATCCCGGAAATAAACCGGCTAGCAACAAGTTCCTCTTGACGGTCAACAGCGGAGTAACAATATCATCCATAGAGGCTACATATAGGTCTTTCTCTACAGCATTCACTCCATGCTTGGGCATGGGAGCAGTCACAACATTGGGCCTTTCGGGCGCCTCGAACTCTATCTCTTTAGCATCAATTAGGTCCTGGACCTTATTCTTCAGAGCCCAACAATCATCCGTAGTATGCCCCGGGCTATCAGACTGATAAGCGCAGCGGGCGTTGGGATTGTACTTTGGAGATGTTGTGTTTACAACCTTCGGAGCTTCTTTTATAGTCACCAGATTAGTTGTCAGTAATTGTGGCAATATCTGGGACAAGGTCATGCTGAGCCGAGTGAACTGCCTTCTAGGTCTCTCACCCCTTTATTGGTTATGATGTTGAGGAGCAGCAGCAGGTTTTGAAATTACCACCGTGTTGACAGCTTGGCGGCGTTCCGGTTTATTCTGTCTTCTTGAACCATAGACAACACTAGATTCCTTCTTGAACGACTTCTTTTCAGTGTTCGAGGAGGCACCTTTCTGTATCTTCCCAGACTTGATACCAGTTTCAATTCTCTCACCCGTCAAGATAAGGTCTATAAACCCGTCTGAAGAATTCCCGATCAAATGGTTGAAGAATGGACCAGACAGGGTCCCCAAGAACATATCCACAAGTTCACGGTCAGTCAAAGGTGGCTGCACCCTTCCAGCCAGATCTCTCCACTTTTGAGCATACTCCTTAAATCCTTCACCCGTTCCTAATGACATACCCTGGAGTTGGGTACGCGTAGGAGCGAGGTCGGAATTATATTGATACTGCTTATAGAACGCAGTAGCCAAATCCTCCTAGTTACGAATACTGGCTCCATCCAGCTGATAGAACCATTCGAGTTGAGTCCCTAAAAGACTATCCTGGAAGAAATGGATCCACAAATTCTTGTCAGCTGTGTAAGGCTGGATCTTCCTTACATACGACCGAAGGTGCAGCTTAGGACAGGAAGCTCCGTCATATTTGGCAAAAGCAAGTGCCTTGAACTTATGTGGGATCACCACCCCAGAGGATAAGCCTAGGTCTCCAAAGTCCAACCCGGGCACATTCTGTATCTCCATAGCACTTAAGCGGTCCTCCAGCTATTTGTACCTATCCTCAGCAGGAGGATACTATTCATCATCATAATCCGTCTCGTTGTCGAAGACCTCGGGACTAGGAACCCTTCTCTCTTGTGGACTGTCTTTGCCTACAGAGGAGGTAGTCAGCTCAACCTCGTTCTGCAGTCCATTCCCAAATCTGCGTCCAGTGTTGAACAAGACGGTCCTCTTCTTCTTCTTCTTCTTCTTTAGAATCAGAGTCTTCAACTCCTGTTGACCCTTGGCTAAGCTCATAACCAACTCTTAGAACTGGGCATTCTGGGCCTGGAGGGCCTTGATAGCTTGTTCAGTGGAAGGTTCAGAAGTCATGATGATTGCTGAAATAAACAGCGAAGAAGATAAGTGACCTGTAAAAAGGGTACCTGTTATGCATTTGATGGAATGAAATGCATATGATTTATGTTTTCAAAGACAATCAGGATTCAACTTTGTAGACAACAAGGAAACACACTTTATTAACTTTAACTTTAAATTGTTCAAAAAATTTCCCTTAGGCGTTACAAGAATGGAAATACTGAAAAGTAAATGAAAACTGTAAAAGAAAACATCCAAGGTCCATCAATGCTCCCATGGCCTCTTCTTCTCGGTGCGGATATAATCATTCAGGATTCGTTCATTCTCCAATTGCTTCGTCAGCTTCTGGATCTTTTGTTCTTGCTCGTTGAACCTTTCCCGATAAGAATCCCGTTCTTCCTGTAGTTGCGCCCAAGACCTCTTTAGTGTACCAATATCAGTGGGTATCTGAGAATGGAGAACAGTTGGAGGAACCCCGTCTTTATCAGCAATTTCAAGAGTAATAGGCCTGACAGCTTCGTATGGCATACCTAACTTCTGAGCACGGATGCGGACCCATCTGAAATAGGATTCCATTGGTAAAGAAGTTTTTGGTCCCAACTCATGTGGGTCAGCTTTGTGAATTCTATCCCAAGCCCGGATGAATCTACGACGCAGCTCGTCACTATCTACCTGAAACTCAAAACTGATGTGAGGTACCAACATCTCATGAGGCCCTGCTCTTCTGGCTCTTCCAAACTGACGGAGAGCTAAACATGGGTTATAAGAGATTCCTCCCTGGGTACCGATCAATGGAACATTAGGGTACTCTCCGCAATGATCAATAACGACAACCTCATCTAAACCTCTGAGAGTCCAAATGATGTCATTATCAGTGAGAGACATTATCCTATGAGCCCAACCCCTTCCTTCTTTGTTCTTTAATACGAACTTAGGGAGGTGCGAAATAAACCACCTCACCAATAAAGGAGCACAACACCACAAAGTTCCCCGTCTTCGGGCAGTACGAGCATAGAGCTGTTGCAGGATATCACCCAAGAGAGTGGGTACAGGGTTGCGAGAGATGAAGATCCTTATGGCGTTGACATTAACAAAGGTGTCAGGATTTGGAAACAATACTAGAACATAGATTAAGAGAGCCAGAATGTCTTCGTACGCCCTGAAGTCTAAGTAATTCCAGAAACTATTAGCTTTGCCAATCAGAAACTTAGCCAAAAAGCCCTTAACTCCACTTCTAGTCTCTGAGTTAGCCCTTACCTCTTCTTTGATCAAGGGAAGGGCTGCAACAATCTCTTCAGGCCTAAGAGTCTTTTCCCAACCAGTGAATGGAGTCTGTTCCAAAATAGGGATGCCAAGCAAATCAGAGAATTCTTCCAGGGTAGGGACCAGCTGGAAGTCTTGAAAGGTGAAGCAATGGTATAGCGGATCATAAAACTGGGCCAGGACGCTCATCAATTGTTGGTCCCACTTTGAAGTGACTAAACCGAGAAGAGAACCATGCCTCTTGATGAAGGAAGTAGTGTTTGGAATCCTATCAACCAATTCTTTAAGCAAATCAGGTGGTTGAACAAAGTTGAGCCGGATAGTATTCCTTCGCATGAGCATCATGATGTCCTACAAAACAGAGCAAAGATGAAACCCTCTTGTCTTTGAAATGGGTTAGTCCTTATGCAGGATGCATGCAATGTTATGATGGTATGATGTTATGATAAAGGCACACCACAAGTATTCACAAAAGGCAAACATGGTAAGGCACACAAGTCACACAAGAGCCCTTAGATTTCAGGCCAACATGAAGTTTAGGTACTACCCTCTTTCAGTTTCAGTTGGTTAAGACCTGTCCTAGAAATATTAACCGGGTTCTAGAGGATCTCAATATCACTGACTACCCTCAATCGGTCATAACTCCAGCTTAGAAATCTTTTCTTGCAGCCGGAACCATCGCGAGAGTTTAGCCTCAATGAGTGTAGCATACTGCTACTGTTCTATGTCCAAGTTGGTCAATTTAAGGTGCTAAGGTCAGTTGGTGCTTAACGACTCCTCAGAAGACCCATATTCTCCTCGTTCCAACACAAGGGATATCGGTACAGACCAAGGTGTCACACCAATGTAGCTACTGCTTCACCCGTGTCGGTCTACGCCGGACAGGTCCCTCACAGTTTATTGCTACTTACCTAAAGGGTATTCCCCAGATCCGGGTTAGGATCTATGAAACTCCGATACAAGCCCACAATATTAAACCAAACAAGGCATACAATTGAAAACATAAGTGTTCTTATCCTAAGGTACACCTCACTTATATAAGTCCCCAGCAGAGTCGCCAGTTCTGTGATCGGTGGAAATAGAACTGACTGTTTTGAAATGCTGGTTCGCGAAATGTCGCGGTAAGCAAGAGTCGCCACCGTCTTTTATTTTCTCCAACAAGGAAAGGACAAAAGCACAGCAAAATTCCTTTTCGAGATGTTTCTCGGTTCGGGAGGTAGATTATAGAAAGGGAAGGTGTTAGCACCCTTTCTATCCGTGGTTATCCACGGGCTCTTAGGTACTTGCTCACTATGTTTTCAAAAATGTTTTGCTTTTCTTGTGTTTGTGGGTTTTGAAAAAAGTTTGTTTGAAAACTTCGATTTAACTCTTATATATGTCCTCAAGAGTGTATGAAGTGTTGTTTGAAAACTTTTGTTTGAAAAGTATAGGTGTGAAAAGTATTTTTTTTTGTTTTGAAAGAGCAAGTACCTGAGAACCTCTACCTACTCAAAAGAAATTAAGCTGTGTAAATGTCCTTTAGACAGTACTATCCCACTATTGAGAAGTAGGTAGCACCGTCATTGGAGTTTTTCGGGTCAATTCGATTATAGGGAAATGTGGTCACCAAAGCAATAGTAGGACGCCTTAGCGGTAACCCTAATGTCCTAGATCCTTTTTATCCGAGGCAACCGTTTCGAGGCAACTTGGATCTTTAGACAAGAGGGCGACCTCTAAAACACCCTATACTCAATGACCACGTCGAGGCAACCAAGTGAGGCGTACCCTAGGAGTGGCATGTGCGAGTGTGTCAGGATTCAATTAAGTTGTCTTTGCACATGTTATGGTGAGCTACGGATTGATTTTATTTTTAGAGAAGTCTTGTCATGCATAGCCTAGTTAACATACATCTAGCAGTTTATATTTGCGGAAAGTAAATTGCGGAAAGTAAATCTAAGCTATTACAAGGCGTCGGGTATTTACATCGCCAAAAACAAACCCTTGAAAAGTAAATTGCGGAAAATAAATGAAAGCGATAAAAAGTCCTAGTTATCGCTATTACATCCTCGGAGCAATTACATAATTGGATCAAAAATTAATATGACAAACATACGCGCGAGAGAAAATTGAATCGGAAAAGTCCTTAGGGTTTTGACCCTTTTTGAGAAAGAAAAAAGTTTTTGGTGGTTTATGAATTAAATAAAATTAAACCTAAAACTAATTAATAAAAAGAAACATTTTTTAATCTTTAATGTCTCAAGGAAGTAAATAAAAAATAGTCAAAAGTTAGTAAAAACCCTAATTCTTATTTATTTTATTTATTGCAAAAAAATATTGAAATTAACCTAATTAAAAAAGACTAAATTAATTTGTTAGTATTTATTTACAAAAATAATGAAGGGTGAAATTAATAAATAATATTAATAATAAAAATATTACATTTTTAGTTTTCTGAATTTTATTATGAAAAAATTAATTGAGTTAATTAAGTAATAATAATAATAATAATTAATAGTAAAATAATTAAAAGAAAAAAAATATAAAAGAAGAAAAGAAATAATGAAACCAGGGGGTGATGGGCCAGGTTAGGAGGTGAGAAAGCAATTTTAAGCCCAATATGCTGCAGGCCTTGTTGACTTTCCTAATCATCCATGGCGCGTGTTGACTGGGAGTATGATGGTCTTCCACTCAGGACCATTAGATTGATGCCTGAAGCCACATGGCGCATGGATATGTGAAGCACATGGTGGACATCCTTTGGAATTCTGCACATGAATATGTTAGGAAAAATAACATAAGCGTTTTGGGGGACCTGGGATTCGAACCCAGGTCCCAATGTTCATTGGACAAGCGATCAACCACTACACCACCTGCATGCTTTTGTTATTTAGTTAATATGCAATTATTATATGGGGAAATTAACAAATATGCTGTCAAACAAAATAAACGCGCGCTCTTTTGAACTGGCCAATGGGACATTAACACGTCCTCGTCTTCTTCGCTGGTACCTGTAAATATAACATTAGATAGCGGGGGTTTTTAACCCCCACAAACTATAGCAAGGAATAATAGCGAATAGAGATACAATGCACATAAATATTTCGCGAGGGGGGCATCATGTTCGTCTGATTCTCACGATTCCAACCATGGGTCTCACAAGTCTTAATTTTTCCTGGATTGCAAAGCCCCAATTCAAAGCTTATGAACCCTAAAAATTCAACTATGGCCTCTTGTGATTTAGGGAGTTTCAGTTCAATTAGGTTATACCATTAGCTTCATATGATTACTAGCAATGCAAAACAATCAAGAAATCATGTTATATGCTCATGAATTAAGAGTTACAATTATGGATAAAATGTGCAAACTGTGGTTCTATAATGGATGATTCCTTGAGCTTTGGTATTGGAATTTGATTGTAAATCGTTCCTGAGAACTCCTGCAAGGTATTAGAATCAACAAAAAAACTTTGAATCGCCCTAGAAGGCAAAAACCAGTTTTCAATTTTCTTGGAAATTTTCACTATGCTATGGCCTTTTTTCTGCAGCTTTTTCACGTTTTTTGCATCAGGGTTTGCTTTCATATATATAGAGGAATGGAATTAGGTCAAAATCTTGAGCAAAAATCCATTGAATTGATGATTTGATCTTTGATTGAAAATCAAATCTTTTTGCATTTTCATGATTGAACAAAGTTGCCAATTTTGGAGATTTTGTATCTTTGACTTGGTGCACGAAATTGCCAGCCTTTTTAGCTCATATTTGCTTCACCAAAAGATTTAAAAACCAAATCTTGTATTTTCCTACAATTTAAATTGATTAAATGAATTAATATCAATTAAAAATCCAATTAATTAATAAAAAATAAGAAAATAAATTCAATTAAGCTTTATGGGTCGTGCATAGGCCATGGATGAAGTTTCAAGAAGAGATTTGAGGCCCATTAGCAAAAATAAGGTGTTTTGAGCAAAGTTGACTTTTGCAAATTCATGAAAATTTCCCAACTTCTCCAATGCATATCTTGCTCAATTTTAATCATATGACCATGTTCTTTGACATTTTGGAAAGGTCTTGAAGTCCTCTAACCAATACCTTTGGTCCCATGTCATTTGGATTTACCAATCTCAAGTTATGCCCTTTGACTTAAAGTGCACTTTTGTTGACTTTTGAATTTGACCTATAATGTAGAAATTGATAACTTTTTGTGAGAGCATTTCTTGGACTTGGAATGTGAAGATGGTTTGTAGAAAATTTCAGCCCCTTCAAAATGAGCATTGGATGGAATTTTTCTGATAAACCATGAAAAAGTTATGCCCTGGTCAAGATACAGTTGACTTTTCTACTTTCCAAAAATAGTAACTTTTTGCATCTTGATGATTTTTGAGCTATGCTTGTGGAATCATGATCAATACTTGATCAAATGATTATTGTGAACTAAAAATAATATGTTGACCAAAAATTCTGACTTTTGACTGCAAAATGACCATTTTGCCCTTGTAGTTAACTGTGGATCAAACGAGGCTTTTGACTGTGCAAATTGACACTGTGAGTCTTGAAACCTGGCATGTAGGTGCTTGAGAATGTATATAGGCCTATGAGACTTGATTGAACCATTGAAAACCCAAAATTCCTTGAAAGAACCAAAACCCTAATTTCAGCTGGCTTAGGAGGTGGTTTGACTGTACAATCTCTTGAGCAATCTTGAACCATTTGAAGATGATTCTTGACCAACCTTGAGGAATATGGAAGGGCAAATTTTGGGGTACAACAATCTTGTTTCTTCGTTGCTTTCGAAATAACCCAAATACCTGGACCGTTTCCAACTTCTGGCACCCTTACATAAAGGAGCTCTTTTATAATTCGAACACCAAAACAAGTCCAAATCGAAATCTGCTGGAAATTGAATAATCCTTCAACATAATGACTCCATATCTCCCACTAATATCCAATATTGATATTAATCTCCTTAGGTACTTTATTCGAAATATTATTTCGATAGTGGTTTCTTCCTTATTCAAAATAGCCAGCTAACAAATTGCCCCCCAAGAACATGTATTTCGACAGATATAAAGAAATACTTGTTTTTTGACTCATCCAGGCTATTTCGAGAATATCAAAAACTCATGCATTATCCTGCAGTGATTATAACCTCTTGCAAGCATGGTTTATATCTTTTTAAGTATTTCCCATTTACCCTCAAGATTCTTCTATCTTCTGCTAATTCTTCTATTTCGTAAGCATTATTCGAAAATGTTTTCAATACTCGAAAGGGACCCTCCCAATGGGGTGACCATTTACCTAATAACCTGTTCTTTTTATCCATAGGTAATATAACCTTCCATACCAAGTCATTGGTTGAGAACAACTTACTTTTAACTCTTTTGTTGTATGCTCTGGCTACTCTTTCTTTCTGTCTTCTCATAACTTCTAAAGCATGTAGCCTATCTTCATCCACGTCCACTAATTCATTCATCATCATTTCCCAATATTGATCAGTTGGTATTTCATTTTGTCTTTGGATTCTTACTGATTGTAAGTGTATTTCGACTAGCAACACTGCATCATGTCCAAAGGTAAGTCGAAATGGAGTAGTATTCGTTGCTTCTTTAGGAGATGTTCGACATGCCCACAAAGCTTGGTCCAAAGTTTTGTGCCAATTTCTTGGCTTTCGTCCTACATGTTTCTTTATCAAACCTATAATGACTTTATTGGCTGCTTCTACTTGTCCATTAGCTTGAGCATAGTAAGGAGTTGACGTGAGTAATTTAAATCCCATTTCTTTTGCAAACTCTTGCATTTTTCGCCCTGTGAAAACTGAACCTTGATCTCTTGTAATACTTTCTGGTATTATGAACCTGTAAATTATTTGCCTCTGGATAAATTCCATAATGACCTCTTGATCAACGTTCACTAGAGGAATTGCTTCGACCCATTTTGTAAAATAATCTATACCCACAAGGATATATTTCTGTCCTTTGGATGATGCTGGTCGAATTTCACCAATTAGATCTAATGCCCATCCTCTAAAAGGCCAAGGCTCAACAATTGAATGTAACTCACTTGCAGGAGCATGTTGAATACCTGCATGAACTTGGCATTGTTCGCAACCTTTAGCAAATTCTATGCAGTCTTTGAGCATAGTGGGCCAATACATTCCATATCGAAACAACAACCATTTCATTTTGTGACCTGCTAGATGTGCCTCACATGCCCCACTGTGCACACTGGATACTGCTAAATATGCTTCATTTTCTCCTAAACACTTGAGTAATATACCTTCTGGGGTTTTCTTGAAAAGTTCATTTCCTATTAGGACATAAGACAATGCCCTATATTTGGTCTTTTTCTCTGTACTTACTGAAGGTTCTTTCACGTAATTTACTATGGGACTTCTCCAATCTGTATCTGCCAAAGTATCAATATTTAGAACTTCGAATTCTTTCTGATCTGCATAACCTAGTTTCATAGTTTCCAAGGCTAATGGTGATAATTTGGTAGCCAATATTCTGCCTCTTGTTTCTATGAGATATTGGAGTTTTTCTCTAGATATCTTATATCCTGAAGCTATTTGAGCCAAGTCATTTGCCTCCTGATTATCAATTCTGGGAATATGTTTTATATCCACATATTCAAATTTCTTGAGTAATCTGTTAGCAATAACGAAGTACATGATCAAATTTTCCTTGATACATTTGTATTCTTTGGTTATCTGTTTGATGACCAGCTCTGAGTCTCCCTTAATTTCGACTCTGGTTGCCCCTAATTCTAGCAAAGCTTCAAGTCCAGCAATTAATGCTTCATACTCAGCTTCGTTGTTCGAACAAAGAGGGCCTTCTAACTTGTACTTGAATTTCGTTGGAATTCCCTCAGGAGAAATTATAAGGACTCCAACACCACTTCCATATTTATGTTTTAACCCATCGAAGGATAATTTCCAAGGCTGGATCTCAACATAATCCAACGTGAAGTCCTCACTCACAAAGTGATCCACTATGAAATCAGAAACTACTTGTCCTTTCATAGCTTTTAAAGGCTTGAAGGTCAAATTGTACTCAGTGAGCGCTAAGGCCCATTTGCCAATCCTGCTGTGCATGATTGGTTTCGAAAGCATATGTTTAATAACATCAAAGTGAGATGAAACATAAACATCAACGGGTTTAATATAATATTTAAGTTTTGCACAAGAGAAATACAGACAAAGGTATAGTTTTTCAATGCTACTATACTTAGCTTCTGATTTATTGAGGACCCTACTAAGATAATAGATGGCTCTTTCGACGCCATCATCATTTTCTTGGGCCAACATACTACCTATAGATACATTGGAGGCAGAGATGTACAACCTCATTGGTTTATATTTCAAAGGGGGTGCAAGTATAGGAGGATGCATCAAATAAGCTTTGATTTTTTCGAATGCCTCCTGATGCTGCACAATCCATTCAAAATTCCCTTGGTTGAGACGGAGAAGTGGAGAGAAAGCTTGAGTTCGCCCACTCAAATTAGATATGAATCCCCTTAAAAAGTTAATTTTACCCAATAAAGATTGTAACTCTTTCTTGGTTGAAGGAGGCTTCGTCTCCATAATAGCCTTCGTCTTGTTCAAGTTAATTTTGATCCCCTTCTTGTGGACCACAAAGCCTAGGAAATCCCCAGCCTGAACAAAGAAAGCACATTTAAGAGGTTTCATTTTTAAGCCATGTTTTCTCATTCTTTCGAATGACTGGCAAAGGTGAGTCAAATGATCCTCATCAAAAACAGATTTGACCACTATGTCATCTATATAAATCTGCATAAATGACTCAATGAAATCATGAAAAATAGTGTTCATTGCCCTCTGATATGTTTCCCCAGCATTTTTTAGTCCAAAGGGCATAACTACCCATTTATAAGTGCCTAAAGCGCCTGGACATCTGAATGCAGTTTTGGGAACATCATCCTCAGCAATAAAAATCTGATTATATCCAGAGTATCCATCTAACATACTCAGGTATTCGAAACCCGCAGCAGAATCTATCAGCATTTCTGCTATAGGCATGGAATATTCATCTTTTGGGGTGGCAGTGTTTAAATCCCTAAAATCTATGCAAATTCGTAAAGAGCCATTTTTCTTAATAACAGGTACAATGATAGCAAGCCATTCTATGTACCTTGTGGTCCTGATAAATTTGCATCGAAGGAGCCGTTCCACCTCTGCCTTTATTTTTGAGAGGATTTCTGGAGCGAATCGTCTAGGCATCTACTTGATGGGCTTCTTGCCATCCTTGATTGGAAGCCTATGTTCTACCAGTTCCCTCTTTAAACCAGGCATTTCATCATAGTCCCAGGCGAAGCAATATCTATTTCGTTTGAGCATTTCAACCACTTTGCCTTTTAAGTTGGGACTAAGCTTCGCACTGATGTATGTAATCCTTTTTTCGACACCATCCCCAATATCAACTTCCTCCAAAGGATCTTGGGCCAGCATCTTAGCGCTTGATGACTCTGGATCCTTTTCGAACCCCAAGGTCTCTTGATCATAAATGGCATCTAGTCTTTGATCCATCAGTTCAGAAGTTTGTCCATCACATGGTGAGGATGAATGGTTTCCTTCATGATTTGCTATTTCTTTTTTGTCTATGGCTTCGACAGCCATGTTTTATATTTCGGCTTCGAGAGCCGTTCTTCGTGTGTTCTTTGCCAAATAGGCCGAAATCTTTTGGTAGTAATTTGATTCAGTCATAATAACCTTCGCTTGCCCAGCCAGTTGGCCGTATCGTCGAAGTCTCTCCATCTCTCTCAGTCACCTGCCTGTTCCACATGATTTCCCTATCCCATTGGAATCCATTAGGATACAAGGTTAGTGAATAATAAGCGTTCTCATTTGGCTCGAAATATTCCTCAGGTGGGTGACATGGTCCTATGTTGGCCATATTTCTGTCGAAATTCCTTTTGTCTACATTTTTTATTTCTGCCATATAGTAGCTTTGGTCTGCTTCTATATTTTCAATAATCCCATCATCTCTCCACAACACCAGCCTTTGATGCATTGAAGAAGGTACAACTCCAACTCCATGGATCCATTCCCTGCCAAGCAACATATTGTAATTTGCTTTTGCAACAATGACCATAAACATTGTTGGCCTTGTGAGGGAACCAACTGTCAGGTTAACTTGTATTACTCCCAAAGTCTGGCCAACCTTCCCTTCATAATTCAAAAGCACCATGTTGTGAGGTCTAACATCTGAATCCTGCATTCCTATTCTCTTCAGCATGAATTGGGGCATCAGATTGACAGCAGCTCCACCATCTACCAGAACCTTGTTCACACCATATTGTTCCACCTTTGCCCTGATGAATAAGGGTTTGAGATGGTTTTTCATTCCTTCGTCTAGCTTTTCAAAGAAGGCATTCTGCTCTTCGACCGCTCCATTGTTCATCACATAATAGCATACTGGCCTATGTCTGGCCATTTCGTCCTCATCAGTCTCCTCATCAGCATAAACCTCTGTTTCCTGATTGTACTCACAAGGCAGCACCGAAACTACATTGCAGTTTGCATTGAAGAAGGATTCCCCCTCAGATTCGAAGCCATCAGTCATCAAGTCCTCTTCATTCGCAGCTTCCTTCTGAGTCCTATTTTCTTTAGTTTCCTTCTGTGGAGAAAAATGTTTTCTAGACACTAGGGGTTTGCCCCCAGTCTGGTTCAGTGATGTTGGGTTATTGGTACTGGATTCTCCTACTCCCATAGGTTTCAAATCCCTTACAGCTTTTCGGTTTCTCTGGTGTCTGCGCCACTGAGAGAGAGACATTGGGTTTCTGCCTTTATAATTCTCCAACCTTATTTCTTCCCTCCTGTTCGAATTGAATTGCATCCTGTAAGCCATTGCAGTCCTGGCTCCTCGATCGAAACTGCGCCACTTCCCTTTTCCCTTATCAGCATTCACTTGCAGCCATCTATCAATGGGGATTTCTGCAGGTAGTTTAAAGGAAACTCTCTTTGCTCCCCTGGGATAAGGGCTATCTGGCCTCCTTGGCATACTTCTGGCTGTGCTAACAAGATTCGAAGGCATTCCGCCTTGGTGCCCCCAGCCTGACGCAAATGGAATTCTCTTGAATGCTTCAGCCATTTCCTTATCATACACTGCTGCACATCTGGGACATATCAAGCATTTTGTTCCAATCTTGTGGCAACGAACCAGGAATTCGAGCAGACTTTCATCAGCTTTTGGATAGACTTTGTATAATTGGTTGTCTTGCCTCCAGTTGACTCCTGTTCGTTCACGCTGGGCCCTTTCGAATTCAGCAGCAATTCTGGGGTTGCAGATGATACTGCACCTTGGGCATAGCAACTTCTCCTGATTTTTCTTATGACAGTGGAAGAGGTATTCACGCAAACTTGCGTACTTTCTAGGTAAGTTCTCTCTTCTTTGTTCTCTTTCCCTCTCTAGACAGCATTCCACTTCTTCCATTTTAGCATTAGGTTGTTCGAAATCCACCATATTCACTCCCAGCATTTGGTCATCAGAAATTTTGACTTCTTCAAATTTCATCCTAAGACCTTCAGTGGCCTCAGCTAATTTTCTGTCACTTAATATCTTTGCTTTGAGCACCTTTGGGAGGCCATCAGTGGCTTCTGTTTCGTTTTTGATCAATGGGAGGCCATCAGTAGCCTCTTTTTCATTTTTGACTAGGATGAAGTCCCCATCCTCTTCGAATTCCTCCTTCGACTTAACTTTCCCCTCAACAATTTCCACCACATTGATGTCTAGAGGTTCAGCATAGTTAGTCTCCGCCATCAGCAACGGATCAATATCAACTTTCATTGGATTCTTTCCCTTGTCTGAGAACTTCAGCCTGCCATCCTTGATTGCATTCTATATCACATCCCTGAAAAGAAAAACTGTGAGGTTTTATGTCCTAAAAAGTTGTGATATTTACAAAAGCCCCTCTTTTTCCTTTGTTCTAACGGAGGAATCTTAAGGTTAGGAGGAACTATTAACTGGCCATCTTTAACAAGTAGATCAAATATCTCATCACATTTAGTTATATCGAAAGTATAGATTTTCTTGGGGAATTTATCATTCCTTTCACTTTCGAGAGAATCCTTTCCATTGGAAGGAACTAGAACTTTGCAAGCATAAGGGGGTGCTTCTTTTAGTTCTGCAAGATCTATTTCGAACTGATCGAAATCATAAGGGTCTTGAGAATCATCTATGTTTTCCTCTTCATCCTCTATGTAGGCTATTCTCTCTTTCTTATGATTTTTACTAGCCCTGGCTTTTTCAGCTTTTAATCTTTCGACCTGACGCACTCTGTCTGCTAGTTGGGCCATATCTCTAAGATATTGTGTATCCAATTTCTTTCGAATGGAATAATCTAGGGCCCCAGCAGCCATTTCGACCAATTCATGTTCAGGGACCACTGTGAAGCATCTGGATTTTAATAAATGGAATCTATTCAAATATTCATCTATTGGTTCCGTGAATTTTCTCTTAATGCTTGCTAGTTCCTTGAGACTGATTTTAGACTGACCCATGTAAAATTGTTCATGGAAAAGCCTTTCTAAATAAGGCCATGTGTCTACAGATCCAGGGGGCAAGGTGGTGAACCAAGTAAAAGCGTTCTTTGTCAAAGAACTTGGGAAGTATTTTATCCTAAGATTTTCATCATTTGCTATATCTCTTGCTTCTGTTAAATATCTTGCTATATGTTCCACTGTTGATTCACTTGTATCTCCATCAAATTTCGTGAATTTAGGAACTTTCAAGCCCCTGGGTAATTCTGTTTGCAAAATATAATCCACAATAGGAGATGTGTAATTTGGCCTCCTAAATCCTGAATTTAAACCATTCTGGGCCATTATTATTTCAATCATGGTGGTGAGGTTATTTTCTGCCACTAAATTGTCATTCATAATCCTATGAACAATTTTGTCTGCATTTTGGTCCCTATTCACCATCAGTATAGGTCTAGGTTGTTCATTCTGAACTTCATGAATTCCCTGATCTCTTAATCTCACCCCTATATTTCTTTCTTCGACCACTTGTATAGGGGGGTCGAATTTGTTCAATTATGGGTTCTTCATTTCGAATCTCCACTAGGTTTTTCCTACGCCTTGCAGGCGCATTAGGGGCACCAAAAAAATCTGCTATTCAGGCCATCTGGGCTGCATTTTCTTGGTTTGTTCTATTTATATTCTGGATTAGGGGATTGAAAATAGCATTCATTTCGCGGGCTAGGATGCCTACCATATCATGATTGCTATCATCCATCTGTTGCCTAAGTGCTGCCTGACTATTAGTTGTAAGAGTAGGCAATTGGGCGAAGTTTCCTATATTCTGGAAATTTGTACCCAAATGGTTCATTCCTGAACCATATCCTTGGAGTGGGGACGAAGTTTTTGTGTTATGTAACCCTGCCATAAACGAAGTTGGCATCCCATACTGAGGATTTTTGGGTCTCAAAGGTTCGAAACCTGGAGGCCTAGGGGGGGTCGAATACTGTTGATTCCCTATGTGTGGCGGAGTTTGCACTGAAGACACGTTTGATGGCATGTCTAATGTACTTACTGGGATTGTATTCGAACTGCCAACAGGAATGGCATTGGAGGCATCAATCGAACTTGAAACGATTGTTGCAGCCCCCTGTGGAGGATTTTGTACCCCCTCTTGGTTGGTTGTATTAACCATTATTTTGGTACGTTATTTTATGGGTATATGTGGATTGTTATTCTTTATTTTGCCGCTTCGAAGGTTCATGTACTGAAACGCGCTCCACATTCAGAAAAACCTAAAACTTCTCTAATATGTTTTGATAAAACTTGTTGTTATGACACGGTCCCACCGGGTGTGCCAATTTGTTTACAGTGATTTCTAGTAAACAATCGCTAGTCTTCCAATTTACTAATTATTATTGGTTACTTGCAGGATCGACTAGATTGATCCTAGAACACATGTGTCATAACTTATTTTTATGTTCATATCTATTATATTGATAGACTTATATTGTATGTTAAGTTTGAAGACAAGATTCTTAGGAAAGATTTCTAAAATGGTCTATAGGAATAAACTAAATGAATGTAGGCAGGAAAGGCTTCGAATTAGACTTGGGCTTGAATGTAAAGATAATTCTAAAATGGCTTGAATGTGAAGATAAGTGTTTGACTTAAAGAATAAAGTAAAAGTAAATCGAAGGATTTAAGGGTAAAAATACTGTCTAACGAAATGACTGTGTTTAAAGGCAAGTAAAACAAAGAAATGCAAGGAAATTGAAGGATGTAAAGACAACGAAATAACTGTAATGCAAGGAAATGTAAGGAAATCGAAGGATTTAAAGGCAACGAAGTGACTGTAAAGGTGAACTAAATATAACAAGACTTGTATTGAAATTGTAAAAAAGTAATGATGTTCAACACGTACATTGTATCTTCTGACTCGTTTTCCTTAATTCACAGAAGTAATGAGTATTTTGAGATATTTTAGTACATAAAAGTGAACATTCTTAAATCTAACATAAGAACACCTATTTATAGTGTCTTGACCCTAACGGCCCTATTCTAAAATCACGCCACGTTCGAAGCATGCAGGCTTCATATGTTTGCTGACTTCCACGCGTCTTCTAGAATGGAGCTCTTTATTTGAAATTCGAAATTTGTACCAATCAAAGCATCTTGCGAAATCTGTACCAATCGAAGCATCTTGTTTCTTCGTTGCTTTCGAAATAACCCAAATACCTGGACCGTTTCCAACTTCTGGCACCCTTACATAAAGGAGCTCTTTTATAATTCGAACACCAAAACAAGTCCAAATCAAAATCTACTGGAAATTGAATAATCCTTCAACATAATGACTCCATATCTCCCACTAATATCCAATATTGATATTAATCTCCTTAGGTACTTTATTCGAAATATTATTTCGATAGTGGTTTCTTCCTTATTCGAAATAGCCAGCTAACAACTAGGGATAATGTTTTCAAACTCCACTGGGGATATTTTTTATACTCTGTCGGGGATGATAAGACTTTTTAGTGCTGATGGTAGATAAACTCTTCTTTGGGGAGAATATCGCCCATTCATTCGCGGTTGTGAGCCTCAGTTGGGGAGAGTTACACCACTATCTTTCTCCTTACTCTGCGGGGAATGAATGTACTTTCAATCGTTTCCTCCAGCTAGGTCTATCGCTATACCTGGTGGACAGAGCAACTGTACGGTTTGGACATTTCTCGTTTGCCCCTTGTTCCTAATATTACGAGTAATCATCTTTTGTTTCGCATGTAAATATTTATGAGCAGCAATTAATGTCAAATGCATATATCAAAAATGAACATTGGACGTTTTTTCTAAACAAAACAGAAAAAGGAAAACAGTTTGAAATTTCTTTGTAAAAATGACTTGTATTGATTTTGAAGTTAGCCTGTAAATAGGAGTTTTTGTACAAGAGGCTGACGTCCTAGTAAGAGAACACCGCCGAGCAATAGAGTTTATACAATTAGTGGAAAACAAAGAAAAACAGCTATGTGAACAATCCCACTAGACTCCAAATCTGCTATTACCTTTATGTCCTCGAGCATCTCATCACTTTGCTACTTGGTTAAAGGTATATCAGATTGATTAGTGACGTCCGAGCTTGATAGTCGATGCTGAAGCCTGGTTGCAAGGTGACCCAATGAGACATAGTGTTATGCTTTGATCCCTAATTTTTGCCTAGACTGCCCTTTCGGGTTTTCAGTCCATCGGGATACCCTTTTTTTCCCAAGCCACCTTTTCAGGTTTTCGACTTGCCAGGTGTACAAATTTTTTTATTTTCATCCCTTATTTTTGCCCGAACCCTTTTGGTTCGCCGGGAAGCCCTTATTTTTGCCTAGGCCAGTCAACCTAGCGGGTCATTGATTATGCGTAGAATCTTTTCACTATGTCTGCATTGACGGGGTGAGGAAGGTCGTCACCATCCATGGTGGTTAGAATCATAGCTCCTCCTGAGAAAATGTTCTTAACCACAAATGGCCCTTCGTACGTAGGGGTCCATTTGCCCCTGGGATCACCGTGTGGCAGGATAATGCGCTTGATCACCAGATCCCCAACTTGATACTCTTGTCATCTGACTTTCTTGTTAAATGCCTTGATCATCCGCTTTTGGTACGTCTGACCATGACAAATAGCAGTAAGTCTCTTTTCATCAATTAAGTTCAGCTGATCAAGTCGGGTCTGGATCCAGTCATCTTCGCTCAAACCTGCATCCTTTATAATCCGAAGAGAGGGTATCTGAACTTCAATGGGCAAGACGACCTCCATGCCATAAACCAAGGAATAGGGGGTTGCCCCTTTTGACGTCCGCGCTGAGGTACGATACCCATGAAGAGCAAATGGTAACATCTCGTGCCAATCTTTGTATGTCACAGTCATCTTCTGCACAATCTTCTTGATGTTCTTATTAGCCGCTTCAACAACCCCATTCATCTTCGGCCGGTAAGGAGAAGAGTTGTGATGTTGTATCTTGAACTGTTTGCAGAGTTCAGTGATCATCTTATTATTGAGATTTGTAACATTGTCCGTAATGATCCTCTCTGGTACACCAAATCGACTAGGTTGTGCCGAATAAACTGTGCCACGACGTTCTTGGTTATAGTAGCAAAGGAAGCTGCTTCAACCCACTTTGTAAAGTAATCAATCTGTACAAAGATGAAACGATGCCCGTTAGACACAGTAGGTCTGATCTCACCAATCATATCGATGCCCCACATTACAAAAGGCCAAGGTGCTGTCAAGACGTTCAGAGGGACTGGCGGTATGTGCACCTTATCAGCATAGACTTGGCACTTATGACAGGTCCGAGATGCTGATAACAGTCGACTTCCATTATGGACCAATAATATCCTTCTCGTAGGATTTTCTTTGCCATGGTGTACCCACCAGAATGAGTTCCGAAAGTACCTTCATGTAACTCTACCATAATTCTATTTGCCTCGTTCTTATCCACACATCGCAATAAGGTTGAGTCCTGGTTAAGCTTGTAAAGGATATCGTTACTGATGAAGAACTTCGCCGCGAACCTCCTCAAAAACTTCTTATCATTAACCGATGCACCTTAGGGGTACTCTTGATCCTCAAGATACCTCTTTACCTCGTGAAACCAAGGCTTATCTGTTACCTCTTCAGTCTCAATGTCACAGCAATGTTCAAGTTCGTCCAACATCTCAATGGTAATCTAGGGAGCCTCGTTGTCCCACCTGACTTTGAACATAGAATACATCATAGCTAGCGCGTCCGCCAACTGATTCTCCTCTCTAGGGAAGTGTTCAAAGGTTATCTCCTCGAAGTGTGGAAGCAAATTCAATACATACTCCTTGTAAGGAATAAGATTAGGGTGTTTCGTATCCCACTCGCCTTTGATCTGACTGATCACGAGAGCAGAATCTCTGAATACACTTAAGAACTTAATCCTTGGGTCAATTGCTCCTCGAAGACCCATGATGCACGCTTCATACTCCGCCATGTTGTTGGTGCAGTTGAAACATAGTCGGGCGGTGAGCGGAGTATGAGAGCCTTCAGGATATATGATCACGACGCCAATTCCATTACCTAAAGCATTTGAAGCTCCATCAAAGTACATAGACCATCTGGATCCTTCCTCAGGTCCTTCATTCGGTCCAGGTGTCTCACAGTCGATCAACAACATGATATTCTCATCCAGAAACTCAAAGTTCATAGACTGGTAATCGTCCACTGCCTGATGTGCCAAATGATCTGCCATCACACTTCCCTTGATTGCTTTTTGGGTCGTGTATTGGATGTCATATTCAGTCAAGATCATCTGCCATCTTGCTATTCTTCCAGACAAGGCAGGCTTTTCGAAGATATACTTTATTATATCCATCTTTGATATCAATAGAGTAGTGTGAGTCAGCATATACTGTCTCAGCCGGCGAGCATCCCATGCCAAAGTGCAGCAAGTTTTCTCAAGCAACGAGTATCGGGTCTCGCAGTTGGTAAACTTTTTGCTAAGGTAATAAATAACATGCTCTTTTCGGCCAGACTCGTCATGCTCCTCCAACACGCACCCCATCGAATTATCGAGTACTGTCAAGTATAAGATCAAAGGTCTCCCTTCCACTGGAGGCATCAGAATAGGAGGCTCTTGGAGATATTCTTTGATCCTTTCGAAAGCGGCCTGACATTCATCATTCCACTTTACCACTTGATCTTTCTTCAGTAACTTGAATATTGGCTCACAAGTAGTAGTTAGGTGTGAGATGAATCAGGCAATGTAGTTCAGACGTCCCAGAAAGCCTCTGACTTCTTTCTCTGTTCGGGGAGATGGAATTTCCTGTATAGCCTTCACCTTTGCAGGATCCACTTGAATACCTTTATCACTTACGACGAAACCCAGCAGCTTACCAGACCTCACCCCGAAGGTGCACTTGTTCGGGTTTAACCTAAGCTTATACAACTTTAACCTGTCAAATAGCTTCTGAATATGGTAAAGGTGTTCTCCTTCAGTTTGAGACCTTGCAATCATGTCGTCAACGTATACCTCAATCTCATGATGAATCATGTCATGGAACAAAGCGACCATGGCGCGCTGATACGTTGCCCCAGCATTTTTCAATCCAAAAGGCATGACTTTGTAGCGAAAGGTACCCCACTGCGTAACAAACGTTGTCTTTTCCATATCTTTGGGAGCCATCTTAATCTGATAATAACTGGAGAAACCATCCATAAAGGAGAAGACCTTATGTTGTGCGGTGTTGTCAACCAGAACGTCGATATGAGGTAGAGGGAAATCATCCTTGGGGCTCGCCCTATTCAGATCTCTATAATTAACACACATTCAAACCTTACCATCCTTCTTCGGCTCTGGAACCATGTTGGCAACCCACTGCGGGTAAGAAGTAACTGCTAGAAAACCGGAATCAAACTGTTTCACAACCTCAACCTTGATTTTCTCAGACATCTCTGGGCGCATTCTGCGAACTTTCTGTTTCACTGGAGGACAATCTTCCTTGGTGGGCAGGCGGTGAACCACAATATCAATATCCAAACTAGGCATATCTTCATAAGACCAAGCAAAGATCTCAACATAGTCACGCAACATCTGTATCAGCCGTTTCTTAACACTAGATTCCATATTTGCACCAATCTTGACCTCTTTCTTGTCTGCCTCTGTATCCAGATTTACTGTTTCCACTGGCTCTTCATGCGGATGTATGGCCCTCTCTTCCTGAAGTAACAGCCTAGCAAGTTCACCAGGAACTTCACAATCATCCTCACCTTCATCCTCGACTTGGTTGATCGTACTTTCAAAGTCATAACTTGCAGTAACAGAGTCGTTATCAGTGGGATCCAGAGTGGATGTAGACCTGTATATGTGAGTGTGTGTAAAATAGCTGCTTTGCAAGATAGAAAAGAAAAACAAGGAGCGCAAAATTTGTAATGCAAGAAAACGTCCAATGCTTTTATTGATGATATATGGAGATGACACATAATAAGCCCTCAAACAAAGCCTAGGTGTCTCGGGCAAGGCAACGAGCCGTAAATTTTTAAATTGTTTGTTACAAACTCAAAACAAAAGTCTATTACTGTGTAATAAAAGAAATTGGCACAAAGTCTTTTGTCATCCAATTGCTTAATCCGCCGTCGGTAGTCGGGTAAATCCAGCTGTCAAATTTAGACTCTTCATCATCATCTTCTATCGCATTCACCTCAGGATTCGTGATACGCAGGGGAGGTCTTCCAATCCGTGCGTGCCGAGCGGCCCTTTGAGCTTCTGCAGTGAAACCCAAACCAAATTTGTCATTCTTATGTGCAAAGTCAGGGAGTTGGCCCCAATTCGCACACCCACCTTTCTCAATAACAGCCCGGGCATCTTTGAGGGAAGCCATCTTCATTGGAGGATCTTCAACAATAGTTTCAGTCGACGCCAGCGTATGGGGGACTTCTTCAAAGTTTTGACACGGGGTTTCAATGAACTCCCCATCCATTTCCACATACCGAAAAGAGTTAAGGTGACTCACCATGTACTCCTCTTCTCCTCGTACTGTAACGATTTTCCCCTTCAGTGGGTATTTTAGCATCTGATGGAGCGTCGAAGTTACTGCCCCAGCTTTATGGATCCACGGGCGACCCAACAAACAAGAATAAGATGGTCGAATGTCCATCACATAGAATGTAGACGTGAAAGTATGAGAACCAACCTTAACTGGAACGTCCACCTCTCCATGTACCATCCTCTTGGACCCGTCAAAGGCCCTAACCACGATATTACTTGGCTTCAACACCAAACCTTCACAGTCCAACCGGTCTAACGCTTTCTTGGGTAAAACATTCAACGAGGACCCAGTATCCACCAGCACGTGAGCTAGAGTAGTGCCCCTACACTCGATTGAAACATGCAGAGCGTCATTATGATTCTTTCCCTTGGCAGTCAAGTCTGCGTCGGAGAAACCCAATCCGTTATCAGCTGTCAAACTAGCCACACAGTTTTTGAACTGGTCAGCAGATGTTTCTTGGGGCACATGCCCAGTTTTCAAGAAAGCAATCAGAGCCTTAGCATGGGCTTCTGAGCATAACAATAAAGACAACATAGAGATCTTCGACGAGGTTTTCCCCAGCTGCTCGACTACATTGTAGTCGCTTTTCTTGATGATCTTTAAAATTTCCTTTATCTTCTGTCTAGAGGCTTTAACAGTAATCTTCTTCGGCGCCTCCGTCTGGGAAGACTCACTGATGATCCCTTTGCCCTGAGCGTCAGATGACTCGGCAACAGGGGTAATGATTGGAACATGAACATGAATAGTAGCAGATGTACTGACAGGTGTGATGGTAACAGGATTCCAAACGGTTGGTGGGGAGATCTCAGGGGAGAAAAGTATTTCGCTTCGGGTGACTTTACTAGATCCAACAATATTGCTGACATCAGTATCAGCCTCTTTGTCCTTCAAGTCTTGTTTAATCCCGTGATAATACACATCGGCCCCATAGTGCCACGGGACAGCCTTATCCGACGTGTAAGGGATAGATCCAGGAACAGTAATGATCAATGGAGCAATTCTCGGAACAAATGTAATTCTAACAGGCTTTCTCGAGGAAGCCTTGGAAGAATTGGCGGAAATGGTAATTATGGAAACTTCTTCAACAGGAGTTAATGGAACCAATGTTTTCTCGAACAAGATTTCTTTGTTATCCATCAGGCGTTGGACACCTGACTTCAATAGATGGCAACCAATAGGTAGGATGGAACACAAGTGGCAACCTTTGCCACAACTCGGAAATAAACCGGCCAATAATAAGTTCTTCTTCACTGTCATCAATGGAGTAGAAATGTCTTTCACGGAAGTCACGAACGAGTTATCATCTACAACATTCACTCCATGCTTGGGCATAAGAGCAGTCATGACATTAGGCTTTTCCAATGCTTCAAACTTGATCTCCTTAGAATCAATCAGATCCTGCACTTTATTCTTCAGAGCCCAGCAGTTATTGGTATCATGCCCTGGGCTATCAGAGTGATAAGCACAGCAGGCGTTCAGATTATACAGCGGTGATGTGGTGTTGGGATTCTTTGGAGCCTCCTTCGGAATCACCAAGTTGGTTTTCAATAGTTGTGGTAGAATTTGAGATAAAGTCATACTAAGCCGAGTAAACTGTGTTTGTGGTCTCTCTGCTCTTTGCTGAGTGTTGCATTGTGGGGCAACAATTGGCCTTGATATAACCACCGCATTAACTGCTTGGCGGCGCTCAGGTCGATTTTGGCTCCTCGAGCTATAAACTGCACTAGATTCCTTCTTGAAAGGCTTCTTCTCTGTACTTGACGAAGCACCTTTCTGTATCTTGCCGCTCTTAATACCGGCCTCAACTCTCTCCCTAGTCATAATCAATTCAGTAAACCCGGACGATGAGATACCGGTCAAATGATTGAAATACGGACCAGACAAAGTCCCAAGAAACATATCCACCAACTCCCTATCAGCCAGAGGGGGTTGTACTCTTCCAGCAAGGTCTCTCCACTTCTGAGCGTAGTCCTTAAAACCTTCGCTGGCACCCATAGACATACCCTAAAGTTGGGTACGTATGGGAGCAAGGTCGGCATTGTATTGGTACTGCTTGTAAAAAGCAGCAGCAAGGTCCTCCCAGTTACGGACGTTAGCTCCTTCTAGTTAATATAACCATTCAAGTTGAGTCCCTGAGAGACTATCTTGAAAGAAATGAACCCATAGGTTCCTATCAGCAGTATATGGTTGAATCTTTCTAACATACAAACGGAGGTGTAGCTTTGGACAAGATACCCCATCGTACTTAGCAAAGATAGGAGCTTTAAACTTGTGTGGGATCACAACTCCAGATGCCAAAACAAAATCTCCAAAGTCCAATCCAGGTATCTTCTGGATCTCCATTGCACTTAACCGGTCTTCGAGTTGCTTATACCTATCCTCAGCAGGAGGATACTGGTCTTCATCAAAGTCAGTGTCATTGTCAGAAACCACAGGGCTAAGAGCCCTCCTTTCTTCTTAATTCTCTCCCCCTCCAGATGAGTGAGACAAATCAACTTCTTCTCGCAACCTGTTCCCAAACCTGTGACCCATATTCAGGAGGACCGTCTTCTTCTTCTTCTTCTTATCCTTCAAGATAAGAGTCTTCAAATCTTTCTGCCCCTTGGCCAAGTTCATGAACATTTCCTAGAATTGAGCATTTTGAGCTTGAAAAGCCTTAATAGCTTGATCAGTAGATGTTTCAGAAGACATGATGTGCTGAAATAAACAGCGAAGAAGATGAGAAACCTGTAAGGGTACCTATAATGAGGTGCATGGGAATGGAATGCGTATGAAATGATTTCAAAGACTTTAGGGAGATTCAAATTTGTAAACCAAAATAAAACACACTTTTATTAGATTAAAAACTTGAAACAATGTTTAACAAATGCCTTTAAGGCGTTACAAAAGAAAAACTGAAAAGTAAATCAAAACTAGAAATAACAAAAGACATCAGCGCTCCCATGGTCGTTTTCCTTTGGTGCTGACATAAACGTTGAGGACCCTCTCATTCTCCAGCTTCCTTGCAAGCTTCAGGATCTTCCGTTCCTACTCATGATACTTCTCGCTGTAAGTATCCCTTTCTTCCCTCAACTGGATCTAGGACCTCTTTAATTCCCCAATATCAGTAGGAATGTATGGATGTAGGACAGTATGAGGAACCCCTTCTTCATCAGTACTCTCAACAATTACCGGCAAGACAGCTTCGTACGGCATCCCCAACTTTTGAGAACGGGCTCGAACCCACCAGAGATACGGTTCCATCAAGAGAGAATTCTTGATTCCTAGCTCATGTGGGTCAGACATGTTCACCCTATCCCAAGCTCGTATAAATTTGCGGCGATGTCCCTCAACATCCCCCTTGAAGACAAAGATAATGCTTGGAAGCAGCAGCTCCTGAGGACCGTCCCTTCGAGCTCGTCCAAACTGTCGTAAGGCTAGACAAGGATTATAGGTTATTCCTCCTCTAATTCCAAGCAATGGAACATTGGGGTATTCTCCGCACCGGTCAATGACAGCTACTTCTTCCATGTCTTTAGTACTCCAGATGATGTCCGTGTGAGCAAGGGACATGATCCTGTAGGCCCAACCCATACCTTCTTCACTCTTCAATACAGATTTGGGGAGGTGAGAAATAAACCACCTCACCAGCAGCGATGCATAATATATAAGGGTTCCCCTTCTCTGAGCAGTACGGGCATAAAGAGCATGCAGAATGTCACCTAAGAGAGTGGGCACTGGGTTACGAGACATGAAGATCTTGACTGCGTTCACATCGACAAAAGAATCTGAATTAGGGAACAGAACCAAACCATAGATGAGAAGAGCTAGGATGTCTTCAAATGCTTGAAAGTCCAAACTATCCCAGAACTGTTGAGCTTGATCAATCAAGAACTTAGCCAGGAAGCCTTTAACCCCACTCCGAATGTCCCAGTTAGACACTACATCAGCCTTTGTTAGATGGAGGGATGAAGCAATATCCTCCGGCCTAGGAGCTATCTCCAGACCTATAAATGGTGTCTGCTCTAGAATAGATATGCCAAGTAAATCCGAGAACTCCTCCAAAGTAGGGACCAACTGATAGTCCGGGAAAGTAAAACAGTGATGCAACGGTATGAAGAACTGGAACAAGACGCTCATCATTTGTTCATCCAACTTGGAAGTGACCAAACCAAGGAGGTGACCATGTCTTCTGACAAAGGAAGAAGTATCAGGAACCTTGGAAACCAATTCCCTAAGATGAGCAGGGATTTGTACGAAGTTGATCCGAATGGTATTTTTGCGCATAGATGCCATGATCTGCAAAACTGAACAAAGATGAATCCCCTCGGTCTTTGAAATGGTTAGTCTAATGAAAATATGCATGCAATTTCATGATGCATGATGTCATGATAAGAACACACCACAGGTATCACAAATAGAAAACATGATAAGGGAAAACAAGTCACACAATAGCCCTTAAATTTCAGGCTGGCATGCAGTTTAGGTATTACCCTCTTTCAGTTTAGTTGGTTCAATATGTCCTAGTAATAGTAACTGGGTTCTAGAGGATCTCAATATCACTGACCATCCTCGATCGGTCATAATTCCAGTTTAGCAACCTTTTCTTGCAGCCGGAATCATCGCGAGTGTATGGTCTCAATGAGTGTAGCATACTGCTACTTTTCTATGGCCAAGTTGGTAAATTATAGGTTCTAAGGTAAGTTGGTGCTTAATGACCCCTTAGCAGCCCCATATTCTCCTTGTTCCTCTACAAGGGATATCGGTACAAACTAAAGTGTCACACCAACATAGCTACTGCTTCAACCGTATCGGTCTACGCCGTACAGTTCCCTCACAGTCTATTGCTACTTACCTAAAAGGTGTCCCCTAGATCTGGGTTAGGATCTATAGTAACTCCGATACAAACCCACAAAGGTAAATCAAAAAAATCAAACAATTGAAAACAATATGATGAACTAATCCTAAGGTACACCCCACTTATTAATCCCCAGCAGAGTCGCCAGTTTTGTGATACGGTGGCCAGAACCGGGCTCGTGTTTCCCTTTTCCGTTAAGGAATTTACTGGTTTGCGTTTTGCATTTATGTTTGCAAAATATCGCGGTAAGCAAGAGTCGCCACCGACTTTTATTTTATCCAACAAGGAAAGGAAAAAACCACAAAAAAATTCCTTTTTCGAGATTTTCTGAGTACGGGGGGTAGATTATAGAAAGAAGAGATATTAACATCCTTTCTATCCATAGTTATCTATGACCTCTTAGGTACTTGCCCATCATTTTCAAAATTGTTTTCTTTGTGTTTGTGGGTTTTGAAAAGTTTTTGTTTTAACTTCGATTTAACTCTTGCTTCTGTCTTCAAGAGTGTAATGAAGTGTTTTTGAAAACTTGTTTGTAAAAGAGTGTAAGTGTGAAAAATTTGTTTGGAATGAGCAAGTATTTAAGAACTAATCTACCTACTCGAAAAAAGAATCGTTCTATGTTTGTTTCCTTTAGACAATGTTATCCCACTATTAGTGAGTAGGCAGCACCGTCGTTGGAGTTTTGAGGGTCAATTCGAAAGGGACGGACGGTCACTAAAGCAATGTTAGGACGTCTTAGTAGCCACCCTAATGTCTTAGATAATTTATTTGAGGCAACAATGTCCGAGGCAACCTTTCCGAGGAAACTATGATCTTTTAGACAAGAGGACGACCTCTAAAACAACCTATACTCAATGACCGTTTTAACGAAGGCAACCAAGCGGGAGTGTACCCTAGGAGTGCGCATGTGCGAGTGATTCAGTTTCAGATTTATTTATCTTTGCACATTTAGGGTGATCTAACTGTTTAAAATTAGTCATACATTCTTGTCATGCAAAATTAGTGTTAGAGATGACACAGCGAAAATACTTGATAGCAGAATTATAAATGGATGAAGCATAAAGTCCCTCCCAATTGTTCAGTTCCTCATCATAGAGAGATTTCCAAAGCTTGAAAGCTGTAGATGCCCAATCTTGGTCTGTAGGAATACGGTGGTGTATTACTCCCTCACGAGGTAAGTCGAAGAAATCACTCAAAGTAGATTGAGTTATAGAATATTCATCATTGAACATTCTAAATGTAGCTGAGCTGGATAGGTGTTGGATTTCATCGCACGATGGGTTGAACGAGCTTAAAAATTCCAAAGTCAGCGACTCATACATTGGAAGATTCTATGGGCAGATGAATGCTAAGTCAGAGTTTCGGAGTAACCACTGCACACTATCGAGCAACCATAATTTTCGCAAGCACTCAGTACCAACATATCGTGTAGGGACTACTGAGCATTGATAAAATTTGAGATATTGCACCCTTTGGTGCTCTCCGGCTTCGCCATTTCGAAAAGTAATTCAGGAAAGGTCTGGCTCTGGTCTTGAACTTTTGTATGCCATTGTTGAAGCAAGGATGGAAGATGGGTAGGAGTTTGTGTGAGAGGTTAGGGGTTTCAGAATGGAGGTGGGTTTGGAGAGTGATTATGTAGAGATATATAATAAGGGTAATAAGTGGGGATTAATGAATTTTGATGATAATGATAATGGAGGGGGTTGGAATAGGCGGAGGTTTATTGTAGTTAAAGTCGAGGTTTGAAGAAAATGTGAAGAAGAAGAGTTCGACGAGGGTTTCTGTGATAAAACAGAAAAAATTCTGTTTCTAACTTTATGCCGAGGGGCACGTTATTTTTCTGAGCGGGATAAATTTTGTGAAGCGTGACAGACGACACGCTTGTATGGAGAATGGCATGCAGCGCATAATCAAAATAAAAATTTAAAATTTTGTTTCCCATACTTCCCATATATTTCGAACATTAAACTCATACATTTTTCAATAATTGCAAGCATGTTGTGTATATATATATATATATATATATATATATATATATATATATATATATATATATATATATATATATATATATATATATATATATATATATATATTTGTGTGTGTGTGTGTGTGTGTGTGTGTGTGTGTGTATGAACATGATGATAATAGTGCATTAAATGAAAAGTAATATAGTATAAATTCCACAGGTAAATGAATGAAAAACTGAACAAAAATATAACTGAACTGAAAATAAATAAAAATTATACTTAAGAAATTAAATTAGCGAATAACGGTAAAAAATGTACTTAAGAAATTGAAATAGCAAATAATGAAAATTCTGATCTAATAAGTCTTCTCCCCACACTTGAACAAAACATTATCCGCAATGTTTAAATCTGAAAAGAAGATATGCAGTAAGTCCGAAAAATTAGCCACGTTGTTTGTTAAGAAGAGAAGCGGAGTAGATATGCTGGTAAAGATGGTCCAACTGTTCGAATACCACATCCATGAAAGAATGGAAGTCGATCCTCAGAATAATAAGCTCATCCCTCAACAAATGAAGCTCAGATTGTAAAGCATTTATAGCAGGCCCGTGATCAAATACGGGAGGTGGAGTAGCTGAAGGATGGAAAAACACAAGAAAGGGGGGTTTGAATTGGGGTTTTGAAAACTTAAAGAACAGAACATGTTGGTTTTTATCCTGGTTCATTTAAACTCAAACTACTCCAGTCCACCCACCAAGGTGATTTTGCCTCTCTCCAACGAGGTCTCAATCCACTAATCAAACTTAATTACACAGATACTATGACAACTGTACAAAAATGTTTTCTAACAAAAACAATATCACACAAGTGATGTTTTACACGAAATGAAATTCAATATTTTGAAGGTGATGAATATATCTCGTTTCTTGTGTGCACAAAATCGTCAATGATTTCTCCTTCAAGCTTTGTTTAAATAGGCAATGCGTGTGGAAGCTTTTGGAATGTTGATAAATAGTAATTAAAGAGCTTTCCAAAAATAGAGATTCTTGTCCCCTTTCCGCCATTACTTTATAATAGACATAAGTGAACTGTAACACTTTAGAACATGCTTACATCAGAAGATGAATGTTACCGTTGAGGCTCTTTTGCTTTCCAGAACTTTACATATAAGAATATCAGAGTTCTTGTTTCACAGCGTTGGTGCATTCAGAAGTTGTAACACATAACATCTTCATTTAGCATATTACACAGATTTGCTTCAAAGTATTTTGTGTCTGAACAGATCTTCAAAATGAAACTCTATCATCTTCTTACATCAGAACTTCCATATGTTCTAGCTGATCTTCTATGCTTCTCACATCAGAACTTCTATTATGTTCTAGTAGATCTATTCTCATCTTCTATGCTTCTTACATCAGAACTTCTATGCATATTAAAATACTTTATTAGAGACCATATATGTTCTATATATATTTCATGTGTTTGTTATCATCAAAACTCTTACAGGGATGTAGAACCAAACTATGTTCTAACAATCTCCCCCTTTTTGATGATGACAAAAACTTGTATATTTTGATATAATACTTAAAGAACATAAAGCATAGAAGTCTCCCCCCTGAGTTGGATACTCAGACGAAGAAAAAAATACTTCCCTAAAGATTTCTGATCAAAGGTTTGAGAAGTAGTCAAAATGGCGTACATTCCCCCCCTTTTTGTCAAGAATCAAAAAGTATGAATAACACGGGGAAAATAGAAGATTAAGATAAAGCAACAAGAAGAAACAAATCAGTTTTTCAGATCTTCTGAGTTGTATTTTCTAGATGGTATCTTCAAATGTTTATGTAATATTTGTTTCATCTTCTTCTAGATTTTGACTGGGATTTTTCTGATGTTGTGTCCTCAGTACAGTTACCAATAGTTCCAGAGCCAATAATCTTTCCTATGTGATTGCCTCTGAAACCTGCGTATCCTTGAGATTTAAATTTTAGGCTTTGGAACATATTCTTTCTTCCCATCATGTGTAGAGAGCATCCAGAGTTCAGTTGTTAAAACTGGTGTTTCAACATTGCTGTTAAAAATATCTGCAACATAGATGATTTTATCCTTTGGTACCCATATCTTTTTGGGTCCATGATTGTTAAAGATCCAAAATTCTGTTTGAATTTTGGTTTAGCATAAAACGTCTTACTAGTATATTTTATATCATGTGTGTGTTCGTAGTTGAAGTGAGAATAAAGAGGTGTGTGTTTTATGACCATATCCTTAACTTTCTTAGCTTGAGATAATTTACCCATGTATCCTATTCCTTTTCTGCCATTTCTGCTAACTCCATAGATCATTGAAGCCATCTTGCTTCTATCTATGTTTTTAGCAAGAAATTTTTGAAAGCTATGATCATATTCCTTTATGATCTTATCAGAGTTACTAAGAACTTCTAAGACAATTTCTATCTGAGCATTTTGTAAATTAGTTTTTAGTTTAGAAATTCTTTCTTTCAACTCAGAGTTTTCTGATCTCAGTTTCTTCAGAGTTAGAAACTAGATCCTTTTTTAGTTTCATGTTTATGACTCAAAGTTTCTGATATCTTTCAAGAATTTCTGATAGACTCTATTCTAATTGAGACCTAGAAAAGTTAGAGAATACCTCTTCTTCCTCTGAGTCTGATTCTGATCTAGATGATCTAATCATTTGGGGTATTTTGGCTCGTTCATCTTCTGATTCTGTTTCAGCTTCAGAAGATTATGAGTCATCCCACATTTCCATAAGACCTTTCTTCTTATCTTTGTAAAACTTCTTATTAGGATTTTTATTTCTGTAAATTTGGACAGTCGTTTTTTTAATTGTCAGTGTGATACGGTAGCCAGAACCGGGCTCGTGTTTCCCTTTTTCTTTAAGGAATTTGCTGGTTTGCGTTTTGTGTTCGTGTTTGAAAAATGTCGCGGTAAGCAAGAGCCGCCACCAACTTTTATTTTATCCAACAAGGAAAGGAAAAAAGCACAGAAAAATTCCTTTTTCGAGATTTTCTGAGTACGGGGGGTAGATTATAGAAAGGGAAGGTATTATCACCCTTTCTATCCGTAGTTATCTACGGGCTCTTAGGTACTTGCTCATCATTTTCAAAATTGTTTTCTTTGTGTTTGTGGGTTTTGAAAAGTTTTTGTTTAAACTTCGATTTAACTCTTGCTTCTGTCTTCAAGAGTGTAATGAAGTGTTTTTGAAAACTTGTTTGTAAAAGAGTGTTAGTGTGAAAAATTTGTTTGGAATGAGCAAGTATTTAAGAACTAATTTTCCTACTCGAAAAAAGAACCGTTCTTTGTTTGTTTCCTTTAGACAGTGCTATCCCACTATTAGTAAGTAGGTAGCATCGTCGTTGGAGTTTTGAGGGTAATTCGAAAGGGACGTACAGCCACTAAAGCAATGTTAGGACGTCTTAGTAGCAACCCTAATGTCTTAGATCATTTATCCGAGGCAACAATGTTCGAGGCAACCTTTCCGAGGCAACTATGATCTTTTAGACAATAGGACGACCTCTAAAACAACCTATACCCAATGACCATTTTAACGAAGGCAACCAAGCGGGAGTGTACCCTAGGAGTGCGCATGTGCGAGTGATTCAGTTTCATATTTATTTATCTTTGCACATTTAGGGTGATCTAACTGTTTAAAATTAGTCATACATTCTTGTCATGCAAACCCTAATTATTCACATATCTAACAGTTAAATATTTGCAGAAATTAAAGTGTGGAATTTAAACTAAGTTATTACAAGGCTTCGGGTATTTACATAGCCAAAAACAAACCCTTTGAAATTAAAAGCGGTAAAAATAAATAAATGTCCTAATTAAATTATTACAAACCGAGAGCAAATACAATAATTGGGCAAAATAATAATAAAGCGCGCGATTAAAAAAATTAGATCGACGAGAAACTAGGGTTTTGACCCTTCTATCCTAATTAAAAGAGAAAATTGTTTTTTGTTATTTTTTTTAAAATATTTTTTAAAAAAAGAAATTAGGCTTTAAAAATAAATGTTAAATTAATTAGTTATTAAATCAATTAATGAAAATAATTAAATGACATATTTTTGGTTTTTTGTTATTTCAGGAAAAGATAAAAAAAATTAAGTTTAACGATAAACCTATTTATTCTAATTGATTTTAATTATTTGCAAAAAATAAATTAAAGTTATCTAATTTAATCAACCTAATTAAATTAATTAGTTTATTGATGAAAAATAATATTCTAATTTTAATTAGACATAAAAATATGTTGGTGATTTTTTTGATAAAAAAGAAAATTATTTTTGGTTAGTAAAATAAAATAGTAAATAATTTAAATGGAATATAAAAAAAGTATTTTGGCCATCTGGCGTGATTGATGATGAGGGTGCATGGTAGTCGCTTGCTTCCTGCATGTGCTGAATTTCCTGAAAGAAAATGTGAAAAGAACAAATGCTGGAGGCAGGGATCGAAACCCTGACCTCTAGCCTTCCAATGCCTTAACACCCATCTGGAAACCACTGCACCACTTTGTTTTCATTGTACATATAATGAATAATAAAAATAGTATACAAAAACATGCGTTAGTGGAGAACAAAAAGAAAACGCGCGCTCAACATTTGAATTGGCCAATGGGGGAGTGATAACTCATCGTCTCCTTCCTCTCTCCGTGGCTAAAGGTTTGATAACCTATACCTACGGACAAATGTCCGTTGCTACAGACTTGTGCCTTCTCAAAATCTTCCACAGGCCATGGAAATAACATCTAAAGCTATGGTTGTGTCCGTCTCGTCCTCCTGAACATGCCAGTACCACTTACGAAGGCCAATTGTCCCTGTAATCAAAAACCCTAAAACAAAGCTCCGAAACCTAGCAATGGTGATTTATAATATAGGCCATATAAATGAAATTGAATGATGTAGAAAGTTTGCAAATTCCTCATAGATCAAGAATATGCAATTAATTCATGTTAACAATGCTTATATTACGAGATACGAATTCAAGAACAGGGGTATGTCGTGATGGACTTACAATGCGTTTTGGGACTGGAATGGACTTGTTCTTGGTTGCTTTAGATTGCCGAGTGTCCCAGGAGTCGATTGGGATCGTTCAAAGGTCTTGAGGATGCCTCTACGTGAAAATTTGATCTCACACTTTTCTTACTTTTTTCCAAATCTGGTTCTTGTTCTAGCGCCTGTTTCTAACTTCTTTTTAGGTCTGGCCTCGTTCTATATGTATGAGTGAATGCATTAGGGTTGATAACTGCATCCAAATCTTTCTCCTTAAATGATTTTTGATTTGATTTGATTCTCTTTTAAAACCTTTCCAAACATGGCCTAAATCAATCTTTTTGTTCACACTATGCATTTACACGAGTTTGAATGATTGGTATCTGTAATTTAAGACATGAAACAATCATAAAATCTCTTCTTATCAATGTTTTTGATTTTATATGATTTATTTTGATTTAAATTAAATTAATTCAAATTAAAATCCAAATAAATAATAAAAATAAGATATGGACAAGTGGAAAAGGCTAGAGCTCGTGGGCTATGTTTCCAACTCAAAACAAGTGAAAAAGATTGGGCCCATTTGGCAAAATTTGAAGTTTTTTGGATAGTTGACTTTTGGCAATTTTGCAAAAAAGGTTAACTTCACCAATGCATAACTTCCTCAATTTTGACTCTTTGGAGGTGTTCTTGGACTTTTTAGAAAGCTCGAGATGTCCTCTAATAAACCATTTTGGTCTCATCTCATTTTTATATTCCATGCTTATGTATGAAGCTTTGACTATAAAGGTGTTTTTTGTTGACTTTTTAAAATGACCTATAATGTCCAAATTCATAACTTCTTGTGAGTGCATATTTTGAACTTGGGAGCTGAAGATGGATTGTAGGGAACTGCATCCTCTTCAAAATGAGCTTTGGATGGGTCATTTCTCATAAAGTATGAGAAAGGTATGCTTGGTCAAAGTTGAGTTGACTTTTCCTACAAAACCCTAATTTAGCAACTTTTGAGTCTTGATGAATTGTGAGCAATCCTTGATGAATCATGATCAACCCTTGATCAAATGATGAAATATAATTCAAAGTGATAATGTTGACCAAAAATCTTGAAGTTTGACTGTATGTGGGCCACAGTTGACTTTTGCCCTAGCATAGTCGATTTTTGGACCTTTGAGCAATTGACTGAGCAAACTTTCTCTGCAAGGCTTGAAACTTGACATGGATGATCTTGAGAACATATTGGGACATTGGTGGGAATTTGGGATCCCTTGGACTCAAGTATCTTGATGCAACATGAAACCCTAATTTGAGGTAGACTGCCTTAGGAGGGAGTTTGTCCTGCCAACCCTTGGACTACCTTGAGCAATTTGAATATCTTTCTTGAAATGTTTTGAGAAATATGGGAGGGCAAATTTTAGGGTACAACAGTCTGCTTTGTTGCATTTGCAGGAAATAATGTC
This sequence comes from Vicia faba, assembly GCA_948472305.1. Lineage (NCBI taxonomy): Eukaryota > Viridiplantae > Streptophyta > Magnoliopsida > Fabales > Fabaceae > Vicia > Vicia faba. The sequence goes on from OX451735.1 coordinate 77,819,066, forward strand.
TTTGCTTCTGGACTTTTTGTACCCAGAGTTTGATTCAGAATGACTGTTGGATCTTCTAGGATTTATGAATTTTTGTCTGTGTTTCCATAATTGTTGTACCCTTCGGGAGAGGAGAGATAATTCATCTTCTTATGATGAAGATCCTCTAGAACTTTCTTCTTCTTCCTGAAAAGCTTTAGTTTTATTAGATTTAAGAGCAAGATATTTACCTTGCTTATGGGGTTCATCTTCTTCTAGTTCTATCTCATGACTTCTCAGGGAGCTGATAAGTTCTTCAAGAGAAATTTTATCCAGATATTTGGCTAGTTTTAATTTTGTGAACAGGGTAATCCATTTATTGGGTAAACTTCTTATGATCTTCTTTACATGATCTACTGTGGAGTGCCCTTTGTCCAGAACATTCAATCCTGTAACCAGAGTTTGAAATCTTGAGAACATTGTCTCAATAGTTTATTCTTCTTCCATTTTGAAAGCTTCGTAATTTTGGATGAGTGCAAGAGCTTTGGTTTCTTTGACTTGTGTGTTACCTTAATATGTCATTCTCAAGGAGTTAAACATGTGTTTTGTTGATTCTCTATTTGTGATCTTCTCATACTCTGTGTACGAGATAACACTCAAGAGAATTGTTCTGGCCTTGTGATGATTTCTGAATTCTCTCTTTTGATGATCTGTCATTCGTTTTCTGTCAATCTTCTGATCATTTTCTTCACTAGGATGAATATATCCACCAGTCACTATATCGCATAGATCAGCATCATGAGCTAAAAAGAAACTTTTGATTATGTCTTTCTAGTCATGAAACTTTTCACCATTAAATATTGAGGTCTGTAGTTGATTCTGTCTTTCTCATCATGATAATCATTGCTGATGTTCTGACTTGGTCCCACCATAGTGTTTTTCCTGCTTGGATATTTTTTTGACACGGTTAAGTGTTTGCACCCAGATCCAGGTGCTCTGTACCAATTGAAGGACGGAAAAACACAAGAAAGGGGGGGGGGGGTTGAATTGGGGTTTTGAAAATTTAAAGAAAAGAACACGTTGGTTTTTATCCTAGTTCATTTGAACTCAAACTACTCCAGTCCACCCTCCAGCTACTATGACAACCATCAAAGTCTTCTTGAGTTTAAACCACAACCCAATTTTCTCAAGGAATTACACTATACAATATTTAAGAGAGTGTACAAATTTTTTTCTAACAGAAACAATATCACACAAGTGATGTTTTACACAAAATGAAATTCAGTATGTTGAAGGTGATGAATATATCTCGTTTCTTGTATGCAAAAAATCGTCAACGATTTCTCCTTCGAGATTTGTTTAAATAGGCAACGCATGTGGGAGCTTTTGGAATGTTGATAAATAGTAATTAAAGAGCTTTCCATAAATAAAGATTCTTTTCCCCTTTCTGCCGTTACTTTTTATTAGCCATAAGTGAATTGTAACGCTTCTGAACATGCTCACATCAAAAGATGAATGTTATCGTTGAGGCTCTTTTTCTTTCTAGAACTTTACATATCAAAATATCAGAGTTCTTGTTTCACAGCGTTAGTGCATTCAGAAGTTGTAACACAGAACTTCTTCACTTAGCATATTACATAAACTTGCTTCTAAGTATGTTGTTTCTGAACAAATCTTCAAAACGAAACTCTATCATATTCTTACATCAGAACTTCTAGATGTTCTAGCGGATCTTCTATGCTTCTTACATCAGAACTTCTATTATGTTCTAGTAGATCTTTTCTTATCTTCTATGCTTCTTATATCAGAACTTCTCTGCATATTAAAATAATTTATTAGAGAGCATACATGTTCTATATATATTTCATGTGTTTGTTATCATCAAAACTCTTACAAGGATGTAGAACCAAACTATGTTCTAACAGTAGCAACTGGAGCGACGAAGGTGTTTGAGTCAACCTGATTGGGATAAGGAGAATGATGGTAAAAAGGAGGGGTTTCGGGGGTTAGTTTCCTCATCATACAGGAAGGAGTCAAGGTGGTCATAAATCATGGGTATCTCAGGAGTAGGTGGTGGTGAAATGTGTGGTTCGGCCCAATCATATAACCAATTGTTCTTATCATGCACACTAGTCCTAGGGCCAGGCATGGTAAAAAGGGCCATTAACTGATTGTTAATGAGCAGTTCAAAGTCACTCGGGCCTAGGTTTCCAATATTTCCCCTATTGAAATAAAAATTGATATTCATTGTTTGAAATCTACCTAGAGGGACAAGGTTTACCAGTGGTTGCCTTAAGCAGATAGCATCTTCTATCATGGCTACTAAGCCGCCTATCAGGATGGGTTCATGGATAGGTTTCGCAAGACGGTGAAAGTCGTCTATCATAAAGGTAGCTCCGTTTACGAGATGGTTTTGCGAAGCACAAAACATAATGAAAAGCTCGGCTCTAGATATTGTGGTTATATTTTCTGGCTTACCGAAGAGAGTGTGTGCTAGGATCTTATGAAAATATCTTAAGGTAGGGTTATGAGTGTTTTCTGAGTGCATGTCATTAGGCTCAGGGTTACTTATACTTGTAATATCCTCCCCATAAATAGTATAGCTCACCCATATCTAAAAGTTCCTCTTGGATTATGGTGAATGCATCTAGGCCGTGTGGAAATCCTAACAGTTATACCATCTCCTTATGGGTATAGGTGTATTCAATATTAAACCTCCTAAACCTAATTAGTCCTCTATTAAACCCTAGACCATGGTTAGGTTTGTAGACAAGAGAGCTTAGAAACTCCAGGGTCAATCTACGGTAGGAACTAAATCTTCTTCTTAGGGAAGATGTGCCCCAACTTATTTGTCTTAATAGGAACAAGACACTGTCTCGGATTCCTAATGTGATCATAGCAGGTCTGTCAGGGTAGACACTCAATCCTATATCCCTATCAGATAAAGACTCAAACCTCCTCTGCTGATTTCTTCCTCTAAAAACAATGCCCATAGTATCAACCAAATTCATCGTGGTTAGTGCAATTAGCTACTAGTAAATTTATCCTAAAATAGGTTGACAGTTATAATTAAGTTAGTAGAGGGTAAAATTAGAGAAACAATACTGCATAATTTTATAAGATTAGAAATAATCAATACCAAAAATAAGAAAAGAAAATAAAAACTAAAAATAAGCAAAGCAAAAAGAAAAGACTAAAAAGTGGGTTGTCTCCCAATAAGTGCTTTGTTTAAAGTCGTAAGCTCGTATATAGCCTAAATGTTGTGTAATATTCCTTATTATCGATGCAATGATAATGCTTAAGACGTTGTCTGTTGACGATAAAAGGTTCACTACACATTCCTTTGATTTCTATTGCGCCATTTTTGAAAAACCTTAGTGACTTCGAAGGGACCAGACCATCTAGAGCGAAGTTTTCCCGTATATAGTTTAAGTCTAGAATTAAATAGGAGAACTATATTGCCTTCATTGAATTATTTTCTAGATATTCGTTTATCAAGCCATTTTTTAGTTCTCTCCTTATAAATATGAGCATTCTCGTAAGCGCCTAGTCTAATTTCTTCTGGTTCGTGGATATCTAAGATTCTTTTCTCATCCGCATCGGTGTAATTTAAATTAAGGGTCTCAATGGACCAATAAGCTTTATGTTCTATTTCTACCGGCAGATGACATGATTTCCCATAGACTAGTTTAAATGGCGTGGTTTCGATCTAAGTTTTGTATGCTGTCCTATATGCCCATAGAGCTTCATGTAACTTATATGACCAATCTTTCCTAGAAGTTGCTACCGCTTTTTCTAAGATTTTCTTAATCTCTCTGTTGGATACCTCTACTTGCCCACTTGTTTGTGGATGATAAGGTGTTGCGACACGATGTCAGACTCCATAGTTTGCTAATAATTTTTCTAATATTTGGGAAATGAAATGGGAGCCACCGTCACTGATGACGAGTCTCGGTACACCGAATCTTGGAAAGATTATGTTCTTGAAAAGCTTGACTACTACTCGCGCGTCATTGGTTGGAGAGGCTACAGCCTCAATCCATTTTGAAACATAGTCGACAACAACTAGTATATAGTGATTTCCAAAGGAAGACATGAAGGATCCCATGAAATCAATTCCCCATACATCAAAGACTTCCACTTCTAGAATGCCTTTTTGAGGCATCTCATCGCGTCTAGAGATGTTTCCAGTGCGTTGTCATTGGTCGCAATTTTTAACCGCGATATGGACATCTTTCCACATATTAGGCCAATAGAGGCCAGCTTGTAATATTTTAGCGCAGGTCTTTGAAGTACTCGTATGTCCTCTATAGGGAGAAGCATGACAGTGGAAAATTATTTTTTCAATTTCATTTTCGGGAACACATCGATGGAAAATACCATTGACGCCTCTCTTGAAAAGTAAAGGCTCGGCCTAATAATAGTGTTTAAGGTCATGAAATAATTTCTTCTTTTGTTGATAAGATATATCAGGTGGAAGCACTCCAGTAGCCAAGTAGTTGACAAAATCGACATACCATGGCAGTATGGTTTTAGTGTAGACTACTTCCATAATTTCTTTTATGTTCTTGTCTTCATAAGTCAAAGGGTACTCTATTGTACTACTCTCTAATTCTAATTGGGCTACAAGAGGTTCATAAGGAAAATCATCATTTATGGGTACATGATCTGGTTTAATGCCTTCTATTCTGGACAGGTGGTCAGCTACTACATTCTTAGTGCCTCTCTTATCTTTGATTTCTAAATTGAATTCTTTTAGAAGCAATATCCACCTTAGTAATATTGGTTTGGCGTCTTTCTTACTTAAGAGGTACCAGATTACAGCGTGATTGGTATATATAATTATTCGTGCTCCTACTAAGTAAGAACAAAATTTATCTAAGACAAACACAACATCTAATAATTCTTTTTCAGTGGTGGCGTAATTTGTCTGTGCAAGATCTAGGGTTCTACTTGCGTAGTAAATTGCATGAAGCTTTTTGTCCTTTATTTGTCCTAGAACTACACCTACGACATAGTCATTGGCACCACACATTATTTCAAATGGTTCGTTCCAACCAGGAGGTTGCATAATAGGTGCTGAAATTAATGCCTTTTTTAGTGTTGTAAACGCGTCCAAGCATTAGTCGATGAAAATGAACTCAGCATCTTTCATTAGCATTTCAGTTAGAGGTTTGGTTATCTTAGAGAAGTCTTTAATGAAACGTCAATAAAAACCAGCGTGTCCTAGAAAACTTCTTATTTCTCTAACAATTTTGGGTGGTTAAAGATTTTCTATTACTTCGATCTTTTATTTATCTACTTCAATTCCCTTATTGGATACGACGTGCCCTAAGACAATTCCTTGTCGGACTATGAAGTGGAATTATTCCCAGTTTAGCACGAGGTTTACACTTACACATCTTTTTAGTACCATTTCAAGGTTCGATATACATCCTTCAAAACTTTCTCCACAGACGGAGAAGTCATCCATAAAAACTTCCATTATACCATTTGGAAAATCAGAGAAGATGGAAATCATGTATCTCTTGAATGTTACAGGGGCATTACATAGTCCAAATGGAATTCGTCGATAGGCGAATGTACCATAAGGACAAGTGAAAGTTGTCTTTTCTTGGTCGTCAGGATGGATAGTGTGATCGGTGGATCTGGAACTGACTGTTTAACGCTGGTTCGCGAAATGTCGCAGAAGCAAGAGTCGCCACCGTCTTTTATTTTCTCCAAATGGAAAGGACAAAAGCACGGAAAAATTCCTTTTAAGAGATTGCTCTCGGTTCGGGAGGTAGATTATAGAAAGGGAAGGTGTTAGCACCCTTTCTATCCATGGTTATCCATGGGCTCTTAGATACTTGCTCAATGTGTTTTCAAAATTGTTTGCTTGCTTTTCAATGTGGGTTTAAAAGTTTCGTTGAAAAATTTCAGTTCGACTCATACGTCAGAGTGTTTGAAAAGTTTGCTTTGAAAGCTTTTGAAAAGTGTCAGTGTGAAAAGTCTTTGAATTTTTGTTCTGAAGAGAGCAAGTATCCATGAGAACCTACCTACCCTAAGGAATTCGTCTGTGTAAGAGTCCTTAAAAGTAGTGCCATCCCACCATTGAGAGGTAGGTAGCACCACCGTTGGAGGTGTTCGGGTCAATTCGATTTTAGGGACATGGTGATCACCAGAGCAATGGGAAGACACCTTAGAAGCTACCCTCATGCCAGGTTCCCGGATCATGAGGACTTACTAAGACATCCTCTACTCGACGATCACCTTTCGAAAGGCAACAGTGGGGCGTACCCTAGAGGTGGTGTGTGCGAATCGTGTGTCACGTTTCAGTTATTTGTCTTGTCATGTTTGTCGTGTTCTACGCTTGTTTTTATTTATCCATTCATTCTTGCATGCATATTTAACAGTTATAAGTTGCGAGGAAATAAAGCTAGACTATTACAAATGGCGCGGGTCCACATCGCCAAAATTAAACCGGACCCGATTTAGCGGAAAAATAAATAATGCGAAGAAATAAAGTGCGAAAAGTAAATTACATAGCTTTGGGACAATTACATAATTACAATTACGACATAAGATAAATGCGCAAATTAAATAATTAAAACGAAACTAGGGCGTTGGACCCTTTTTGCAAATAATTAAAAGTTAATGAGAATTAAAAATTAAATGATTAAATGTTTTTTGGTATTTTGTGTTTTTTAGATTTAATGAGAAAAAAGAAGAATTAATTAAAATTAAATTAAACGGCAAACCCTAATTCTAATATTTTTTATTTATTAAGAAAGAATTAAAATATGACCTAAATTAACCTAATTCATTTATGTACAATTTAAATAGGAAAATAAATAAATAAATAAATAATAATTATTATTGTGGAAAAAGGGAAATAAAAAGAATTAACAATTAAAACCTAAATTCTACATTTTTTGGATTTTTATTAAAAAAGGATTTAAAGTTGAAAACCTAATTACACTAAATAATCTACATTTTAATTTATTTATGAAAATAATTATTATAAAATAAATATTATATTTTTGGCCTTTTTCTGATTTTTTAAATGTTTTTATATTTTGTAAAAAAAGGAGAAAATTAATTAATTAAAGCAATAAAAATAAATAATACAATAATTAAAATAATAAAAGAAAAGAAAAAGCAAACCAGAGTGGGGTGTTGCCCCAAATAAGGAGGTATAACTTTGAGAGGCCTGGCCCAATAAGCTTGCAACGTGCTGACTTTCCTGGATCGTGTATGACACGTTGACTAAGCGTAGGGTATGTTCTTTGAATTTCAGCCTTTAATCTGATCATGTGGGACGCGTGGCTAATGGATGAGAGTGGAACATGGTACGTATGCGCTCCTGAAACTGCATGGGATTAATCATTGAAAAATAATATTAAGCTTTTGCCAGACCTGGGACTTGAACCCAGGTCTTGAAGGTCACAAGCTCAACGCTTAACCACTGAACCAAACGTGTCAATTGGTATATTATTATAAACAAATAATCAAAAAGCAAAACTAACGCCCACTAACTAAAACGCGCGTAAATTTAAACTAACGAACCACCAGCTGACAACTCATCATCGTCTTCATCCCTTTTTTTTATTTTTTCTGAAATATAAGCATATGGCAACGGTTTTAGAAACGTTGCATAAAGGGAGATTCAAGAAAATAGCGAATAGGGCACACGCTTGTATAAATTAGGCGCGACTAGCGTAATCGAATCGTCTAGAGGCCCTGAGTTTGATAATCTTGGTCTCGTTGCCTAATTTTTCTGTATGAGAAAAACCCTCTTTTTGAATTCCTGAAACCCTAACAACCATTCATGGTAACTTCTCATATATGGTACAAAAACAAAATCGAACACGTTGGTTAGCTTTAGAACATCATGACAAACAATAATCCATAAAGAAAAATGCATGAGGATGCTTAAATCGTGCTATGCGAATTCGAAATTTTCTTGGTTCAGTTTGACTTTGTGATACCGTTTCAAGGCGTTTTGGTGGTTGTTTTGGGTTGGCACACGTTCAGGACACTCCAATGAAGCTATTGAGATCAAAGTTAGGGCTTGAATCGTCCCCTAGAATGCTTTTCAGAATTGACTTTTTTTGTGAATTTTTCAATATGCCAAAGCTTGAGTATGCGCAGCTTGGAGTTCAGGAGCATTAGGGTTCTCATTCTGATCATATATGGAGTGATCTAGGTCAACAAAAACCAACAAAATCTCATGAATTCATTATTTGGAGATTTGATTTGCTTAAGGATCTTTTTGAATATTTTTTCATGGTTTTTGTGCCAAATCTGATCAATTAGCATCAAATCCTTCCCTATTAACATGTGCACGAGTTATAGAGTCCAAAGCATGCATAAAAAGATTTTTTAGGTTAAGGTTTATATTTTTCATGAATTAAAATCATTTAAATGAATATAAATTAATATTAATTCAAATAAATAATTAAAAAATATGAGAATACTTCCCTTTGGGCCTAATGGTCGTGCATAGGCTTGGCATGAAGAAATTTGGAAGAAAATTGGGCCCATTTGCATTTTTAGGTCATTTAAACCATTGTTGACTTTTCAAAATTCCTAAAAATTTCCCAACTTCCACAAGGCATAACTTGGTCAATTTTTAAGCTTTTCACATGTTCTTGGACATTTTGGAAAGGTCTTTGAGTCCTTTAACCAATGCCTTTTGTCCCATGTCATTTTGATTTACCAATCTCAAGTTATGGCCTTTGACTTAAAGTCACTTTTTGTTGACTTTTGAAAATGACCTATAATGTTGAAATTGATAACTTTTTGTGAGAGCATTTCTTGGACTTGGAACATGAAGATGAATTGTAGGAAATGTCTTTCTCTTCAAAATGAGCTTTGGATGGAATTTTTCTGATAATCCATGTGAAAGTTATGCCCTGGTCAATTTCAGTTGACTTTTTCAACTGTCCAAATATAGTAACTTTTGCATCTTTGATGATTTCTGAGCCAAATTTTGAGAATCATGATCAAGCATTGATCAAATGATGTTTGTGGCTTCAAAATGATATATTGACCAAAAATTTGAACTTTTGACTGTCAAATGACCATTTTGCCCCTACAGTTGACTGTAGTGCAATTTAGGGTTTTGACTGTGCAATTTTGAGCTGAATGCCTTGAAACTTGACATGAGGATACTTGACCATCTTTTTAAGCATATGAGACTTGATTGAGCCTTTGAAAAGTTCATTTGCTTGACCAGAACTCAAACCCTAGTTTTGACTGTCTAGGAGACAGTTGAGCTGCACAACCCTTGGGGCATTTTGTGACCTTGACTTTGACAATTCTTGATGAATATGGGAGGGCAAATTTTGGGGTACAACAGTTGCCCCTGTTCAATCTTCTTAGACCTGAGGATGCAGATCGGCTGACGTGCCTTTCGTAATCCGAGGGTAAAAGATGATTGAACACAAAAGTGCCCAGAAATTTGCGCTCACATAGTAGCAATGATGATGAGGGAATGGGCTTATAGATGCCATTTGGATGTTGTTTGAATAGGATGATGGGCTTATAGATGCCATATGGACGTTGATTGCATAGGAGATTCCTTAGCGAGAACTTGCATACCTGCAAAACAGAAAAATGAGTACCTGACACGTCGCAGGAACTGACTTTAGATGCTTGATATAGACATGTCCTGACTGGTTACAGGAACTGAGTCTGGAGCTTCAAACGTTGACGAATGAACCAGGGATGGTTACTGCCTTAGCATGAAGGGTAAGAGAATCCTGAATGATTTTAACCTCAACAACGCTCGTTGAGAAAATCTCGGTGAGAATTACCATCTTCGTAGTGTCAGGAAGAGAATCAAAGGACATTATAATCTCAAAGGGAGTCACCTCACTCGCCGTTGGAGAGGGAACTATAGGAAATTATAATCTGGAAGGAGATATCACCTCACGCTCATGCCGGAGAAGGAAACATCTGAAGAAGGAATTACCACCTCACGCGCCGTTGGAGAGGGGACCATAAGAGAATATCACCTCACGCTCATGCCGGAGAGGGGAACATCTGAAAAAGGAATTACCACCTCACACGCCGTTGGAGAGGGGACCATAAGAGAATATCACCTCACGCTCATGCCGGAGAGGAGAACATCTGAAGAAGGAATTACCGCCTCACACGCCGTTGGAGAGGGGACCATAAGAGAATATCACCTCACGCTCATGCCGGAGAGGAGAACATCTGAAGAAGGAATTACCGCCTCACACGCCGTTGGAGAGGGGACCATAAGAGAATATCACCTCACGCTCATGCCGGAGAGGAGAACATCTGAAGAAGGAATTACCGCCTCACACGCCGTTGGAGAGGGGACCATAAGAGACTATCACCTCACGCTCATGCCGGAGAGGGGATCATCTGAAGAAGGAATTACCACCTCACACGCCGTTGGAGAGGGGACCATAACTTCTACTGAGTCTTTATCAGAAAAATCTGTTTGGAGTCGATTTAACTGGACTGGAGAAATCCTTGAAATATGTTTGAGAACTTCAACTGCACCCTTCCTGAAAGGTAGAGGTCAGTTATATGCGATGCATGATATGGATCAAGCAAACATGGATACGATTTGTATGATATGATGTGTACATGCATGTTATAATGATGTATGTGATGATTCATGTATGTTTTCGTCTAGGAAAATAAATCCTTGACGGGTGCCGGGAAGTCATATCCTGGGCTGATGTTTGAGGAAGAGATTTGCTTCCGCTGTGGATGATTGTTGCAAGAATACCGGTAGGAGAAGATGACTCCGTTGAGGAATAAACTTGGCAAATGAAATAATTCTGCGGGAGAAAAGATACTCTAGCGATCATGCTGGGGAGTATTACTCTGTGGGGATGACGATGTTTTGCTGCTTTGATGAAGATAACTCCGCTGGGGATACTGTTGATGAGTTATGCTGGGGATATCTTTGTTGTGCTGGAAGTGTTGATAGACTTCGCTGGGGGTAGGAAGATATTTTGCCGAGGACGTTCTTTCCGTGGCTTTTGGCTGAGGATAACCCAGTTATATCCTGTTACGGAAATAACTCTTTAAATCAAGCCGGGACGACGCGTTCGTATGCTGCGAGGGGATAAGCTTCCAGAATCTACTGGGGATAAGCTTATTGCTTGGGGAGATGACTTCCAACTTTGTTGGTGAAGCTGGATTGGACTCTTCTGGGGGAAGTTTGAATTGCAGAGAAGATGATCCCTTAGAATGCTGATATACCGCCGGGGAACAATCTTTAGACCAAGACTGCCGGGGATGCTTGTTAAGAATATGTGTATTGCTGCTGGGGAAGTATTGAGATCGGCTGGAGGATACTCAATTTCCTTGATATTTGATGATTTTGCCTGGAGAAGAATGCATTGCCTGCTGACTTACTCTCTGGGGAATTAAGGTGTACTGGTCATGTTCTTTAGCTGAACCTACCTTGGTACCTTGGGGGATAGAACAATTAGCTGCTCGGACAACTCTTTATTGCCCCTGTTTCCAGTGTCACCTGCAATGAATTCCTTTGTTTCGTATGCAAATATTTATGAGTTAGCAAATTATTGTCAATGCATATATCACAAATTGAACCTTGGACGTCCTTCGCAAAACAAAACAGAGAAAGGAAAAATACTTGGCACGTTTAACTGAAAATATATTTTTATTGATTTTTGAATGGCCTGAATAGGCGTTTTGTGTACAAGAGGCTGACGTCCTAGTAAGAGGTACGTCGCCGATCAAAAGAATTTATACAAGTTTTGTACAAATGAAAATAGAACAGCTGTGTGAAAGATGAATGATCCACTGGGTTTCAACTCTGCTATTGCCTTTATAACTCCGAGCGTCTCATCACTTGATGACCTTGGTTGAAGGTGAAGCTGACTGATCGATGCCGTTTTGAACTTGATGCAGATACCGGATTCTGGATGCAAAGTGATCAATGAGACATAGTTTTACGCTTTATCCCTAATTTTTGCCTGGACCGCCCTTTCGGGTTTTCAGTCCGCCGGGATACCCATTTTTGCCCAAGCCGCCCTTTCAGGTTTTCGACTTGCCGGGTGTACAGATTTTTTCATTTTCATCCCTACATTTTGCCCGAACCCTTTTGGTTCGACGGGAAGCCCTAATTTTTGCCTAGGCATGTCAGCCTAGCGGGTCTTTTTCATGCGTAGTATTTTTTAACTATGTCTGCATTGGCGGGGTGAGGAAGGTCGTCACCATCCATGTTGGTTAAGATCATTGCTCCTCCTGAGAACACATGCTTAACCACAAATGGCCCTTCGTACGTAGGGGTCCATTTGCCCCTTGGATCACTCTGAGGAAGGATGATTCTCTTGATAACCAGATCCCCAACTTGATATTCTTGTGGTCTGACTTTCTTGTTAAATGCCCTGATCATCCGTTTCTGATACGTCTGACCATGACAGATAGCAGCAAGTCGCTTTTCGTCAATGAGGTTGAGTTGATCAAGTCGTGTCTGGATCCAATCATCTTCGTTCAGATTTGCATCCTTCATTATCCGGAGAGAGGGAATTTGCACTTCGATTGGCAAGACTGCCTCCATGCCATAAACCAGAGAGAAAGGAGTTGCCCCGGTTGATGTCCTGGCTGAGGTACGGTACCCATGCAGAGCGAACGGTAACATCTCGTGCCAATCTTTGTACGTTACTGTCATCTTTTGCACGATCTTTTTGATGTTTTTATTTGCTGCTTCTACAGCCCCATTCATCTTCGGTCTGTAAGGAGAAGAATTGTGGTGCTGTATCTTGAACTGTTCGCAGAGCTCAGCAATCATTTTATTGTTCAGATTGGTACCGTTGTCTGTAATAATCCGCTCAGGGACGCCGTATCGACAGATCAAGTTGTGCCGAATAAACCGTGCCACCACAGTCTTGGTTACTGTAGCATAGGATGCTGCTTCAACCCACTTTGTAAAATAGTCGATCGCCACTAGGATGAAACGATGTCCATTGGATGCCGTAGGTTTGATTTCGCCGATCATGTCTATGCCCCACATTGCAAACGGCCAAGGCGCAGTCAGAACATTCAAGGGAACCGGAGGAACATGCACCTTGTCTGCATAGATCTGGCACTTGTGGCATGTCCTGGAATGTTGGTAGCAGTCAGCTTCCATTGTGGACCAGTAGTATCCTGCCCGTAGGATCTTTTTAGCCATAGTATGTCCACTGGAATGCGTACCAAAGGTCCCTTCATGTAGCTCTTCCATGATTCGTTCTGCTTCAGCTTTGTCCACACAACGCAGTAAGGTTGAATCATGGTTTCTCTTGTACAAGATGCCGTTGCTTAGAAAGAACTTAGCTGCGAACCTCCTCAGGAATTTCTTATCGTTGATAGAGGCACCTTCAGGGTATTCCTGAGCTTCCAGATATCTCTTCACTTCGTGGTACCAAGGCTTCTCAGTCACCAATTCGGTTTCGAGATCACAACAGTATGCCGGTTCGTCCAGTTTCTCGATGGTGATCTGGGGAGCTTCGTTATCCCATTTGACCTTGAACATTGAAGACATTGTAGCTAACGCGTCCGCTAACTGATTCTCTTCTCTTGGAAAGTGCTCAAAGGTTATCTCCGTAAAGTGGGGAATCAGGGTCAACACACATTCTTTGTAAGGAATCAAGTTTGGATGTTTCGTATCCCACTCTCCGTTGATCTGATTGATCACTAGAGCGGAATCTCCGAAGACACTGAGGAACTTGATCCGTAGGTCGATAGCAGCTTGAAGACCCATGATACACGCCTCATACTCCGCCATGTTATTGGTACAGTTGAAACACAGCCGGGCAGTGAGTGGAGTATGAGTACCCTGTGGAGATATGATGATGGCGCCGATACCATTTCCTAAAGCATTGGAAGCTCCGTCGAAGTGCATAGACCATCGGGATCCTGGTTCAGGTCCTTCATCCGGTCCAGGTATTTCACAGTCAGTTACTATCATGATGCTTTCATCCGGAAACTCGAAGTTCATTGGTTGGTAGTCATCTACAGCTTGATGAGCTAAGTGGTCTGCCAATACACTCCCCTTGATGGCTTTCTGGGTTGTATACTGAATGTCGTATTCCGTTAAGATCATTTGCCATCTTGCAATCCTCCCAGACAGAGCAGGCTTTTCGAATATGTACTTTATAGGATCCATCTTTGAGATCAACAAGGTAGTGTGAGTCAGCATATACTGTCTCAGCCGGCGAGCAGCCCATACCAAAGCGCAGCAAGTTTTCTCAAGCAGTGAGTATCGGGTCTCACAGTCGGTAAACTTTTTGCTAAGGTAATAAATGGCATGCTCTTTTCGGCCAGACTCGTCATGCTGCCCCAGCACACACCCCATTGAGTTGTCTAGCACTGTTAGATATAGGATCAGAGGTCTCCCTTCAACCGGTGGCATGAGGATGGGTGGTTCTTGGAGATACTCTTTAATTTTGTCGAAAGCAGCCTGACATTCATCGTTCCAACGTACTACCTGATCTTTCTTCAGCAGCTTGAAGATTGGCTCACAGGTAGCAGTCAAATGAGATATGAATCGAGCGATGTAATTCAGGCGTCCTAAAAAGCCTCTGACTTCCTTCTCTGTCTTAGGAACTGGCATCTCTTGAATAGCCTTGACCTTAGCAGGGTCCACTTGAATACCTTTATCACTGACCACGAAGCCTAGCAATTTCCCAGATCTTACCCCGAAGGTGCACTTGTTCGGGTTCAATCTTAGCTTGTACAATTTCAACCGGTCAAATAACTTCTGCAGATGATCTAGGTGCTCTTCCTCAGTCTGGGACCTAGCGATCATGTCGTCCACATACACTTCTATCTCGTGATGGATCATATCATGAAATAAGGCGACCATGGCACGTTGGTAGGTTGCCCCAGCGTTCTTCAACCCGAACGGCATGACCTTGTAACAGAAGGTGCCCCACTGAGTGACAAATGTAGTTTTTTCCATGTCTTCAGGTGCCATCTTTATCTGATTGTAGCCTGAAAAACCATCCATGAAAGAGAATACCTTGTGCTGAGCTGTATTATCAACAAGGACATCAATGTGAGGTAAGGGGAAGTCATCCTTGGGGCTGGCCCTGTTCAGATCCCTGTAATCGACACACATTCTGACCTTGCCGTCCTTTTTAGGTACCGGCACCACATTAGCAACCCACTGAGGGTAAGAAGTTACTGCAAGGAACCCGGCCTCAAACTGTTTCATGACTTCGGCTTTAATCTTCTCGGACATCTCTGGACGCATCCGACGAACCTTTTGTTTAACTGGAGGGCAGTCTTCCCTAGTCGGCAAATGATGGACAACAATATCGGTATCCAGCCCTGGCATGTCTTCGTAGGACCAGGCAAAGATCTCCATATAGTCATGTAACATCTTGGTTAACCGTTGCTTCACGCTGAGCTCTAGGTTGGCACCAATCTTTACCTCTTTTCTGTCTGCCTCAGTACCCAGGTTTATAGTTTCCACTGGCTCTTCATGGGGTTGAATTGCCCTCTCTTCCTGAAGTAACAGTCTTGCAAGCTCGCCAGGCACTTCGCAATCATCTTCGCCTTCGCCTTCGGCTAAGTTGATCGGATTTTCGAAGTCATAATTGGCATTAGCAGAGCTGTTATCAGCGAGATCCAGAGTGGATTGGAACCTGTATGAGTGAGTGTGTGTGTAAATACAGCTGTTTTTGAAAATTATGTAAAGGAAAAGAAAGATAGAAAAGGAACACAATATTTGCAATGCGAAAGACGTCCAAGATTTTCATTCATGATGTATAAAATGACAGTTCATATGCCCTCACAAATAGAACCACGGTGCCTCGGGTAAGACACCGGGCCATAGAGTTTATCATTGTTTATTACAGAAATAACGAAACAAAGAAATTTATTACTTAGTGTCAAAAGAAACAGAGAGATTGTCCTTGGCGCTCCAATTGTTAAGTCCACCATCAGCAGCCGGGTAGATCCAGCTATCAAACTCAGCTTCATCAACTTCCTCTTCATCAACAATAGCATTAACTCCATGAGCAGGCAGGGGAGCTGTCACCACATTAGGCTTGTCAGATGCTTCAAATTGTACCTCCTTAGCATCAATGAGGTCCTGCAGCTTATTCCTTAGTGCCCAACAGTCATCAGTGGCATGCCCCGGGCTATCTGAATGGTAAGCACAACGGGCATTCGGGTTGTACTTAGGGGAGGTAGTGTTAGGGAACTTTGGTGCCTCCTTGACAGATACCAAGTTGGTTGCGAGCAGCTGTGGCAGAATCTGCGATAGGGTCATGCTTAACCGGGTAAACTCTCTCCGGGGTCTATCAACCCTTTGAGGATTGTTTGGCCGGGGAGCGGCAGCAGGCTTAGCGATCATTACCGCGCTGACAGATTGGCGGTGATCAGGTCTTTCAGATTTCCTGGAGCCATACACAGCACTAGACTCCTTTTTAAACGGCTTCTTTTCTGAACTAGATGATGATGCAACCTTTGCAATCTTCCCAGACTTCAACCCAGCTTCGATTCTCTCTCCAGTCAAGATTAAATCAGTGAAACCAGCAGAAGAATTCCCAATGAGATGGTTAAAGAATGGCCCAGATAGGGTCCCCAAGAACATATCCACTAACTCTCGATCAGTCAAAGGTGGCTGCACCCTGCCAGCCAGATCTCTCCACTTCTGCGCGTACTCTTTAAAACCTTCACTTGCACCTAACGACATACCCTGGAGTTGGGTACGTGTGGGGGCAAGGTCGGCATTATACTGATACTGCTTGTAGAAAGCAGTAGCCAGCTCCTCCCAGTTACGAACTTTGGTCCCATCCAGCTGATAGAACCATTCGAGGTGAGTCCCTGAAAGACTCTCCTGGAAGAAGTGGATCCATAGATTCTTGTCCGCAGAGTACGGCTGAATCTTTCGAACGTAGGACCTCAAATGCAGCTTGGGACAGGATGCCCCGTCATACTTAGAAAAAGTTGGAGCTTTGAACTTGTGCGGGATAATTACACCAGTGGACAAACCCAGATCTCCAAAATCCAGCCCAGGTACCTGTTGAACTTCCATGGCCTTCAACCTGTTTTCCAGTTGTTTGTACCTGTCATCTGCAGGAGGATACTGTTCCTCATCAAAATCTGTCTCGTTGTCGGAGACCACTGGACTAGGAACCCTTGCTTCTGCCTGAGAAGGACTCTTGCCAACAGAAGAAGCAACCTCTTCTTGGTGCAGAGTATTACCCAACCTTCGGCCCGTGTTGAATAGAACAGTTCTTCTTTTCTTCTTCTTCTCCTTCTTCAGGAGCATAGTCTTCAGTTCCTCTTGGCCTTTGGCTAGACCCAGGATTAGCTCTTGAAACTGCGCATTCTGCGCCTGGAGAGCCTTGATTGAAGTCTCAGTTGATTCAGATCCGGAATTCATGATGCTGAAATAAACAGCGAAGAACTGTAAGCAACCTGAAAAGGGAAAAAACCTGCTATGCACATGATGTATGAAATGCGTATGAATTATGTTTTCAAAGACAATCGGGAATCAACTTTGTAAACAAAAAGGAACACACTTCATTAGATTCAACTTTGCAACTGAAATTATTCAACAAGTTGCCCTTAGGCGTTTACATGAAATGAAACAACTGGAAAGGAAATAAAAACTGTAAAGGCACATTCAGAATTCCTCATTGATCCCATGGTCGCCTCTTCTCAGTACGGAGGTAGGCATTCAGAGCTCTTTCATTCTCCAACTGCTTTGTCAGCTTCTGGACCTTTGATTCCTGCTCGCTGAACTTTTCCCGGTAAGAATCCCGTTCTTCTTGCAGTTGCGACCAAGATCTCTTCAATGTCTCATAGTCAGTAGGTATCTGAGGAGGAAGGACAGTTGGAGGAACACCATCTTTATCAGGACACTCAAGAATGACGGGTCTGACAGCTTCATACGGCATACCTAACTTCTGAGCACGGATGCGGACCCATTTGTAGTAGGCTTCCATAGGTAGAGAAGTCTTTGGCCCTAGCTCTTGTGGGTCAGCTTTATGAACCTTCTCCCAAGCTTTGATGAACCTACGACGTAGCTCGTCACTATCCCCCTGAAACTCGAAACTGATGTGAGGCACCAACATCTCATGGGGGCCTGCCCTTCTTGCTCTTCCGAACTGACGGAGTGCTAGACATGGATTGTAAGAGATCCCTCCTTGAGTACCAATCAGAGGAACATTAGGATACTCCCCGCATCGATCAATAATAGCTATCTCATCCAAACCTCTGCAAGTCCAAATGATGTCTTTATCGGTGAGAGACATTAACCTGTGAGCCCAACCTCTTCCTTCTTGGTTTTTCAGTACGAACTTAGGGAGGTGCGAAATAAACCACCTCACCAACAAAGGGATACAACACCATAAGGTTCCTCGTCTTCGGGTAGTACGGGCATGAAGTTGTTGCAAGATGTCACCCAAGAGAGTGGGCACAGGATTCTGAGACATAAAGATCCTAATGGAAGTGACATTGATGAAGTTGTCAGGATTAGGAAACAGGACTAACCCATAGATTAGGAGAGCCAAGATGTCTTCATATGCCCTAAAGTCCAAGTCATTCCAGAAGCTGTTAGCTTTACCAATCAGAAACTTGGCCAAGAAACCCTTAACTCCGCTTCTAGTTACCCAGTTGTCTGTTACCTCTTGATGGGTCAAAGGAAGAGCTGCAGCAATGTCCTCGAGCCTGAGGGTCTTTTCCCAACCAGTAAAGGGAGTCTGATCCAAGATAGGGATACCAAGCAGATTAGAGAACTCTTCCAGGGTAGGGACCAGCTGGAAGTCTTGAAAGGTGAAGCACTGGTACTAAGGGTCATAGAATTGGGTCAGAACACTCATCAACTGTTGATCCCGCTTTGCAGTGACTAAACTGAGAAGAGAACCATGCCTCTGAATGAAGGAAGTGGTATTTGGAATTCTGCTAACCAACTCATCAATCAACTCAGGTGAACGAACAAAGTTGAACCGGATAGTATTCCTTCGCACAGGCATCATAATGTCCTACAAAACAGAGCAAAGATGAAACCCTCTTGTCTTTGAAATGGTCAGTTCTTATGCATGCAATGCTCATGATGCTATGATGTTATGATAAAGCACACCACATACAGATACAAAGGCAAACATAGTAAGGCACACAAGTCACACAAGGCAAGCCCCTAAAGTTTAGGCCAGCATGAGGTCTAGGTACTACCCTTTTTCAGTTTGTTGGTTCATACCTGTCCTAATCAAAAGTAACCGGGTTCTTAGAGGATCCCAATATCATTGACTACCCTCAATCGGTCATAACTCCAGCATCGCAATCTTTTCTTGCGGCCAGAACCATCACGAGAGTTTAGCCTCAATGGGCGTAGCATACTGCTACAATTCTAAAGGCCAAGTTGTGTCAATTAAGGTTCTAAGGTTGTTGGTGCTTAATGACTCCTTAGAAGACCCATATTCTCCTCGTTGCGACACAAGGGATATCGGTACAGACTAAGGTGTCACACCAACGTAGCCACTGCTTCACCTGTGTCGGTCTACGCCGGACAGGTCCCTCACAGCTTATGCTACCTAAACAGGGTATCCCCAGATCCGGGTTAGGATCTATGTATCTCCGATGCAACCCACAATAATAAAGCAAGCAAATCAATACAAGTGAAAACACAGTTATGACCTAGCCCTAAGGTACACCTCACTTTATAAGATTATCCCCAGCAGAGTCGCCAGTTCTGTGATCGGTGGATCTGGAACTGACTGTTTAATGCTGGTTCGCGAAATGTCGCGGAAGCAAGAGTCGCCACCGTCTTTTATTTTCTCCAAATGGAAAGGACAAAAGCACAGAAAAATTCCTTTTAAGAGATTGCTCTCGGTTCGGGAGGTAGATTATAGAAAGGGAAGGTGTTAGCACCCTTTCTATCCATGGTTATCCATGGGCTCTTAGATACTTGCTCAATGTGTTTTCAAAATTGTTTGCTTGCTTTTCAATGTGGGTTTAAAAGTTTCGTTGAAAAATTTCAGTTCGACTCATACGTCAGAGTGTTTGAAAAGTTTGCTTTGAAAGCTTTTGAAAAGTGTCAGTGTGAAAAGTCTTTGAATTTTTGTTCTGAAGAGAGCAAGTATCCATGAGAACCTACCTACCCTAAGGAATTCGTCTGTGTAAGAGTCCTTAAAAGTAGTGCCATCCCACCATTGAGAGGTAGGTAGCACCACCGTTGGAGGTGTTCGGGTCAATTCGATTTTAGGGACATGGTGATCACCAGAGCAATGGGAAGACACCTTAGAAGCTACCCTCATGCCAGGTTCCCGGATCATGAGGACTTACTAAGACATCCTCTACTCGACGATCACCTTTCGAAAGGCAACAGTGGGGCGTACCCTAGAGGTGGTGTGTGCGAATCGTGTGTCACGTTTCAGTTATTTGTCTTGTCATGTTTGTCGTGTTCTACGCTTGTTTTTATTTATCCATTCATTCTTGCATGCATATTTAACAGTTATAAGTTGCGAGGAAATAAAGCTAGACTATTACAAATGGCGCGGGTCCACATCGCCAAAATTAAACCGGACCCGATTTAGCGGAAAAATAAATAATGCGAAGAAATAAAGTGCGAAAAGTAAATTACATAGCTTTGGGACAATTACATAATTACAATTACGACATAAGATAAATGCGCAAATTAAATAATTAAAACGAAACTAGGGCGTTGGACCCTTTTTGCAAATAATTAAAAGTTAATGAGAATTAAAAATTAAATGATTAAATGTTTTTTGGTATTTTGTGTTTTTTAGATTTAATGAGAAAAAAGAAGAATTAATTAAAATTAAATTAAACGGCAAACCCTAATTCTAATATTTTTTATTTATTAAGAAAGAATTAAAATATGACCTAAATTAACCTAATTCATTTATGTACAATTTAAATAGGAAAATAAATAAATAAATAAATAATAATTATTATTGTGGAAAAAGGGAAATAAAAAGAATTAACAATTAAAACCTAAATTCTACATTTTTTGGATTTTTATTAAAAAAGGATTTAAAGTTGAAAACCTAATTACACTAAATAATCTACATTTTAATTTATTTATGAAAATAATTATTATAAAATAAATATTATATTTTTGGCCTTTTTCTGATTTTTTAAATGTTTTTATATTTTGTAAAAAAAGGAGAAAATTAATTAATTAAAGCAATAAAAATAAATAATACAATAATTAAAATAATAAAAGAAAAGAAAAAGCAAACCAGAGTGGGGTGTTGCCCCAAATAAGGAGGTATAACTTTGAGAGGCCTGGCCCAATAAGCTTGCAACGTGCTGACTTTCCTGGATCGTGTATGACACGTTGACTAAGCGTAGGGTATGTTCTTTGAATTTCAGCCTTTAATCTGATCATGTGGGACGCGTGGCTAATGGATGAGAGTGGAACATGGTACGTATGCGCTCCTGAAACTGCATGGGATTAATCATTGAAAAATAATATTAAGCTTTTGCCAGACCTGGGACTTGAACCCAGGTCTTGAAGGTCACAAGCTCAACGCTTAACCACTGAACCAAACATGTCAATTGGTATATTATTATAAACAAATAATCAAAAAGCAAAACTAACGCCCACTAACTAAAACGCGCGTAAATTTAAACTAACGAACCACCAGCTGACAACTCATCATCGTCTTCATCCCTTTTTTTTATTTTTTCTGAAATATAAGCATATGGCAACGGTTTTAGAAACGTTGCATAAAGGGAGATTCAAGAAAATAGCGAATAGGGCACACGCTTGTATAAATTAGGCGCGACTAGCGTAATCGAATCGTCTAGAGGCCCTGAGTTTGATAATCTTGGTCTCGTTGCCTAATTTTTCTGTATGAGAAAAACCCTCTTTTTGAATTCCTGAAACCCTAACAACCATTCATGGTAACTTCTCATATATGGTACAAAAACAAAATCGAACACGTTGGTTAGCTTTAGAACATCATGACAAACAATAATCCATAAAGAAAAATGCATGAGGATGCTTAAATCGTGCTATGCGAATTCGAAATTTTCTTGGTTCAGTTTGACTTTGTGATACCGTTTCAAGGCGTTTTGGTGGTTGTTTTGGGTTGGCACACGTTCAGGACACTCCAATGAAGCTATTGAGATCAAAGTTAGGGCTTGAATCGTCCCCTAGAATGCTTTTCAGAATTGACTTTTTTTGTGAATTTTTCAATATGCCAAAGCTTGAGTATGCGCAGCTTGGAGTTCAGGAGCATTAGGGTTCTCATTCTGATCATATATGGAGTGATCTAGGTCAACAAAAACCAACAAAATCTCATGAATTCATTATTTGGAGATTTGATTTGCTTAAGGATCTTTTTGAATATTTTTTCATGGTTTTTGTGCCAAATCTGATCAATTAGCATCAAATCCTTCCCTATTAACATGTGCACGAGTTATAGAGTCCAAAGCATGCATAAAAAGATTTTTTAGGTTAAGGTTTATATTTTTCATGAATTAAAATCATTTAAATGAATATAAATTAATATTAATTCAAATAAATAATTAAAAAATATGAGAATACTTCCCTTTGGGCCTAATGGTCGTGCATAGGCTTGGCATGAAGAAATTTGGAAGAAAATTGGGCCCATTTGCATTTTTAGGTCATTTGAACCATTGTTGACTTTTCAAAATTCCTAAAAATTTCCCAACTTCCACAAGGCATAACTTGGTCAATTTTTAAGCTTTTCACATGTTCTTGGACATTTTGGAAAGGTCTTTGAGTCCTTTAACCAATGCCTTTGGTCCCATGTCATTTTGATTTACCAATCTCAAGTTATGGCCTTTGACTTAAAGTCACTTTTTGTTGACTTTTGAAAATGACCTATAATGTTGAAATTGATAACTTTTTGTGAGAGCATTTCTTGGACTTGGAACATGAAGATGAATTGTAGGAAATGTCTTTCTCTTCAAAATGAGCTTTGGATGGAATTTTTCTGATAATCCATGTGAAAGTTATGCCCTGGTCAATTTCAGTTGACTTTTTCAGCTGTCCAAATATAGTAACTTTTGCATCTTTGATGATTTCTGAGCCAAATTTTGAGAATCATGATCAAGCATTGATCAAATGATGTTTGTGGCTTCAAAATGATATATTGACCAAAAATTTGAACTTTTGACTGTCAAATGACCATTTTGCCCCTACAGTTGACTGTAGTGCAATTTAGGGTTTTGACTGTGCAATTTTGAGCTGAATGCCTTGAAACTTGACATGAGGATACTTGACCATCTTTTTAAGCATATGAGACTTGATTGAGCCTTTGAAAAGTTCATTTGCTTGACCAGAACTCAAACCCTAGTTTTGACTGTCTAGGAGACAGTTGAGCTGCACAACCCTTGGGGCATTTTGTGACCTTGACTTTGACAATTCTTGATGAATATGGGAGGGCAAATTTTGGGGTACAACAGATAGGAATTTGGAAAAATCTAGAATAACCGTCTAAATAGCATAAATGAGAGTGTTTAGCTAGTCGTTCAAGAATTTTATCAATGAAAGGTAAAGGAAAATTATCTTTACGAGTGGCTTTCTATATTCGATGCATACTCTCCGCCCGGTGTGAGTTTGTTGCGCTACAGATTCTCCTTTAGCGTTGCTGACAACTGTAACACCTCCTTTCTTTGGTACGACATGTACTGGGCTAACCCATTTACTTTCATATATTGGGTATATAATTCCTGCTTCTAATAGCTTTTCTACTTCTTTTTTGACTACATCGCTCATAACAAGATTGATCCTTCTTGGATGTTCCCTAGAGGTCTTGCAGTCTTCTTCCTGCTTTATATGGTGCGTGCAGGTAGAAAGGCTTATTCCTTTTAGATCTGAGATGTTATATCCTAAAGTGGTTGGGTATTTTCTTAGGACAAGTTTTCTATTTCTTCAACCTCATTACCCACAAGCGGCTGGGGATAGTATATTGGTAAGTATTCCCGCCTGTCACGCGGGCTACCCTGGTTCGATCCCCGACAACAACACCAAAAACTTGATCGCGACTTTATGAGTCTGTCAGGTGTAGTGCCTGCAAGTGCATAGTCTATTGCGTAGTTTTAAAAGATATCGAACCCACAAGGACTCATGGTAAAACTACTGTTATCTTAGGGTCACCGTGTAAAGCTAAGTCTAATTATAAAATGGGGTTGCGGTTAAATCGGGAATTAACTAAAATCTAATAATTGATAACGGGACACCGGGATGTACTTTTTCAACTTCAGGGATTCAATAAGTCATTGGAATTTGTTTTCAATATTAAAACATTGTTTCCATGGAAACTATTCATTTAAAAACCCTCGTCTCACACTTTCGTTCTATCGGTTCAAGTCATATTATTAAACTCAAATGAGCGGTCTCGTTGTTTCATTTAAAAATCAAAAGTATTTTTTGAAAACAAAAAGAGTCCAATTAATTTTAAAGCGCTCTCAGTGTTTTTAAAATTAATGTTTAATAACCACTATCTGGTTAAAACCACAAAATCTCGCTCTGTTGATTTTAACCTTAGACTGTATTTTACTCTCGTACAAAAACAATTAAATATCCAAATTGGAAATTAAGACCAGAAAAGTGATTTTGTAAAATATTAATCCCAAATATTACTGAATGCCCTCAGTTTAAGATTTACATACCGATATCAGAGTGTTGTACACCAAAATTTACCCTCCCATATTTCTCAAAATATTTCAAGAAAGATCCTTAAGTTGCTCAAGGTAGTCCAAGGTTTGGCCAGACAAGCTCTCTCCTAAGGCAGTCTACCTCAAATTAGGGTTTCATGTTGCATCAAGATGCTTGAGTCCAAGGGACCCCAAATGCTCAACATTGTCCTAATATGTTCTCAAGATCATCTATGTCAAGTTTCAAGCCCTACAAAGGAAATTTGCTCAGTCAATTGTTCAAAGGCCTGAAAATCGACTGTGCTAAGGCAAAAGTTAACTGTGGCCCACATACAGTCAAACTTCAAGATTTTTGGTCAAAATACTCATTTTGAAATATATTTCATCATTTGATCAAGGGTTGATCATTATTCATCAAGGATTGCTCATAACTCATCAAGAACCAAAAGTTGCTAAATTAGGGTTTTGCAGGAAAAGTCAACTCAACTTTGACCAAGCATAACTTTCTCATACTTTATGAGAAATGACCCATCAAAATCTCATTTTAAAGAGGATTCAATTACCTACAATCCATATTCATCTCCCAAGTTCAAAATATGCACTCACAACAAGTTATGAATTTGGACATTATATGTCATTTTAAAAAGTCAACAAAAACACCCTTTTTGTCAAAGTTTCATACATGAGCATGGAATATAAAATTGATATGATACAAAAAGGTTAAAATTCCAAGAACACCCTCATAAGGTTAAAATTGTGAGAGATATGCATTGTCAAAGTTGGACAATTTTTGAAAAAATGCATGAAGCAAATATTGACCAAACTTGGATTTTTTTTTCCAAATGGGCCTATCTTTTCAAGTTTGAAACTCATTCATAACATGGTCCACGACCTCTAAGCCCACCCATACATTTTTCTACTATTTATGCTATTTATTTTGATATTTTATTCATTAAAATTCAGAATTAAATAAATAAATAATGGAAATAATGTAAATTTTGATGTGAATCCATTTTTGGAAAGTTTTATGTTGGTTTATGTCAATTGATTTCGTGCAATAACTTTTCAAATATGTCCAGGTTCATCCACATATGAAAATGGCATAAAATCATCAAATATGGCATTTTTTTAAAAAATTTTGATCATGGTCTTAAAACACAACATTATGAGGGAGATTATTTCCATGCTTTCTTGTCTCCTCATTCTCCTCTATAAATACAGAGCCATACAAGCCTGAAAGGGACAAAAATACTCTCTAAAAAGCTCTCAAAAAGCTCTCTAAAAGCTCTTCAAAAAGCTCTCCAGAAATCAAAGAATTGGTGCAAGTCATATCTCGAGGTTCCGGTCTCTCTCAATTGACATCAAACCTCAAACCATCCTCTTGAAGTCCTCAAGAGTCTTACAAGGCCCAAGAGAAATCCATCACACGCCTAGCACGCCACCCATTTGACAACACTGGTTTGGTAAAATTTTAAACTTTGAATCTCTAATTTTAATCACATTTTATGGTACGCTAACGTTTGTTTGAGTTTATATAGAACAATTGTGGATGGTTGAATCATAGGTTCCACGCAAGAATCAAAAAACACCATAGCTATAGCATGAAGCTTTCGAAGAATCGGGCCTAGGGATTTCTGATGATTGCACCCCCTGTTTACTTTTGCTACTAGGCCCATCTTTATTTTCATGTTTTATTCGTTTTATTTATTTCTTTTAATCCCTTTTATTTTTTATCAATAAAAAAATATAAAAATAGATTTAAGATTTTTTCATAATTAAATTTTAGTTTTAGGTATAACTTTAATTTCTTTTTGTAAATAACTTAAAAATAATTAGAATAAATAAGTTTTATTACTAACTTAATTATATTTTATTTTTTCCTAAAATAACCAAAGAACCCAAAATAGGTCATGTAATTATTTTTATTAATTAATTTAATTAACTAATTAATTGCATATTTAATTTAGAAAACTTATTTCTTTTATTAAAAACAACAAAAAAACAATTTTTCTTTTAATTAGGTTAGAAAGTTCAAAACCTTAAATTCTCGTCGATCTTAATTCTTCTCGCGCGCTTTATTTTTATTGTTTACCATATTGATGTAACTGCCTACAGTTTGTAATAGTTTAATTAGGACGTTTATTTACATTTATCGCTTTATTTTCAAAGGGTTTGTTTTTGGCTATGTAAATACCCGAAGCCTTGTAATAGCGTAGTTTAAATTCCGCACTTTAAATTCCACAAATTATTAACTATTAGATGTATGATATAGGGATGCATGACAAGAATGTATGATTAATTTTAAAACAGTTAGATCACCCTAAATGTGCAAAGATAAATAAAACGAAATTGAATCATTCGCACATGTGCACTCCTTGGGTACACTCCCACTTGGTTGCCTTCGGTAAATGGTCATTGAGTATAGGATGCTTTAGTGGTCGTCCTTTTGTCTAAACAAAGATCAAAGTCCCGATTTAGAAAAGTTGCCTCGGAATGGTTGCCTCGGAATTGTTGCTTCGAATAATTGATCTAAGACATTAGGGTTATTACTAAGACATCCTAACATTGCTTTAGTGACCGTGCGTCCCTTTCGAATTGACCCTCAAAACTCCAATGACGGTGCTACCTACTCACTAATAGTGGGATAGCATTGTCTAAAGGAAATGAACATAGAACGATTCTTTTTTCGAGTAGGTAGATTAGTTCTTAAGTACATGCTCATTCCAAACAAATTTTTCACATTTACACTCCTTTACAAACAAAGTTTTCAAAAACACTTCATTACACTCTTCAAGACAGAAGCAAGAGTTAAATCGAAGTTAAAACAAAAACTTTTTCAAAACCCGCAAACACAAAGAAAACAATTTTGAAAATGATGAGCAAGTACCTAAGAGCCCGTAGATAACTACAGATAGAAAGGGTGCTAATACCTTCCGTTTCTATAAATCTACCCCCGTACTCAGAAATATCTCGAAAAAGGAATTTTTCTGTGCTTTTTTCCTTTCCTTGTTGGATAAAATAAAAGACGGTGGCGACTCTTTCTTACTGCGACATTTTGCAAACACAAATGCAAAATGCAAACCAGCGAAATTTCCTTAACAAAATAGGGAAACCACGAGCCCGGTTCTGGCCACCGTATCACAGAACTGGCGACTCTACTGGGGAGTTAATAAGTGGGGTGTACCTTAGGAATAGTTCATCATATTGTTTTCAATTGTTTGATTTGTTTGCTTTATTTTGTGGGCTTTGTATCGGAGTTACTATAGATCCTAACTCGGATCTGGGGGATACCTTTTAGGTAAGTAACAATAGACTGTGAGGGAGCTATATGACATAGACCGATACGGTTGAAGCAGTAGCTACGTTGGTGTGACGCATTAGTTGGTACTGATATCCCTTGTGGAAGAACAAGAAGAGTATGGGGCTGCTAATGGGTCATTAAGCATCAACTGACCTTAGAACCTATAATTAACCAACTTGGCCATAGAAAAGTAGCAGTATGCTACACTCATTGAGACCATACTCTCGCGAAGATTCCGGCTGCAAGAAAAGGTTGCTAAACTTGAATTATGACAAATTGTGGATAGTCAGTGATATTGAGAACCTCTAGAACCCGGTTACTATTACTAGGACAGGTTGAACCAACTAAACTGAAAGAGGGTAATACCTAAACTCCATGCTAGCCTGAAATTTAAGGGCTATTGTGTGACTTGTGTGCTTTTAACTTGAACTACTTGCACATGTTTGTTATCTAACAACTTGAGTTCCTTGCAGGTTTTATTTACAGTCCTTATCCAATACCTTGGATTTCTTACCGGATTTACTTGTTTACATTACCTCGTACTTTTTCTTAAACGCATAACATACACATCATAACATCATGCCTCAACATTTCCTTAACCATTTCAAGGATCTCAAAGGTTTGTGATGCAGGTTATGGTAAATCAAACGTCTAGCAAGGGGCAAAGGGGATTTATTTTCCTCTAGCCAATGTCATCTAGAGATCAAAACACGATAATTTGAGTCGGTGGCTATGACCCACTCGATATGGTGAGCTTGACTCTTGAAGAAGGACTCTCAATAGACGTGAAATTTCTTCAATCAAATTCTAACAGTTTCTTGTTTACCCCGCGAGATCCTTGAAAACATTACATACATATATCATACATATCATTGCATTACAAGTACCATTACAGGTTTCTCATCTTCTTCGTTGTTTATTTCAGAAATCATGTCTTCTGAAACACCTACTGATCAAGCCATCAAGGCTCTTCAAGCTCAGAATGCTCAGTTTCAGGAAATGTTCTTGAACTTGGCCAAAAGCCAACAAGATTTAAAGACTCTTATCTTGTAGGATAAGAATAAGAAGAAGAAGAAGAAGGTGGTCCTCTTAAATATGGGTCGCAGATTCGGGAAGAATTTGCGACAGGAGACTGGTTTGTCCCATTCATCTGGAGGGGGAGAGAATCATGAGGAAAGAAAGGGTCCTAGCCCTGTGGGGTCTGACAATGACACAGACTTTGATGAAGACCAGTATCCTCCTGCTGAGGATAGATATAAGCAACTTGAATACCGGCTCAGTGCAATGGATATTCAGAAGATACATGGGTTGGACTTTGGAGATCTGGGATTGGCATCTGGGGTGGTGATCCCTCACAATTTTAAAGCTCCTGTCTTTGCTCAGTATGACGGGGTATCCCGCCGGAAGCTACACCTCCGCTCATACGTCAGAAAGGTTCAACCCTATACTACTGATAGAAATCTCTGGGTTCATTTCTTTCAAGATAGTATGTCAGGGACTCAACTTGAATGGTTCTGTCAACTGGAAGGAGCTAACATCCGCAACTGGGAGGACCTTGCTACTGCTTTTTACAAGCAATACCAGTATAATTCCAACCTTGCTCCCACGCGTACTCAGCTTCAGGGTATGTCTATGGGTACAGGCGAAGGCTTTAAGGACTACGCTCAGAAGTGGAGAGATCTTGCTGGAAGAGTCCAACCCCCTCTGTCTGATAGGGAGTTTGTGGATATGTTTCTTGGGACTTTGTCTGGTCCCTATTTCAATCATTTGATCGGCAGCTCGTTAGTGGGTTTCACCAAACTGATTCTGACTGGAGAAAGAGTAGAAGCTGGGATCCTGAGTGGTAAGATCCAAAAAGATACCTCTTCAAGTACAGAGAAGAAGTCATTTGGTGGGAAGAGGGAAGCCAATGTTGTGCACGGCCAGAAGAGGCGTAGCCAGACAGACTACCACCAATATGTAGGGGAAATGTTGATCTCTAATTCGGCATGCACACAACGACCACAACAACGAAATAATTAGCCAAAGGGGGAAAGACTTCAAAGGCAGTTTACCAAAATCAACATGTCATTAGCTCAAGCATTGCAACGCCTGTTGAAGGCCAAGTTGGTTATGTTAAGGGACCCTCCTCAGAATCCCAACATAGCCTCCCTAGACTACAACCCTGATGCAAGGTGTGCATACCATTCCAACAGCCCGGGGCATGATACTGATGACTGTTGGGCATTGAAAAACAAAATTCAGGACTTGATTGATAAAGGAGCACTGGAATTCACACAAGATGGTCAACTGGAATGTTTTTGTCAATCCTCCAAGGCTCACCATTTGAAGTGACAAGTTCTAACAAGAGAGGCTTTTGTTTATTAGAATTTTCAAGTTGTAATTTTCTTTTGATTGTTCAAACATTTATTCATAACAAACTTTGTTACTTTATCAATGCATTGCATATGTCTGTTTTGAATCAATCCATTCATATTCGCTATATTTAAATTGCTTTCCTTTTTGTGATGCTCAACTCTCGATTAAAAAACTCTGAGTCTTTAGAGGGAGGATGGCAAAAACGATACCACGATCACTACAAGATGCTTTTGAACGGACCCCACTGACGATGTACAGGCGTTATTTCAAATCCTAAACAGTGGAGTTATAAGGAAGATAATCCCTAGTAAACCCCTTTGAGCCAAAGAGGTTGGAGTTTTTCTCTTCACGTAAATTAGAACCCTTAATCACAACCTGGGGCAGGGTAGTTTTCTCAGTTAACTCATGTGCATAATGAATGGTTTCGAAGACGTCCTTCCAAGACGAAAGACGGTGATGGTTCCCCATAAGCGTCAAGACAGGCAGTCATTATCTTTCAAAAATAAAAGTCCATTAAGTCAAAACCTATGAAGAAGACTTACAAAACTGGGGAATCCCGCTGACTGTAATCACAAAAGAAACAGTTCAGGCAAAAGACAGGGATAATAAAATCAAAAAAGAAAGAGATCCTACAAACTCTCAACAAAAATGACTGCCTGTTCAAAATAAACTGTCAGTATCTGAACCATCACTAGAATATCAGAGCAAAGACTCAAACATGATCTAAATACACAATTAGTTGAGTTTAGGATCGAAGAACATCACGAAGAATGGGTGGGTACAAATAAAATTTGAGCCTTTATCCTTTGTTTCTTGAACCGTGAACCAGGCCACGCTATAACCCTTAAAAGTCCTAGCTGAAGCATGGGTTAGTTCGAAAGCATACTGTTACAAAAGGTATCATGACTCCTGTAGGACTTGCTGTAAATCCTGAGTTGACATCACATTTTACAAAACTTTCCTGTCTTATTGAAAAATGCATTTTCAAAAATTTCAAGACAGACATAAGCTTTGCATTCTTAAAATAACATTGTTTGCATATGACTATTTGTTCAACAACAGAGAAATTCGCACGATGAATATCTAGTGAACAAAAATATTCTCAATAAAAAGGATCACCTTAAGTGGAAAAAACACTTCCAGCCAAGGGGCACGGCATGAGCATTGTCTATCATCTGGGGCAGTCAAGTCAAGAGTCAAGGAGTCTCTCAAAGATGCCAAATAGCCAGGGGCAGATCTCCATGTGAATCACTTGGGGCATTGGACATCAATTCCAGCAACGAATCTTGTATGATCAAACGAACATCTTCTGGTAGTATGGCAACACAACACTACCGATAATGATAACTCCCTACACCCTGAGAGCATGGACATAGTCAGAAAATACTGTGCATGAACAAAGACCCGCTAGGTTGACAGGCCTAGGCAAAAATAAGGGCATCCCGACGAACCAAAAGGGTTCGGGTAAAAATTAGGGATAAAAAAAAAGATTTGTACACCCGGCAAGTCGAAAACCTAAAAAGGCGACTTGGGTAAGAAAGGGTATCCCGGTGGACTGAAAATCTTAAAAGACAGTCCAGGCAAAAGTTACGGATTAAAGCGTATGATTATGTCCCGTCATCTCTTTACTTGCCTACCAGAAGAAGATTTGTCATTTCTATCGGCAATTACCAAGAACCTCATAGGTTGGAATAATACTCGATCCACAAGGCCTCCGCAGGCACCTTCTCAGGGGTAGAAAAGTCTTGATGCAAAGTCATTATCATATCCTCAGCCCGCGTCCCAGTAACATCTACACTCCCCGCAGAGTAAGAAAAGGACAGTGGCGTTAATTCTCCCCAGCTGAGGCTCGCAACCACGAATGGGTCGGTAAGATTCTCCCCAAGCAGAGTTTATCTATCACCAACACTGGAAGATTATCCCTAGTGGAGTCTGGAAGATTATCCCCAGTAGAGTCTAAAAGATTATCCCCAGTGAAGTCTCCATTGGAAAATCATCCCCAGCGGAGTTCATTCCTTTCACAGACAAAAATTCCATCCCCAACAGGGTTCACTGTCACTAGCAACAGTAATTCATCCCCAACTGAGTTTTATTTCTCCAAATCAGCAGATCTTCTAGCAGAGTATATACTCCCCACAGAGTCATTTCCTCATCAGTCCATTCCCCAGCAGAGTTATTCTCTCTTGCAGGATTATTCTCCCAATCATCTTCAGTCATTATCTCCAGTGAGTGAAACTCTTTATTCTCCAACAACAGTCAGGGATTTATTTTCCCAAACTCGGACGTACCACAATAACATTTCATGTTCATATATCATGACGTGCGCATACATATTGCATACAACATAATTTCATTTATTTTGAGAACATCATCATACAATGCATGTCTTGCATCATATACGATTAATCATGTACCTTTTCAGGAAAGATGGTTATCATCAACAACTTCCAGCAAGTTCAAGATTAAATCCGGAAACTAAACAGAGTAATTATCTGCACGATCAAATGCAGCTTTACACGAGTTTGTCACGAAGAAATCTTACACGGGTTTCTCCTAAATGCAGCTTCACACGGGTTTATCCTGAAAAATCTTACACGGGTCCTTTCTCATATATTTCTGAATAAAGTTTTACACGAACTTATCACAAAGTAACCTTACCCAGGTTCCTCCTGAATTTTTACACGAACTTATCACAAAGTAACCTTACCCAGGTTCCTCCTGAAGTTTTACACAAACTTATCTCAAAGTAACCTTACCCCGGTTCATTCTGAAGTTTTACACGAACTTATCACAAAGTAACCTTACCCAGGTTCCTCCTGAAGTTTTACACGAACTTATCACAAAGTAACCTTACCCAGGTTCCTCCTGAAGTTTTACACAAACTTATCTCAAAGTAACCTTACCCCGGTTCATTCTGAAGTTTTACACGAACTTATCACAAAGTAACCTTACCCAGGTTCCTCCTGAAGTCTTACACGAACTTATCACAAAGTAACCTTACCCAGGTTCCTCCTGAAGCAACCTTACCCAGGTTCCTCCTTACAATTTCCCGATGTAGTTTTACCCAGACTCATCCTGAAGCAACCTTACCCAGGTTCCTCCTTACAATTTCCCGATGTAGTTTTACCCAAACTCCTCGCAAAGAAACCTTACCTAGGTTTCTTCCCGGTTCAGATGCAGTTTTACCTAAACTACTCATGAAGCAGCCTTACCTAGGTTTCTTCCCGTTTTAAATGCAGTTTTACCTAAACCCATCATCGAGCAACCTTACCTAGGTTCCTTCTCAGTTCAAATGTAGTTTTACCTAAACCCATCATGGAGCAACCTTACCTAGGTTCCTTCTCAGTTCAGATGTAGTTTCACCTAAACCCATCATGGAGCAACCTTACCTAGGTGCCTTCTCTTTCCCGATGTAGTTTCACCTAGACTCATCCTGAAGAAACCTTACTTAGGTTCCTCCTCAGTCCCGATGCAGTTCTACCCAAACTCTTCAGAAAGCAACCTTACCCAAGTTCCTTCTCGGTTCAGACGCAGTTATACCCAAACTCTTCATAAAGCAACCTTACCCAGGTTCCTTCTCAGTTCAGACGCAGTTTTACCCAAACTCCTCATAAAGGTTCCTTCTCAGTTCAGACGCAGTTTTACCCAAACTCCTAACAAAGCAACCTTACCCAGGTTCCTTCTCGGTTCAGACGTAGTTTTACCCAAACTCCTTACAAAGGTTCCTTCTCGATTCAGACGCAGTTTTACCCAAACTCCTCACAAAGTAACCTTACCCAGGTTCCTTCTCGGTTCATACGCAATGTTATCCAAACTCCTCACGAAGCAACCTTACCCAGGTTCCTTCTCATAACCCTACTATCCAGGTTTCTTTTCTCTTATCTCCAGACAGCAGTCCATAACACTGTAAGACCCAGACCTATCAAACACAATCAGTTTCACCTTTCCCTAGTAGGTCGTGGTGCAGCCTGTACACAACTAGATACGCAGTTCACTTCCGCTTCCTCAAGCCGGAGATAATTCCTCAGTTGAACAACAGATGACTGAAGTTCCTAAATGTCAACAGAGATGATTACTCAGTAGAATACGGACGACCGAAGTTCCTAAAATTCAACAGAGATGTTTCCTCATTAGAATACGGACGACCGAAGCTCCTAAAATTCTACTTCTCTCAATAAAGATCAACCCTCCCCAGCGGAATCTTCCTCAACAACAGGTATACAAGCTCTCGCTAAGGAATCTCTTATGCAATCGACACTCCTTCAAATGGCATCTTTAAGCCCATCCCCTCGTTATCAATTTCCAAATGTAATCTTTAAGCCCATTCCCGATATTGCAAGATGGATACTACTTCATGCGAGTGCAAATTTCTGGGCACTCTAGTGTTCAATCATCTTCCACCTTCGGATCACGAAAGGCACGAAAGCCAATCTACATCCTCAGGTTTAAGAAGATTGAACATGGGAAGCTGTTGTACCCCAAAATTTTCCCTCCCATATTTCTCAAAATATTTCAAGAAAGATCCTCAAGTTGCTCAAGGTAGTCCAAGGTTTGGCCAGACAAGCTCTCTCCTAAGGCAGTCTACCTCAAATTAGGGTTTCATGTTGCATCAAGATGCTTGAGTCCAAGGGACCTCAAATGCTCAACATTGTCCTAATATGTTCTCAAGATCATCTATGTCAATTTTCAAGCCCTACAAAGGAAATTTGCTCAGCCAATTGCTCAAAGGCCTGAAAATCGACTGTGCTAGGGCAAAAGTCAACTGTGGCCCACATACAGTCAAACTTCAAGATTTTTGTTCAACATCCTAATTTTGAAATATAGTTCATCATTTGATCAAGGGTTGATCATGATTCATCAAGGATTGCTCATAATTCTTCAAGAACCAAAAGTTGCTAAATTGGGGTTTTGCAGGAAAAGTCAACTCAACTTTGACCAAGCATAACGTTCTCATACTCTATGATAAATGACCCATACAAATCTCATTTTGAATAGGATGCAATTCCCTACAATCCATATTCATCTCCAAAGTTCAAAATATGCACTCACAAGAAGTTATGAATTTGGACATTATAGGTCATTTTGAAAAGTCAACAAAAACACCCTTTTTGTCAAAGTTTCATACATGAGCATGGAATATAAAGTTGAGATGATACCAAAAGGTTTGATTAGAGGACATCTCAAGCTTTCTAAAAAGTCCAAGAACACCCTCATAAGGTTAAAATTGAGAGAGATATGCATTGTCAAAGTTGGACAATTTTTCAAGTTTGAAACTCATTCCTAACATGGTCCACGACCTCTAAGCCCACCCATACATTTTTCTACTATTTATGCTATTTATTTTGATATTTTATTCATTAAAATTCAGAATTAAATAAATAAATAATGGAAATAATGTAAATTTTGATGTGAATCCATTTTGGGAAAGTTTTATGCTAGTTTATGTCAATTGATTTTGTGCAATAACTTTTCAAATATATCCAAGTTCATCCACATGTCAAATTGGCATAAAATCATCAAATATGGCTTTTTTTTATAAAAATTTTGATCATGGTCTTAAAACACAACATTATGAGGGAGATTATTTCCATGCTTTCTTGTCTCCTCATTCTCCTCTATAAATATATATCCATACAAGCTTTAAAGGGACAAAAATCCTCTCTAAAAAGCTCTCAAAAAGCTCTTCAAAAAGCTCTCTAAAAGCTCTTCAAAAAGCTCTCCAGAAATCAAAGAATTGGTGCAAGTCATATCTCGAGGTTCCGGTCTCTCTCAATTGACATCAAGCCTCAAACCATCCTCTTGAAGTCCTCAAGAGTATTACAAGGCCCTAGATCAATTCATCACATGCCTAACACGCCCCCTATTTGACAACACCAGTTTGGTAAAATTTTAAACTTTGAATCTCTAATTTTAATCACATTTTATGGTACGCTAACGTTTGTTTGAGTTTATATAGAATAGTTATGGATGGTTGAATCATAGGTGCCACGCAAGAATAAAAAAACCCCATAACTATAGCATGAAGCTTTCGAAGAATCGAGCCTATGGATTTCTGATGATTGCACCCCCTGTTTACTTTTGCTACTAGGCCCATCTTTATTTTCATGTTTTATTTATTTCTTTTAATCCCTTTTATTTTTTATCAATAAACAAATATAAAAATCACATAAAAATAGATTTATGATTTTTTCTTAATTAAATTTTAATTTTAGGTAAAACTTTAATTTCTTTAATTTCCTAAAATAACCAAAGAAACCAAAATAGGTCATGTAATTATTTTTACTAATTAATTTAATTAACTAATTAATTGCATATTTAATTTAGAAAACTTATTTCTTTCATTAAAAACAACAAAAAAACAATTTTTCTTTTAATTAGGTTAGAAGGGTCAAAACCTTAAATTCTCGTCGATCTTAATTCTTCTCGCGCGCTTTATTTTTATTGTTTACCATATTGATGTAACTGCCTACAATTTGTAATAGTTTAATTAGGACGTTTATTTACATTTATCGCTTTATTTTCAAAGGGTTTGTTTTTGGCTATGTAAATACCTGAAGCCTTGTAATAGCGTAGTTTAAATTCCGCACTTTAAATTCCGCAAATTATTAACTGTTAGATGTATGATATAGGGATGCATGACAAGAATGTATGATTAATTTTAAAATAGTTAGATCACCCTAAATGTGCAAAGATAAATAAACTAAAATTGATTCATTCACACATGCGCACTCCTAGGGTACACTCCCACTTGGTTGCCTTCGGTAAATGGTCATTGAGTATAAGATGATTTAGTGGTCGTCCTTTTGTCTAAAGAAAGATCAAAGTCCTGATTCAGAAAAGTTGCCTCGGAATGGTTGCCTCGGAATTGTTGCCTCGAATAATTGATCTAAGATATTAGGGTTATTAATAAGACGTCCTAACATTACTTTAGTGACCGTGCGTCCCTTTCGAATTGACCCCCAAAACTCTAATGACGGTGCTACCTACTCACTAATAGTGGGATAGCATTGTCTAAAGGAAACGAACATAGAACGATTCTTTTTTCGAGTAGGTAGATTAGTTCTTAAGTACTTGCTCATTCCAAACAAATTTTTCACATTTACACTCCTTTACAAACAAAGTTTTCAAAAACACTTCATTACATTCTTGAAGACAGAAGCAAGAGTTAAATCGAAGTTAAAACAAAAACTTTTTCAAAACCCACAAACACAAAGAAAACAATTTTTAAAAGGATGAGCAAGTACCTAAGAGCCCGTAGATAACTACAGATAGAAAGGGTGCTAATACCTTCCCTTTCTACCCCCCGTACTCAGAAATATCTCGAAAAAGGAATTTTTCTGTGCTTTTTTTCCTTTCCTTGTTGGATAAAATAAAAGACGGTGGCAACTCTTGCTTACCACAATATTTTGCAAACACAAACGCAAAATGCAAACCAGAAAAATTTCCTTAACGAAATAGGTAAACCACGAGCCCGGTTCTGGCCACCGTATCACACAAAGAATTTAGCCAGACATAAATTTATTGCAGGACAACATAAAATTAAAACATAAATTTAATAACACATGTATGGTAAGAATAAATAAATTATACTTAAAATAGGAACCTGAAATTAAATATTGAAGCAAATAATTTGAGCAGTGCGTATCCTCCACAAGCCGGCAGGATTAACTTGTAATGAGATTTCTTGAATGAAATAAAATGGACCTAAACGAATTCTGGAAGCTAGGAAGAAAATTAGAGTTGTAGTATTCCTCCGATGTAAAGAAATACTGCTTTAATGGTGTGGGTTTTCTATGCTTACGGTAATTCTACGAAACTGAAAAACAAAATACTAAAAACTATGAAACTGAAATAATAGTAAAGTTGCAGAACTGGAAAATAATCGCAAGTTACAGTATGTAGAAGAAACAATAAAAATTGGTGCAAATTCTGGATCGTAACAATGTTAGTAACTGATTCCAATTTATAGATTCCGAAAGTGAGAAAAAATAGGAGAATTCCCCTTGACCCCCATTCTTCCATCGTGGAGAAGAATCTGTAAAAACTATCTGTTCCATTCGCTTCGTGGAGATATTTCCGTAGCAATTATATGGGTTGTCACGAGTGTCATGCGCACTGTGAGGTGGGGCACACATCTTGACACTGTGCCGGTTGGGACATGAACCGTGTCGTGGGGCACACTTTTGCAAGTTGTGACGGACGGCACGCGCCTGTGGCGGACGACACACCTTCTGGTACAGAATGCTGCTAAAATGCTGCTAAATGGCCATTTCTTCTTCATTTCTCCATTGTTTTTCTTCCTTTTCTCATTTATGCCTTGCAAAAGCTAAGTACCTGAAATATGCTACAAATACTATAAATAGAGATAAAATGTGACATAATAAATGAAGAATCATAAGTTTTATCTACGTAAATCAAGCGGAAAATGCTATAACTTTTCTTGTCATCACTCAATTTGGCAAGACTTTTGCACATACGCTTGTCAAAGGTGGGTGGAAGAAGAGGTCAACTTTTTTTGAATTGCCATATTGGAGGTAGTTGTATGTAAGAAATTTTCTTGATGTTATGCATATTGAAAAAAATGTATTTGAAAGTGTGATTGGTACGTTACTCAATATACAAAGAAAGTCTAAGGATGGCCTTAAAGCAAGAAAAGACTTGATACAAATGGGAATAAAAACTGAATTAGGACCCATGAATAATGGAACACGAACATATATACCGCCTGCTGCTTATACTTTACATAGAAAGGAGAAAATTATTGTGTATGTTTCTAAGCTAAGTTAAAGTTCCAGAAGGTTACTCTTCAGATATTAGAAGACTTGTGTCTATGAAAGACCTCAACTTAAAGACTTTAAAGACACATGATTATCATATTATAATGGAGCATTTTCTACCAATAGGTATACATTATATTTTGCCAGAAAAAGTAAGAAGCACCATAACTAAATTGTGTTTTTCTTCAGGTCAATTTGTAGTAAGGTGATCGATCCTGAGATCTTACCAATATTGCAAAAAGAAATTGTTATTACTTTGTGTGAGTGTGATCTTGAAATGTATTTTACTTCCTCATTTTTTGAAATTATGGTACATCTTGTTGTTCATCTTGTAAAAGAGACACAATTGTGTAAACCAGCTTATATGAGATGAATGTACCCTGTTAAGTATTATATGAAAATATTAAAAGGGTACGTGAAAAAACAAAGTCGGCTAGAGGGTTGTATGGTTGAACAATACATTGTTGAAGAAGCGGTTGAGTTTTGTACTAGATATTTGTCCAACGTTTAATCCATTGGACTACCCAAATCTCATATTTTTGAAAGGTAGGAAGGAAAAAATTTAATTGTAAATAAAATTTTGACAGTATCAAGGGTTGAACGAGATCAAGTACATTTATATGTTCTGCACAATGACAATGAGGTTGAGCCATATGTTGAAATGCACAAGGATGTACTCTGGGGTTTAAATCCAAATAAAAATGAAAATTGGATAGTATGAGAGCACAATTAAAGTTTTATACAATGGTTCAAGGATCATATTTATTCAAAGTTTGATTTAGATCTCGCTTCAATAACAAAAAGGTTGAGATGTTTAACATATGGTCTGAGTTTGCACATGTTTTCTTATATCGCATACGCAATTAATGGATACACATTTTATACAAAAGAAAAATATTGTAAAAGTACTATGAAAAGAGTGGTGTCACAGTGGTAGCTGAAGCAATGCACATTTCAAGTATGAAGGACTTAAATACCAAATACCAAATACGAAAATATCTCATATTTTGGGGTTATCAAGCACATTTGGGTGTTTGATCATGAGAAGTTTCAGATTCCTATCTTTGATTGCAAGTGAGTACATAATAGTGGCATACGAGTGGATAAGTCAGGATTTTAACAAGTGGATCTTAATAGGGTGGGGTACAAAGATGAGCCTTTTATTCTAGCCTCTGAATTTAAACAAGTGTTCTATGTCACTGATCTGACAAGTATGAAATGGTCTATAGTGCTTTTATCTAACAAAGTGATTGATGATAACAATGTAAACCAAAGTGATGTTGATGTTGAGAATAAGTCATATGTTAGAGGGAATGAGTCGTATATACTAAATGATTAAGATGAGAATATTATAGCGGATGAATCATATATTAGAAATGATTATAATGAGGGAATTTGGATCAATCCATCCGCCCGAGTTGTTAAGAGTCGGGTAATTCATATTCCAACTAAGAAAAGAAAGAGATGTTAGTGAAAAAGGTACTAGTAAAATGTTATATGTTTTGTCATTCAATAAAATTGTTATATTGTGTTTATGTTTTTATATTGTGTTTATTCATTTAATGTTACTTGAATTTTATATGGTGTTTATGTTTTTCCTTTAATATTACAGGTCAAATGGCTAATAACGAGGAAAATTTACATCCCGCTTCTAATAATGATGGAAATGAATCAGTTCATGATATGGAGAATGATATTAGACGAGGAATAACTATTATGAAGTCAACCATTCGTGCAAGAGATAAAGGTATCAAATTTGACGTACATTAGAATGAAGATGAACTACTAAATGAACCTAACAATTCAATGTTGAAAAGTTACCTTGGTTCCCTTGTGAGGAGAGAAGTTCCAATCACTTGTGATGATTGGAGAAAAAGAGAGTTGAAACCCGCTAAAGAAAAAATATGGAGTGATATACATGTACCATATATAATGTCATTTGTTTTTGTTGATGATGATGTATTTAAATTACTAATACACTCTATGTATGTTTTTTAGTAGAGGTCTTTCAACATTGACGATGATCTAAAAACATAGTATCTTCAATTGGCCGTGAAAAGACTCAGAGGGTTTCAATCTTTTTTAACAAATAAGTTTCTTAGGGATGCCGATAACAATTTTATTGATGAAGAACATCCCAAGATGTATGCAGGCTTGATTTCACCTGAAGAATGGGAAACATTTAAAGGTAAACGAAGAACCTCAGATTTTCAGGACGTGAGTGTCATAAATCATCAACGAGCATCAAGTCCCCTATATCCATACAGAAAAGGGCGTATAGGATATGCACGCGTACAACAAACAATGGTAAGTATATATAAATGCTTTGATATACTTGTTCATCATGTGTTATAATTGATCTTATTATTTCTCTTAATGTGTTGTTAGAAGAGGAGAAAAGTCAAGAAACATCTCTTCCGGAACATGTTCTATGGAAGGCTGCTCGTATGGGTAAGGATAGAGTTATTAAGGAAGATGTGCTTCAAATTTATGATCAATGTATAAGTATATAAATATTCCTTTAATTAAATCAAAAGTTTATTAACATAAATAATTTATGAGTTTTAATCACCACTAATTTATTTTGATATGCATATGAATTTCAGGAGAATCTATCTCAATATTTAACTCAAGTTGAAGACCATGATTGCTGGAGCATACTTAGTCGAGTATTAAATGTTCCTGAGTATACACGTTGTGTGAGAGGTAATGGATGTGGGGTGACTCAAACATCTTTGGGTAACCATCAAAAGAGGAAAGGTCATAGTAATAAAGAAGTGATGGAAGAGTTAGAAAAATTAAAAGCTAAAGTTCGTGAGTTGGAAAAGGATAAAAAAAGATACATGTCAGAAAGGAAAGGTTCAGGGTTGAAGGATACTAGTGACAAAGATAGTATCATTTGTGATTTCCAACATAAAATCCCCGAGGTAATATATATTATTATGAATTAGCACAATTTCTTTAGTTGACATATATACACATTAACAATTTCATATTTATTATTGGTTTAGGGTATTTCACCTTGTCAGCTCTATTTACCATCACTGAATTATCGTATGGTTGGCAAGGGAAAAGTGCATAACACTTTGGGAGAAGTACTTCACCACAAACTGCTTCATGCTGGATTTTTGAAAGTATCAATTGATATTGCTTTAGAGAGGGATGTGCCATTACCTTTACCTGACGATATTTCAGATGTAACATTGCTGGAAGATGCAATAGGATCGTACATTGCATGGCCGTCAAACCTCATTTGCATAGATGATGAGGTATGTTGAAGATCATTATGAACCTTTGAGTATTCAATTTTTT
This sequence comes from Vicia faba, assembly GCA_948472305.1. NCBI lineage: Eukaryota > Viridiplantae > Streptophyta > Magnoliopsida > Fabales > Fabaceae > Vicia > Vicia faba. The sequence continues at coordinate 77,861,360 of OX451735.1, forward strand.
TACGACCATTTAAAGTACATTTTTTTTCGTGGTAATGTTAGACTCCTACAAAATCCAAGTCAAAAGATAAAGGGGATTATGCGGAAAACCGAGTCAGTTGCATCCAAAAAAGAAGTACATTGATATATATATATATATATATATATATATATATATATATATATATATATATATATATATATATATATATATATATATATATATATATATATATATATATATATATATATATATATATATATACATATAAAATGTTAATTCACGATATTATATTTCACCTAACTTATATGCATTTGATCTTTAGATTCATGCTAAAGAGATGCAACAAGTCAGTATGAGTAAGAAGCCTGAAATTGGTAACATGTCTACATAAAAAAAGGATGTTGCAAATACCGCGGCTAAAAAAATACTACTTCTCGATATAGGTTGTGCCTTCAGACATTAATAGGAATATCAGATATGGCTGACAGAGGTACTCGTAATATACCTATGGAGGAAGGTATTTTTGGTTTTTCCTATTACGAAACACTTATTAAAGAGGATATGGATCAAGTTCTTAAACATTCGAACTTAGTCCTCGGTGTTATCGATACATACATCAGGTATATTCCGATCAAATTTATTTAACTAATTAAACAATTTATCTACTCATTTCAATTAATGGTCTTAATGTTAATAATGTTTTTATTTAAGGTTCATGTATGACAACTTGATCCGTCCGCATTATTTGGACCAAAGATTCTGTTTCTTATCTCCCAACAATATCAACTCATGATTAATCGATCAAAGACCAGATGAAGTTAAAGAGTCCTTTGTCCGTGCATTTATGGCCAACGAAGATACAAAAAAGTTGTTTTTTACCATTTAATACTGGAAATGGGTTAAACTTTCATTCTAACTTCATCTATTATAATTTTTCGTGTTTTGACGTTGTGTAGAAAGTTTCCACTAACCTTAGTTGATCTTACAGTGGACACTGTTTGTTGGTTGTGATTAATCCTATAAGAGAAATTGTATATTAACTAGATCCGTTAGAAGGTGATTGAACAAAATACCCAGATATGAAGAAGATGGTTGATGTGTAAGTTAGATCGTTCTAAATATTCGTTTGTATATTTATTTATTTATTTATTTATGTGAGATTATTCTAAATATTCGTTTATATTTTGTTAGAGTTATACAAATTTTTCGATCACAAAGAGATACTCAAGTACCAAAGAGTAAAGCAAACAACATTACATGGATCAGAGTGCAGGTATATTTTCACAATTTTGACTATATTAGTGATTCTACTTGATAAAACAAGTTAAACTATATATCCTAATATATACTCGTATTTTTTTCCATGTGTATTGTCCTCGTTAGTGAAATGGTATAGATTGCGGTTATTTCTTGTTGAGGTTTATGAAATAAATTATTCTTTTGAATTAAATAGAGATTCCAACCATGGTATGAGTTTCTAACTTATGATTTATTTCAATATTTAACATATTTCATATAATTAATTAGTTTTAACTAAATTATATTATGTTATATTATGTAGTACTTTGATGAATACAAGTCTTCTACTTACTCAAAAGATCAATTGGACGAAATTAAGGAGGATTGATGTCAATACATTATTGAGATAAGAATTTGATAAGGTATTGTGACACTTTCATTGATGAGAATTTGAGTATATATAAGTTTGAGTTTTAATGAGATACTATATCGTCATTAGTGTGATAAATTGTTTACAATGTTGTTGTTGATGCGTGGAAGGTTAGTTATAATGGTATTGGATTTAAATTCAAATAAAGTTTTGTTTGTATCATGGTATGAACTGGATAATTTTTAATGGTGGATTATAACGGATTCTTGATTTGTTTTTATGACATTGATTTGTGTAAATTATAATAGTTATAAGATTTAAGTGTTATATAGCTTGGTTCTGATATGTCTTTGTTGGTTTTGTTTCAGGTAGGTGCATATGTAGAAGATATAGAGATAACAAGTTCATTTAGGATTCTTCATTGTTGTTGTTTGTAGAGAAGATAGTAGAGAAGATAACAGCTCTAAAAGATAGTAATATGTACATTTGATGCATACTTATTGGATTAAAGTTGTATATATAAATATGTAAATTTATGTATATATAAATTATTAGATTCTTCAAGTTGTATCAAATTTATGCATATATAAATTATTGGATTAAAGTTGTATATATAAATATGTAAATTTGGTGCATACTTATTGGATTGAAGCTGAAAATTTATGAAATCTGGTGCAAATTTGAAAGACAATGCTTATTTTAAGTGATTATTTGTAGAAAGAACTTAAAATATAAGTTGTATATATTTAAAAATTTGTAAAGATTAGACCACGCTTTAAAAAAAATAGCGCTGCCTAAAGTTGGGAATAGAAAACGCTTTTAAAGAAAGTGTTACCTAAAGGGGTGCATTAAAAAGCGCTTCTATAGTAAAAAGCGTTGTCTAAAAGGGACTTTAAAGAGCCCTTTTAAAGAAAGCGCTGCCTAAAACAGAAGAAAAAAGTGAACAAAAATATAAATTACACAACATTTTTAAAAGCGCTGTCTAAAAGGGTACATTAGAAAACGCTCATGATGTAAAAAGCGCTTCCTATAGGGGCCTTTAAAGAGCGCTTATTGAATAAAGCATTGCCTAAAGGCTATATTAAGCAGCACTTTTACATTGACAAAAAGTGTTGTCTTTACTTACAATAGCGCAGAAATAGACAGCGCTTTAAAGCGTTATCAATGGCAAAAAATCTTGTCTATTCCCTTATATGGCGTAGAGAGATTTTTAAGAAGTTTGAAATGGAGCATTATAACATTGCCATTACTCCGGCCGAACCGAGGTTGCAGTTATTGAATAATGATGATGAGAAAGATGTTAGACTAACTCTCTATATGAGTATGATTGTTTCCTTGCAATTATTTGTGTAATACGTGACCGAATTTGGTGTTTAGTGTTAGTATTTGAGTAGATTTATGGAGAGAGCGAAGGTTTATCACATGGAAATAGTCAAGAGGATTCTAAGATACGTCAAAGGATCTATTGATTGCAGAATTCTTTTTCCTGTAATGAACACGAGTAGAAAATGCAATTTGCTCGATTTTACAGATTCTAATTGGTATTGAAATAGAGATGATATAAAGTCTACATTTGGATACTGTTAGAACAAAGTTTGGTTCTAATCATATCTTAGAGTTTTGATGATAACAATGAAATAAATTTTGTGAAATATATTTATACTTTGACTTGTATGTTCTCTAAGTTCAGATGATGTTCTGACTCATGCATCTTAGAAAGAAACAAAATTTATGCAAGTCTAAAGAAAACTCAGAAGGAAGCACTCCAAAGAAAAATATGATGAAGAGCAATCCTAAGCAATCTCTGATAAAGCTGGTTAAAGCAAAGATCTGAAATAGAAGCACGCTGAAAGCAACATCTGATAATGCAAGATTAAAGCAAACTCTGATGAACACATAAATTGAAGCATACTCTGATAGAAGAAAAGATAAAGTATACTCTGAAATGGCAACACTGCAAGTAAACACTTAAACTTCCAGAGACAAGCTCCGACAGTACCATTGGTTATTAAATGCTAAGATGGATAACGCACTCAAGTGTACTACGCACGAGCATTGGAATCGTAAAGACCAAGCCTACACACATCATTAAATGCATGCACTCTCATCAAGGCAGTAACGATCAATAATTGAAAGCTATATATAGAAGACCTTTTATTTCAAAGAAAGGTTACTGATCCACGAAAAACATACTTAAGCTCACTGTTTTCATACTTGTAAACTAATATTGTATAGTGGGTAGATCTTAAGCATTGGGAAACAATCTTAGTGATAAATCACAGTTTGTGATAAAGCTTATTAGAAGCATTTTGTTTCACTACTATTAAGAGATAATTTTGTAAGTGTTCCTTGAGAGAACAGTTGGGTCAGATTTCTCAAGAGGGCTAGGACTAGTTGAGTCTTAGAGGTGTTAGTCAATTGCAGTTAGCTTGTGCATTGTATTGTTAGTCACAACAGTTTGGTTGTGCATTTGTAATCATTTTGATTATAGTGGATTAAGTCCTCGTTGAGAGAGGCGAAATCACCTTGGCGGGTGGACTGGAGTAGTTTGAGTTCAAATGAACCAGGATAAAAATACCAGTGTTCTTCCATTAGTATTGCGCGAGAAAAAGGAAAAACGTATTCAATCCCCCTTCTAAGTGTTTTCTCACCCTTTAATTGGTATCAAAGCTCTAGTTCTTGGTGCAAACACCTAACAGTGTCAGAAAAAGATCCAGAAGGAAAACACTATGGCAACTGAACAAAACAACAACAACTGCACCAAACCTCTTGTGTTTGATGTAGAAGACTTTGAATACTAGAAGGATAGACTAGAAAGTTTCTTTCTAGGTCATGATGCTGATCTATGGGATTTGGTCCTACATGAGTACACTCATCCAGAAGACAAAGACGGAAACAAGATTGATAGAAAGAACATGGATAAACAACAGAAGTTAGATTTGAAGAATCACCACAGAGCTAGAAACATCTTTCTGAATGTTATCTCTAAAACTGAATATGAGAAAATAACCAACAGAGATACAACACATGACATGTTTGAGTCTCTCAAAATGACTCATGGAGTAAATGCTCAAGTAAAAGAGACAAAAGCTCCGGCTCTCATCCAGAAGTATGAAGCCTTCAAAATGGAAGAAAATGAGTCTATTGAAGCTACGTTCTCGAGATTCCAAACTCTGATTGTTGGCCTGAGAGTTATGAACAAAGGATACACCAAGGCAGACCATGTTAAGAGAATTATCAGAAGTTTACCCAGAAGATGGGCACCTATTTTCACTGCATTCAAAGTGTCAATGATTTGAATGATGTATCCCTTGAAGAACTTATCAGTGCTTTAAGAAGTCACGAGATAGAACTTGATGAACATGAGCCTCAGAAGAAAGGTAAGTTTGTCGCCCTTAAATCTATTAAAAAATGTGAAACTAAGGCTTTTCAGGAAGAAGAAGGAAACTCTGAAGATTATGCGTTAGAAGAAGATGAGTTATCTCTTCTCTCCAGAAGGATCAACCAGATGTGGAAGCACAGACAAAGTAAGTTCAGAAACTACAAGAGGTCAGAAGATAAACTCGAATCTTCTGGACATAAGAAGTCAAGCAGGAGAGATATAGTCTGCTATGAATGTAAAGAACCAGGACACTACAAAAGTGATTGTCCTAAGCTGCAAAGAGAAAGACCAAAGAAAAAGTTTGGAATAAAGAAAGGTATGATGGCCACCTAGGATGATTCAAAATCTTTTGAAGCTGAATCTGACTCAGAAGATGAACACGCTAATCTAGCGTTTATGGCTACCACAACAGATGATGATGACTCAGAATCTGATTCAGAACCAAAAGAGGTATTCTCTAAATTTTCTAGAACTGGACTTGCTGAAAGCTTATCTGAACTTCTTGAAAACTACAGTCAACTCAAAATCAAATACAAGAAACTTAAAAAGAATCTTGCGTCTGATTTTGAGAAACTTGAAACAGAAAACTCTGAACTTAAAGAAAACATTTTTAAACTCAAAGAGTGAAATTCTGGTTGCAGATACTTAATGTCACATTGAATGTTATGACACCGTATCTGACACTATTCAAGACAGTAAAACTAAAAGCAGTAAATAACACAATCAATTGTTTACCCAGTTCAGTGTGTAACAACACCTACTCTGTGGGCTACCAAGCCAGGGAGGAAATCCACTATAAGAGATATTAATTCAGGAATAAACCAACCAGTTTTTCTCCTTCACTTAAGACATACCCAATGCAACTTCAATCTAAGTTCAACTTAAACCTAAGTTACTACTCACTCCCCCTCAATCACAGCAGTGATATTAAATAGTTTACTAATTAAATTATGAAGACACTCTTCAGAACATACACTTGATTTTGCTTCACAGCTTTTAATCAAGTAACACAAACACTCGTGCTTCAAAGCTTTGAGTGATACACAACCCTAACTTGAATTTGCTTCAAAGCTTTAATCAAGTGACACAAACACTCGTGCTTCAAAGCTTTGAGTGATACACAACCCTTACAATCAAATCCTACTCCAAGTCACTTATCATAATGATAATTGCTTGGATTACAGTAGTTACAACTATACAATCCCTTATTGATCTTCTGTCAAAAGTGTCTTTCACCAACAGTCTTCATGAGGAATATATGGGCTACTATTCTTCAGTTAGGGCTTCCACGAAAATAGCTAGGGTTAATTAGGGTTAACCTCAAGACTTGGTCATGGGACTTTAACAACCAGATTAGGGTTAAGCAAAGTTAACCTAAGTCCACGTGAGAATCTGATATGGACTGAATAACCAGATTCCTGAAACTTCTCAGAAAATAATAAATCTACACAAGTGTTAGTTCAGTACAGGATGTCTTAACATTGGTTATGACAACAAGAATCCTGTTTACAAATTTTGGTAGAATGCAATAAATATGATCATTGCATAGTGATAAGCTAAACACTCATATTGAGCAGCTCCTGTATGACATTCTTTTTCTGCAGAATGTACCTTGTGTCCCAGAATGTTATGACATCAGTCATGACATTCACACAACTGCTTTTACCAAAAAACATGCCAACATCCAAGCACTTACAAAGAGGAAGTTCACAAATTTGAAAATATTTATATTTCAGATTCTGCTTCAAGTTCAAAAGATATTCTTAAAGAATATGACTCTAGTTTTCAAACGTTTCTTGCTAAAAGCATGGATAGAAGCAGAATGGCTTCAATGATCTATGGTGTTAGTAGAAATGACAGAAGAGGTATTGGATATAAAGCTCCCAGAGGGCAAGAAATATATAAACCTAATCCTGTTGAGGAAATGGTCATTACATATAAACCACTACACAAACAATTTAGTTTTTGGCACACACGTGATATCAATACACTTCTCACTCTGAAAACTCTTATGCAAAATCAAAGTTCAACCACAACTTTAGAAACTCTAACCAAAAATGACCCAAAAAGAAATGGGTACCTAAGGAGAAAATAATATATGTTGCAGATGTCCTTAACAGCTCAGTTGAAACACCAGTCATGGTACCTGGACTATGGATGCTCGCGACATATGACACGAAGAAAGTCTATGTTCCAAAGTCTGGAACTTAAATCTGGAGGAGATGTCAAATTTGGAGGAAATAAAAAGGAAAGATTATTGATTCTAGAACCATTGGAAATGGTAACCTTTCTTCTATAACTAATGTTTTGTTAGTAGAAGGATTAGCGCATAACTTGCTGTCCATAAGTCAACTAAGTGACAACGGTTATGACATAATCTTTAATCAAAAATCCTGTAGAGCTGTTAGTCAAAAAGATGGAACAATCCTTTTTACTGGAAAGAGAAAGAACAACATCTATAAAATTAATCTTTCTGATCTTAAATCTCAAAATGTAAAATGCCTTATGTATGTTAGCGATGAGCAATGCGTCTGGCACAGAAGATTGGGACATGTTAGCATGAGAAGAATATCTCAAATTAACAAACTCAATCTGGTCATGGGACTTCCCAATCTGAAGTTTAACTCAGAAGCTATGTGCGAAGCATGTCAGAAAGGAACATTTTCAAAACCTTCTTTTAAATAAAAAAATGTTGTTTCTTCCTCTAGACCGTTGGAACTTCTTCACATTGATCTGTTTGGACCAGTTAAAATTGCATCCATCAGAGGCAAGAAGTATGGATTGGTCATTGTTGATGACTACAATAGTTGGACTTGGGTTAAGTTTTTAAAACACAAGGATGAGTCACATTTTGTGTTCTTCGACTTCTGCATCCAAGTGCAAAATGAAAAAGATTTTAGAATCATAAAAGTTAGAAGTGATCATGGAGGAAAATTTGAAAATCATTATCTTGAAAAGTTTTTTAAAGAAAATGGAATTTCTCATGATTTCTCTTGTACTAGAACTCCCCAACAAAATGGAGTTGTAGAACGAAAGAATAGAACTTTACAAGAAATGGCCAGAACCATGACTAATGTAACTAATATGGTAAAACACTTTTGGGCAGAAGCAGTGAACACAACATGTTATATTCAAAATAGAGTCTCTATAAGACCTATTCTTGAAAAGACTCCTTATAAATTGTGGAAAAATAGAAAACCCAACATTTCATGTTTCCATCCTTTTGGATGCACTTGCTATATTCTGAATACTAAAGATAATCTGAACAAGTTTGATTCTAAGGCACAAAAGTGCTTTCTGCTTGGATACTCTGAAAGCTCAAAAGGTTATAGGGTATACAACACAGAAACTCTGATTGTTGAAGAATCAATCAAAGTTAGATTTGATGATAAGCTTGGCCAACAAAAGCCAAAGCAAAATGAAAATCCTGCAGGTACAGAAGATTATCTTATAAACTCTGTAGAGTCAGAAGCAAAAGACAACTCAGAAGATCCTCCTATTGAAAACGCTCTGGAAAATCTAAGAATTCTGAACAACCCTCACAGAATAAATTCCCCAAAATCACATCAGCACATCCAGAAAATGTGATTATAGGAAAGAAAGAAGATCCCATCAGAACAAGATCCTCCTTCAGAAACAATGAAGAATCACTGTTTGGATTGGTCTCTCTAATTGAGCCAACCTCAATAGAGGAAGCTCTGCAATAAAATGATTGGATCCTAGCTATGCAAGAAGAACTAAATCAATTTTCAAGAAATGATGTATGGGATCTAGTTCCAAAACCTAAAGGATTCAATATCATAGGAACAAAATGGGTCTTCAAAAACAAGTTAAATGAGCAAGGAGAGGATGTCAGAAACAAGACACGACTGGTTGCTCAGGGTTATAGTCAACAAGAAGGAATTGATTATAATGAAACCTTTGCCCAGTCGCCAGGTTAGAATCAATTAGATTGTTAATTTCTTTTGTTGTTCAACACAACATCTCATTATATCAAATGGATGTTAAAGTGATTTTTTAAATGGTTACATAGATGAAGAAGTTTATGTCCACCAACCTCTGGGTTTTGATGACTCAAAGTTTCCAGAACATGTTTTTAAACTGAAAAAGTCTATGTACGGTCTGAAACAAGCTCCCAGAGCTTGGTATGAACATCTGAGTAACTTTATTTTAGAAAAGAATTTTACCAGAGGGAAAGTGGACACAACCTTATTCAGAAAAACATTTAAAAATGAAATTTTAATCTGTAAAATATATGTAAATGATATTATATTTGGAACTTCTAATGTCTCTCTTAGAAGAGAATTTGTTGAGTCTATGCAGGCTGAATTTGAGATGAGCATGATGGGAGAGCTGGAATTATTTCTGGGAATTCAAATTAATCAAACTCCAGAAGGTACTTACATACATCAGACAAAGTATGTTAAAGAACTTCTGAAGAAATTCCAGCTATTAGAAAGTAAATAAGCAAAGACACCAATGCATCCTACATGTATTATGGGAAAAGATGAGGTAAGTAAAAAGGTAGATCATAAACTCTACAAAGGTATGATTTGATCTCTTCTCTATCTGACTGCATCTAGACCAGATATATTATTCAGTGTATGTATATGTGCAAGATTCCATTCAGATCCTAGAGAATCTCACTTAACTGATGTTAAGTGAATTCTGAGGTATCTGAAAGGTACTACTAACCTTGGACTGTGTTATAGAAGATCTAAAGACTTTAAACTAGTAGGTTATTGTGATGCTGACTTTGCTGGAGATAGAATAGAATGCAAAAGCACCTCTGGAAGCTATCAGTTTCTGGGTGATAACGTTATCTCATGGTACAACATGAAGCAAGCCACTATTGCACTATCAACCACTGAAGCTGAATATATATCTGCTGCTGGATGTAGCACTTAGATGATCTGGATGAAGAGCCAGCTGGAAGATTATCATCTATATGAAAGTAAGATTCCTATCTTCTGTGATAATACCTCTGCTATTTGTCTTTTAAAAAATACCATCTTACATTCTAAGGAAAAACATGTAGAAATTAAACATCATTTCATAAGGAACTATATTCAGAAAGGAATTTTAAACTTAAACTTTGTAGACACCGACCATCAATGGGCTGATATTTTTACTAAATCTCTTTCTGAAGTCAGATTTAAATTCATTCTGAAAAACATCAGCATGGAATTTTGTCCTGAATGAAAATTTGTTTTTCTTATATATGTGTTTCCAGAATGTTCTGAAATGAATGTTCTGATTAACTACTCTTCAGAAGTGAGAAAAGGAGTTACATCAGAAGCCATTCATCATGTTCTGAAATGTGTCTAACATTTCATTACTAGAATGGTCAGAAGTTCATTACATTAAACCAGCTGTCACACGCTACCCTCAGAAGTTGAACGCGTGTTTCAATTCTGAAAGGTCACGCATGCGTGCGTTGTTATTAAGACGTCGTTCCTAGGTAACTGTTCAGATTTGATAAAATCTCACGCGTCCCCTAAATGTCATATTTCATTAATTGCTAGTAATGATTATTTTTTTAATTTCAATCTTTCAAAATTCGTTATTTATTTTATTACCCAAAACTTTCTCAAGCTATAAATACCTTGGAAAGTTCCCCTCTTTAACATTTTACTCTCTATTCTAAGTTTTAATCGCCTCTGCGTTTTTATGCAAACTCTCTCTATTTTTTTTCAAATCCTAAAACCTAAACGTTCCAAATGGCTTCATCTTCATCTCCTTCCGAGAGCATTCCTATTTCATCAAGCAGCTCTCAACATGCGAAAAGATATGTCGTTCCTGAAAGAACAACGCTCATACATGTTGATATCTTGGAAGTGGTGAGTGAACTTATGGTCGATTTTGATAATCTAAAAGAAAATGGGTTTGACTTGTTTCCTGCAGTGGAATTCCAAGGGTGGCAAAACTTCTTTGATCGTCTTGTTGGACCAGTGTTTCCTCATGTAGTCAAGGAATTCTGGATTATTGCCATTGCTTCTCAAAAGGCCATCCTTTCATTTATCATGGGCAAAGAGATTTCCATAACTGAAAATCTCATCAGGAAACTTCTTGGCTTTGAAGAAAATGGTGTTACTGGAATCTCTAGTGGACGAATGGATATGTCCAAAGTTTATGCTAAAAGCTTTACTACTGGGCAAACTTCCAACAAAGTCAGGGATTTGAAGAACAAGTATAAAATCTGGGCATGAATCATTCATGGATGCGTTCATCACAGGAAGGAAACTAGTTCTCCTGACTACATCAATGCTGACCAACAATACCTTCTGTTCTGTGTTGGAACTAATGTGAAGATTGATCTGCCCTATCTTCTGTTCAACCACCTCTAGACGTATGTGAAACTGGATTCCTCTAGGAAGATTAATCTCAGACATTCTGACAGAGAATGGTCTGATAGCTCATTTAGAGGATGCCAACTTGCTTGGTGAATTGGAGCCAACTTGTGGAAAAGTTATGACTGGGAAGAACCTGCTGAAGAGGAAGTTAATTGACAAACTTCTGGTAGAACCTACTCCATACGTGTCAGCAACTGTCACCAGAAGGAGAATCCCTGTTGCAGATTTTCCTCTCTTCAACTCTGGTGATCATCCTGAGATCATTCCTCACTTCATTGAAGCTTGCGAGGAAAGTGGCATTCCCATTGACCCCGCATTGCTTCAAGGAAGAAATATACCTGCTCCAGATGTTCTTCTCCAGAAGCAGAAGAAGAGACAAGATGGAGAAGGTCCCTCTGTTCTTAATCAGAAGAAGAAGAAGAAATCTTCAGGTACATCCACTGAAACAATTTCTGTTTGTGATTCTGTATGTATGTCACCATCTGATGAACCCCAAACTCTAGGAGATATAGAAGTAGACATAGACCTCACCATTCCTTCTGAACCCCTTCAAAATAATCCTTAAAATGATCAAGTTCTATCTGACATATACAATTTTGATAATGTAGTCCCTACACAATCTCAACCTCAACCACATATAACTCAACTTGACTCTTCTACTTCTGCTCCCCATCAAAAAAATCCAAATACTCCTGCTGAAAACCCTCTTCCAACATCCCTCATCATACCTTTATCCCTAAGATCCTCTGAGCTGTATGATGGTTCGTGGAGATTACCAGGAATAAATGTGCCTCTGGCCACAAAACCTTCGTCCTTCATCATTCCCTCTGAGAACCTTTTTGTTGTAAATGAATCCCCTGCAACTAATCTTTTTTCCTCAGCCCAAACCACCATCATCATCTCTCCTGACATCACCCCTCCTACGTCACCAGCAATTCCCACACCTCTTTCACCTGAACCCTCATCACCTCACTCTCTAGAACTAACCTTTGGTCCATCCTCATCAGAACCTCCTGAACCCTCTTAACCTTCTGACTTCCTTAGGACTGTAGTTGATCCTGAAGCTCTACGATATCTACAAATAATATCCACTAAAAAGGTTGTTCCCAAACCAACCCCAAAACCTGTTTAGCCAGATGTTACTGTATGTTTTCAGAATTTTACAACAGAAATAAAGACGTGGATAGACCTGCTGAAGGCAAACAGTGCCAGCAACCTGGACCCAACTGCATGTGATTTTCAGTGGGAAGCATTTAGAAAGGAAATTCAATGATGAAACCTTCAAGTTGCAAGATTTGTTCTATTCTTAGGTTCTTAAGAATTTCACCCAGTATCTGAATGCCTTCAAGACAGAAGTGGTAAATAGCTGGGATAAAAAGTCTCCACTGCAGATTAACGGTGCTCCATTACCACTTGTTGACCACATGGAGATTTCAGAAGAAGAATCTAAAGATGGCTCTGAGCCAGAACCAAATCCTTTAGCCATGACTTTGTATCACCATCCTTCTGCTGAAGCTGCCTCTAAGAAAGTGTCAACTCTTCTGATTGATCTTGGCACCCTTCTCTCCAATGTTGTAGGCTCTGGCTCTTCTGCTTCTTCTCTAAATGGTGTATCTTCTGAATCCGCTTCAACTTCTTCTCCATCTTCGCTGGTGCTGGACACTCTGAATAAAAGGAAGAAGGACAATGAGGCCATCCATAAACGTTTGGACAAACAAGATGAAACCAACAAGGAAATCTGATCTTGGATGATGAAAAAGAGGATTCTTCAAATGAAATCAATAATCTTCTTCTTTCTCTTGTTTCTCGTCGATCTTAGATTTTATTTCTCTTTTTTTTTTCTTGTTGTTTTTTGTTTTGTAACTCTGTTTTCTTTTGAATCTTCAATATATGAATTTTTTTGAATTTCTTTGTTTTTTTTTTCTTTTTGATTATGACAAAAAGGGGGAGAAAATAAGATTTTGATCTGATCCATGAAAACAGTTATGGTACTAAGTCTCAAACATTCCTAACGAAATACAAAGCTCTTTTCTGTTTAAGAGATATGTAGGAACTCAAGACTCTCAAAGATTAAGTGTAATTGCAAGCTTCTCAAGTCATATTTAAAGCATGTGTTTTGATGAAGACAACATGGACATCAACATTTAAAGGATGTGCAAAAAGCTTATCAACATCAAATAAAAGTCTTGAAGATTATTGAAGAAATTATTGAAGAATCATCAAATGTCAATATGGTATAAATAATTCTTAAAATCTTGAATATAGATGTTCATAATATGCATTCATCAACATATACATATTCCATAACTTTAAGATCAAGAAAACTTTGTTTGAAATATCTTTCAAAAAGCATTTTTGAAAATAACCCTTTAGGAACCAGTTCCTCCCTAACAGGGAACCGGGTTCCAGATTTTCTCAAGAAACATGTCCCTGGATTTTGTACCAGGAACCGGGTTGTACCAGTAGGGGAACCGGTTCCTGCATGATATTTTTGAATTCCAACTTATAACGTTCACTAAGAACCGGGTTCTGTCAGTGTCGGAACCGGTTCCTAGCGAACCAGTGCAACTTTTACTTTGTTTTTTGAACATTTTTCAAGTGGTATCTTTTCATGAATGCATTGCAACTTTTCATATGAATTGGCATGAATGAAGAGGTTCTTATGACTTTATAAAATGCAGATTTTGTCAGTTTTTAAATAAGAACACATATAACATTTTCAAACAACAAAAACCTTCTTCATATTAACAATTTTCTCATTCATTCAAATTTGCACATAAATTTTCATGTGTTCATAATTTTGTGAAACTTGCCATATACACTTTCATTATCATTACAAGTTTCATACATACATTGTGAACATTTATATACATTGTTGAGAATTGTTTTTATCTTGAAGAAGAAGATCAATTGAAGATTGATAAAGCTCTCCATATACTTCAAAATTAATCATTGTATTACTTAAAGGTTTTCCCTTACTATCCAGGATTGTTGGAAGTAAGTGTTGTGATTTGAAGAGGATTGTTCTCCATTCACATTAGTGTTTGTTTGGTCTTAAAGGTGTTAAGAACCTTTGATCACCCTATAGGTTAGATAGTAAGCATAGGTTGTACAATCATTCTAACTATAGTGAAATCTCTTTCGTGTTGGAAAGGGGACTTGAGTACTCTCGGATTGTGAGGGGAACCAGGATATATCACCGTGTTCTTTACTTTTCCGCATTTATCGCTTTCATCACCATAATCAGGAAAAGATAAAGATATAAACAAAACCTTCAAACACTTAACCAAAAAATTACTACCAAGCATTCTCATAAAACCGAATAAATTTTATAAGACCTAATTCACCCCCCCCCCCTCTTAGGCACTCTAAGACTTACAATTGGCATCAGAGCAAGTTATAGGTAACTTGTTCCTAAAGATCCAGAATGGCTTCCGCAAATCATCAACCAGTGTTCAAAGATGGTGGTAGTAACAACAAGCCTCCTCTATTCTGTGGTGAATATTTTGACTTCTGGAAAATACGCATGAAGGCGCATTTAGAAGAACAAGGAGAGGAAGTATGGGATGCTGTTGAAAATGGTCCTTTTATCCCAATATCAGTAATCAATGGCATTGGTTCTGTAAAGCCCAAAACTGCATTGGACGACGATGATAAAAAGAAAGTTCTCTATGACAAAAAAGCAATAAACCTTCTTCAAGGTGCACTCAGTATGGACGAATTTTTCCGTGTCTCGAACTGCAAGACAGCAAAAGAAATATGGGATACCCTGGTTCAAACTCATGAAGGAACAGCTGAAGTAAAAAGATCAAGGCTAAATACCTTGAGTCAAGAATATGAACTATTTCGAATGCAGCCCGGAGAATCCATTCTTGACTTACAAAAGAGATTTGTGCATTTGACAAATCACTTAAATGCTCTTGGTAAAACCTTGACAAATGATGAACTCAACTTGAAAATCCTTAGATCATTGACTAGGGAATGGCAACCAAAGGTAACGGCAATCTCGGAAAAGAAGAGTCTCTCTGCAATGACTTCCGCTACATTATTTGGAAAACATTAAGAATACGAAACGGAACTCGGTAGACTTGAAAAACATGAAAATTTAGAGAAGAAATCCAAAGGCATTGCCTTGAAAGTTGATTCAAAGGAAAGTCAAGATAAAGATGCATCGGAGGAAGATGAAAACTTCTTGCTTCTTGTAAAAAGGTTAGGAAAATATTTTGGTCATAAAAATAATCTTCATAATGCTAACTTTGTCAAGAAGAAGAAATTTTATAATCATAAAGATAAAGAAGCCTCCACATCAACACAAGATGTCACATGTTATGAATGGGAAAGCAAGGTCACATAAAGCCGGATTATCCAAAACTCTCCAAGAAAAATGGATTCAAAGGCAAAAAGGAGTTCAAGAATAAAAAGCCTTATGTTGCATGGGAAGATAATGAGATAAGTTCTTCATCCGATTCGGAAAGCGAGGAATATGCAAATCTAGCATTAATGGCTTCACATCACTCCGACAATGAAGAAGAGGTTAGTAATGAATTTAATCTTTTTGATGATGATGTTCAAGATGCTATTGATGAACTCTTGAAAGAATGCAAAAGTTTATACAAAAAGGTGTCAAATCAAGAAAAAGAACTTCTAAGTTGTTTAGAAAAAATTGACACCATGACTAAAGATCTTAAACTTCAAAAACAGAATTTTATTAAAGAAAAAGAAAACTTTGCATGCTCCAAGTGTGAATCAAATGTCTTTCAAATTGTTCAATTGAAAAGAGTCATTGAACGATATGAAAAAGGACAAATAGGATTGGAAGGATTACTAAGCCAAAAACGTTATCTTAATGATAAAAGGGGTCTTGGTTATTCTAAGAAACCAAGTAACAATCCCACTGTTTTTGTAAAGGCTAGTAATAGTTCCAATCTCAAGAAAGTAGAAAAGAATCAAGTTGTTCATAATCATCAAAAGAAAAAGGCTAATGTATCGAAAAAGAAAACATTTCCTAAGAAGAAATCTTATCCTTCTAGATATAGAACTAACTTTGAACCTACTTGTTTTTATTGTGGTATTAAAGGCCATACACCTAATGCTTGCTATGTTAGAAACTTTAGTATAGCAAGTGGGCATTATGTGTGGGTGAAAAAGGGAACTAACTATGAAGGACCCAAGGCAACTTGGGTACCTAACAAAGAATAATTTGTTTGTGTAGGTATGCTTGAAATCCACATCAAATGTTTGGTATCTTTATAGTGGATGTTCAAAGCATATGACAGGAGATGTACACCAATTTTCATATCTAGTACATAAACCCAAAGGGTATGTCACCTATGGAGACAACACCAAAGGAAAGATTCTTGGCGTTGTAATAGTTGGCACACCTCCATCCATTCAAATTGAGGATGTTCTCTATGTTGAAGGATTAAAGCATAGTCTTCTTAGCATAAGTCAACTTTGCGATAGAGGGTTCAAGATCAAATTCAACAAAGATGAATGTCTCATTATGGATGAGGCAACCAATGAGGTAAAACTCAAAGGTATAAGAACTAACAATATTTTTATGATTACTTTAGATGATTTGTCTCTGAAGGTACAATGTCTTATGGTAAACAACAATGGCGCTTGGTTATGGCACAAGAGGATCGCTCACATTCACATGGAGCACTTGAACAAATTGGTTAAACATGACTTAGTTATTGGTCTACCAAAGATGAAGTTCATCAAAGACAAATTATGTAATGCATGCCAAAAGGGCAAACAAACCAAAACAACTTTCAAATCTAAGAATGTGGTGTCTACTACAAGGCCACTACAATTGATACACATGGATCTCTTTGGTCCATCAAGAACAAAAAGCTTCGGAGGTAATGTATACGCTTTAGTCATTATTGATGATTTTTCTAGATATTCTTGGACCTTGTTTCTTGTGCAGAAAAGTGATGCTTTTAAAGCTTTTAAGAAGTATGCTAAGCAAATCCAAAATGAAAAATCACTAAAGATTGTATCCATAAGAAGTGATCATGGTGGAGAATTCCAAAATGCTCAATTTGAAGAATTTTGTGAAGAACATGGTATCTCTCATAATTTTTCAGCACCTAGAACTCCACAACAAAATGGAGTAGTTGAAAGAAAGAATAGGTTTCTAGTGGAACTTGCAAGAACAATGCTTAGTGATGCAAATCTTCCTAAATATTTTTGGGCGGATGCGGTTAGTACGGCATGTTATGTTGGAAATCGAGTTATCATTAGACCTATAATAAAGAAGACTCCATATGAACTCTTCAAAGGAAGAAAGCCAAATATTGCTCACTTTCACATTTTTGGATGCAAGTGCTTTGTTCTTAATAATGACAAAGACAATCTCGGTAAGTTTGACGAGAAATCCGACGAAGGTATATTTCTTGGTTATTCGCTTTCTAGTAAAGCATATAGAATTTATAATAAAAGAACTTTAACTATTGAAGAATCTATGCATGTATCTTTTTATGAAACTAACCCCTCCAAGGAGGAAGTAGTTGTTTGTGATGATGATGATCCTATAGATTTACCCCCGGAAGATCTTTCAATTGATCAAATTAAGAAATCACCGGAAAATCAAGAAAACATTGTACAACAAGATTCAAACACCAATGATCTACCAAAATAATGGAGAACTCATAGAGACCATCCTATTGACAAAATTATTGGTGACATTAGCCAAGGAGTATCAACAAGATTAAATCTAAAAGATGCTTGCTTAAACATGGCGTTTGTTTCTCAAATTGAACCTACCAAAGTTGATGAAGCCTTAGGAGATGATCAATGGATTATTGCTATGCAAGAAGAATTAAATCAATTCGAGAGAAATCAAGTTTGGGAACTTGTTCCTAGACCAAGTGGTAAACACATCATAGGTACCCGATGGGTGTTTAAGAACAAACTTGATGAGAATGGTCTAATTGTTCGAAACAAAGCAAGGTTGGTTGCCCAAGGTTACAATCAAGAGGAAGGAATCGACTTTGAAGAAACATTTTCTCCGGTTGCAAGGTTAGAAGCTATACGTCTTGTACTTGCTTATGCTTGTTCATTAAATTTTCAGCTTTTTCAAATGGACGTCAAAAGCGCATTCTTGAATGGATACATCAATGAAGAAGTCTATGTCAAACAACCCCCGGGATTTGAAGACTTCAAACATCCTTCACATGTCTTTAAGTTGAGAAAGGATCTTTATGGATTAAAGCAAGCACCAAGAGCATGGTATGATAGACTTAGCAATTTTTTGTGTGAAAAAGGTTTCGAAAAGGGTAAGGTTGATAAAACCTTGTTCATTAAGAAAATCCAAAGTAAAACTTTATTGGTTCAAGTCTATGTTGATGATATCATTTTTGGATCGACTAACAAAGAAATGTGTGAGGAATTCTCATTGATGATGCAAGGAGAATTCGAGATGTCTATGATGGGAAAGATGAACTACTTTCTTGGATTACAAATTAAGCAACTAGAAGATGGAATCTTCATCAATCAATCTAAGTATTGCAAAGAATTATTGAAAAAGTTTGATATGGACAATTGTAAAGCAATGAATACTCCAATGGGCTCCGGTACATATGTTGATCAAGATGAATCCGGTACTCCAATTGATATTACAAAGTACAGATGTATGATTGGTTCTTTATTGTACTTGACGGCAAGCCGTCCTGACATCATGTTTAGTGTTTGTCTTTGCGCTCGCTTTCAAGCAAATCCAAAGGAATCACACCTCATGGCAGTTAAAAGGATCATGAAGTATCTTAAAGGAACAATCAATGTCGGCCTATGGTATCCAAAAGGTAGTACTTGCACTTTAATTGGTTATTCTGACGCGGATTATGCAGGTTGTAAAATTGATCGTAAAAGCACAAGTGGTACGTGTCACATTATTGGAAATGCATTAGTATCATGGGCTTGTAAAAAGCAAGCATGTGTTTCTCTTAGCACGGCCGAAGCAGAATACATAGCAGCAGGTAGTTGTTGTGCATAAATTCTTTGGCTCAAGCAACAACTCCGTGATTACGGACTTGATCTCGGATGCATTCATCTTCGATGCGACAATACAAGTGCTATCAATATTACAAAGAATCCGGTCATGCATTCAAGAACAAAACATATAGATATTCGACATCATTTTCTCCGTGATCATGTACTTAAAGGAGATGTCGAAGTCACTTTTGTGGATACTCATAACCAACTCGCAGATATCTTCACTAAACCGCTTGCTCGAGAACCTTTCTTCAAAATCCGAAGAGAACTTGGTATTTTGGATGAAGGTGATATCTAAATGTTTCTCTTAAGATACACGTCTTAATTTTTATATGTATCTATTTCACTCTTTTTCCCCATCCTTTTTAATGTTAACAAAGGGGGAGAAGAATATGCATGTGTGTTATTTTGTTTCAAAGAAATTGCAGGCCCAAATAAATATCAAACTCTCTCCAAAATTCAAAGAATCACGGACTTAGGGGGAGCATACAATTTAGGGGGAGCCTTACATTTGCTCAACATGTTTACTACACAAAACAACATAAAACATTTCAAGAAATCGTTTTCAAGACTTGGTTGTCATCATCAAAAAGGGGGAGAATGTAATTGCAAGCTTCTCAAGTCATATTTAAAGCATGTGTTTTGATGAAGACAACATGGACATCAACATTTAAAGGATGTGCAAAAAGCTTATCAACATCAAATAAAAGTCTTGAAGATTATTGAAGAAATTATTGAAGAATCATCAAATGTCAATATGGTATAAATAATTCTTAAAATCTTGAATATAGATGTTCACAATATGCATTCATCAACATATACATATTCCATAACTTTAAGATCAAGAAAACTTTGTTTGAAATATCTTTCAAAAAGCATTTTTGAAAATAACCCTTTAGGAACCAGTTCCTCCCTAACAGGGAACCGGGTTCCAGATTTTCTCAAGAAACATGTCCCTGGATTTTGTACCAGGAACCGGGTTGTACCAGTAGGGGAACCGGTTCCTGCATGATATTTTTGAATTCCAACTTATAACATTCACTAAGAACCGGGTTCTGTCAGTGTCGGAACCGGTTCCTAGCGAACCAGTGCAGCTTTTACTTTGTTTTTTGAACATTTTTCAAGTGGTAGCTTTTCATGAATGCATTGCAACTTTTCATATGAATTGGCATGAATGAAGAGGTTCTTATGACTTTATAAAATGCAGATTTTTTCAGTTTTTAAATAAGAACACATATAACATTTTCAAAGAACAAAAACCTTCTTCATATTAACAATTTTCTCATTCATTCAAATTTGCACATAAACTTTCATATGTTCATAATTTTATGAAACTTGCCATATACACTTTCATTATCATTACAAGTTTCATACATACATTGTGAACATTTATATACATTATTGAGAATTGTTTTTATCTTGAAGAAGAAGATCAATTGAAGATTGATAAAGCTCTCCATATACTTCAAAATTAATCATTGTATTACTTAAAGGTTTTCCCTTACTATCCATGATTGTTGGAAGTAAGTGTTGTGATTTGAAGAGGATTGTTCTTCATTCACATTAGTGTTTGTTTGGTCTTAAAGGTGCTAAGAACCTTTGATCACCCTATAGGTTAGATAATAAGCATAGGCTGTACAATCATTCTAACTATAGTGAAATCTCTTTCGTGTTAGAAAGGGGACTGGAGTACTCTCGGATTGTGAGGGGAACCAGGATATATCATCGTGTTATTTACTTTTCCGCATTTATCGCTTTCATCACCATAAACAGGAAAAGATAAAGATATAAACAAAACCTTCAAACACTTAACCAAAAAATTACTACCAAGAATTCTCATAAAACCGAATAAATTTTATAAGACCTAATTCACCCCCCCCCCCTCCTCTTAGGCACTCTGAGACTTACATTAAGCTCTGAACATCATCTGGAAAAGAACTACGAATGAAACTCTGAAAGAAAAGCGTCTAAAAGCTCTAAAGAACAAATCTCAGGAAGTTTCCCTTATGCTTTTAAACTCTTTGATTAATTTTTTAAGAAGAAGAAATATCAATCTCATGGGGACATTATCTATCTCAGGGGGAGATTCTCACACTTGCACAAATTTTTTTTTTCAAAATATGAATTGTTTTGTCATCATCAAAAAGAGGAAGATTGTTAGAACAAACTTTGGTTCTAATCATATCTTAGAGTTTTGATGATAACAATGAAATAAACTTTGTAAAATATATTTATACTCTGACGTGTATGTTCTCTAAGTTCAGACGATGTTCTGACTCATGCATCTTAGAAAGAAACAGAATTTTACACAAGTCCAAAGAAAACTCGGAAGGAAGCACTGCAAAGCAAACTCTGATGAAGATCAATCCTAAGCAACCTCTGATAAAGCTAGCTGAAGCAAAGATCTGAAATAAAAGCACATTGAAAGCAACACCTGATAACGAAAGATTAAAGCAAACTCTGATGAACACATAAATTGAAGAATACTATGATAGAAGATAAGATAAAGTATACTCTGAAATGACAACGCTGCAAGCAAACACTTAAACTTCCAAAGACAATCTCTGACGGTACAGTTGGTTATCAAATGCTAAGACGGCTAACGCACTCAAGTGTACTACGCTCGAGCATTGGAAACGTAAAGACCAAGCCTACACGCATCATTAAATGCATGCACTCTCATCAAGGCAGTAACGATCAAGAATTGGAAGTTATATATAGAAGACCTTTTATTTTAAAGAAAGGTTACTAATCCACGAAAAACATACTTACGCTCACTATTTTCATACTTGTAAACTAATACTGTATAGTTGGTAGATCTTAAGCATTGGGCAACAATCTTAGTGATAAATCATATTTTTGTGATAAAGCTTATTAGAAGCATTCTGTTTCACTACTATCAAGAGATAATTTTGTAAGTGTTCCTTGAGAGACCAGTTGGGTCAGATTTCTCAAGAGGGCTAGGACTAGTTGAGTCTTAGAGGTGTTAGTCACTTGCATTTAGCTTGTGCATTATATTATTAGTCACAACACTTTGGTTGTGCATTTGTAATCAGTTTAATTATAATGGATTAAGTCCTCGTTGAGAGAGGCGAAATCACCTTGGCAGGTGGACTGGAGTAGTTTGAGTTTCAAATGAACCAGGATAAAAATACTTGTGTCCTTCCATTAGTATTGTGCGATAAAAAGGAAAAACTTATTCAACCCCATTTCTAAGTGTTTTCTCACCCTTCAGATACATCTTTATTGCTTTATTGTGTACGTACTAAGTCGTGTGATTGAATTTGTTGAAGGAGCTTGGAAACAAAGAGAGTGACGTTGTAACACTCATGTTTGAAAATGTTTTCGCTATAAACCCTGCTAAGAATTATATTGCACGCGGAAAAAATAAACATATTAGGATGAGGTTTCACTACTTAAGAGAAATTGTTGGTGAAGAAAGGTTGAGATTAGGATATTGTAGAAGTGAAGACCAATTGGTCGATTTGCTAACAAAAGGAGTGTCGAGTGAAGTCTTCAAAAGGTTGAAGAAGCATATGAGCATGAGAGACTTGGAACACTTAAATTAAGGTGGTGTGTTTTGAAAATCAAATAATTCAAGTGTTGTAACTGGTTACTACATTTTGGTAATCGGTTACCACTGTATTGATTTGTCTTGTTTAGAACAACTATAATCGAGTTTTGCATTTTGGTAACTGATTACCACTGTGTTAAGAATTAATTTTAAAATACCTGTCATCAGTTAATAGAAAGTTGTAATCGAGTTACAGACAAACAATTTCAGTTTTTCAATTTTTTTCTTTTAGTTGCTTGTATCTCAATCAATATACTTATGTATATATACATTTAAGGTATCAATGTAATGAGAATTTTGAATGCACATTTTCACTCACAATTACTCTCTCTCTCTCTCTCAATTTCCACCAACCTTATGGTTCTAACTTCTAACATTTGGTATTAGAGTCTAATTTGAGTGAAGAACCAACTCACTTGTATTGGAAGTCCTCCCCACATGATCTTGGGTATGAGGCATGTCACATTGAAAGAGTGTCAATAGCGATACAAGTGTACGTGAATGAAAAAGTTTTCACTTAAGAGGAATCATTGTGGATAGACTCACACTTGAAAGGGAGTGTTGAGAAAAAGTAAGTGTGAGTTAAGAAGTAGTATTGAGAAACAAAATGTGTGGAATGTTGGTTAAATTCAAATCTACATTGGGTAGTGCAAAAGACATATTCTCTTTGGGCAGTGGTGTAATACGGCGGGAGAAATGACTTGGGATGTTTTGCGTTTGATCGCAATTGTTGAGGTTAGCAAGAGTTGCCACCGACTTTTTTGTTATCCAAAAGAAAAGGTGGAAAATAACAGGAAAGACCTTTGATATAATTTCTTGAGTTCGAAGGGTAGATTATGAAAAGGGAAGGTGTTAGCACCCTTTTCATCCATAGTTATCTATGGGCTCTTAGTTGCTTGCTAGATCACTTGCTTTGTTTGAAAATGTGCTTTGTTTGAAAGTGTGCTCTGTGGTGGTTTTTGAAGTATTTTTTAAAAAAAAAGTGCCTTCGTTTAGGAAAACTTTGTAATGATTCTTGTTTCGACGAGAATGCATACAAAGTGTTGGACTTTTGAAAATATTTCATGTTTTGAAAGTGTTTGTTTTGAAAGTGAGCAAGGATGTTTGTTTTGAAAGTAAGCAAGCAACTAAGAACGTTTCTACCTTCTCAAAAGTCTTTGTTCATTTCTTCCTTCTTTTGATATTGCTATCTAACCATTGATTGGTAAGACGCCTTATCTTTGGATGTAAAGGGACGGGCGTGGGTTAGTGTATAAGCATGATAGAAATGTTGTAAGATGTATTAGCATTTCTCTTTGAGGGACTACAATCATTTGAAAGGCAACATTTGTAGTGTCATCGAGGGACTATGATCTTGTATTTTTGATTGTTTTTTCTAAGACATCCCACATGCATAACATGACCCTTTTTTAGGAAACAAGTGGAGTTAACCTTAAGGGTGCATGTGTGAATAATGTATTTATTTTTCATGCTTGAATTATGGTTATCTAGGCATTGATTTTATCTTTCCATACAAACCCTAATTACTAGCATTTATATGAAAGCGATAAATTGCGGAAAGTAAATATTCTACGCTATTACAATCATTAGAGGGATGGGGTGTACAAATTTACAAATGGGGAATGGAAAGCAGTAAAAGCCCTAATTATCTATTACAACCGTATTGAATTGAATAATGTACAAAAAATATATAAATATAATGTACAAGGATATAAATGAAAAAGAAAAGGATTTTTGTTTGGTTTTTGAGGAAAGGGTTTGGTTTTGACCTAATTAACTAAATAAGTAATTAATTAAGATAAGTAAAATTAAACCTAAACTAATTAAGAAAATAAATTAAGTTTAATCAAAAAAGCATTTTTTAGGGTTTTTTAGAAAAAGTTTTAAGTTTAATCAAAATAGTATGGATATTAATTAATTAAAAGAAACCTAAATTCTAAGTTAATTTTACATAAAAAAGAAAATAACTAAACCTAAATCTAATTATTAATTTATTAGGAAAAAGAATTAAATTTGTTTAAGAAAACATTTTTGTCTTTTTTTAGTTTAAAAAAGGAAATAAAAATAAGAGAATATAAGTATATTAGATAAATAAATAAACTATTTTTTGGATATTTATTAATAAAAATAATAATATTAATAATAATAATAAAAAAAATAATAAAGAAAAATAAAATAAAATAAAATATAAAAATAAAAGTCAAGGGGTGAAAATGGCATTAGGGTGTATGTTAGAAAAAAAACAATTTTGTTTGAAACCTGGATCATTAATGTTTTTGTTTGGAAATCAGAAAAGAATAAATGGGTTGTGTTGTGACAAGCAGACAGGGGGGTGAGGAGAAGCAAATATTGGAAAGGCCCAGTGAGGGATGGACCAGGGCGCTGGTTTGCTTGCAAAAAAGAAGAAAATGTTGAAAAATATGACAAAAGGCAGTGCTGGAACTTGAACCCATGACTTTGACCATAAACGCGCGCTGCCTTTACCAATGAGGTGGCTATACATCCATAAACTTAAACAAAACCATAAATATATAACACAAATCCATTCCTAGAAATGAACTTTATCTTCAACCTCCATCCAGGGTCCCGGTAACTCGTTCGTTTCTCATCCATTCTCAAAACTTCCAACATCAAACTTGTTAGAGATTTTAACAGAATTCCAGAAATGTAAACAATTTGGACTAAAAATCAAAGATATGCATGTATTTCTAAAAGTACTAAATCCTGACCTAGCTTTTTTCAGAGATTCAAACTTAAAATTCTCTAAGTTCATGCAATATAAATGAAAACTATAGACATGTACAGCTTCAGGGCAATGATATCTACATTTCATCTTTGAAAATGAAAGCCTAACAATGCCTAAATGAAGAGATGGAAGTTCAGAAAAATACCTCAAGAACTGGAAATCGTGAAATGAGTTTGAGCTGCTTTCAAAGAGTTGTGATGATCAGGTTAGCTTCCTCAAGTTCCCAGGAAGCTAATGCAAGGCTTAGCTTGAGCTATGGATGGCTGGAATGGTCTGGAGAAGTCAAGTTGCAGACCTCTGTTTTTGGTTATGGAGGATGGAGATGGAGATGTTACAGTTCCAAAACAAGGACATGGATGAACTATATTTGAGGTATAGAAGCTTTGCAAATGAATTTGAGGGAAAACGCACGAGGGAAATGAGAGATACAAGTTCAAGGTCAGAATTGTGTATCAATGGTGTTTTTGAGCAATTTCTGGTTTGTGAGTGTTTGAGGGAGTTTCAGGGTCTTAGCATTCGTGTGTTATCTTGCAAATAGTGTCTCTATTTATAAGGAAAAGGTTTTGAGACTTGAAATAACTCAGAATTTGAATTTACATGTTTAAGTTCAACATGTGATTTTTTGACAAAACAAGTTTCCATGCCTTTGTACTTGGTTCACAAAGTTGTGAACCATTTTAAACACAATTCCTCTAACTTTGTGGATGAAGCGTACTCAAATAAAACAAGTTAGGAGCTCAAGAAGCTGAATTTGTGCATAAAGCTTGCTTTACAAGAATGGATATGTTACTTTCTCCCCAAAATGGCAAATTGGTTTGGACAAAGCTTAAAGCACTTGGATAAGCGCATAATCAATTGTGTAAATCAATAATTATGGAGTGACAAATAAGTTTGAGGCCTTCAAAGTGAATATTATGCAGCATGGTTATGGATTTGGTTCATGTTCATCACAAAACATGTCTTGCAAAACAAGTTTGAAACCATAACTTCTTGCCTTTGATTCTCTTATATCAAGTATGGTATCAATGAGTTCTTGGACATTTTGGAAAGCTTTTAATATCCTCTACAACCTTCATGTTTGGCATTTTTTAATAATCATCTTGGAACTAGGTGAAAAGTTGCCATGAAGTTGGTACCAAAAATCTGCCTAACTAGGGCAAAATTTCACTAAGTGTTTAAGTTTCATGAGCATGTCTTCACAAATTCATAACTTTAAATACAAGCATTTATAGAAAAAGTTATGCCCTATAATGCTTTATATCTCATTGAGATCTATAACTTTCATGTTAGATGTTTCCCTTGAATCATCTTGCATCATGGTGGAAATTTGGCACAAAGTTATGAAAAATGTTAATTTTCTAACACTTTGAAAAATTTGTAAGTCTTAGAATTTTGAATTTTCAAATATGACTTTGAATTTTATATTTATTTATGAACAAGTTTCATATTTTGACATGTCTTGATGAAATATGATTTTTGAAACTTGATTTTGATCAAAACGTCAAAGTTTGACTTTTCAGTGTACAATTGACTTTTCATCAGTTGACTGAAAGTCACCTATCAATCCAATGATCTTGAGAGGTGATTTGAACCATGAAATTAGGTCAATATAGTGCATTTGAATCCTTGAGATCATGTCTTGAACCAATAATTCATTTTCTTGGTCAAAAGTCAAGAACTGAGCCTTCTCAATCAAAACCCTAATTTTAACCATTTTGCTCTTTTGGTGTTCTAATCAAATTTTTTGACTAATTATGATCCAAACTTGATAAATTGACGTATATGAGTTCATAATGTTGATATGGATCCAAAATCTTGAATTTTGAATGTAGGTTGACCATAGTTGACTTTTTTTATCCAATACAGTTGAGTTTAGGTCATTTGATCAACAAACTGAGCATTTTTGTGATCCAAGACTTAAAACTTGACATGAGAAATCTTGAGGGTTCCTAATGATCCATGAAAGTCATTTGAGGCCTTGAAAGTCCAATTGTTCTTGGGAAAACTCAAACCCTAATTTTGAGTTGTTAGTATTTAAGGAGGTGTCGTGAGCTGATCAAACCTTGTATAGTCTTGAATCAGTGGAGATCTTATGAGAGATTTCTTGAGAAATGAGAGGAAAAATTTTGGGGTACAACAGCTTCCCATGTTCAATCTTCTTAAACCTGAAGAGTTAGATTGGCGGATCCGCCATTCGTGACTTGAAGGTGAAAGATGATTGAACACTAAAGTGCCCAGAAATTTGCACTCGAAGATGTATTGGGAATTGGCTTATAGATTCCATTTGGAGGAATGATGGTAAATACTGAAAGAAGTATCAGCACAAATCTTTGGTCTATTTATACTAAAACTTGATGTTTTACCTGTGGGAAAAAAAAGTTTAGTTAAATGCATATGTATGTATGGCGTTCTCAAGATGAATGAGATTATCCTAAATGCGTTTCGTATGCCTATGCTATGTTTTATGAATGTGAGATGCATATTTTTCCGGG
Source organism: Vicia faba (assembly GCA_948472305.1). Lineage (NCBI taxonomy): Eukaryota > Viridiplantae > Streptophyta > Magnoliopsida > Fabales > Fabaceae > Vicia > Vicia faba. The sequence goes on from OX451735.1 coordinate 77,889,496, forward strand.
AAAATAAATCCTTGACTACTGCTGAGGAGTTATGGGAAGCTAAATCCCGGATTGCTGTTGGGGATGAAGAATATACATATCTTTAAATTTTTTTAAAAGAATGCTTCCACCGGGGATTATCTCTTGAATGTTAGCTGTTATCTGGTCGAATCCATGCTTCACAACAACTTGATGAAGATGATGAAGTCAACTGCTATCTGGTATGGTTCCAGGCTTCACAGTAACTTCCTGGGGAAGAATAAATTAATGGTTATCTGGTCGGATCCAGGCTTAATGGTAACTTATTGACGTTAAACTGCTATCTGGTTGGATTCAAGGCTTCGCAGATTTTTGAGGTGGATGAAATTAATTTATATCTGGTTGGGTCCAGGCTTCACAATAACTTGTCTGAAAAGATGAAGTTAAACTGATATTTGGTTGGGTCCAGGCTTCACAATAACTTGCTTGAAACTAGTGTTTATCTGGTCGGAGTCCAGGCTTCATAACAAATTTCTGAGGGAATTGCTATTTGGTCGGATCCAGGCTTCACAATAACTTACTTGAAAAGATGAAGTTGAACTGATATCTGGTCGGATCCAGGCTTCACAGTAACTTGTTTGAAACTAGTTGTTATTTGGTCGGAGTCCAGGCTTCACAAAAAATTTCTGAGGGAATTGCTATCTGGTCGGATCCAGGCTTCACAATAACTTGTTGGGGTAGAGGAAAACTCTATTGGGGAAAAGAAGTTAAACCCTTGTCTGATTGAGTCCAGGTTCTTCAATATCTCAAAGAGTTAAACTATTATCTGGTCGGGTCCAGGCTTCATAGTGTCTTGATAAGTTAACTACTATTTGGTTAAGTCCAGACTTCATAGTAATTGAAAATTATGCTATTATCTGGTCGGGGCCAAGCTTCATAGTATTTGAAAATTTACACTATTATCTGGTCGGGTCCAGCCTTCATAGTGACTGAAAGTTGTACTATTATCTGGTCGGGGCCAGGCTTCATAGTGACTGAAAGTTGTACTATTATCTGGTCGGGGCCAGGCTTCATAGTATTTGAATGAATGAAGTTGACTGTTATCTAGTCGGATCCAGGCTTCACAATGACTTTTGGAGATAACAAAGATTGTGTTGGCGAATTCACGGGGGATTAGGGGTTGTGGCCCTATGATTTGTAATAATCTGAAAGGCAAACTCAAGCTGGAGAGGATGGACTATGCCGTGGAATTTTGTTGTTCGTTGTTTGTTGTATGTTGTTTGTTGGGGAAATAAACCCTGTTGGGGAAATAAATCCTGTTAGGGAAATAAATCATGTTGATGAATACTTGATAAGCTGCTGACGAGGTGAGTTCTTTTAAGAAGAAATCCACAAGACTTCTTCTTTGGGGATAGAGTTGTCAAGAGATTGAGACTATGGTGGGCTAGCAACCTATGCAAAGAGACTTTGTGGGTAACTCTATGGAGGGAAAGGTTTATTGTAGCCGTCTTTGTAGGGATAATGCTAATGAAATAACTCTGTGGGGATATTCCATATACATTAAAGAGATGTTTGTTACTGCTTAGCAGGACACATGTGCCAAATAGTTTTAATCATGTTCACATGCATATGTTCGTTCAATTTTAACCATTGGACATTTTTGTATTCAAAAACAAAAAACAGAAAGTTTACATTTCAAAGTATACTTGTATTGATATTTTGCCCATGAATAGGCATTTTTGTACAAAGAGACGGAGATCCTAGTAAGAGGAAATCGTCGAAAAGAAAACAAAATTAAAAACAAAGATAATAGCCATGTAGAAGTGATCTCATTATGTTCAAACTCTACTATTTCCCCAATGTCTTCGAATTCCCCTTGCCATTGACATAAGTTGATTGGATTGATCTTGGACCGTTTGAACTCGGACCTTGGTAATAAAGTGGACTGTGGTGATTCTACGGGACATAGTCATACGCTTTTAATCCTTAACTTTTGCCTGGACCTCCCTTTCGGGTTTTCAGTCCACCAGGATACCCATTTTTGCCCAAGTCGCCCTTTTAGGTTTTCAACTTGTCGGGTGTACAATCTTTTGAATGTATCCCTAATTTTTTCCCAAACCTTTTGGTTTTCCGGGATGCCCTTATCTTCCCTAGGTGTGTCAACCTAGTGGGTCTCTTATGTGTAGTATTTTTTATCTATGTCTATGTTCACAGGATATGGGAAGTCTTCACCGTCCATGGTAGTCAGCATCATGGCACCACCAGAGAACACTCTCTTGACAACAAATGGCCTTTTGTAGGTGAGAGTCCATTTGCCCCTGGGGTCGCCTTGTGGAAGAATGATGTGCTTTATCACCAAGTCACCAGCTTGATATACTCGAGGCTTGATCTTTTTGTTGAAAGCCTTGATCATGCGTTTTTTGTACATATGACCGTGACAAACAACATCCAGTCTCTTTTCATCGATCAAGTTCAACTGATCCAATCTTGTATGAACCCACTCGTCTTTGCCTAGGCCTACTTCATTCATAATCCTTAGTGAGGGAATCTGAACTTCCACTGGAAAAACAGCCTCCATGCCATAGACTAAAGAAAACGGGAGTTTCCCTAGTTGATGTTCTAGCTGAAGTACGGTAGCCATGAAGAGAAAACGGTAACATCTCATGCCAGTCCTTGTAGGTTACTACCATCTTCTGCACAATCTTCTTAATGTTTTTGTTGGTCGTTTCCACTGTGCCATTCATTTTAGGTCTATAAGGAGAAGAATTGTGATGCTTGATTTTGAACTGAGTGCAAAGTTTGGTAATCATAGCATTGTTGAGGTTAGTCCCATTATCGGTGATGATCCTTTCGGGGATACCAAAACGGAAGATGAGGTTGTGTTTGATGAATCTGGCTACCACATTCTTGGTGACTGAGGAAAATGAGGCGGCTTCGACCCATTTGGTGAAATAATCAATGGCAACCAGAATGAAGCGATGTCCATTGGAAGCAGTGGGTTTGATCTCTCCAATCATGTCAATGCCCCACATTGGAAATGGCCACGGAGCAGTCATGACATTTAGAGGGATATGAGGCACATGGACCTTGTCAGCATAGATTTGGCATTTTTGTAAGTTCTTGAGTGGTGATGGCAATCAGTCTCCATTTTTGACCAATAGTAACCAGCTCTCAAGATTTTCCTGGTCATAGTATGTCCGCTTGAGTGAGTACCAAATAGACCATCATGCATGTCTTCCATAATTTCCTCTGCCTCCATCTTGTCCACACATCGGAGTAGAGTAGAGTCACGGTTGCGATTGTACAAGATTCCATTACTTAGGAAGAATTTGGCTGAAAATCTTCGTAAGAACTTTCTGTCATTGATAGATGCTTCTTCAGGGTATTCTTTTGCTTCAAGGTATCTCTTCACCTCATGGTACCGTGTCTTTGTTGTGTCAGTGTCGAGTTCATAGCAGTGTGCAGATTCGTCGAATCTCTCAATTGTAATCGTAGGAGCTTCGTTGTCCCATTTGACCTTGAACATTGAGGACATCATGGCTAAAGCATCGGCTAATTGATTTTCTTCCCTAGGGAAGTGTTCAAAGGTGACCTCTTCAAAGTAAGGAATCAGAGATAGCATAAACTCCTTGTAAGGGATGAGATTAGGGTGTTTCGTGTCCCAATCTCCGTTTACTTGGCTAAGCATTAGAGCGGAATCCCCAAACACATTCGAATGTTTGATCCTCAAATCAATGGCAGTCTTCAGATCCAAAATACATGCTTCGTACTCATCCATGTTGTTCATACAATCGAAGCATAGTATGGCAGTGAAAGGAGTGTGGCAACATTCAGGGGATATAATCACAACACCTATTCCGTTAACCAAAGCATTAGAAGCCCCTTTGAAGACCATAGTCCATCGGGATCCTTGTTCAGGTCCGTCATACGGTCCAGGTTTCCCGCAGTCGGTCACTAACATGATGTTCTCATTCTGGAAGTCAAAGTTCATAGACTGATAATCATCAATAGCTTAATGGGCCAAATGATATGCTAATGCACTTCCTTTGGTGGCTTTTTGTGTTGTGTATTGAATATCGTATTCAATCAAGATCATTTTCCATCTAGCTATTCATCCGGAAAGAGCGAGATTCTCGAAGATGTACTTGATAAGGTCCATCTTAGAAATCAGTAGAGTGGTATGAGTCAACATATACTATCTTAGATGGCGAGCATCCCATGCCATAGCGCAACAAGTTTTCTCGAGCAGTGAATATCTGGTTTCACAGTCGGTAAACTTTTTGCTTAGGTAGTAAATAGCATGCTCTTTTCGGCCAGACTCGTCATGTTGGCCCAAAACACACCCCATAGAATTTTCTAGTACTGTTAAGTACATGATCAAGGGTCTTCCTTCAAGTAGAAGCATGAGGATAGGAGGTTCTTGAAGATATTCTTTGATTTTGTCGAAGGCAGCTTGGCATTCATTGACAACTTGATCTTTCTTCAAGAGTTTGAAGGTTGGCTCACAAGTAGCAGTTATGTTAGATATGAAGCGGGCGATGTAGTTAAGACGACCCAAGAATCCTCTAACCTCCTTTTCAGAGTGGGGGACTGGCATTTCTTGGATGGCCTTTACCTTGGCAGGATCGACTTCGATGCCTTTACCACTGACAACAAAACCTAAAAGCTTTCTAGATTGTACTTCGAATGTGCACTTATTGGGGTTCAACCTCAACTTGTATATTTTCAGCCTCTCAAATAGCTTGTATAGGTGACTGAGATGTTCCTCTTCAGTTTGTGATCTTGCAATCATATCATCCACATATACCTCTATCTCATGATGGATCATGTCATGAAATGAAGCTACCATAGCACTTTGATATGTTTCCCCTGCATTCTTTAATCCGAACAGCATGACCTTGTAGCAAAAGGTGCCCCATTGCGTAACAAAAGTGGTCTTCTCCATGTCTTCAGGAGCCATCCTAATTAATTTATAGCCGGAGAAACCATCCATGAAAGAGAAGACTTTATGCTGAGCAGTGTTATCGACCAAAACATGAATATGAGGTAGAGGGAAATCATCATTGGGACTTGCTCTATTCAGATCCCTATAATCTACGCACATACGAACTTTTTTGTCTTTCTTCGGCACTGGCACCACATTTGCAACCCGTTGGGGATAAGATGTCACAACTAGGAATCCTGTATCAAATTGTTTCATCACCTCAGCTTTTATCTTTTCAGACATGTCAGGCCTCATGTGACAAACTTTTTGTTTGATAGGAGAACAATCTTCCTTTGTCGGCAGATGATGAACTATGATGTCGGTATCCAACTATTGTACCCCAAAATTTTCCCTCTCATTTTTTACAAGTTCTTCTCTTACATGGGTGGTTACAAACACTTTCCTGAAGAAAAATAACAAATTTTGAAGTTGGTCAATGTGCCTTTCGATTGGCATCTCCAAAATTCCTTTCGATTGGCATCTACAAAATGCCTTTCGATTGGCATCCCTAAAATGCCTTTCGATTGGCATCTGCATAGCGCCCTTCGATTGGCATGGACAAAGGTCTTTTGATTGTCCTGTTAAAAAGGCCTTTCGATGTGCATTTTAGCAAAGTCTTTCGATTGGCATCAGAAGAAAGACGTCTTCGATTGGCATATTAAAGGTACTTCGATTAGTATCAGAACAAAGTATCTTTTGATTGGCCTCATGGCCAAGCCCTTCGATTAGCATGGTTACAAGGCCTTTCGATTGTCCTCATGTCCAGGCCCTTCAATTGGCATGGATACAAGGCCTTTTGATTGGGATCATGACAAGCCTTTCGATTGCATGGCAAAGAAACCTTCGATTTAGCATCTCAAGCAAGGCAGCTTTGACAGGCATGTTAACCATGTACTCTTCGATTGGCCTTTTGGAAAGACCCTTCAATTGACGTTTCAACAAATACCATTCGAGTGGTATTTAGGCGAAGGATCTTCGAATGACAGGAGGGTGTTCGAAGGAGTCTAGTGTCCAGGTTCATTCCAAGATTCCCAAAGAGACATGAACGTTTCAAAAAGGGAATGCTTTTAATATGTTTGATTCTTGTCTCATGGTCTTAAAAGCATGGTTAATTTGCTATCTCTTGTTGTTACTGGACCACCACACTCCTATAAATACAAGGCTAACACCACATTACCAGGGGGGGATAAAAGAGTAAACAAAAGGGTAAAAAAGGGCAAACGAAAGAGAGGCACAAATACTTTTGCACACAAACAGATCACGCTGCCATATTACAAATTGAAACACCTTTTTTTGCAGGCACATTCATCCTAAACGAAGAACAGAGCCATCTTCCCTCATCCAGGAGTCTACCCCAACTCCTAAGCAAACATTTCCACACCTAGAACCACAGGTCATCATCTTCGATTGGTAAGGGTTTATAAAACCAAAATTGCACCCTCATGACATTTAACTACACATTGCATATATATTCTTGTTATTACTTATTATGTTGTATGTAAGTTGAAGTGCAGGTAATAGATCGTGCCATTGCTGGGGCACGATCTAAGTTTTCCCTTCGAATCTTAGGACAACACAAAACTAGGTCCAGACTCAGCAGATTCGAATGGAGGAAGGATTCAAATTGAGAGGAGATTCGAATCAGGGGGGTAAATTTCCCCCTGGGTCTCTAATGTTTGTTTCGTTTTGCAAGAAACATCTTCTCAAGATCTTGTTCAGAGCTTCAAAGCAGCTCAGCTTCGAACTAGATTCAAGGGTCCCAAATCGAAAGATAACATGTCCAGATCGAACACCCCCAAAGTGAAGCCCTTCATGCACCTTTGATCAAGCTTTTCGATGGATCGAAAGACATTCCAAGTCTATTTCGATCCATCCCCCCTAGAACTACTCGCTCTTCGATTTACTGCCAATTTCCTTCAATTTCAGCTTTGTCTTGACCATTTTATTTCTTTTGTTTTACCAACGTAAAATCAATAAAAAAACCACAAAAACATTAGGATAGTTTTTTTTCTATTAAACTAATTTTATTAATGAATCATTAATTATTTTAACATTTTTTCTTAAAATTAAAAAAAATTAAATAGACTTAGGTCTTATTTTCTTTTATACCCAAAAAACAACAAAAAGATTTTCTTTTACTTTGCGCGCGTTAATTTAGTTCAATATTTTGCTATTATTGTATCTGTTTCCCGGATGTAATAGTTAAAATTAGGATATTTACTGCTTTATTCCCCATTATCCTTTTATAATGTAAATCCCCTCCCCGAAGTATTGTAATAGTGTATGACCTCTATATTCTGCATTTTACTGCTTTTCTTATTAACTGCTAGTAATTAGAATTGTATGATAAGACTAATAATCAAGCGCTAGCAAACTTAACAAAAAGACAAAAAAATAAGTGAAACACAACACACTTTCACACAAGCACCTCTAAGGTACGCCCACTTTGGCTGCCTTTAAAAAACAGTCATGAGGCAGGAATGCTTTAGCAAAGACCCGCAAAAATCAAAAAGATCATAGTCCCTCGATGACCCTGCAGTTTCCTTCTCGGTAAATGATCTAGTCCCTAAAACAGAATTGCTAAAGCATCTCCATAATTTCCTTCGTGATTGTAATGTCCCTTCGAATATCCCTCAACATCCAACGACAAGGCTACCTACTCGCTAATAGTAGGATAGCACTGTCTAAAGGAAAAGAGGAAAAGAACAACATTTTAGAGTACAAAAGATAGATAGCTATTAGAAGTTTGCTCAAAACTACTTTTGCACTTACACAAAAAACTACTTTTCAAAAACAATTTCAAAACATTTGCTTTGTTAACACTCTTGAGGACCGATACAAGAGTTAAACACAAAGAAAATCGCCGCACTATGGCTTTTCAAAACATTTTCAAACACACAAAGTACAAAAGCATTTCAAAAATGAGCAAACCTCTAAGAGCCCGTGGAAAACCACAGATGGAAAGGGTGCTAATACCTTCCCTTTCCATAATCTACCCCCCTTACTCAGAAACATATCGAAAATGTCTTTTTCTGTTATTTTCACCCTTTCCTTTGTTGGATAAAAGAAAAGATGATGGCAACTCTTGCTTACCGCACATTTGCAAACAAAAAACGCAAAAACTAGTATATAAACAGTTAGTTCTGCCACCGTATAACAGAACTGGCGACTCTGCTGGGGAAATATATAAAGTGGGGTTACCTTAGAGTTAGTTCATTACTTAACTGCTTTGTTGTGCTTTGTTTTCTTTATCCTTGGAGGGTTGTTTGGGTTTTTAATATAGATCCTACACCCGGATCTGGGGCACACTTTTAGGTAAACACAATAGATCGTGGAGACTGTATGGTGTAGGCTGATATGGTTGAAGCGATGGATATGTTGGTGTCACACTTTGGTTGGTACCGGTATCCCTTGTGTTGAATCAAGGAGAATACGGGGCCGTCGTGTGGTGTCGTGAAGCACTAATGAACCTTAGAACCTTAGTTGAACAAACTTGGCCATTAGAAAGTAGCGAGATAGCCGGTCTCGGTATAAAACTGGGAATTGTTTGATACTCAATGCTACACTCATTGAGATTGGACTTTCGGGATGTTTCAGCTGCAAGAAAAGATTGCTAAGCTGAGATAATACCGATAAAGGAAGACCAGTGATATTGAGACTCCTTAGAACCCGGTTACTAGTTCTAAGACTGGTTGAGCCAACTAAACTTCAAGAGGGTACTTACCTACAAACCTCATGCAAGCCTAAACCTAAGGATGTTTGTGTGACTTGTGTCCTTTTAACTTGAACTACTTGTAGGGTTTTTCTAGCAACTTGATTTCCTTGCAGGGTTGTTTACAGTCATTATCCAATAACCTGGATTTCTTGTATGGTTTAGTTGCTTACATAACCTTACACTTTTTCTTAACGCATAACATACACATCATAACATCATGCCATGTCATTTCCTTAACCATTTCAAGGATCTCAAGGGTTTATGATGCAGGTTATGATAAATCATACGTCTAGCAAGGGGAAAGGGGATTTATTTTCCTCTAGACAATGTCGTCAAAAGATCAAAACTCAAAAACTTGAGTCAGGGGCTATGACCCACTTGATATGGTGAGCTTGACTCTTGTAGAAGGAACTTCAACGATGCGAAGTTCTTCACTCAAAGCTATAAACTTCAAATGCTGACATCTTCTTGTTTACCCCGCGAGTCCTTGAAAACATTGCATACGCATATCATACATGTTATTGCATAAACAGATCTCAAAGCAGGGTTCTCATCTTCTTTGCTGTTTATTTCAGAAAGTAAAGAAATGGCTCTCGAACAAACAGTCAAAGACCTTCAGGCTCAAAATGCTCAATTCCTACAAATGTTCCTGACTCTGGCTCAGGGGCAAGAAGAGTTGAAAACACTCCTTGCTGGGGACCTGGCCAAGAAAAGTCCTGAAGGCAATAGGGATGAACGGTTGGAACAACTGCAAGCTGAGGTAGAAGCAATGAGTACCCAGATGCTGGGGAAGATGGCTCTTATTCAAGTCCTATCCCGAGGAAAAGAAGAGCTGAGAGACATTATCAGCAAACTTCCTCAAGACGGATGCAACCGTGTGAAACAAACGGTCGAGGCTGAGGACCAAGTCATTGATCAACCTCTGAGAATACAAAAGGTTGGTTTGGTGAAGAGTGGACCATTCCAAATTGATACCACATCACGGGTCCAATAACAACCTCAGCAAAAACAACGGGTTAATCAGAGTAAGTCGGATACACCCAAGAGGCAGTTTACCAAACTCAACATGCCGTTGTCTCAAGATTTACAACACATGTTGAGGATGAATCTGGTTATGTTGATAGGGCCTCATCTAAATCCCAAGACTTCTTCCCCAAACTACAACCCTGATGCAAGGTGTGCATATCACTCCAACAGTCGGGGGCATGATACTGATGATTGTTGGATGTTTAAATACAAAATTCAAAACTTGATTGATGAAGGAGTGCTAGAGTTTACACAAGACGGTCAGGCTGAGTTCTCCTGCCATCCCTCCAAGGTACACCATATGAACTGACAAGTTCTGATAGGAAGGCTTTTCATTCATTAGAATTTTCAGTTTGTAATTTACTTTTGATTGTTGAACATTTATTCATATCAAACCTTGTTATTTGATCAATGCATTGAACATGTTTGTCTTGAATTAATTTGTTTGCGCTATGCTTGAACTGCTTTCTTACTTCTTTTTTGTGATATCCAACTCTTGATTAAAAGCTTTGAGCCTTTAGAGGGAGGATGACGAAAACGATACCATAGTCCATACAGTGTGCTTTTGAACCGACCTTTCTGATGATGTACATGCGCGGTTTCAAATCCCAAATAGTGGAGTTATAAGGAAGATAATCCCTAGTCAACCCCTTTGAGCCAAAGAAGTAGGAGTATTTATTTTTCATACAAATTAAAAGCCTTAATCATAATTTGGGGTAGGTGTAGCGGTAGAATAGTTTAATACTAAGTCATTGGATTGACTAGACTTGTACAAATCAAAATAAAAATCGCCACTGTGCTTTATTATTTCCAAAGGAATGAGAAAAGAGCGAATAACCCAAAAAGAGGGGGAAAGATTCAAGGTAAGGGGGTTGGTTATGCAAATGGAAGGTATTAACGCCCTAAACATCTACGGTACTCCGCAGGAACCTCTTTGTAAAATCTGTATATTTTGGCTATAAAATGTTGTATGAAAATAGATGGTGGAGGTGAGAAAAGAAATACATTTTTTTTAATGATTTTTGCACCTGTAGAAGTTGCGAAGCTTTAGTGCCTACGTACCATCTTTCGTGCAATAGGGGATCAGGGTACATGTAGTTCACCTTTCAAAATTTTAAAACACAAATGTGTTGGTTAATTTTATGAGATAAGACATTATTGTCATTGTCCGTGTGGAAAACATACTTACTACCCACAATTATGAGAAAGGAGAATTTGCATCATCTCAAAGTGGAGGATATCCCTTGGATTTTAAAATCTACGATGGCTCACTCAACACCGAAGTGGAAAATATCTCACTTCACTACATATTGTAGAAGTATAGTTGTTTGCATGACTACAAGGATTGACAAGAGTCTAATCTTTTGAGAAAATGTTTTTAAAGTAAAAATTCAAAGTGGCAAAAATGGCTTGAAATGAGATTGATTGACTTTTAGTCTTCTCATAAAAAATTCCAAAGTATTATTAAGTTGATTAAATTTTATTTATGAAAATGTTTTTAAAATGCATGGACATAAGTCCAAGTTTATTATGAAAGTGGTTCAAGTTTAAAAAACAAGAAGATGGGAGGAGAAGAAGGGACTATCCTAAAGCATACGGTAAAAGCTAGGGATAAGAACCATATAACCAACAAGAAACCAATACTTGACATTATGAGTCAAGATAGAGTTACCATTCTTTGGATTGAAACCAAGGAAGCAAAGATACTAGACCTCTTGAGGGAACCAAACTTCAAATATATTAAGTCTTCACAAAAATTGGGCAGAGTAACAGCTGTATACGGGTGAATTCCAAATTACAAACAAAGAATATAATCACAATAACCTGCACATAAAACAAACAAACAACCCAATGTCTTGAGGTAAACCTCAAGAACTCAAGACAAAATATTAATTAAGGTCACAAGGTCTCCAACATAGGCCAAGGTCTCTAATCCTAAGTCCAATACTCCATAATGCCAAGGATAGTAAACAAATAGTCCAAGTATCATTAAGGTTTTTTATGGTTCATGTTGATTATTAGGTGTCTTAGAAGAGAATATAAAGCTCAAGTTAGCAAAGTAAAAATGATATGAAATGTAATGCTAAAAGTAAATGGTGCATAAAGCATAAAAAATAAAAGGGTGTAAAGAAAAACAAATTAATAATTAGTGGTTAGTTGAATGACCATCTTGAAAATTGAATTTGGAACTCATTAGAGGATTGGTAGAACAAAAGTCTCCACACATAAAGTTGCATTTGCTTTTTGTCAAGTATATCATCCATTTGGAATCCTCAAAAGTATCATTTAATGATCAACGATGTTTAAGTGATCCGTGTTGACCAAAAGTGTTGTAGATCCATTAGAGGATTGGTAGAACCAAAGCCTCCACACAATGAATCTCAAGGTTATTGGATCAAAGAGATCAAATTAACATACTTGGGCTTGCAAACATAGGTTTGGGCCACAAATGATCATTTATTCGAATCGGGACAAAATTTAGCGCTATTTTAAGCAATCGTAAGTGGACTTATATAGAAGTCGCATCTATTTTGAGACCGGTCAATAGAAATCTATGCACCATTTCTTTTCAGACATGATATAAAGATCATGCTCCAATAACACTTAGTGCATTAAGAAAGGGATGAGATGAAGAGGAATGGGAGAGAATATACAAACCACATTTGAATTAAATTTAAATCAAACTATTATTAAAATCATTCGTCCATTTTTGTGGATTTAGACTCAACACCATGGATCCAATGATGTTAACAAAGTTCATGACCAAAAATTTAATCCAAGATCAGCCAGAAAATAATCACAAAATAATTGTGTATTTAATATATAGATAAAAAAGGTTTTAAAAATGTTTTTAAATAGAAATAAAAGAGAAAAATATCAACTATATTCAAATTAATCAAGAAAATAAAAGTAAGTCCATAGAAAAATCAGAAATGAACTAAAATGATTTTATAAAATTTTTGGTAATTTTTAAAAGTAAGAAACTATTTTTAAAATTAAAATAAATGAGTCAAATAAACCAAAAATGATAAAAATTAACAAATTCAGAAATAAAAAATAAATGAGGTCACCAATATTTATCACAATATCATTGGATCATTCCATAATTTTTTCAGAATTTAAAAATGCATACAAGTATTTTTTAAACATTTAAAACAATTCAAATAAAGTGAAAATTTATAAAAAATATCAAAACACAAAATAAAATTATGAAAATATAAAGATCAGAAAGAGAATAATGAAAATTATTTTTCATAATTTTTTCAAATTTTTTGGACTAAAAATAAATTTTCTATGATTTTTTGAAGTTTGAAACAATTAAATATAAAAATTAAAAAATAAAATAAAAACAAAAAAAATGTGGACCAATGGATGAGAGTAAAAACGCGTTAGTAATCAAATCCAATGAATCTGGTGCAATGTGCATATCATGGTCATTAGTGAATAAAGCATAGGATCATTAATTAAATCAGATATTAAAAAAAAAACAGATGGCGCACCTTCATTGTTTGGAAGATGACACGTTGGTTATCTTCAACCTCCAGCCAACGTGAATTGCAGGTCTCTCAAACTATAAAATCAGAAGCTCATACCTATACCATTCGCTTCGTCTCTTCAAGACGAAGACAACCACACCCTCGCGACAAATTTATATAAGCTGTAACTCAAGCAATTTGGAAGAAAAGTTTTGAAAAGGGATTTGAAATTTCATGGTCAAAACATGTTTCTAGATAAGGGTAAGTGTTGCGACTACAACCATGGAAATGAGAGCATCACAATGATATCAAATATTTAAAGAATTGATGAAGGAATCTACCTATTGAAGCTGAGTTGCAGAGCTCTGAAACTGGACTTCTATGGAGCAATATAGGGCACGATTCTTGAATATAATTATATGGTTAGCTTTAGGGAAGATGAAGGAAGGTGAATTGAGGGAAAAAATGGATTAAAAAAAGGCTTAAGAATAGATTTTGAAGTTGTAGAATTTTGAGTTATGGAACAAGTTTGGCAAGGTGATTCTGGCTATCCAAGCTTGAGAAAATGAATGGGGGATGACCCTCTATTTATAGGAAATCAAATGGGATGTCCAAGCGTGTGAAATGATGAAGTTTGGAGGGAAATTGTGTGAAGTTGCAAACAAGAAAAGTGTGACTTCTAATTTGATCAAAACTCATCCAAAACGCGTGTTTTGTTGTGCTAATCAACTATAGAACTTCACTAAACATGTTTAGAGGAATAAACGCGTAGAAAACTTGTGATTAGAATCCAAAACAAAGACTTCAAATTCTGACTTATGGAGAAACTTCAGTTCCAAGTTACCAAGTTCAATCCAATGGCATTCTCAGCTCAAGGGGTCTTAAGGCATGATTCTTAATGCTTTAGAAAAATGAGGTTAGAAGCTTTGCAATGGAAAAAGAATGACATCAAATGGATGTTTAAGCTGAAAGTTGCAATGAGTCAAAGATGGGAAAAAGAAGTTGACTTTCCATAGAAATATTTCAACTTTTCCTTCAAAAGTGACCTATAATGTTTTGCGTCCAAACATGGCCTTCCACTTGGAATTTGCTCTTGACCAAAAAATATGACATGAAATAGACCTCTTGATTGACATTTTGAAACTTGAACCATTCAAAATCTCCAAAAATTGAGAGAGTTATGAGTTGTTGAAGTTGGAAAAAAAATCATGAAATGACCTATAATCTTTTGTATCCTTAGGGCATCTTCCATCCATTTTCTCACTTTGCATATCAAATAAGGCATAAAGTTCACACTCTCAAGATCATTGTGGAAAATGAATGGGATCAAGGTGACAAAAAATGACCAAGTTATGATCATTTGAAGTCACACGTGAGAAATTGGGGATTCATATGGAGGACTTGTAATCTTTCTTCATCATCAAGTTTCTTCCACATGACAACTCCTTGAAACTTTTGAATTAATTTTTTGATAACCCTTTGAAGAGAAGGATGTTTTTGGAATCACTCAAAAATACCAAAATATGAGCAAGATATGCTTCTTTGAAGTTCAAAACCCTAGCTCATAGATCAAGGAAATGCTTTGAGGAACTTTGACAACTTTGAACCACCTTCTTGTACCAACACAAATGTTTTGTAAATAGAAGTTGTTGAGGATGAAAATGAGAAATCATAGCCACCAAAACCACTTACATATCTTGAGAATTGAGAGAAATATGCACTTGTTACCAATGGGAACAAAGCCTTATCCAAGCATGACAACTTCTTCAATAAACCCCTTGTAATTTTGATTCAAATTTGATAACCTTGAAATATGGTGAACCAAAATAACCTTGCCTTGCCATTTCTTCCAAAAAACTTCAATGGTGAGGTTTGAACTTCTCAAGCTTTATTGACTAGGGCATAGAAATAAACTCATGAACCCATGGAGCAACTTGCTAAATCTCATTACCTTCACCTACATTAGTAACAAGCAAGACAACCCAACATTGCATTTTATTAATTAAAGGGGAAAAAACAAGACAAAATATTCATGATCACAAAAGAAAACAAGTCAAGGTGCTTGGTGATTCCTCAAAGAGCAAAACTAAAGGTAGGGAGAAAAACCAAAAGCCCTAATGTGATCTTGTTGTGATTAAATTAATATGGTATAAGTAAGGGATCTTAGGGGCAAAAATTTGGGTACAAAAGCTTCCCTTATTTAAGTTTATTCTATACAGAGATACGAAGGTTAAAAATCTTCGTGTCGACGCGATCGAAGATACTTATATATAAAACAAACCCTATTTTTGGCCCTAAGATTCCATGCAATGCTTATGAATATGAGTGCGCATGGACAACTCCAAAGGGACGTAAAACACAATTGGGGATGTAAAAAAATAAAGACACAAGAGAGCAACCCGACCAGGAAAATAAATCAATGGTGGATCAAAAGACCTGAATTAGAGAGGATGGTAAAATGGTCAAAGGATACACCAACTCCTACTAAAGGAGAAACTACCAACGTTCACTGAAGGTAGAAAGAGGAAAGAAATAACAACACCGACATTCACTGACGGTGAGCTACCAACATTCACTGAAGGTAGAAGGAAAAGAAATATCATAGCATCGCCGTCTACTGACGATGAACTACCAACATTCACTGGAGGTAGCAAAAATATAACAATCACCAACGTTCACTGAAGGTGACCTACCAACTTTCACTGAAGGTATAAAGAAAATATATCATAGCACCACCATTCACTGACGATAAACTACCAGCGTTCACTGAGGGTAGCAAAAAGATAACAATCCCCAACTTTCATTGAAGGTGACCTACCAACTTTCACTGAAGGTAGAAAGAAAATATATCATAGCACTGTCGTTCACTGACGATGAACTACCAACGTTCACTGAGGGTAGCAAAAAGATAACAATCACCAACTTTCACTGAAGGTGACCTACCAACTTTCACTGAAGGTAGAAATAAAATATATCATAGCACCGTCGTTCACTGACGATGAACTACCAACGTTCACTGAGGGTAGCAAAAAGATAATAATTACTAACTTTCACTAAAGGTGACCTACAACTTTCACTGAAGGTAGAAAGAAAATATATCATAGGCCAGAGCACAACATGTCTTTTCCAGCATAGAATACCGCGACTCACAATCAGTAAACTTTTTACTGAGATAATAAATGGCATACTCTTTCTTCCCTGTTTCA
Source organism: Vicia faba (assembly GCA_948472305.1). Classification (NCBI taxonomy): domain Eukaryota; kingdom Viridiplantae; phylum Streptophyta; class Magnoliopsida; order Fabales; family Fabaceae; genus Vicia; species Vicia faba. The sequence continues at coordinate 77,905,861 of OX451735.1, forward strand.
TCTTGTTGTCCCAGAATACAACCTATGGAATTATCTCACACTGTCAGATACATAATCAATGGTCTTCCTTCAACAGAAGGGAGCAAGATAGGAGGTTCAAGCAAATATTCTTTAATACTTTCAAATTCCTTTTGGCAGTCATCCATCCACACACAACCTTGATCTTTCTTTAGCAACTTAAAGATCGGTTCACATGTTGCATTCATGTGGGAAATGAATCTGGAAATATAATTAAAACGCCCAAGGAACCCTATGACTTGCTTTTTAGTTCTCAGCGCTGACATTTCTTGAATTTCTTTGACTTTATCAGGGTCAACTTTAATTCCTTTCAGGCTAACAATGAAACCCAACAATTTCCCTGATCGAACACTGAAGGTACATTTATTTGGATTCAAGCGGAGACGATACTTCCTCAAACTCTAAAACAACTTCAACAAATCTTCTACATGCCCTTCTTCAGTCTAGGATTTAGCAATCATATCATCAACATATACTTCGATTTCCTTGGGCATCAGGTCATGGAATAGGGTTATCATAGCCCTCTGGTATGTTGCACCAGCGTTCTTCAACCCGAACGACATCACTATGTAATAGAATATTCCCCAGGGTGTGATAAACGTTGTTTTTTTCATGTCCTCTGGAGCGATTCTTATTTGATTATACCCCGAAAACCCGTCCATGAACAAGAATACTTTGAATTTTTTTGTTTTATCCACTAACATATCAATGTGTTGAAATGGAAAATCATCTTTTGGACTAGCTTTATTTAGATCTCTGTAATCTACGCACATGCGGACTTTTCTGTCTTTTTTTTGGTACTGGGACAATATTGGCAATCCATTGAGGATACAATAACGTCACAAGAAAACCAACACTAATCTGCTTTAGAACCTCCTCTTTGATCTTCACTGCCATATCTGGGTGAGTTCTTCTTCTTCGGCCCCATACATAGGACATTCAAAGTTGGGAGAGGGTGCAGGGTCATTGTATTCAACGCGTTTTTTAATTAATCTGCACATGTGATTTATGATAGCATTTAGAAACTGACACATATAACAATGATCATGCAGATTGAATTTCAGTTATTACTTATTTTGAAAGGTTTTTTTTCTGAATACCATTTTCCAAGAAAAAGCAGAAAATAAAGTCACAATTTTGGGAAACAAAGACAACTTTTATTATTGATTTTAAAAGTCACAGCAAACAGATAAGCCCTACATCATTAATACTTCCACCTTAGGCAGAGTAAAAGCTTTTCAAAAAGATTAACAAATCAAATTAGTTTGAAACATGTATGCAAGAGGGAACATCAATGGTGATCCAGTTCTGAACCCTAACTCCATGCGTCACGTAATTTGGCATTTCCGGCTCTGCTTCATCTTCTACAATGGCATTAATCCCAGAAACAGTCGGATGAAGATAACCCCCGCTATGGAAGATGTCTTGATACTTTCCTGCAGTAGACTTCGACTTTATGCTCTTACCTTTGTCATCCTTCAAAGAGAAACCCAAGTCGGCTCTGGTCTTGTTTACAGGCGGATCCATAATCCGTCCCCATACTTCACTATGACCCTTACGCACAAGTTGTTGTGCATCCTTAAGTGAAAGCATGGAAGTCTCATTTCCTCTTATATTATCTATGGATAAGCCTTGGAACTGGGTTCCAACAGCAGCTTTATCTGCCTTCACAATACTGAAAGAGGACAAATGTGATATCAACAATGAACTGTCTCTGTGATATTGAAAGACTCACCATCCACTGTAGTAACTTGACAACAAACTGCAAACTATTCACCCATAGAGAAGATAGCAACAAAAAAGTAACATTGAATTTTACAGGGAAGTAAAAGTTGCTCAAATAGAGAGACCTGCTACTTGTTATTGTAGGAAGATTGTAAGATGACTTTCTTGGGAATGAAGAATGACTTCCTGGGGAATAAAGAATGACTTCCTGGGGAATGAAGAACATATTTGTTGAGGCGATAAAAGTCTTCTTGTGCCAAAATAAATGCACATTTCCCAAACCAATGCTCGAAGCTTGTAGAAATCCAAAGCGATAATAATGCTGGGAACAAATATTCAAACCAGAAATAAACTGGAGCGAAGAAGTCAACCAAAATGCATCCCTTGAGAAATAAACTCAAGAGGGAAACCCATTCTATCCAGACAAAGAGCTGTAAAGGAAGTCTAAAGTAAAAAACTTCCACGAGGGATAACTCAGTGGGGAAATTGAAAGAATATATGTTTTCTACTTAAGGCCAACACTCTATTGGAGAGAGGACAACATAACTATGCAAAACATGGTAGTATGTCAACAAAATATTAATGAACGTGAATGAGCAGTGATCTGCCAACTTTAACTATGCATGATGTATGTATGAATGCATGAGTGTTATCATGTATATGCTGACAAAACAGGCATATAACACTGGGAGTAACCAGGCAAAATTAACTCAGGCACAATCAACACTCAGATAAATCACATCCAAGATGAACATCCCAGAAGAAAAAAAATAAGCACCAACTGAGGAAACAAAGTCCTACGGCATGGTTTAAATTTACCAGGGAGAAACGTAATCCGGAAGAAAACAAATCAAAGCGATAAAACAGTACAGATATAGGGATACAACATCCTTTTCCAGGCTTCACCAGGGAATAACACTTGGACTTCAATGGGGAAATAAATGTTTTCAAATGTAACACTCCTACTAGGGACTGCAAAATCAATTTCTAGTAAAGAAGATGGACACCAAATCACCAAAACATTCACTGAGGAATTCATGCCCATTTTGAAAGAGGAAAACACACAAACTTTGTTAAGGAAAATAATGTCCCATTATCAAGACATTAAACGGGGATTTCGTGTTGACTTCATTGGGGAGGTTAACACCACATTCACAAAGGGAAAACCAAAATACACTCTTCATTGGGGAAAGTAGAGGCCCGTATCCTTCGAGAGTAATTATTATACCAACTTCTCTGGAAAAAAAGAACTTCCATTAAACAAATGAAACCTTCACTGGAGAAAATCTTGGATTTAATCTTCATATCATGCAAACTCAGAAAAGAGGAGAAATGAACAAAAACTTGATCGGGGGTACTGGAGTTACAAACCCTATACGGTGAAACATCTTGAGAAAATCTTCTTCGGGAAACAAAACTTCTTAAAAGAAACTGGAGTTCGTCCATTCCTGGGATCACCACTTTTGTTTTTCTCTTGCGTCACAAGTTTTAAAGTAAAAGAAAATTGTAAATTCTTTTTGAAAATCAATTTTGTTATTTAATCTTTTTGCTTTAAAAGTTATTATCAATAATAAATTGAGTCTTTGAAAGCTAAGTAAAATAAGAAATATAAGGAATTGGGTAAAAGCTCAAATTTCATTAATAAAACGGTAGGCTGCAAATGGCGAGACTCCATGGATAATTACAAAGTTCGGAAAATGGTAACATATAATGGAAAAGATACATTGAGATACAATGACCTCTATCCTCTCTAATAACTTTTGAAATCCCGAGCAGCAGCTTCTGTTAAAGTATGATGACGATCCGAGAAGATTTTTGCTCCCATGATGAAGTCTTGTCTAATGTAGTTACTTTCCAGAAAGTACCTAACTTTTGCCTAAGCTGCCCTTGCGGGTTTTCAACTTAGCGGGAAATTTATTCTGTTTATGTCTCTATTTTTTGCCAAGACTGCCCTTTCGGGTTTTCGGCCTACCGAGACGCTCTTTTTGCCTAAACCCCCCTTTCGGGTTTTCAACTTAGCGAGCTGTTCTTTTATTTCTTTAGGTAAAGTATTTCTTGACTGCATCAGCATTCATGGGACGTGGGAACTCCTCCCCATCCATAGTTTCAAGAATTAATGCACCACCAGAGAAGTCTTTCTTGACCACATATGTGCCTTCAAAATTGCGAGTCCACTTGCCCCTAGAATCAGCATTAAAAGACATGATCTTCCTGAGCACGAGGTTGCCCTCTCTGAATTCACGAGCTTTGACCTTCTTATCAAAAGCTTTCTTCATCCTTTTCTGATATAACTGTCCATGACACAAAGCTGTGATTATCTTCTCTTCAATCAAATTCAATTGGTCAAACATGTTCTAGATCTATTCAACCTCTGACAACTTGGTTTCCATTATCACACGCAAAGAAGGAATCTCAACCTCAATTGGGAGCACAACTTCCATCCCATACACAAGGGATAACGGGGTTGCTCCTGTTGAAGTGCGAACAAATGTTCGATATCCATGCAAAGAAAAAGGGAGCATTTCATGCCAATCCTTATAAATGAAAACCATCTTCTGGATAATCTTCTTGATATTCTTATTAGCAGCTTCAACAACCTTATTCATGTTCAGCCTGTACGGAGATGAATTATGATGGACAATCTTGAATTCTTCACACAGTTCTGTCATTATTTTGTTGTTTAGATTTGAGCAATTGTCAATGATAATTCTGTTTGGCACACCATACCGACATATAAGATTATTCTTAATGAAGCGCACAACCACCTGCTTAGTAACATTAGCATATGAAACAACTTCCACCCATTTGGTGAAGTAACCAATTTCTACCAAGATAAAACGGTGTCCATTCGAAGCTCTGGGTTCTATCATCCCAATTATGTCAATACCCCACATAGAGAAAGGCCACAGGGAAGAAATAACATTGAGAAGTTTCGGAGGAACATGAAACTTGTCCGCATAAATCTAGAATTTATGACACTTCTTTGCAAATTTGTAACAATCAGATTCCATTGTCAACCAATAGTAACCTGCCCTTAGCATCTTTTTAGCCATCAAATGTTCGCTGGCATGAGTGCCAAATGAACCTTCATGAATCTCATGCATCAACATGTCTGCTTCGTGTCTATCCACGCATCTGAGAAGGACCATGTCATAGTTTCTCTTTTGCAACACAGTTTCACTGAGGAAGAAATTGCCAGCCAATCTTCTCAATGTCTTTCTATCTTTCTTCGAAGCACCAATCGGGTATTCCTGAGTCTGAATAAAATGCTTGATATCATAATACCAAGGTTTCTCATCTGCTACCTCTTCTGTTGTAAACACATCAGCGGGCCTATCCAGTCGCCGAACCATAATTTGAGGTATATCATTCCAAGCATTCACTTGATACATAGAAGCCATAGTTTCCAGAGCATCCGCCATTTAATTTTAATCTCTAGGAATATGATGGAATTCAACTTTATTAAAGAAGGGTAACAACCTTCTAGCATAATCTTTATAAGGGATCAAGTCGAGGTGACGAGTATCCCATTCTCCTTTAATCTGATTTATTACCAAAGCTGAATCACCATACACATTTAGAATTTTAATTCTGAGATCAATAGCTTCCTCGAGACCCATGATGCAAGCCTCATATTCTGCCATATTGTTAGTATAATCAAATGTCTACCTTGCAGTGAAAGGAATGAGCGATCCATGTCAAGTGATAATTCAACACCAATTCCTTTACCACAAGCATTCACAACTCCATCAAATATCATACTCCAACGAGATTCAGGATCAGGACTTTCCTCAGGAAATGGTTCATCGCAATCTTTCACTTTCAGAAACATCACATCCTCGTCGGGGAAAACATACTTCACAGACTGATAATCTTCAACTGGTTGGTGAGCAAGATAATCTGCCAACACGCTGCTTTTAATAGCCTTTTGAGTACGATATTCGATATCATATTTAGATAACAACACCTGCCAGGGGGAAATTCTCCCGGTAAGAGCAGGCTTTTCAAAAATGTACTTGATTGGATCCATTTTGGAGATCAACCAAGTGGTGTGATTCAACATATACTGCCACAAATGTTTTGCCACCAAGGCCAGAGCACAACATGTCTTTTCCAGCATAGAATACCACGACTCACAATCAGTAAACTTTTTACTGAGATAATAAATGGAATACTCTTTCTTCCCTGTTTCATCTTGTTGTCCCAGAATACAACCTATGGAATTATCTCACACTGTCAGATACATAATCAATGGTCTTCCTTCAACAGAAGGGAGCAAGATAGGAGGTTCAAGCAAATATTCTTTAATACTTTCAAATTCCTTTTGGCAGTCATCCATCCACACACAACCTTGATCTTTCTTTAGCAACTTAAAGATCGGTTCACATGTTGCAGTCATGTGGGAAATGAATCTGGAAATATAATTAAAACGCCCGAGGAACCATATGACTTGCTTTTTAGTTCTTAGTGCTGACATTTCTTAAATTTCTTTGACTTTATCAGGGTCAACTTTAATTCCTTTCAGGCTAACAATGAAACCCAACAATTTCCCTGATCGAACACTGAAGGTACATTTATTTGGATTCAAGCGGAGATGATACTTCCTCAAACTATAAAACAACTTCAACAAATCTTCTACATGCCCTTCTTCAGTCTAGGATTTAGCAATCATATCATCATCATATACTTTGATTTCCTTGGGCGTCAGGTCATGGAATAGGGTTATCATAGCCCTCTGGTACGTTGCACCAGCGTTCTTTAACCCGGACGACATCACTATGTAATAGAATGTTCCCCAGGGTGTGATAAACGTTGTTTTTTTCATGTCCTCTAGAACGATTCTTATTTGATTATACCCCGAAAACCCGTCCACGAACAAGAATACTTTGAATTTTTTTGTTTTATCCACTAACATATCAATGTGTTGAAATGGAAAATCATCTTTTGGACTAGCTTTATTTAGATCTCTGTAATCTAAGCACATGCGGACTTTTCAGTCTTTTTCCGGTACTGGGACAATATTGGCAATCCATTGAGGATACACTGACGTCACAAGAAAACCAACATTAATCTACTTTAGAACCTCCTCTTTGATCTTCACTGCCATGTCTGGGTGAGTTCTTCTCAACTTTTGTTTGATTGGCGGACACTCTGGCCTCAACGGCAAACAGTGCTCTACAATATATGTATCTAGACCAGGCATATCTTGATAAGACCAAGCGAAAATATCCACATACTCTTTCAACAACTCAATCATCCTTCTCTTCACATCAGCATGCAGCAATGCTCCAATCTTGAATTCTTTTGGATCTTCTTTTGAACCCAAATTGATCACTTCCAAAGGCTCTTTATATAGCTGAATGGAATTTTCCTTGCGCTCAAGCAACCGTGAGACCTCTTCTGAAACCTCATCATAATCTTCTTCTTCGGCCCCATACATGGGACATTCAAAGTTGGGAGAGGGTGCAGGGTCATTGTATTCAACGCGTTTTTTAATTAATCTGCACATGTGATTTATGATAGCATTTAGAAACTAACACATATAACAATGATCATGCAGATTGAATTTCAGTTATTACTTATTTTGAAAGGTTTTTTTTTCTGAATACCATTTTCCAAGAAAAAGCAGAAAATAAAGTCACAATTTTTGGAAACAAAGACAACTTTTATTATTGATTTTAAAAGTCACAGCAAACAGATAAGCCCTACATCGTTAATACTTCCACCTTAGGCAGAGTAAAAGCTTTTCAAAAAGATTAACAAATCAATTTAGTTTGAAACATGTATGCAAGAGGGAACATCAATGGTGATCCAGTTCTGAACCCTAACTCCATGCGTCACGTAATTTGGCATTTCCGGCTCTGCTTCATCTTCTACAATGGCATTAATCCCAGAAACAGTCGGATGAAGATAACCCCCGCTACGGAAGATGTCTTGATACTTTCCTGCAGCAGACTTCGACTTTATGCTCTTAACTTTGTCATCCTTCAAAGAGAAACCCAAGTCGGCTCTGGTCTTGTTTACAGGCGGATCCATAATCCGTCCCCATACTTCACTATGACCCTTACGCACAAGTTGTTGTGCATCCTTAAGTGAAAGCATGGAAGTCTCATTTCCTCTTATATTATCTATGGATAAGCCTTGGAACTGGGTTCCAACAGCAGCTTTATATGCCTTCACAATACTGAAAGAGGACAAATGTGATATCAATAATGCCTGTTCTCCATTATAATTACAACTTTTCCTTCACGTACAAATTTCAGTTTCTGGTGTAAAGTTGAAGTGACAGCCCCTGCCTCATGTATCCACGGCCTTCCTAGCAAACAACTATAAGCGGGTACAATGTCCATGACCTGGAAAGTAATCTGAAACAAATGTGGGCCTATATGAATATGCAAGTCCACTTCACCAATAAAAGATTTTCTTGATCCATCAAACGCTTTCACAATAATTCCACTCGGGCGCATGGGCGTCCCTTGATATTTTAACTTCATAAGCGTTCTCCTCGGTATAATGTTCAATGGAGATCCATTATCAATTAGCACATTGGATAGTGAATCATTCTTGCAATTCATAGAGATGTGGAGGGCCGGGTTTTGATTCCTTCCTTCACCTGGAAATTCATCGTCGCAGAAACTCAGGTTATTACATGACATAATGTTCCCTACTACACTGCTGAATTGGTCTATAGGTATGTCACTTTCCATAAAAGCTAGTGTAAGTTTAAGAATGCGCCTAAGAGGGGGGGTGAATTAGGTGGTGGTCGATTTTTTACTTATTTTATACTTTCTGGTTTTGATTTAGTGCTTTGAAAACTGTAAAGTGCGGAAAGTAAAGAGACACGGAGATTTATCCTAGTTCCTTCCACACCCCGGAAGTACGTCTAGTCCCCTTGCAAACACGCAAGAGATTTCACTATTTTGTTAGAACTTTTACAAGACTCTTCCTAGTCTTATCAACTAAAGAACCTAACAAATACCAAGAACACCCTCTTGGATTTCCAATAAGTCTCTTGAGAACAATCCTCTCAAAAGATACCTCTTGTTTCCAACAATGGACAACAAGGAACAAAAGTAATCTAATACTTAATTCCAACAATCCTGGAAATAAGTTACACTTTGTATAATTTTATGAAGTATGATTTCTTGAAAGATGTTGATCACATAGAGTGACTTATTTGAAGTTTCTTCTTTCTTCTCTTGTAAGCAATTCGAACTGTAACACAATGGTTAGATAATGCTCAAAGATTTCTGTTCTTTATATGTATGAAAGTGCAGAAAATATTTGTTCTTAAAAGTTAAGAAATATGAAGTTTGAATATTTTACAAAGTTCAGAATTATTGCATAAGAGAAGAGTTGTTTATGATTTGAAATATTTTGTATTTAAAGTAATCAAGATACCTTTCCAAATGGACACTTTTCTGTTTGAAAAACTTGAGAGGATGCAATGTATGACCATGCATCTATTGGAGAAAAGGTGTGAAGGATATCTTGAAACCAGTTTAGATTTTTCAAAATTTACAATGTGTAAATCGATTAACATAAGATGTAAATCGATTGCACGGGTTTTAAACGTTCATGTTTTCAAAAAATTTGAAGTGTAAATCGATTAGCATGTTGTGTAAATCTATTTACAAGAGTTAAAAATTCACATTGTTCTGTGATCAATCGATTTACACTTCATGTAAATCGATTGCTGGCAGAGACAATCAGTTTTTGAAAAAGCATGTGTAAATCGATTTACACAAGATGTTAATCGATTTATAGCAGAGAGAAACTTAGAATTTGTTTTGAAATTTAAGTGAAGTGTTGTGGCAAGTGTGTATATCATTTTTGAGCATTTCTAATCAATGTAGTTCAAATGATAATTGATATACTTGATTGCTTGCCATGATTCTTGAAGCTTTGAGTGAATGATGCTTTAAGCTAATTTCCACTTCTTTTCCTTCTTGCTATAGAGCTTGTTTGTATTTCATCAAACTAGCTTGTTTGTCTTTCATCAAAACTAAAGTTGAGTTGAGGCTTGAGATTACATTCTCCCCCTTTTTGATGATGACAAACCATCTTTCTTTAGGAGTTGTTCAGAATTGGAGCAAAAAGTGTTTTCTCCCCCTGAGAAGATTTCTCCCCCTATGAAGAAAAAGATTTGAAAGCTTGCCCTGTAAAGACCATGAAAACAAACAACCATAAAGTGCTATCACATCCTTCTCCCTCTTTGACATTATCAAAAAGAAGGGAAAGATGCAATAAGAAATGATAACAGAATGACACATATATGAACATGAACAAAAACAAAAAAAACTTCTAAAATTATCGAACAAAGTTCAAGTACACAATACAAAAACTAACACTTGAAATACAACAAGACAAAAACATAATGATACTTATAGCAAGAATTTAATAATATTGATCAGGAACATATTAGAAAGGTCCTTGATATGGAAATTGTTGTTGTAGAGGTGGTTCAGTGTATTGAGGAGGCGGAGGTGCTGGATTGTTTGGACCGTATAGAGGGATATGAAGATGTGAATAGAGGTATGAAAATTGTTGGTTCACATCATTCTGAAAAGCATTTATACGAGAGGAGGTAGAGTCATTTATCTCAGTCCATCGAGCATTGATGTTAGAATTGAGAGAAACAAACTATTGCATCATGTAATCCATAACATCTTGATTGGTTGGACCAGAAGAGGCAGCAGGAGGAGGAACTTCATTGTCTTCTTCATCTGCATTATTGCCTTAATCACCTACAACATCCTCTCCAATGTATGTGATGGTCTTTGCTTCAGCGTTGAAATGAACACCCATCCTAGAATCAACATTTTTGATGGAGATCTTATTTGTGATTGGATCCATTTCAATCCGCTCAAACCCAGTAAAATCTATATCAAATTCTTCCAGGATCCTTGTAATGAAGTATGCATATGGTATAAAGGTGGCCCTTGCGGCAACTTTTAGCATATGCACCACAATCAATTTTGCCCAGTTTACCGGAATTCCATTTTTCCTCGCATAGATAATTTGCAGTTCTAGGTCGGTCATAGTACAATGATTCCCTGCTCTAGGAAACAGAATATACACTAGAAAATAGTGAAACAATCTATCATCAATATGAAAATTACCAGCACTCCATGTGTCCCGAGCTGGAATAACCCCGCCAAGACTTCGAATCCGCTTTGCACGGTATTCAGATTCTGATAACCTTCCAATGTTGTAGAAGAATTCTCGCTTCTGATAATTTTCCCAAGCAGCATCCTCTAGATCATAGAGGGTACTTCCAGAATATGGAATGTTCAAAATTATTCCGATAGTTTTGGAATGCAAAGGAATTCTTTTCCCGAGCACATAGGTATAGCATTTGTTGTTATCATAGCACATATTGCTGTAGAAGACTCTAACTAGATCCGGGTAATAGAAACCATGTGATGATATTAATGGTTCTAAACCATAAGCAATTAAATCCCTTTGAAACGAGAAGCATTCATCTGGAAAGGTAGATAACATACCGAATTTTGGAGCTGAGATAATTTTCTTTTGAAAATGCTTGATAAATCTTTCATGCTGTGGATCCGAGAGGTATGTGAGCAAAGAGTTTTTAGATGTTGAAGCAGTTTTCTTCTTTCCTTTCTCTGAGGCAGATGCTTTTCTTTTGGGAGCCATGGATATGGTTAGGGTTTTGAGAAGAAAGATATAGAGTTTTTTGTGTTGTTATGAGAGAGAGAGAGTGTTGGAGTTATGAGATAGTTTTGGTGAGTTTAAATAATAGAGAGAGTAAGTGAGGTCTTTATGAGGTTTTAATTTGGTGATTTGGTCAAGGTTTCATGATTGGTCAATAATAAGGTGGGAGGTTGAGAGAAAATGAAAGTTTGACCAATATATTAAAAGCTCATACAAGTATCACATGCTAAAAATTAATTTGCATAGAAAAAGTACACAGAAAATGCTTCAGATTCTGTGGTAAATAGATTTGCCCCTTGGTTAAATCGATTTACACAGAAAATTTTTATGAAAAATAATTTTCGTTCAGTGGTAAATCGATTTACATATTGTGTAAATCGATTTACACAAAAGATTTTATTAAAAAAAAGTTTTGCTTCAGTGGTAAATCGATTTACACACCAAGTAAATCGATTTACTTAAAGGAAAAATTTTAAAAACAGTAATTTTAACATTTGAAACATTGTCTAAACCCATATATATGTACATTAAAGTGTAGTTAAGGATAGAGTGCACCTTATATATCTTGTTCATCTAGGATTCCGAGTTCACGACAAATTTTGAAAAATGCATCCTTTGCAAGTAGTTTTGTGAAGATGTCAGCGAGTTTATTTTGAGTGTCCACGAAAGTAATCTCGACATCTCCTTTGAGTACATGATCCCGGATGAAATGATGTCTGATGTCAATGTGTTTTGTCCGGGAATGCATAACTGGATTTTTCGTAATATTGATCGCGCTTGTGTTATCACATCGAAGTGGAATGCATCCAAGGTTTACTCCATAGTCAAGTAATTGTTGTTTTAGCCAAAGAATTTGAGCGCATCCGCTTCCAGCCGCAATGTATTCTGCTTCGGCAGTGCTGAGAGCGACGCTTGATTGCTTTTTGCATGACCATGAAACCAAGGCATTTTTGATAATGTGACATGTTCCACTTGTACTTTTGTGATCAGTCTTATAACCTGCATAGTCAGCATCAGAATAACCAACTAGATTGCACATACTACCTTTTGGATACCATAATCCGACGTTGGTTGTTCCTTTGAGATATTTTATTATGCACTTGACTGCTGCAAGGTGAGACTCTTTAGGATTGGCTTGATATCTTGCACATAGGCAAACACTGAACATGATGTCAGGTCTACTTGCTGTTAAATAGAGGAGTGAGCCAATCATTCCTCGATACTTAGTTATGTCAATAGAATTCCCTGATTCATATGGATCAAGATAGGTGCCAGATCCCATAGGAATTGCACTCTCTTTGCTACTTTCCATCTCAAACTCTTTTATAAGGTCTTTGCAATATTTTGATTGGTTAATGAAGATACCGTGTTTGAGTTGCTTAATTTGAAGACCGAGAAAGAAATTCAATCTTCCCATCATAGACATCTCAAACTCTCCTTGCATCGTAGATGAAAATTCCTTGCACATATTTTGGTTAGTTGAACCGAAAACAATATCATCTACATAGATTTGTACAAGTAAAGTATGATGATTAACATTTTTTATGAAGAGAGTGGTATCAACTTTACCCTTTATAAACCCTTTTTCACATAGGAATGTGCTTAGTCTATCATACCAAGCCCTTGGTGCTTGCTTCAGCCCATAGAGAGCTTTCTTCAGTTTGAAGACATGATTAGGATGTTTGAAGTCTTCAAATCCGGGAGGTTGCTTTACATTGACTTCTTCATTTATGAATCCGTTGAGAAATGCGCTTTTTACATCCATTTGAAAAAGTTCAAAGTCCAATGAGCATGCATATGCAAGTAATAGTCTTATTGCTTCCAAACGTGCTATCGGAGCAAAAGTTTCTTCAAAATCAATTCCTTCCTCTTGGTTGTATCCTTGAGCAACTAGTCTTGCCTTGTTTCGAGTGATTATACCATTTTCATCCATCTTGTTTTTGAAAACCCATTTGGTTCCAATGATACGTTTATTTCCTGGATTAGGAACAAGTTCCCAAACTTCGTTCCGCTCGAATTGGTTTAACTCCTCTTGCATGGCAAGGATCCATTGATCATCTTCTAGTGCTTGAGCCACTTTAGTAGGTTCAACTTGAGATACAAACGCCATATTCAAGCATGCATCCTTAATATTTAGCTGTGTAGATACCCCTTTGCTAATATATCCAATTATGTTGTCAATTGGATGATCACGATGAGTTCTCCATTCTTGAGGAAGATCATCATCATTTTCATTTTGATGTGAAAGTTCATGTGTTTGTTCCGGATTGACAATTTTGCCATCTCCGCAAGAATTCTCATGGATCTATAGAATCATCATCATCACAAATAACAACTTCCTCCTTGGAGGTGTTAGATTCATCAAAAGAAACATGCATTGATTCTTCTATTGTTAAAGTTATTTTATTGTAAATTCTAAAGGCTTTGGTAGAAAGGGAGTAACCAAGAAAAATACCTTCATCCGATTTTTCATCGAACTTACCGAGATTGTCTTTGTCGTTGTTAAGGACAAAAGATTTGCACCCGAAAATATGAAAGTGAGAGATATTTGGTTTTATTCCTTTGTAAATCTCATATGGAGTTTTCTTTAGTATAGGTCTTATGATCACGCGATTGCTTACGTAACATGCCGTGCTTACCGCATCCGCCCAAAAATATCTAGGCAAACTTGAGTCACTTAGCATGGTTCTTGCAAGCTCCACCAAAGACATATTTTTCCTTTCAACTACTCCATTTTGTTGTGGAGTTCTTGGTGCTGAAAAATTGTGGAAGATCCCATTTTCTTCATAAAATTCTTCAAATAGACTGTTTGTGAACTCTCCACCATGATCACTTCGGATTGATGTTATCTTTAATGACTTCTCATTTTGAACTTGTTTTGCATATCTCTTGAATGCCTTGAATGCTTCATTTTTGTGCACCAAAAACAAAGTCCAAGTGAAACAGGAAAAGTCATCTATAATAACTAAAGCATAAATGTTACCTCCGAAGCTTCTTGTTCTAGATGGACCAAAAAGATCCATGTGCAACAATTGAAGTGGTCTTGTTGTTGAAACCACATTCTTTGGTTTGAAAGTTGATTTGGTCTGTTTTCCCTTTTGGCATGCACTACATAATTTGTCTTTGATGAACTTCATCTTTGGTAGACCAATAACTAAGTCATGCGTAACCAATTTGTTCAAGTGCTCCATGTGTATGTGAGCAATCTTCTTGTGCCATAACCAAGCGTCATTGTTGTTTACCATAAGACATTGTACCTTCATAGACAAATCATCTAGAGTAATCATAAAAATATTGTTAGATGTTATACCTTTGAGTTTAACCTCATTGGTTGCCTCATCCATAATAAGGCATTCTTCTTTGTTGAATTTGATCTTGAACCCTCTATCGCAAAGTTGACTTATGTTAAGAAGGTTGCGTTTTAATCCTTCAACATAGAGAACATCCTCAATTTGAATGGATGGAGGTGTGCCAACTATACCAACGCCAAGAATCTTTCCTTTGGTGTTGTCTCCATAGGTGACATACCCTTTGGCTTTATGTACTAGATATGAAAATTGGTGTACATCTCCTGTCATATGCTTTGAACATCCACTGTCAAGATACCAACGATTTGATGTGGATTTCAAGCATACCTACAAAAACAAATTATTTCTTATTAGGTACCCAAGTTGCCTTGGGTCCTTCATAGTTAGTTCCCTTTTTCACCCATGCATAATGTCCACTAGCCATACTGAAATTTCTAATATAGCATGCATTGGGTGTGTGTCCAATAATACCACAGTAAAAACAGTTTGGAACAAATTTGCTCTTGTATCTAGGAATTTGTTTTCTTTTAGATACATTAGCCTTTTTCTTTTGATGATTAAGAACAACTTTCTTCTTTTCTACTTTCTTGGGATTGGAACTATTACTAGCCTTTACAAAAACAGTGGGATTGTTACTTGGTTTCTTAGTATTCACATAACCAATTCCTCTTTTATCATTTGGATAACGTTGTTGGCTTAGTAATCCTTCCAATCCTATTTGTCCTTTTTCATATCGTTCAATGACTCTTTTCAATTGAACAATTTGAAAGACATTTGATTCACACTTGGAGCATGCAAAGTTTTCCTTTTCTTTTATAAAATTCTGTTTTTGAAGATCAAAATCTTTAGTCATGGTGTCAATTTATTCTAGACAAATTAGAAGTTCTTTTTCTTGGTTTGACACCTTTTTGTATAAACTTTTACATTCTTTCAAGAGTTCATCAATTGCACCTTAAACATCATCATCAAAAAGATTAAATTCATTACTAACCTCTTCTTCATCGTCGGAGTGATGCGATTCCATTAAGGCTAAATTTGCATATTTGTCGCTTTCCGATTCTGATGTACTGCTCATATCATTATCTTCCCATGCTATGTAGGCTTTCTTTTGTTTTGAGTCCTTTCCTTTGAATCTGTTTTTCTTTGGGAGATTTGGACAGTTTGGCTTGATATGTCCTTGCTTTCCACATTCATAGCATGAGACATCTTGTGTTGATGTGGAGGCTTCTCTTTTCTTGAAGTGATTTCTCTTATGTGCATGAGATCCGCCTTTGTCATTTCTACCAAAAAACTTCCCAAGTCTTTTCACAAGAAGCATGAAATTTTCA
Source organism: Vicia faba (assembly GCA_948472305.1). Classification (NCBI taxonomy): domain Eukaryota; kingdom Viridiplantae; phylum Streptophyta; class Magnoliopsida; order Fabales; family Fabaceae; genus Vicia; species Vicia faba. The sequence continues at coordinate 77,921,918 of OX451735.1, forward strand.
TCTTCTTCCGGATTGTCTTCTTTTACAACTTCCTTTGAATCAATTTTTAAAGCAATGTTTTTGGACTTCTTTTCTAGATTCTCATGTTTTTCAAGTCTACCGAGTTCCATTTCGTATTCTTGAAGTTTGCCAAATAATGTAGCGGAAGTCATTGCGGAGAGACTCTTCTTTTCCGAGATTGCCGTTACCTTTGGTTGCCATTCCCTAGTCAATGATATAAGGACTTTCAAGTTGAGTTCATCATTTGTCAAGGTTTTACCAAAAGCACTTAAGTGATTTGTCAAATGCACAAATCTCTTTTGTAAGTCAAGAATGAATTCTCCGGGCTGCATTCGAAATAGTTCATATTCTTGACTTAAGGTATTTAGCCTTGATCTTTTTACTTCAGTCGTTCCTTCATGAGTTTGAACCAAGGTATCCCAAATCTCCTTTGCTGTTCTGCATGTCGAGACACGGAAAAATTCATCCATACTGAGTGCACCTTGAAGAAGGTTTATTTCCTTTTTGTCATAGATAACTTTCTTTTTATCATCGTCGTCCCATGCAGTTTTAGGCTTTGAAGAGCCAACACCATTGATTACCGTTACCGGGATAAATGGACCATTTTCAACAGCATCCCATAATTCCTCTCCTTGTGCTTCTAAATGCGCCTTCATGTGTATTTTCCAGAAGTCAAAATATTCACCACAAAATAGAGGAGGCTTGTTGTTACTACCACCATCTCTGAAAACGGGTTGATGATTTGCGGAAGCCATTCTGGATCTCTAGGAGCAGGTTACCTATAACCTGCTCTGATACCAATTGTAAGTTTAAGAATGCGCCTAAGAGGGGGTGGTCGATTTTTTACTTATTTTATACTTTCTGGTTTTGATTTAGTGCTTTGAAAACTGTAAAGTGCAGAAAGTAAAGAGACACGGAGATTTATCCTGGTTCCTTCCACACCCCGGAAGTACGTCCAGTCCCCTTGCAAACACGCAAGAGATTTCACTATTTTGTTAGAACTTTTACAAGACTCTTCCTAGTCTTATCAACTAAAGAACCTAACAAATACCAAGAACACCCTCTTGGATTTCCAATAAGTCTCTTGAGAACAATCCTCTCAAAAGATACCTCTTGTTTCCAACAATGGACAACAAGGAACAAAAGTAATCTAATACTTAATTCCAACAATCCTGGAAATAAGTTACACTTTGTATAATTTTATGAAGTATGATTTCTTGAAAGATGTTGATCACATAGAGTGACTTATTTAAAGTTTCTTCTTTCTTCTCTTATAAGCAATTCGAACTGTAACACAATGGTTAGATAATGCTCAAAGATTTCTGTTCTTTATATGTATGAAAGTGCAGAAAATATTTGTTCTTAAAAGTTAAGAAATATGAAGTTTGAATATTTTACAAAGTTCAGAATTATTGCATAAGAGAAGAGTTGTTTATGATTTGAAATATTTTGTATTTAAAGTAATCAAGATACCTTTCCAAATGGACACTTTTCTGTTTGAAAAACTTGAGAGGATGCAATGTATGACCATGCATCTATTGGAGAAAAGGTGTGAAGGATATCTTGAAACCAGTTCAGATTTTTCAAAATTTACAAATATGTAAATCGATTAACATAAGATGTAAATCGATTGCACGGGTTTGTAACGTTCATGTTTTCAAAAAAATTGAAGTGTAAATCGATTAGCATGTTCTGTAAATTGATTTACAAGAGTTAAAAATTCACATTGTTCTGGGATCAATCGATTTACCCTTCATGTAAATCGATTGCTGGCAGAGACAATCAGTTTTTGAAAAAGCATGTGTAAATCGATTTACACAAGATGTTAATCGATTTACAGCAGAGAAAAACTTAGAATTTGTTTTGAAATTTAAGTGAAGTGTTGTGGCAAGTGTGTATATCATTTTTGAGCATTTCTAATCAATGTAGTTCAAATGAGAATTGATATACTTGATTGCTTGCCATGATCCTTGAAGCTTTGAGTGAATGATGCTTTAAGCTAATTTCCACTTCTTTTCCTTCTTGCCATAGAGCTTGTTTGTCTTTCATCAAACTAGCTTGTTTGTATTTCATCAAAACTAAAGTTGAGTTGAGGCTTGAGATTACAGCTAGGTCCAATACCCCCATCAAAGATTCCCTGTGAGCAGAGGAGTTCATCAATAAATCCAAGATAGATATTTTTAAAGGAGTCTGCAGTAGCTGATCTACGATTTTGTATTCGCTCATCTTGATTATCTTCAAAATATCATCCACTTCTTTCTCTAACGTAGCTCCAATAGATTCTCCTGTAACCTTCTTAGGTTCAACATTCTCAGCAAGTTTCTTTCATATGCTAATATCTCCATGAACAACTGGTGTGAATACACGACTGTATGGGAACTTCCACACCATCCTCTAATATTGTAGGGTTATATTTGTAGGGTACAACCTTATCTGACTTGTAGGGAATAGGACCCGCCAAACTAATCACCAATGGGGTAACAGCTGCTTGCTATAATACTCAACTTCAAAATGGGATGGTACACCAAAACAAGGCACAATGATGTTTACCCCTTCCTCAACACAATCAGTCACTATTGAGTCATCTCTGGAAAACAAATCCTCATCTGAGGAGAAATACTCATCTGGAGAGGCATACTCCTCATCCGATCCTTCTTCAGCCAAAAAAACCTCAATCATATCAACTTCATGGTAATCATCCCTTTGACCCGTAACCTTGATAGTTCCATTATCCAATAAAAATTGAACACCTTTCTTCACGGTTGAACATCCTCGGGAGTCTGGACAGCAAATTTGGCAAGATCCATATTGATGTTCCACCTGACCAGCCAAGAGGCAGAAATTAGCATGCAATTGCACAAGGTCTTCATTCATATACTCCACATCAAAAATTATGAACTCTCCAGGGAATCCAGAAACCATATTCACCTCCTCTTCATACTCTTCCCTAGGCCTGATTATGTGGATGAGGCCCTCATCTATCATCTCCTACAAATCAGCCTTTATCTTATCACAACCCTGTATGTTTGTACTACAAATAGCACAACCAGAATGGTCATGCGTATAGTAGCTAAATTCACAGAGGTCTGTATGCATTTTCACCAAATCTCCTCTAACCAGATTAATATCAAAAATCCAGAAGTCGCCTGGACAACTGGCCACTATATTCACAACATTCGTTCCTCTATGCTTGGGTAGAGGATTGTCTTTAACATTAGGACCCACATCCTTGAAAGATAGAATACCAGACTTTATCAATTTCTGCACCTCAGTCTTTAAAGGATAACAATTCTCAACATTATGCCCTGGAGCTCCCTGATGAAAAGCACATGTCTGGTCTGCCTTGTAATACTAAGCCAATGGTGATGGTACAGCAGGATGTGGTCGGGTCTGAACCAACTTCTTCTGAATCAATGCCTGTAGTAACTCTATATAACTCATAGGAATAGGGTCATAACTATCCCTTCTCTGATTATACCCTTGATTCCCCTACTGGGATGGTCTCTGATAAGCAACGGTGGTTGGAGCTACACCAACAACTGAAGTAACTGAGGTGACTTGCTGATGACGCTGATAATTCCTTCTAGGAGTGTTAACTCTCTTCTCTTGCATAACAGTATTCGTATCCCCTTCCTTATTCTTGGTAAATCCATAAGATGGCTTCTTCGCACCTCCAGGTCCTTCACTCTTTGTTAAACGACCCTCTCTTATAGCATCTTCTAAGCGGATACCCATGCCTACCATTTCAGTAAAGTTACTTGGCGCATTTGCTACCATCCTCTCATAGTAGAAAGCACCCAGAGTCTTCAAGAAAATCTTAGTCATCTCTTTCTCTTCCATGGCAGGAATCACTTGGGCGGCTACCTCACGCCATCTCTGTGCATATTCTTTGAATGATTCCTTGTCTTTCTGAACCATGGCCCTGAGTTGATCACGGTCAGGCACCATGTCCATGTTATACTTGTATTGTCTGATAAATGCTTCTCCCAAGTCATTGAAAGTATGGATATTGTCGTTGTCCAAACTCATATACCACTTCAGCGTAGCACCCGTCAAACTATCCTCAAAAAAGTGAATCAGCAGACCCTAATCATCAGTATGGGTAGACATTCTCCTTACATACATTACCATATAGGCATGAGGGAAAGTGTTTCCCTTGTACTTCTCAAACTCCGGGACCTTAAACTTTGCAGGTATCTTAACATTCGGGACCAAGCATAATTCATTCACATTTTGCCCAAATAACTCTTTTCCCATGAGGGCCTTCATCTCCCTCCGCATCTTGTCAAACTGCTCTTGAAAATCATCCATTTTGTCTTAGATACCCAAGTCTTTACTTGGTGGAGGAAAAGGACGACACACATCATTGTTAACAAATGGAACCATATTCACCGAAGGAGGTGCAACAGGAGCAGCATGCACCACAGGAGCTGCAGAAGTAACAATAGTCTGAACAACTGGAGTATCTTGAGGACCAAGATTGAAACCTTTAAGTGTAAAGTTCTATGGAATTCCCCATGGATAACCTTGAGGCATGCGATTCTGAATAACAGCTGGGGTAGCGGACACAGGAACAGTCGGAGCTTCAATAGTAACCCTTGTTAGTTGAGGTTGAACACTTGGTGGTTGATTCTGAGCAGCCACCAGAGATTCCATCAGAGAAGTAAGATCGGCCATCTTCCTCGTGCAGCTCGCGATTCTCTTGTTCTAAGTTGTCCATCTTCCTTATGAAATTAGCCCGAGTGTTGTAGTGGTGAGTCAGCTTGCTGAACAAAGTAAAGAAGCTTGGTGAGACACCTGGATATGCATAACAAATGCAAGAAATATGTGTAATATGATACATGATATGCAATGCACATGATTTTATTTTGTTATTTAGTATTTCAAGGGATTTAAAGTTTATAGACATATTGCAAATATCAAAGTAATAACGCATTTGAAAATACTGAAATTTTTTATTATAACAGCTTAAAATAGGTTACAAGTCTTAATGATCCCAAGTACAAGATGAAAATAAAGTCCAAAACCCTAAGAAGAAAAGATGATGGAGATCACTCTATACACTGGAGCTTCCCTGTAAGCTTGGAAATATGAGTCTTCAGCCTCTAGTTTTCTTCCCATACCTAGTGGAAACCTCTTTCCAATCTCCTGAACCAGGAAATGAGTAATCAGCATCTGATTTAGGCTTAGGAGAAAATAAATCCCCTTGCCTCTCCATAGTTTCTACCGCTCGACTCTCAAGGATCTCAATCAACTCGTCCTTCCTCCTCCAAGTCTACTCTAAAGGAAATCTCTAAAGTTTGGCACTTGTTCTTCCAAGCATCCTTTTCCTGATGCATCCTGACTAAAGCAAGTTATAGCTCTTCTAGATCATCCAATAAGGGAGAAGTGGTTTTCACAAACAAATCAGGCATAGGTGTTTCCCGAGAATACGAAATCTTCAACTGAATAGCTCTCGTCTGGACCCACTGATGATAAGGTTCCAAAGAAACAACCTCTTTTGGTCACAAATCTTTCCTACTCTTCTTATGAAGGTGACGTTAGGCCTTCGCAGTCTGCTCCCTAGCTTTCCTATGGTCTTCTTCCTCCTTTAGAAAGAAACTATTCAAATGAATACTATTTGGTTTGTCCCTCATTGGATAACCAAGTTGTCGTTGTGCAAGAACAGGGTTATAGTTAATTCCTCCCTTTGTACCAAGAAGAGGTACTTTGGGGAAACTACCATAATTGTCAACAATCTCTATATCCTGATAAGCTCGATGATACCAATCAATATCCGAGTGAGTAAGTTCCATGATATTAGGGGCCCAACGGGGTTCCTTCTTGACATTCCAGAAAGCATTAGACTGAGGCATATGAGAGATAAACCACTGGTACAACAAAGGCGTGCAACAGATAATCATCCCCCCATGATAAGAATTCCAAAGATGAATAGAGTGATAAGCATCACCCAAAAATGTAGGAACTGTGTTTCCAATCATGAAGATCCTGATAGCATTAACGTCAACAAACTTGTCCACATTAGGAAATAAGAACAACTCGTAAGTAAGTAGAGAAAAGATGGCCTCAAAAGTGATTGTACTCATCATCCTAGCAAAGTAACGAGCTTTCTCCAATAATAACTGAGCTGGTAATCCTCCAATCCCTCCTTTAGTAGTCATATGAGCTTCAACCTCAGACTTCCCCAGATGGATCAAAGTAGCAATCTCATGTGGTTTTGGATCACCCTCCAAATCAGTAAAAGGAACACGATTGGTAACAGGTAAATCCAACAGATAAGAATACTCCTCCAGTGTAGGCATCAACTGATAGTCGGGAAAAGTAAAGCAATGATACATCGGATCATAGAATTGGACCAAGGTCTAGAGAATACCCTCCTTCATCCTAAGCTTCATGAGAGGAATAATGGATCCATATTTCTTTCAAAAGTCTACAGAACACTCGATCTCGGGAATTAGACTGATCAACTCCTCTATCTTGGGATCCTTGAAGTTGTATTTCCCGGTCTTTTTCTTTCCATAATCCATGGTTAGAAAGTACTTGAGATATTCACAAATAGTTAACCTTTAATCCCTTAAAATATGGTTTCTTCAAAAGATGCTTATGAGTGCATGGATGCATGATGCAACAATCACACACAAGATCACACATATAGGGTTCATAGGTTCAACGTCACGAGCATGAGGTCGGAGGTACTACCCATAAGGTGTTGGTATAAAATTTATCACCTATCGGACAAGGTTCTAGAGGTTCCCAGAGTCTACATCCATCCTTCGGATATTACCAACTTCCCGATTAACTCGGTAATTAGTAATATTCTTAAGAAAAACTCGTCCGAGAATAGTATCGCGTGACAACTATTTCCATATTACTCTGTCATAGCTTCCATACTACACCTAAAAGGCCAAGATGGGTTAGGTATTCTACGGTCCTCAGTTTGAGCATCCTTCCAAGTCGAAAGCAGTATGTCTTCTTGGTTACTCGGTAAACGACACTACAGTCAAAGGGGCCTCAACTGAGTGGGGGATTTCATGCCTCCTTTTTTAGGATTACTCCCTCAAAGTTAACATGACTATACCGCCCGTACTATCTTAAAGTTTGCCCAAGTCCGGGTATAGGACTTATAAGTAATCACCAAGCACCCTGAAAACCATGAAAAACTAGATAAATGTATATACAACATATAACACATACACAATAATAACACATATACAGATATAAACAAAGATAGGCTCAACCCACTTAGGGATGGACCAGCAAGAGGTCAATCTGTCCCCCGTGAAGTCGCTATTTTTTTGTAGCGGTATAAATGTTTAAGACTAAGCCATTGGATTGACTAGACTTGTACAAATCAAATTAAAAATCGCCACCGCGCTTCATTGTTTCCAAAGGAATGGGAAAAGAGCAAATAACCCAAAAAGTGGGGGAAAGATTCAAGGTAAGGGGGTTGGTTATGCAAAGGGAAGATATTAGCACCCTAAACATCTACGGTACTCCACAAGAACCTCTTTGTAAAATCTGTATATTTTGGCTATAAAATGTTGTTTAAAAAAAGATGGTGGAGGTGAGAAAAGAAATACATTTTTTATGATTTTTGCACCCGCCGCGGTGGCGAACCTTTAGCGCGTATGTACCACCTTTCGTGCAATAGGGGATCAGGGTACACGTAGTTCACATTTCAAAAATTTTAAAACACAAATGTGTTGGTTAATTTTATGAGATAAGACATCATCGTCATTGTCCTTGTGGAAAACATACTTACTACCCACAATCATGAGAAAGGAGAATTTGCATCATCTCAAAGTGGAGGATATGGCTTGGATTTTAAAATCAACAATGCCTCACTCAACACCCAAGTGGAAAATATCTCACTTCACTACATATCTTAGAAGTATAGTTGTTTGCATCACTACAAGGATTGACAAGGGTCCAAACTTTTGAGAAAAAGTTTTTAAAGTAAAAATCCAAAGTGGCAAAAATTGCTTGAAATGAGATTGATTGACTTTTAGTATTCTCACAAAAAATGCCAAAGTATTATTAAGTTAATTAAAGTTTATTTATGAAAATGTTTTGAAAATGCATGGACATAAGTCCAATTTTATTATGAAAGTGGTTCAAGTTTAAAAAACAAGAAGAGTTTTCAAAAGGAGGGAGAAGATTTTTGAAATTAAAGAAGATGGGAAGAGAAGAAGGGACTATCCTAAAGCATAAGGTAAAATCTAGGGATAAGAACCATCTAACCAACAAGAAGCCAATACTTGACATTATGAGTCAAGATGGAGTTCCCATTCTTTGGATTGAAACCAAGCAAGCAAAGATACTAGACCTCTTGAGGGAACCAAACTTCAAATGTATTAAGTCTTCACAAAAATTAGGCAGAGTAACGGCTATATACGGGTGAATTCCAGATTACAAACAAAGAATGTAATCACAATAACCTGCACACAAAACAAACAAACAACTCAATGTCTTAAGGTAAACCTCAAGAACTCCAGACAAAATATTAATTAAGGCCACAAGGTATCCAACATAGGCCAAGGTCTCTAATCCTAAGTCCAAGAAGTCCAATACTCCATAATTCCAAGGATAGTAACCAAATAGTCCAAGTATCATTATGGATTTTTATGGTTCATGTTGATTATTAGGTGTCTTAGAAGAGAAAAGAAAAGCTCAAGTGAGCAAAGTAAAAATGACACGAAATATAATGCTAAAAGTAAGTGGTGCATAAAGCATAAAAAGTAAAAGGGCGTAAAGTAAAAACAAATTAATAATTAGTGATTAGTTGGATGACCATCTTGAAACTTACATTTGGAACTCATTAGAGGATTTGTAGAACCAAAGCCTCAACACAACAAGTTGCATTTGATTTTTGTCAAGTATATCATCCATTTGGAATCCTCAAAAGTACCATTTAATGATCAACGATGTTTAAGTGATCCGCGTTGACCAAAAGTGTTGTAGATCCATTAGAGGATTGGTAGAACCAAAGCCTCCACACAATGAATCTCAAGGTTATTGGATCAAAGAGATCAAATTAACATACTTGGGCTTGCAAACATAGGTTTGGGCCACAAATGATCATTTATTCGAATCGAGACAAAATTTAGCGCTATGTTAAGAAATCGTAAGTGGACTTATATAGAAGTCAACCTATTTTTTGGCTGGTAAATAGCAATCTATGAACCATTTGTTTTGAGACATGATATAAAGATCATGCTCCAATAACACTTAGTGCAATAAGAAAGGGATAAGATGAAGAGGGATGGGAGAGAATATACAAACCACATTTGAATTAAATTTAAATCAAACTATTATTAAAATTATTCATCCATTTTTATGGAGTTAGACTCAACACCATGGATCCAATGATGTTAATAAAGTTCATGACCAAAAATTTAATCCAAGATCAACTAGAAATAATCACAAAATAATATTGTATTTAATATATACATAAAAAAGGTTTTAAAAATGTTTAAAATAGAAATAAAAGAGAAAAATATTAACTATATTCAAATTAATCAAGAAAATAAAAGTAAGACTATAGAAAAATCAGAAATGAACTAAAATGATTTTATAAAATTTTTGGTAATTTTTAAAAGTTAGAAACTATTTTTAAAATAAAAAGAAATGAGTCAAATAAACCAAAAATGATAATAAAAAAACTAACAAATTCATAAATAAATAATAAATGAGGTCACCAATATTTGTCACAATATCATTGGATCATTCCATAATTTTTTCAGAATTTAAAAATGCATAAAAGTTTTTTTTTTAAACATTTAAAACAATTCAAATAAAGTGAAAATTTATAAAAAAATATCAAAACACAAAATAAAATTATGAAAATATAAAGATCCGAAAGAGAATAATCAAAAATATTTTTCATAATTTTTTCAGATTTTTTGGACTAAAAATGAATTTTCTATGATTTTTTGAAGTTTGAAACAATTAAATATAAAAATCATAAAATAAAATAAAAACCCAAAAAATGTGGACCAATGAATGAGATCCAAAACGCGTTAATAATCAAAATCAAGGGATCTGGCGCGCTGTGCATATCATGTTCATTAGTGAATAAAGCATAAGATCATTAATTAAATCAGATTAAAAAAAAACAGATGGTGCACCTTCATTAGTTGGAAGATGACACGTTATTCATCTTCAACCTCCAACCAACATGAATTACAGGTCTCTCAAACTGTAAAATCAGAACCTCAGACCTATGTCATTCGCTTCGTCTCTTCAAGATGAAGACAACCACACCCTCGCGACAAATTTATATAAAATGTAACTCAAGCAATTTGGAAGGAAAGTTTTGAAAAGGGATTTGAAATTTCTTGGTCAAAACATGTTTTCAGATAAGGGTAAGTGTTGCGAATAGAACCAGGGTAATGAGAGCATCACAATGATCTCAAAATTTTGATGAACTGATGAAGGAATCTACCTATTGAAGTTTAGTTGCAGAGCTCTGAAACTGGACTTCTATGGAGTAATATAGGGAACAATTCTTGAATGTAATTATATGGTTAGCTACAGGGAAGATCAAGGAATGTGAATTGAGGGAAATGGATTAAAAAAGGCTTGAGAATAGATTTCGAAGTTGCAGAATTTTTAGTTATGGAACACGTTTGGCAGGATGATTCTGGCTATCCAAGCTTGAGAAAATGAAATGGGGATGACCCTCTATTTATAGGGAATCAGATGGAATGTCCAAGCGTGTGAAATGGTGAAGTTTGGAGGGAAATCGTGTGAAGTTGCAAACAAGAAAAGCGTGACTTCTAATTTGATAAAACCTCATCCAAAACGCGCATTTTGTTTTGCTAATCAATTCTAGAACTTCACTAAACATGTTTAAAGGCAAAAACACGTGGAAAACTTGTGATTAGAAGCCAAAACAAAGACTTCAAATTCTGACTTATGGAGAAACTTCAGTTCCAACTTAACAAGTTCAATCCAATGACATTCTCAGCTCAAGGGGTCTTAAGGCATGATTCTTGATCCTTTAGAAAGATGAAGTTACAAGATTTGCAATGGAAAAAGAATGGAATCAAATGGATGCTTGAGCTGAAAGTTGCATTGAGTCAAAGTTGGGAAAAAGAAGTTGACTTTCCATACTTAGAAATATTTCAACTTTTCCTTCAAAAGTGACCTATAATGTTTTGCATCCAAACATGGCCTTCCACTTGGAATTTGCTCTTGACCAAAAAAGATGGCATGAAATAGACCTCTTGATTAGAATTTTTAAACTTGAACCATTCAAAATATCCAAAAATTGAGAGAGTTATGAGTTGTTGAAGTTTGAAAAAAATCATGAAATGACCTATAATCTTTTGTATCCTTAGGGCATCTTCCATCCATTTTATCACTTTTCATATCAAAGAAGGAATAAAGTTCACATAATCAATATCATTGTGGAAAAAGAATGGGCTCAAGGTGATAAAAAATGACCAATTTATGATCATTTGAAGTCACACACGAGAAATTGGGGATTCATCTGGAGGACTTGTAATCTTTCTTCATCATAAAGTATCTTCCACATGAAAACTCCTTTAAACTTTTGAAGTGATTTGTTGATAACCCTTTGAAGAGAAGGATGTTTTTGGAATCACTCAAAAATACCAAAAGATGAGCAAGATATGCTTCTTTGAAGTTCCAAACCCTAGCTCTTAGATCAAGAAAATGCTTTGTGGAATTTTGACAATTTTAAACCACCTTCTTGTACCAACACAAATGTTTTGTAAATAGAAGTTGTTGAGGATGAAAATGAGAACTCATAGCCACCAAAACCACTTCAATATCTTGAGAATTTAGAGAAATATACACTTGTGACCAATGGGAAAAAAGCCTTGTCCAAGCATGACAACTTCTTCAATCAACCCCTTGTACTTTTGAATAAAATTTGATAACCTTGAAATGTGGTGAACCAAAATAACCTTGCCATGTCATTTCTTCCAAAATAACTTCAAGGATTAGGTTTGAACTTCTTAAGCTTTATTGACTAGGGCATGGAAATAAACTCATGAACCCATGGAGCAACTTGCTAAATCTCATTACCTTCACCTACATTAGTAACAAGCAAGACAACCCAACATTGCATTTTATTAATTAAAGGGAAAAAACAAGACAAAATATTCATGATCACAAAAGAAAACAAATCAATGTGCTTGGTGATTCCTCAAAGAGAAAAGCTAAAGGTAGGGAGAAGAACTAAAAGCCCTAATGTGATCTTGTTGTGATTGAATCAATATGGTATAATGAAGGGATCTTAGGGGGGAAAATTGGGGTACAACAACAGGGTTGTTTTCTCAGTCAATTCAGACGCACATTGGGTTTCAATTTTTTGTTCGTACACAATGAATGGCATCGAAGACGTCCTTCTAAATCATAATATGGTGATGGTTCTGCATAATCATCAAAGCAGGCAGTCGTTATTTTTCAAAAGAAAATCCCATTAAGTCAAAACCTATGAAGGAGACTTAAGAAAAAATTAGGGCATCCCGCTAACTGTAATCACAAAAAGAAATAGTTCAGGAAAAATAAGGGATAACGAAAAAAAAGAGGTTACTACAAATACTCGGAAAAAAAAGATTACAAAAATGATTGCTTATTCAAAACAAACGTTCAATTTCGGAACCATCACCGGAACGTCAAGGACAAGATGCCAAAACTCAATTGGGATCTAAATGCATAATTAACTGAGTATAGGACTGAAGAACATCACGAAGAACGGGTGGATACAAATAAACTTTGACCCTTTATCCTTTGTTTCTTGAACCGTAAACCAGGACATTAAAACCCTTAAAGGTCCTAACTGAAGCATGGATTAGTTCGGAAGTATATTGTTACAAAAGGTATCCTGACTCCTGTAGGACTAGCTATAAATCCTGAGTTGATATCACTCTCTTGCAAAATTTGTTTTACTAAAAAATGAATTTTAAAACTTCAAGACAGACATAAGATTTGCATTATTAAAATACCATTGTTTGCATATGACTATTTGTTCAACAACAGAGAAATTCACATGACGAATATCTAGTGAACAAAAAACTTTCTCAATGAAAAGGTTCACCTCAATTGGAAAAACACTTCCAACCAAGGGACACGGCATGATCATTGTCCCTAATCTGGGGGAGTCAAGTCAAGATTCAAGGAATCTCTCAAAAAATGCCAATTAGTCAGGGGCAGATATCCATCTGAATCACTTGGGGCAAGAGACATGAATTCCGACAATGAATCACGTACAATCAAGCAAAATCAATGTTCCTCAGCAGATTTCTTCTCAAAACAACAAAACAAGATTTCCCAATAGAAACATTCTGAATAAAGCAGATTCTCATCTAGAAACAGTTCAGGTATGTTCCAAGAACAGATGTCATCCTGACACCTACTCCAGGTTCTCTCCTAGTACAGTGCATATATGATCCGGAGACGGATGTCATTCTGACACTTATTTCAACATTCTCCTTGCAATAGTTCAGGTACGGTCCAGAGACGGATATCATCCTGATACTTATTCTGATCATCTTTTGGAAACAGTTCAGGTGTGATCCAAGACGAATGTCATCCTGATACTTAGTCCAAATTATCTCCTAGCAACAGTTCGGGTACGGTCCCGAGACAAATATCATCCTGATACTCATTCTGATCATCTTCTAGCAACAGTTCAAGTACGATCTAAGACGGATGTCATCCTGATACTTAGTCCAGATTATCTCCTAGCAACAGTTCAGGTACAGTCTAGAGACAGATATCATCCTGATACTTATTCTGATCATCTTCTAGCAATAGTTCAGGTACGATCCAAGACGGATGTCATCCTGATACTTAGTCCAGATTATCTCCTAGAAACAGTTCAGGTATGGTCCAGAGACGGAGATCATCCTAATACTTATTCTGATCATCTTCTAGCAACAGTTCAGTATGATCCAAGACGGATGTCATCCTGATACTTAGTCCAGATTACCTCTTAGCAATAGTTCAGGTAAGGTCCATAGATGGATATCATCCTGATACTTGTTCGGATCATCTTCTAGCAACAGTTCAGGTACGATCCAAGACGGATGTCATCCTGATACTTAGTCCAGATTATCTCCTAGCAATAGTTCAGGTACGGTCCAGAGACGGATATCATCCTGATACTTATTCTGATCATCTACTAGCAATAGTTCAAGTACGATCCAGAGACGAATATCATCCTGATACTTATTCAAATCATCTTCTAGAAACGGTTCAGGTACGATCCAGAAAAGGATGTCATCCTGACACCTACTCCATATCATCTTCTAGAAACAGTTCAGGTACGATCCAGAGACGAATGTCATCCTGATACTTATTCAGACCATCTTCAAAGTACAGTGCAAATATGATCCAGAGACGGATGTCATTCTGACACTAATTCAACACAAGTTTCAAGTACAATGTAGATACGATCCAGGGACGGATGTCATTCTGACACTTATTCAATACATATTCAAGTACAATCCCGACATAGATCCATCCAAAAAACCTCCAGCAGGTACAGGGGCAGAAACGTCCTAATGCGAAGTCATCATTGTATTCTCAGCATACGTTCGCGACATATATGTTCCCTAAAGAGAAAAAAAAAAGACCAGAGTTTTGTCCTGTACTTCCCCAAGCAGGCATTGCCTTCTCCAACTGAAGTCTGTTTTCCCCAGCCCAGTTCAAACAGTTTATAACCTCCTCCCGTGTAGATTTTATTTCTCAAACTGCAGAAGCTCGTTTCCTAACAGAGTTTATTTCTCTTCATCAGCAGAATCTTCCAACAAGCATCTCTCTCCGCAGATTTGTCCTCGAGCAGAATCAATTCTCAAGCAGATTCAATCCCTAGCAGGTTATCCTCAAACAGAAAGAGGAAATCCCCGGCGAATCATCTCCATTCACCATCCCCAGTGGAAATGAAGGATTCAGCCTCCCAATACTTCCCAGTAGTGGTCTGGGATTTATTTTCCCAAACTAAAATCGCAATAAAATCCCATATTCATACATCATGGCATATGCATACACATCGCATACAACATAATCTCATTTATTTTGAGAGTATCATCACAATGCATTTCATACATCATGACATTGCATGTGTCTAATCCTTTACCTTTTTTAGAGAAGAATCAAGTCAACAAACACCATTGACTACTTATGTAACCTGGTAGTCCTCTCAAAAACTACGTCTAATGGAGTGTTGTTTCAGCAGTTTCCTCAGAAAGATGTCGTCACAAGACCTTCGCTGGTTCAGTCAGATCGACACTAAGATCTCCCTGATTCTTATTCCAGTTGAAGATATTCCAAGACTTTCGTCTGGTTCAGTTAAATCGATTCTAATATTTTTCTGATTCTTATCCAGTCAAAGTTAATCCAAGACCTTTGCTGGTTCAGTCAAATCAACACTAAGATCTCTCTGATTCTTATTCCAATTGAAGATATTCCAGGACTTTCATTTGGTTCAGTTAAATCGATCCTAAGATTTTTCTGATTCTTATCCAGTTAAATTTAATCCAAGACCTTCGCTAGTTCAGTCAGATTGACACTAATATCTCCCTGATTCTTATTCCAGTTGAAGAATTCCAAGACTTTCATCTGGTTCAGTTAAATCGATCCTAAGATTTTTCTGATTCTTATTGAGTTAAAGTTAATCCAAGACCTTCTATGAATTAGTCAGATCGACACTAAGATCTCCCTGATTGTTATTCAAGTTGAAGATATTCCAAGACTTTCGTCTAGTTCAGTTAAATCGATTCTAAATTTTTTCTGATTCTTATCCTGTCAAAGTTAATCCAAGACCTTTGCTGGTTCAGTCAGATGGGCACTAAGATCTCCTTGATTCTTATTCCAGTTGAAGATATTCCAAGACTTTCATCTGGTTCAGTTAAATCGATCCTAAGATTTTTTTGATTCTTATCCAGTCAAAGTTAATCTAAGACCTTCTCTGGTTCAATCAGATCGACACTAAGATCTCCATGATTCTTATTCCAGTTGAAGATATTCCAAGACTTTCGTCTGGTTCAGTTAAATCGATTCTAAGATTTTTCTGATTCTTATGCAGTCAAAGCTAATCCAAGACCTTCTCTGGTTCAGTCAAATCGACACTAAGATCTCCCTGATTCTTATTCCAGTTGAAGATGATCCAAGAATTTTGTTTGGTTCAGCTAAATCAATCCTAAGATTTTTCTAATTCTTATCCAGTCAAAGTTAATTCAAGACCTCTGCTAGTTCAGTTCAAGTCAACCATTGATTTGTTAGTGATTCTTTTTCGATAGACCTCTACTGGTTCAGTTAAATCGATCCTAAGATTTTTATGATTCTTATCCAGTCAAAGTTAATTCAAGACCTCTGCTGGTTCAGTTTAAGTCGACCATTGATTTGTGACTGATTCTTTTCTGGTAGACCTTTACTAGTTCAGTTAAATCAACCCTAAGATTTTTATAATTCTTATCCAGTCAAAGTTAATTCAAGACCTCTGCTGGTTCAGTTTGAATCGACCATGGATTCGTTGTTGATTTCTTAACAGTTTAATCTCATCTCCCCAGTAAGTCGCTCTTAAGCCTGGAGCACGACCAGACAAAAGTCAGCCTCGTCATCCTCAGTAAGTCACTGCAAATCCTGGATCCTGACCAAATAGCAGTTCACTTTCGTCTCTTCAATCAAGAGATGACTCCCCAATAGAGTAACGGATGACTAAAGCTCCTGAAACTCTATGTTCCAAGACAGAGATCAACATTCCTCAGCGGACTCCTCCTCAGACAGTAGGAACAGGAAACCCCATAAAGGAGTATCTCATGAAATCAACAGCCTTTTGGATGGCATCTTTAAGCCCATCTCTGACGACTCTCAATAATGCTCTATGGATGGCATCTATAAGCCCATTCACAATACTATCCACACAATCAAGTATCATCTCAGACGAGTGCAAATTTTTGGGGATTCTAGTGTTCAATCATCTTCCACCTTCAGATCATGAAAGGCAGACAAGCCAATCTACATCTTCAGGTTTAAGAAGACTGAACAGGGGCAACTGTTGTACACCAAAATTTTCCCTCTCAATTTTTACAAGATCTTCTCTTGCATGGGTGGTTACAAACACTTGCCTGAAGAAAAATAACAAATTTTGAAGTTGGTAAAAGTGCCTTTCAATTGGCATCTCCAAAATGCCTTTCGATTGGCATCTACAAAATGCCCTTCGATTGGCATCTCTAAAATGCCTTTCGATTGGCATCTGTATAGCGCCCTATAATTGGCATGGACAAAGGTATTTCGATTTGCCTGTTAATAAAGCCTTTCAATTGGCCTGTTAATAAGGCCTTTCGATTGGCTTTTTAGCAAAGTCTTTCGATTGGCATCAGTGCAAAGACATCTTCATTTGGCATATTAATGGCACTTCGATTGGTATCAAAACAAAGTATCTTTCGATTGGCCTCATGGCCAAGCCCTTCGATTGGAATGGATATAAGGCCTTCCGATTTGACTCATAGCCAGGCCCTTCAATTGGAATGGATACAAGGCCTTTTGATTGGCCTCATGACAAGCCTTTCGATTGCATGGCAAAGAAACCTTCGATTTAGCATCTCAAGCAAGGCAGCTTCGACAGGCATGTTAACCAAGTACTCTTCGATTGGCCTTTTGGCAAGACCCTTTGATTGACGTTTCAAAAAAAACCCTTCGAGTGGTATTTGGGTGAAGGATCTTCGAATGACAGGAGGTTGTTCGAAGGAGTCTAGCGTCTAGGTTCATTCCATGATTCCCAAAGAGACATGAACGTTTCAAAAAGGGAATGCTTTTAATATGTCTGATTCTTGTCTCATGGTCTTAAAAGCATGGTTAATTAGTTGTCTCTTGATGTTACTGGACCACCACACTCCTATAAATACAAGGCTAACACCATATTTCCAGGGGGGACAAAAGAGTAAACGAAAGGGGGAAAAAAGGGCAAACAAAATAGAGGCACAAATACTTTTGCACACAAACAGATCACGCTGCCATATTACAAATCAAAACACCTTTTTTTGCAGGCACATTCATCCCGAACGAAGACCATAGCCTTGTTCCCTCATATAGGAGTCCACCCCAACTCCTAAGCAAACATCTCCACACCCAAAACCATAGGTCATCATCTTCGATTGGTAAGCATTTGCAAAACCAAAATTGCACCCTCATGACAATTAACTACACATTGCATATATATCCTTGTTATTACTGATTGTGATGTATGTAAGCTGAAGCACAGGTAATAGATCGTGCCATTGCTGGGGAACTGTTGTACCTCAAAATTTTCCCTCCCATTTCACTCAATATATGCCTCTAAAGGTCCTCAATTTCTCAAGGTTGACTAAGATTGATCAGACAAATCCTCTTCCAAAGGCAACAAGGTTCAAGCTAGGGTTTAAATTGCAAGCAAGATGTATGAGTCCAAAGGATCATAAATGTTATCCATTGTCCTAATATGTCCCCAAGATCATCCATACCAAATGTCATGCCTTGCACAACAAGTTTGCTCAGTCAACTGCTCAAATACCTGAAAATCAACTGTACTAGGTCAAAAGTCAATTGTGGCCTAAATGCAGTCAAACTTCAAGGTTTTTGGTTAACATCAACATTTTAAAGTGATATCCATCATTTGATCAAGGGTTGATCATGATTCCTCAAGAAAGGTTCCTAATTCATCAAAAGTCAAACATTACAAATTAGGGTTTCTATAGGAAAAGTCAACCAAACTTTGATCAGGCATAACTTTCTCATACTTTATCAGAAATTTCTCATCCAAGGCTCATTTTGAAGAGAGTCCAATTCCCTACAAGGCATATTCAGCCCTAAATTTCAAGAAATGCACTCATGAAAATATGTAAAATTAGACATTATAGGTCCTTTTCAAAAGTCAACAAAAAACACCTTTCGGGTCAAATCTTCTTAAATGAACATGGAAGACCCAATGGAGATGAAACCAAAAGGGTTGTTTAGAGGACATCCTAAGATTTCTAAAAAGTACAAGAACACCCTCTTAGGGTCAAAATTGAGAGAGAGAGAGAGAGAGAGAGAGAGAGAGAGAGAGAGAGATATGCATTGTCAATATTGACCATTTTTAGAAATTTGACCAAAGTTATCAATGCCCAAAATTGCATTTTTTCCATATGGGCCCACCTTTTCAAGATTAAATCTCTGTCCTAGCATGGTCCACGACCTATGGGACCCTACATTCCTTATTTATTTTTTTAGTTAATTTATTTTTATTTTTATTCATTTAAAACTCAAATAAAATCAAATAAATCACATAATTTGTTTTAGGAATGATTTTTGCATTTAATGTAGATCTCATGTGCTGTCAATAGCCAAAGAAATCGTGCAAGCTATGAATGGGCAAGGATATTCAAAATTGGAAATATTTGAAGCAAAAATGAAAGACATTGATATCTTTGGATTATTTCCATACTAGTTAACCTAATGTGATTCACATATATATGCCAAGTCATTCCAACCCTAAGGAGAGAAGAACAAGTGCGCAGCCTTCCTCAAGAGAGAAAGAAAAAGTTTCAAAAAAAAACAAGAAGAGTGCAACTCTCAAACACTCGAGCCAGCCCTCCTCAGTGAGATCCAATCATTCCATCACCCTGCTGAGGACTCCTGGAGGAGAACCAGTCCATCATTAAAGGCCAAACCATTCTGAATTGTGCTATCCCGATCTTCCAATTTTGGTAATCTTTTGATTTTTAAAACCTGTTTAATCCTCAACATAAACGCATTTTGATTGCATATCCATACTATTTGCATTATTTGTGAATTTTCTAACGTGTCTCATGCAAGGAATAAAGCCAGGATCGCAAGTTACCATTGTTAGGGCTTAGGGAGAAGCAAGCTTCGGTTTTAATGATACATGGACTTTTAGGGTAAACGGACACCACCATTGGATTCCTGGGGAAATTTTAAGGGGGGTAGGGTCTTTTTTATTCTTTTATATGGCGTATTTCGCAAGTTTTAATTTCTAGTGTCACCAGAGAAGGTGATCGGGACCACCTTGGCCGGTGGCTTGACTTTTACAGGTGGTGGTCCAAGCATGCGTGGCCATTTCCAGGCGTTTCATTGGCTATATCCAATAATGAAATTCCTCTCTCTACATCTGATTGGTTCTTTGAATTACCAGGGCCCCACAATTCCTGCATGTCAAGTTGATTCAGCATTGGATCTATTTTTCCCTTATTTTATTTTTGCTTAATTATATAAACGAGTGACTAACCGACACAAATTGAAAAGGACAAGGAATTTGAAGGGATGGACCTGGGTTCGCTCCCAGGTCCATACATTTTCATATTTTCTGAATTTCGTGTTTCTGATCCAGCGCATCTCACAATCAGGCATCCATCATGCGCCTCCAGATCCAGCCATTGGATCTTGTTTCAATTCAGATCCAACGTTCAGCAAGCAAAGAACTTGGTGAACCTCCCAGAAGAGAGCCCCATTGGATCACGCGCAGGCAGAAGGGCCAGCAAGCTTGGGCCTGAAATTTTCATCCATGCACCCCCCAAATTGCTTCTTATATCAGGCCCATTCTATTTTCTTTTGCTTTTAATTTCTTTAACATTTTTATTGTTTTATTTATTTTTAATTGTTTTAAAAAAAAAAAATTTTTAATTAAATCTTAAAATCATAAACACATAAAAACATTAGAATTAGGTTTTTTCATAAAATATTTAATTTTATTAATTAATTTGGTTAATTAGGATAATTTAAATTCCCTTTTCATAATTAAAATTAATTAGAAATTAGGTTAATTTGCAAAATTAATTACTTTCTCAAAATCCAAAAAATAATTTTCTTTACTCACTAATTAGATGTCTTTGAATTTAATTGTTAATTCCCCGTATTTAATTTTGTCGCGCGTATTCTTTTCCCATTATTTTTTTTAATTATTATATCTACTCCAAAGTTGTAATAGTTTTAACTAGGTTTATTTTACTGTTTTTCTTTTCCTATTTTAATTCCCCATTTTTGGTTATGTAATCCCCATCCCCCAAAGCCTTGTAATAGCTAGGTTTAAGATTCTCGCATTTTATTTTTTCGCTACTATGAACTGTTAGATGAATGATCATAGGATTGCATGGAAAGGTTAAATGATTAAAACCGTAGATCACCCTAAATGTGCAAAGATAAATAAACTGAAATCAAACACTTGCACATGCTCACCCCTAGGGTATCTCCCACTTCGGTTGCCTCGTAATACGGTCACTATTATCGAACGTGAGAATTCTTAGTGACTGTCCTCTAATTCAGAGATCGCAAGTCCCTTTCGAAGGTTGCCTCGGTAAAACAAAATGCGATCTTAGAACTTTAGAACAGTTACTAAGAGATCTTGCTTTGTTGCCTTAAGTGACTGTAATCGTCCCTTTCGATTGTCCCTTAAACTCCAACAATGAAGCTACCTACTCCTTAATAGTAGGATAGCACTATCTAAAGGAAATAAGAAAATGAACAGTCTTTTTTCGAGTAGGTAGAAACTCTTAAGTACTTGCTCAAAACAACCAGTTTTTTCACACTTACACTTTTCGAACAAAGTTTTCAAAAACGCTTTATCACACTCTTGAGGACTGACGCAAGGGTTACCGTAAAGTGAAACGCTGCACTAAGGCATTTTCAAAGCTTTTCAAAACACACACAAAAGCAATTTCAAAATGAGCAAGTACCTAAGAGCCCATGAAAAATCATGGATAGAAAGGGTGCTAACACCTTCCCTTACTATAATCTACCCCCGTACTCAGAAACATCTCGAAAAAGGCTTTTTCTATTCTTTTTCCCTTTTCCTTTGTTAGATAAAATAAAAGACGATGGCGACTCTTGCTTACCGCGACATTTGCGAACAAAAATCGCAAACCAGTAAAAATAGTCGATTCTGCCACCTTATCATAGAACTGACGACTCTGCTGGGGAAATGATTTATAAAGTGGGGTTTACCTTAGGATCTAGGCCATTTTAATTGCTTCTTTGGCTTGTCTTGTTTGATTTACTTTTAAGGGTATTTGTTTGGGTTGTTTGGATCCTAAACCTGGATCTGGGAATTCCTTTTAGATAAGTAGAAATAAATTGTGAGGGAGTTGTGCGGGGTATACTGACACGGTTGAAACAGTAGCTACATTGATACGATACTTTGGTGTGTATTGGTAGCCCTTGAGTAATCAAGGAGAATACTGGGCCGCTGCGTGGTATCATAAAGCGTCAACTGACATTAGCACCTTAATTAACCAACTTAGCTTTTTAGGACGTAGTGAGGTAGCCGTCTTTGGTGTAACCCAAATTCCGTTGATACTCGATGCTACACTCATTGAGGTTTGACTCTTGAATATTGTTTGGTGGCAAGTCAATTGTCTATCTGAACGAAATTTGGGGGAAAGATCGGTGATATTGAGATCCCTTAGAACCCGGTTACTATATTTAGGACAGGTTGAACCAACCCAACTTCAAGAGGGTATTACCTTAAAACCCATGAAAGCCTTAAACCTAAGGTCTCTGTGTGATTTGCTTATGTTTGCTATATCTGCTATATCTGAGCATAATCATGACATCATAACATAGCATATCATACTAACCATTTCACGGATTCTTAGGTTTATTTTTGTCTTGTTTTGTAGGACATGGCCCTCGCTCGTAGATTCACTATCCAAGTCAGTCTTGTAAAGGTACCTCCTCATCTTAAGGAGTTATTATCAAGGGTTCCTAAAATCTCTCCCTTCACTGAAAGACATGGTCGACTTCTCATCTTGGTCACCTTAAACCCTGATGAAGAAATGTTAAATGTGCTCTTTCAATTCTTTGACCCTCTACATCACTGCTTCACTTTTCCAGATTACCAGTTAGTGCCTACTATGGAGGATTTTTCTCTATTACTAGGCGTGCCTATCCTTAACAATGTACCTTTCAATGGTATGGAAAGAGACCCTAAACCTGAAGATATTGCTAAAGCTCTGTCCTTACAACGGTATGACGTAGTAGCAAATTGGGATACCAGGAGAGGAGTCAAGGGTTTGTTGGCTAAGTTCTTGTTTGAGAAAGCTCATCATTTTTGGGATACCCTGGAATTACAAGCTTTTGAAGAGGTGTTAGCCCCTCTCATCTATGGGTTGGTACTGTTTCCTAATCTGGATCAGCTCATAGACGTGAATGCGGTTAATGTTTTCTTGTCACGCAATCGGGTACCTACTCTGCTTGGTGATATCCTACATTCAGTGTACTCGCACTATAAAGAAAAGAGGGACCCTTCTGTGTTGCACTCCTATTTTGTCTAGGTGGTTTATTTCGCACCTACCCCGATTCGTCTTGAAGAATGAACAAGGTTTGAGATGGTCTCATAGGCTAATGAATCTTACACATTCAGGTATTCATTGGTGTCCTCGATCCTCGGAGAATGTTACCATCATTGATCGATGCAGATAATTCCTTAATGTCCCTCTCTTAGGCATTAGGGGAGGAATCACTTACAACCCTTGTTTGGCACTGCGATAGTTTGGATATGCAAGAAGGGATGGTCCTCATGATACACTTATCCAAGGAATCGCCTTCAACTATGAGAAAGATGCTCAGGGTTACCGTAAAAGGTTCATGCGAGCTTGGGGCATGGTACATAGGGTTGATAGCAAGACACTGGGGCACAATAATTCCATCCCTCTTGAGCCTTATCTCAAATGGGTACGAGCCCGTGCTCAAAGTCTTATGATGCCTTACCCTGCCATCCTACCTCTTATTACGGAACCAGTTTCTGAAGGATACACTCCTTATCTTGTTCTTCATCCTGACATGCCAACTGATCATGAGGAGTTACAAAAATCCTGGGTTCAACTTAAGGAGGAGTGGGATACGTTTGAAGCTCAATTCTATTCTAGCAAGAAGAAACTCCTGGAACTCACTAGGCTACTTCATGAAGAGAGGAATATAAACGCCTACATTGCACCAAAGAGGATACGCTTATGGGAAACTTAATTTTCTTTTTGCTTTAAGTTTCATTTTGTTTGATTGTAAGCCTAAAGGGCACTCTTTGTAACAATTCGAGCTTATTAATACAATTAACGTGTGTTTCTTTTGTTTAAGCAAATTTGAGTCTTTAAAAATCCTTGAAATCATTGCATACGCATATCATCCATGACATTGCATAAACATGTTTCAAAGTAGGATTATCATCTTCTTCGCTGTTTATTTTAGCAATAATGACTTCTGAACAAAGTATCAAGGATCTCCAGGCACAAAATGCCCAATTTTAGCAAATGTTCATAGCTTTGGCTAAAGGGAAGGAAGATCTGAAGGCCCTTATTCTGAAAGATATAAAGAAGAAGGTGAAAAAGACCACTGGTGTTCTGAATCTGGGAAGACGATTCAAAGGACCGTTGAAGAAAATGGTTGATCTAACCTCTTCATCCAAGGAAGGAGAGAATCAAGAGGGTGAGACAAAGGAGGAAGACCCTAGTCCAGGGGAATCTGATAATGACACTGATTACAATGAAGAGCAATATCCTCCGTCTGACAAAAGGTACAAACAGTTAGAGGATCGTCTGAATGCAATGGAGATCCAAAGAGTACCAGGGCTGGATTTTGAAGAGTTGGGTTTGGTATTTGTGGTTGTCATCCCACAGAAGTTCAAGGTTCCGGTATTTGAAAAGTATGATGGGGTTTCTTGTCCCAACTTCATCTTCGTTCCTATGTGAGGAAGATTCAGCCTCACACTGCTGATAGGAACTTATGGGTCCATTTCTTTCAAGATAGTCTGTCCGGGACTTAGCTTGAGTGGTTCTATCAGCTAGAGGGAATCAATGTCCGCAACTGGGAAGATTTGGCCGCTGCTTTTTATAAGCAGTATCAATATAATGCTAACCTTGCTCCTACTCGTACTCAACTCCAGATTATGTCTATGGGTGCAAGCCAAGGTTTTAAGGACTACCCTCAGAAGTGGAGAGATTTGGCAGGGAGAGTCCAACCACTTTTGTCTAATAGAGAGCTGGTGGACATGTTTCTTGGTACGCTATCTGGTCCGTTCTTTAATCACTTGATTGGTAGCTCCTCAGCTGGTTTTACTGAGCTTATATTGACTAGAGAAGGGTAGAAGCTGGGATCCGAAGTGGCAAGATCCAGAAAGACACATCTTCAAGTACAGTGAAAAATCCATTCATGGGTAAGAAGGAGGTCAATGCTATTTACAATCCAAGAAGTCAGAATAGAACCGAGCACCGTCCAATGGTAGGGGCTATGATGATACCTAGGCCTGTGGCTACTCAACAACGAAACAATCAGCCAAGGGTAGAAAGACCTCAAAGGCAGTTCACCCGGATCAATATGACGTTGTTTGAGGTTTTACCCCATCTGTTAAAATCTAATTTGGCAACCTTAAGGGAGGCTCCCAAGAACCCCAACACCACATCTCCTTGTTGCAATCCAAACTCTCGGTGTGCTTACCATTCTGAGAGTCCAG
The DNA here is from genome assembly GCA_948472305.1 of Vicia faba. Classification (NCBI taxonomy): domain Eukaryota; kingdom Viridiplantae; phylum Streptophyta; class Magnoliopsida; order Fabales; family Fabaceae; genus Vicia; species Vicia faba. Next base: position 77,947,368 of record OX451735.1, read on the forward strand.
GCCACGATACAAACGACTGTTGGGCTCTGAAGAATAAGATACATGATCTGATCGAATCAAAGGAGATTGAGTTTGATTCTCCTGAGATGCCTAATGGCATAATTGCTCCCATGCCTAAGCACAATCGTGGTGTTAATGTCGTTGATACTGATCTACTTTTTTTACTTCTGTTGATGAAGTTTCTACTCCTCTCATGATCGTCAAGAAGAATTTGTTGTTAGCCGGTTTATTTTCGGGATGTGGTAAAGGTTGCCACATGTGTTTATCTCTACCTTATTTTTGTTATTTGCTGAAGGCAGGTGTGCAACGCCAGATGGATAACAAAGAAATTTTGTTTGAAAAGACTCTGGTTCAACTATTCTACATGAAGATGTTGCTATCATAACCATTTCCGCCAATCCTTCCAAGATCTCCTCCAAAAGACCTATTAGGATTACATATGCTCCAAGAATTTCTCCATTAATAATCACTTTTCCTGGCCCTGTAGCATTCCTCGGACAAAGTTGTTCCTTGGAATTATGGTGCTGACGTTTACTACCATGGTGTCAAGCAGGATTTGTTAACCATTAAAGACGGAAAAATTGAAGAGGTTGATCCCGATATTAGTAGCATTGTCGGGACCAGCAAAATTACTCGAAGTGGAAGGGTTTTCTCTCCCGAGATCTCCCCGAAGACTGTTACTAAGGATTTTTTTATTCCATTTGTTGTTTCGGCTAGTACTCCTGCTACTACTCCCATCCTTACTCCAGTTTTTACCCCTGCTGATGAGTCATCTGGGACTCAGGACAAAGAAGTTGTAGGTGAGCCTGCCGGACGGAGGCACCTAGAGAAGTTATTTTAGAACCCTATAAATAAGAAATGGAGGAGATTTTAAAGATAATCAAGAAGAGCGACTAAAATATGGTCGAACAGCTGAGGGAGACTCCTTCAAAGATATCAATGTTGGCTCTGCTATTGTGTTCTGAGGTCCATTCAAAGGCTTTGGTTACATTTCTCAAGACTGTGCATGTGCCGTAAGAAACCTTCGCTGACCAATTCGAGGACTGTGTGGCCAGTTTGACTACTGATAATAGGTTGGGTTTTTCTGATGCTGATTTCACACCCAAGGAGAGAAAGCATAATGATGCTCTGCATGTCTCGATCGAATGCATGTAAACTACTATGGCCCATGTGCAAGTGGACACTGGATCGTCACTGAATGTTCTGCCCAAGAAGGCTCTTGATAGGCTAGATTGTGAAGGTTTGACCTTAAAGCCCAGTAACATTGTGGTGAGGGCTTTCGACGGTTCAAAAAGAATGGTGCACGGGAAGGTGGACATCCCTGTCAAAGTGGGTACCCAGACCTTTGAATCCACCTTCTACGTGATGGATAACAGGCCATTTATTCTTGTTTGTTGGGTCGTCCTTGGATCCATGAAGCTGGAGCCGTTACTTCTACGCTGCACCAAATGTTGAAGTATCCAGTGAAGGGAAAGATTGTCACCGTGCATGGTGAAGAGGAGTATGTGGTAAGCCATCTGAACTCTTTCAAGCATGTGGAAATGGACGGTGAGTTCATAGAGACCCCTTGTCAAAATTTTGAAGAGGTTCCCCAGACTATGGCATCAACCGAGACTATTACCAGTGTGCCAAAGATCACCAGACCTCCTTTGAAGATGGCTTCTCTCAAGGACACCAGAGCGGTAGTTAAAGAAGGTGGGTGTACCATTTGGGGACAGCTCCCTGATTTTCCTTACAAAATTGACAAGTTTGGTTTGGGCTTTACTTCAGGAGCTCAAAGGGTTGTTTGACGTGCTCGGGCTGGAGGACCTCCCCTAAGAATTAGCAATCATGGGGTCAATGATATAGAAGACAATAATGAGAATTCTGATATTGACAGCTGGATCTACCCTACTACCAACGGTGGACCTAGTAATTGGACGGCCAAAGATTTTGTGCCGATTACTTTTGTTCAGCAGTAATTGTCTTGCTTGTTTTTCAGATTTGTAATAAACAATATAAACTTTATGGCCTTTTGTCTTACCTGAGGCACAATGGTTTATTTGTGAGGGTTATTATATGTAATTATCATATGTCATCAATAAAACATTGGACTTTTTGCATACAAATTTTGCGCTCTTTGTTTTTCTTTTCTACTTTTTACTTTATCGATACAGCTATGCTCTTACACACACTCACATATCAAACTGCAGATCCATATCCATTTTGGATCCGATTGATAACAGTTTTGCTATTGCCAGTTATAACTTCGAAAATCCGATCAACCAAGCCGAGGACAAAGGTGAGAAAGATTGTGAGGTACCTAGAGAACTTTCTAGACTGTTACAGCAGGATGAGAGGCTATACAGCCTCATGAAGAGCCAGTTGAGACAATAAGCTTGGGCACGGAGGTAGACAAAAAAGAAGTCAAGATCAACGCAAATCAGGAGCTTAACGTCAAACGGCGGTTGATACAAATGTTGCATGACTATGTCGAGATCTTTGCCTGGTCATATGAAGACATGCCAGGGCTGGATACGGATATTGTGGTTCACTGACTACCAACTAAAGAAGATTGCCCTCCGGTGAAGCAGAAGGTTAGTCGCATGCGCCCTGAAATGTCAGAGAAGATCAAAGCAGAGGTTATGAAGAAATTCAACATTGGGTTCTTAGCTGTCACCTCTTACCCCCAATGGGTTGCCAACGTGGTGTTGGTTCCTAAAAAAGACGGTAAGGCACGAATGTGTGTGGACTACAGAGATCTGAACAGGGCAAGCCCCAAAGATGACTTTCCGCTCCCCCACATTGATGTCCTGGTTGACAACACCACGCAGCACAAGATCTTTTCCTTCATGGACGATTTCTCTGTGTACGATCAAATCAAGATGGCTCCTGAAGACATGGAGAGGACAACCTTTGTCACGCAGTGAGGCACTTTTTGTTACATGGTGATGCCATTTAGGTTGAAGAATGTTGGGGCAACCTATCAACGAGTTATGGTAGCTTTATTCCACGACATGATGCATCACGAGATAAAGGTATATCTTGACGACATGATAGCCAGATCTCAAAATGAAGAAGAGCACCTTGATCATTTACAAAAGTTGTTTGATTGGTTGAAGACATACAAGTTGATGTTGAATCCGAACAAGTGCACCTTCGGGGTAAGGTCTGGCAAGCTACTAGGTTTCATTGTCAATAACAAGGGCATACAAGTAGATCCTACAAAAGTAAAGGTTATACAAGAGATGTCGGCTCCTCGCACTAAGAAGGAGATCAGAGGCTTTTTGGGACGCCTAAACTACATTTCCAGGTTCATTTCCCATTTAACTGCTACTTGTGAGCCAATCTTCAAACTCTTGAAGAAAGATCAAGTGGTAAAATGGAACGATGAATGCCATTCTTCCTTCGAAAGAATCAAGGAATACCTTCAAGAACCACCAATTCTGAGGCCTCCGATTGAAGGAAGACCTTTGATAATGTACTTAACAGTGTTAGACAATTCAATGGGGTGTGTGATGAGGCAGCATGACGAGTCTGGTCGAAAAGAGCACGCAATATACTACCTTAGCAAAAAGTTTACCTACTGTGAGACAAGATACTCATTGCTCGAGAAAACTTGTTGCCCTTTGGCATGGGCTGCTCGCCGACTGAGACAGTATATGTTGACCCACACTACTTTGTTAATATCTAAGATGGATTTGATCAAGTACATCTTCGAGAAGCCCACTCTCTTCGGAAGAATAGCGAGATGGCAAATGATCTTAACCGAATACGATATCTAAAAAACGACCCATAAATCAATCAAGGGTAGTATATTAGCCGGTCATTTGGCTCATCAGGCCGTGGATGACTACCAGTCCATGAATTTTGAGTTCCCAGACGAGAATATTATGCTAGTAACTGACTATGAAGAGCCTGGACCGGATGAAGGACCTGAAGAAGGATCCCGATGGACTATGGTTTTTGATGGAGCATCGAACGCACTCGGTAATGGCATTGGTCTTGTAATTATATCCCCCGAGGGCTGTCATACTCCTTTCACTGCCGGACTATGCTTTAACTGTACCAACAACATGGCAGAGTATGAAGCATGCATCATGGGTCTCAAAGATGCTATTGACCTGAGGATCAAATTCTTGAGCGTTTTCGGGGATTCAACCTTGGTGATAAGTCAGATCAAAGGAGAGTGGGATACGAAGCACCTGAACCTCATCCCGTGCAAAGAGCACATGCTGACATTGCTTTCACACTTTGAGGAGGTAACCTTTGAATATTTTCCACGAGAGGAGAATCAGTTAGAGGACGCGCTAGCTATCATGTCTTCTATGTTCAAGGTCAGGTGGGATAACGAGGCCCCTCGGATCACTATTGAAAGGTTGGATGAACTGGCATACTGCTACGAGATCGACATGGAAGGAGTAGCAGACAAACCTTGCTTCTATGAGGTGAAGAGATATCTCGAGACTCAAGAGTATCCCGAGGGGGCATCTGTAAAAAATAAGAAGTTTTTTAGAAGGTTCGCCGCAAAATTCATCCTCAATAATGGAATCCTCTACAAGCGTAACCATGACTCTACTTTACTTTGGTGCGTAGACAAGAGCGAAGCGGAGAGGATTATGACAGATCTACACGAAGGTACCTTCGGAACCCATTCGAGTGGACATACCATGTCTAAAAAGATCCTACGGGCAGAATACTATTGGTCCACTATGGAAGCAGATTGCTATCAGCATTCCCGAACTTGTCACAAATGCTAGATCCATACTGATAAGGTGCATGTACCTTCGGTTCCTTTGAATGTCTTGACGGCTCCTTGGCCCTTTGAAATGTGGGGAATTGACATTATCGGACAGATTATACCTACAGCTTCCAATGGGCATCGCTTCATCCTGGTGGCCACTGATTACTTCATGAAGTGGGTGGAAGCTGCCTCTTTTGCTACTATTTTCAAGAATGTTATGGTGCGGTTTATCAAGCATAACCTGGTCTATCGGTATGGTGTGCCATATATAATCATCACTGACAATGGTACGAATCTCAACAACACGATGATCACCAAACTCTGTAAACAGTTCAAGATCCAGCACCATAATTCTTCCCCTTATCGGCCAAAGATGAATGGTGTTGTGGAGGTTGCTAACAAGAACATCAAGAAGATCATACAGAAGATGAAGGTGACATACAAAGACTGGTATAAGATGTTACCATTTTCTATTCATGGGTACCTCACCTCCGCACGAACATCGACAGGGGAAACACCCTACTCTCTAGTATATGGCATGGAGGATGTCTTGCCTATCGAGGTCTAGATCCCTTCTCTGATAATCATGAAGGATGCAGGTTTGAATGAAGATGATTGGATCTAGACTCGACTTGATCAATTGAATCTGATCGATGAAAAGAGACTTAATGTTGTATGTCATGGTCAAATGTATCAAAAATGGATGATCAAGGCTTTCAACAAAAAGGTCAGACGCCAAGTATATCAATTCGGGGATCTAGTGATCAAGCGCATCATAATGCCGCAAGGTGATCCCAGGGGAAAATGGACTTCCACATACGAAGGGCCATTTGTGATCAAAAGTATATTTTCTGGTGGAGCCATGATTCTGACCACCATGGACGGTGATGACTTTCTCACCCTGTCAATGTGGACATAGTGAAAAGATACTACGCATGATTAAAGATCCGTTAGGTTGACTGACATAGGCCAAAATAAGGGCTTCCCGGCGAACCAAAAGGGTTCGGGAAAAAATTAGGGATGAAAAAAAAATTTGTACACCTGGAAAGTCGAAAACCTGAAAAGGCTACTTAGGCAAAAAAAAGGTATCCCGGTGGACTGAAAACCAGAAAGGGCGGTCCAGGAAAAAGTTGTGGATTTAAAGCGTATCACTATGTCCCATTATATCACCTTGCAACCAGACTTCTGTATCAAATATCAAGCTCGAACGACACCGATCAATCCAGTCAACTTCGGACAAGCAGCAAAGTGATGAGACGCTCGAAGACATAGCGGCAATAGCAGAATTGAAACTCAATGGGATTATCACACATAGTTGTTTTATTCTCTTTGTACACAATATTGTATTGCTTTAATTTTCACGATGGCGTTCTCTTACTAGAGCGTCAACTTCCTTGTACAAAAACGCTTATTATAGGCCAACTTCGAAATTAATACAAGTCACTTTTACAAAACCATTTGTTTTTCTTTTTCTGTTTTGTTGTCCAAAAATGTCCATTGATTTAATCTTGACATATGCATTTGAATATGATTTATATTCAGAAATATTTGCTTAAGAAACGGAAAGACAATTGCTTATAACTTAAGAAACAGGGGAAAAAAACTAAAAACCCATGTCAATCCCGACAGTTACTCCTTCCGGCAGGTACATGGGCAGGGACATCTTTAAAACGAAGTCACCATTACATGCGCCCCTGTGACATCTACACTTCCCATAGAGTAGAGGAAACCAATGTTTTGACATCGGCTTCCCCAAACAGGAGCTACTTTCCCCAGCAAAGTTCCTTCAGAGAGTCGAAGTTTATATTCCCAAGCCGAATTTTATAATCACAAGCAGTTCATAAAGCTCAATCCCCAACAGAGTTTATTTCTCAGCTACAAAAATTTATCCCCCGGCAGAGTTTATTTCCCCGAATCGAAAAAATATCCCAGTAAAGCATCTCCTCTCGCGATCAGAGCTATTCCCCCGCAGAGTTATTCTCAAGCAGAGTCTCTCCCCGGCAGAATATTTGCAAACAATGAGAAGATCCCCAATATAGTCATCTTCATTCACCATCCCCAGCGGAAATGAAGAACTCGGCTTCCTAATACTTTTCAGCAGCAGTCCGAGATTTAATTTCCCCGACTAAGGAATATCGCAATAGCATCCCATATCCATACATCGCGGCATGCGCATACATATTGCATGCAATATAATCTCATTTATTTTGAGAACATCATCACAATGCATTTCATACATCATGACATTGCATACGACTAACTCTTTACCTTTCAGGAAAGGGCCAAATCAACAAACTACGTCTAACAAAGGGCTATTTTAGGATTTTCCTCAAAAAGATAATCCCAAGATCTCTCTGCTCACTATACCGGTGGAAGAGGTTCTAAGACTTTCGTCTGGGTCAGTTGAATCGCTATTAAGATTCTCCTGATTACTATGCTAGTCAAAGTTACCCAAGATCTCTCCACTCACTATACAAGTGGAAGAGGTTCCAAGACTTTCGTCTGGGTCAGTTGAATCGCTATTAAGATTCTCCTGATTATTATGCCAGTCAAAGTTACCCAAGATCTCTCCACTCACTATGCCGGTGGAAGAGGTTCCAAGACTTTCGTCTGGGTCAGTTGAATCGCTACTAAGATTCCCCCGATTACTATTCCAGTCAATGTTACCCAAGATCTCTCTTCTCATTATGCCAGTGGAAGAGGTTCCAAGACTTTCGTCTGGGTCAGTTGAATCGCTAATAGATCCTCCTGATTACAATGCCAGACAAAGTTAACCCAAGATCTCTCTGCTCACTATGTCGGTAGAAGAAACTCCAAGACTTTCGTCTGGGTCAGTTGAATGGCTACTAAGATTGTCCTGATTACTATTCCAATCAAAGTTAACCTAAGTTTTTCCCTGGGTCAGACAGGTCGACACTAAGATCTCTCTGATTACTATGCCAGTGGAAGACGTACCAAGACTTTCGTCTGGGTCAGTTGAATCGCTACTAAGATCCTCCTAATTACTATGCCAGTCAAAGTTAATTCAAGGCCTTTCCCGGGATTAGTCAAATCGACACTAAGATTTCTATCCAAGTTAAAGACAACTTGAGACCTTTCTTTGGTTTAGTCAAATTGATACTAAGATTTCTATTCCAGTTAAAGAAGCTATGAAGCCCGGAAACTTACCGGATAATAGTCAATCAACAATTCAAGACATTGTGAAGCCCGGATCCTGACTAGATAACAGTTTAATCTCATTTCCTAATAAGTCACTATGAAGCCTAGAGTACGACCAGATAGCAGTCAGCCTTATCATCCTCAGCAAGTCACTGTGAAGCCTGGATCCTGACCAGATAGCAGTTCACTTTCGTCTCTTCAATCAAGAGATAACTCCCCAGTAGAGTAATGGACAAACTGAAGCTCCTAGACTCAATCCCCCAAGACAGAGACCAACATTCCTTAGCGAAGTCCTCCCTAACAACAGGAATAGGAATTCCCACGAAGGAATATCTCACCAAATCATCATTATTCTGGATGGCATCTTTAAGTCCATCTCCAACAACTCCCCGTCACATTCTCCGGATGGAATCTTTAAGTCCATCTACAATGATCCTCCTTCATCTTCAGACGAGTGCAAGTTTCTAGGCACTCTAGTGTTCAATCATCTTCCACCTTCAGATCACGAAAGGTAGACCAGTGAATCTACATCCTCAGGTTTAAGAATATTGAACAGGGGAAGCTATTGTACCCCAAAATTTTCCCTCCCATTTCACTCTAGATATGCCTCTAAAGGTCCTCAATTACTCAAGGTTGACTAAGGATTGATTAGACAAATCCTCTTCCTAAGGCAACAAGGTTCAAGCTAGGGTTTCAATTGCAAGCAAGATGTATGAGTCAAAAGGATCCCAAATTTTATCCATTGTCCTAATATGTCCCTGTGATACGGTTGGATAACTGACTTGGGATTTTGCATTTGTGTTCGAAAATGTTTCGGTTTAGCAAGAGTCGCCACCGACTTTTTATTTTATCCTAAGGAAAGGTCAAAAAGCACAGGAAAGACCTTTGAGATGTTTTCTTGGGTTCGGGGAGTAGATTATAGAAAGGGAAGGTATTAGCACCCTTTCTATCCATGGTTATCCATGGGATCTTATTTACTTGTTTAGATCACTTGCTTTGATTTTCAATTGTTTGAAATGGTGCTTTGTGTGTGGTTTTTGAAAGATGTTTTGAAAAGAGACCATCGTTGTGGTAACCTTTGTAATGATTCTTGTTTGAATATATACAAAGGTGTTTTTGTCTTTTGAAAAAGTTTTCAATGTTTGAAAGTAGGGTTTTGAAATTTGTGTTGTGAAGTGTGTTTTGAAAATAGCAAGGATGTTTTTGCAAGCTTTTGATCAAGTAACTAAGAGGTATCTACCCTATTTTACTCAAAGATCTTTCTTATGTTTTTAACCCTTTTAACAGTGTTGTTTCACCATTGTATTTGGTGAACAACCTTGTGTTAGGATGTTAAACGGGAAAGGCGCGGGTCATCGTATAGACCATGATATCAATTGTGTCAAGTATTTTTGGCAATTTTCATAAGGGACTTGATAATTTTGTTTAGGCAACTCAGATAGCGTCATCGAGGGACTATGATCTTTTGCTTTGTTTTTGTTTTGCCAAAGTACTTAACATGCATACCATGGCCCATTTTTGAAGGCAACAAGTGGATTGTAACCCTAGGGATGCAAGTGTGCATTGTGTTTGTTTTTCATGCATTTTTGTCTTTGATTAGGTCAAACTATTTGTTGGTTTTGATTTTGCATACAAACCCTAATTCTCTAAACATGGCATAATTGAAAGCATTTAAGTGCGTAAAGATAAATCTAAGCTATTACAACTTGATATAGGGAGGGGGTACAATTTTGAATAGGGGTTATTTTGCAAGAAATTTAAACCCTAAATTATTACAACCAAATTGAATTTACAATGCATAATATTTAAGTGTACAATATTTAAATAAACAAAGTTAAATAAATATTAAATAAAAATGTATTATGCAAAAAAGGATTTTATGTATGCAAAGTATTTTTAAATGTAAAGAAATATAAAGGAATAAATAAAATAATAAAAAAAAGATTTATTTTATTTTTTTTATTAAAGGGGTAAACCCTAATTTTCTTTAAGAAAATGATATTATTTATTATTTATATACAAAAATATGTTAATATGTAAAAAAATAAAAATATATTGAGAAAAAGTGTTTTTTAGTATAAAATAACAATAAAAATAAAAATATACTATTTTTATATTTTTATTCTATGTTTTTAATAAAATAAATTATATATATATATATATATATATATATATATATATATATATATATATATATATATATATATATATATATATATATATATATATATATATATATATATATTAAATATTTTAAGTATATATAAAATAAAATAAAATATTTACAAAAATAGAATATGTTCAAGAAAATATTTCCAATGTGAATAAAATTAAAAAATAAAAATAAAAGTATTATTTACATTATTTTTACATTTAAACAAAATAATATAAAAGTATATAAAATGTTTTAATGCTTGTAATAATTGAAATAAATACCAAATAAATGTAAAAAAATTATGAAAATATTTTCAAGTATTTTTTTATGTTTGGAAATAAAATAATAAAGTCAGAAATGAAATTAAAATGCAAAAATTATAAAAATACAAAGAAATGGGCCAGGGGGTGTGAAACTGAAAAAGAAGGTGTTAGAAGCAAAAAGCCAAGCTCAGCCCATCAGCTTCATCTTCTTCCTCCAGCATTGTGAAAAACGCGCGCCTGTTACACAAACTCGTATCTCCTGTATTTGTGATCTTTTGACAAAACTCAAAACATGAAACTTGTAGAGCATCAAACCACGATTCTAACCATATAAAAAACTTAATCTAACTCTCAAAGACCAGAGAGAATTTCTCTGGCCCTAATTTCTAACCTAGTTTTTTCAGCATGTTCATGGATGAAATTCTCCCAGCACGATTAATATAAATGAAAACTGAGCATATGTATGGTTTCAGGGCAATGAATACAACATCTTTCATTCACAAACCTAAGGCTAAATGTTCCTAAATAGAGAGATAGAAGTTCATGAAAAACCTGTTTCAGTTGGACACGAGTTGGACAATGCAGCAACTTTCAGTGAGGCTTGAGGTTCTTTTGAGCTTGCTTGATGTTCCCTGAACCTTTCCCAATGCTTAGGTTGTTATGAAGTGGCCTGAATCGTTCTACAGAACTCAACCTGCAAAGCTTCCAAACAAAAATGGTGAACACTGTAAATGGAGTTACAGTTGGCAATCGAGGTTTGGGATAGCTTGAGTGAGTTGAGTGGAAGGTATTGGAACTGATTGCAAGCAAAACGCACGAGTGGAATGTGATTTGGCTTGTGATTTGTAGGTCTTGCCGTGTTTTGCAAGAAAATGTGGTTTTTGAGTATGAGGGTGTTTTAGGGGTGAAAGGCTCGTGTTTCTGGCTTACAAGGATCTGTAAAACATGTTTGAAAACTTTGCTTAAGTTGAATATATCAGATATGTGTGTTTTTTACTTTTGGCACAATGACTTATTTTTGAAGTAAAAGTGAGAAGTAACCGTGCTATGGCCTGTACAAGATACCTCCAAGCATGCACATATTTGGTGTACTATGCCTGAGATTAGGGAACTTTGTTTGCAGCAAAAGGCTTGGTCCAATGCTCAAGAGAAACAAATTTGTAAAAGTTATGCTTTATGAAAATGGAAGTGCAACCTTTATGCCAAAAACGGATTAATCCATTGTGCCAAGCTCTAATGGTCAGAATAACACCAATGTCCAATGTATTTGCATTCAATTTTTGAGTGTTGAAGGGTTTAGAGACCTGTAATTATGTACTAAGCTAGTTTCGTCAGATTTTGCAAGTGGTATGAACATGTATTGGCCATGGTTACAAAGTGAGTTTTTGCCAACTTCAAGCATTGGATTCTCCCTAACCACAAATGTGTTTGAGGAGTTCTTGGACAATTTGGAAAGCTTGAAACATGTACTATAATCCACCTTTGAAATGCAACTTGAGACTCCAAGTGGAACTATGTGAAAAATGGCCAAGAATATGGGTCAAAATCCTGCCTAAACTAGGGCAAAATTTCTCTAAGTTAAAAGTTTTAGGTACCCTTGTTCCAAAAATCATAACTTGAAATCCAAGCTTCTTTTGAGAAAACTTTGTGAATCAAACTTGTATAATTTGTGGAGTAATACAACTTTCATGTTGTAAGTTTTGTTTGAATCCATTTGCATCTTGGTGAAAATGTGAGGCAAAGTTAAGAAAAAATTAAGAAAATTTCATAACTTAGAAAATATCTAAGTTATGAAAATTTTCAATTTCAAACCCTAATTTGAAATTTTGGGTTTCTTGATGAACAAGTTTCATAATTTGACATATCTTGATGAAAAATGACCCTTGGCACTTGATTTTGACTAAAAAGTCAAAGTTTGACTTTTCAGTATACAGTCAAATTTTGATCAGTTGACTGAAAAATTCATCTGTCAATCCAATGCATTTGAGGTCTTTTGAACTTGTTGAATAAGTCAAGATAATTTCATTGAGTCATTGAGTCCATGGTTGAACTTGATTTGACACTGGCTAGGTCAAACAGTCAAAAATTGCCTTTGTACAGTTAAAACCCTAAAAATGACCATTTTGCCCTTTTGGTGATCTGATTAAATTTCTTGTGGAATTGTGGTCCAAACTTGATCAAATGGTTCATATGAGTTCATAATGTTGATATGAGACAAAATTCATGAGGTTTGACTGTAAATTGGCCACAGTTGACTTTTTCCCCAATACAGCTGATTTCTAGGTCAATTGTCCAATTGACTGGGCAAAAATTTGATTCAAGGCTTGAAACTTGGTATGGATAAACTTATGAGTCCAACATGAAGTATGAAAGTCAATTTGGGCATTGAAGGTCCAAAAATCCTTGTGCAAACTCAAACCCTAATTTAGGTCAACAATGCAAGGAGGTGTCTTAGGCAGAGCAAACCCTAGCCTGGTCTTGAGTTCCAAGAGCCTTGTGATGAGAAATGTTGATAAAATGAGAGGGAAAATTTTGGGGTACAACAGTTGCCCCTGTTCAATCTTCTTGAACCTGAAGAGTTAGATTGGCAAGTTTGTCTTTCGTGACTCGAAGGTAAAAGAGGATTGGACACTAGAGTGCCCGTAAATTTGCACTCGTCAAAAATGTATCTGAGGGAGTAGGCTTAAAGATGCCATTTGGAGATAGTAGAATATTGCTGGAGATGGGCTTAAAGATGCCATCTAAGATCTATTTGTTTGAAAATCAGTAAAATGAACATCAGAATGGTATCCGTATTTGGAACGTATCTGAGTTTGTATCTGGAGATTGGGTTTGTATGAGCAAGGGAATGGCGTATGTGTCTAGAGCGTATATGAGTTGTAACTGTATTTGAATTGAGGACAGAGAAACATATGTGTATGGAACATCTAGGTGCTAGGGATAAGTTCTGAATGAGTGGCAGAATGGCAACCGTGTCTGGAGCGTATCTGGACTGTATCTGAAATTGTAATTGGGATCTAAATAAGTGACAGAATGACTTCCGTGGCGACTGCACTGGGGAGAATCAAACTTCTAGTGTAAGGGCCAGAATGGCATCCGTGTTTGGAGCGTATCTGAACTTGAAGTTGATAGTTGAATCTGAATGAGAGATAGAATAGCCGCCGTGTCTGGAGCGTATCTAGTCTGTATCGGATTGCTGAAGTCTGAATGAGTAGTAGAATTATTGTCGTGTCTGGGGTGTATCCGTACTGTATTTTGACTTGGAATTCTGAATAATTAATAGAATGACCGCCGTGTCTGGGGTGTATCCATACTGTATCTGAATAATTGTTAACGATAGCCTTTTAATCTTATCCTGAAAAGGGTAAAATGTTAGCTAAAACACAAAGTTATGTTGCATGATATGTATGACGCAATGAACTGTGTTTCATCAATATTTATGATATATGAATGTAATGGTTATGCATGTAAGCTGAGTAGCTGTCTTGCTGAGGAAAATAAATCCTTGATAGTCGGAGATAATGAAATATTTGACTACTGCTGGAGAAAGTAAATCCTGACCGATGCTGAGGACTCAAAAATCTTTGATCGTTGAAGATGAGAAATCCTTGCCGACTTCTTGGGGATTAAAGATCTTTGTTTGTCGAGAATGAGAAATCCCGGGACCACCGCTGGGGATTGAAAATCCTTGGTGACTTGTGGGGATTTAACAAGAGCTTCGACAACTTCTACGGGGAATGAGAATCCTTCATGACTTTCCTGGGAAATAAGGAAAACTCTGAAGACCTCTACTGGGGAATTAAAACCTGGGAGGCTTCAAATGGAGAAACAGGAACTAGAATCCTCAGTCTGTTGGGAAGTAACTCTGTGGGGAGAGTGTTTACTCGGCCGGGGAAATCAGGAGCTTGGGTTGTATGCCAAACTACTGGGGAATCATCCTAGTTGTGGATAGGACAAGAAGTTAACTGTTATCTGGTCCATTCTTAGACTTTTTAAGGTAACCTGCTGGGAAATTGGGGAAAGCTGAAAAGTTCCCGTTGGGGATTAAAGTTGGAAATCTGACTTCGCTGGGGAAGAAGGTTTAGAATATTCTAGCTCCATTGGGGATACGCATTTCATGGTTTTTGGGCTCCACTGGGGATCGGGAGTTTGAACTCTGATGGGAACTTTGAAACTTAACTCAGCTGGGGAATAAAGTTTAGAATGCACTGGCTCCGCTGGGGATCTTGAAGCTTAACTCCGCTGGGGACATGTACTCCAAGGTTTTAGCTTGTTGAGGATCTGAATGACATATTGTAGGGGATTTCTTCTGGAATAGCCTAAAGACATTTTCCTATACTTTCGACCTACCAGTAATTATCCTTTCTCAATTTCGTTTTATTTGTAAGCAGTGATTATATTCAAATGCATATGCCTATTTAACAAAACATTGGACGTTTTCAAATAAAACATAAGTGTAAAAAAGAAAAGAAAGGCAAGCAAATTTCTGCACTTGAAGTATCTTTGTATTAACTTTTGTAAGTATCTTTGTACAAAGGAGACAGACATCCTAGTAAGAGAATGTTGTCGTAAATTGAGAAAAAATTTATACAAAAGAAAGATGGCTATGTGCAATAATTCCATGGGGTTCCCATTCTGCTATAGCCTTCACGACTCTGAGTATCTTGTCCATTCGCTACTTCGTCCGCCAATGATTGGATTGATCAGAAGCTTGGAGCATGTTGGTGAAGAGATTGTCCTTAAAGTGATCCTACGAGACATAGTCATACGCTTTAATTCCCTAATTTTTTTCTGGACCGCCCTTTCGGGTTTTCAGTCCACCGGGAAACCCTTTTTTGCCCAAGTCGCCCTTTCGGGTTTTCAACTTGCCGGGTGTACAGATTTTTTGTTTATCCCTAATTTTTTCCTGAACCGCCCTTTCGGGTTTTCGATTCACCGGGATGCCCATTTTTGCCCAAGTCGCCCTTTCGGGTTTTAAACTTGTTGGGTCGTTTATGCGTAGTATTTTTTGACTATGTCTGTGTTCGCAGGGTGCGGCGAGTCGTCGCCATCCATAGTGGTCAGAACCATTGCCCCACCAGAAAAGATGCTCTTGATCACAAATGGTCCTTCGTAAGTAGGAGTCCACTTTCCCCTGGGATCACTTTGCGGCAAGATGATCCGCTTGATTAAAAGGTCACCGACTTGATATATCTGACGTCTGACTTTCTTATTGAAAGCCTTGATCTTTCGTTTTTGATACGTCTGACCATGACAAACAGTAGTAGGTCGTTTCTCGTCGATCAAATGAAGTTGATCAAGTCGGGTCTGAATCCAATCGTATTCACTTAAACCGGCATCCTTCATAATCCTTAAGGAAGGAATCTGAACTTCCATAGGTAAGACAGCTTCGATGCCATATACCAAAGAAAAAGGGGTTTCCCCTGTTGAAGTATGCGTCGTGGTACGATATCCATGCAGAGCAAACGGTAACATCTCATGCCAGTCCTTGTAGGTGACTGTCATCTTTTGAATGATCTTCTTGATATTTTTGTTCGCGGCTTCAACAGCACCGTTCATCTTCGGTTGATAGGGAGATGAATTGTGATGATAAATCTTGAACTGCTCGCACAGAGCGGTGATCATAGTGTTGTTCAAATTTGTACCGTTGTCCGTGATAATCCTGTCGGGGATACCATACCGACATATGAGATTCTGCTTAATGAAGCGGGCAACCACATTCTTGGTAACGGAGGCAAAGGAAGTTGCTTCAACCCATTTGGTAAAATAATAAATAGCCACCAGGATGAAGCGATGTCCATTGGATGCCATGGTCTTGATCTCTCCAATCATGTTAATGCCCCATATTGCGAATGGCCAAGGAGTTGTTAAAACATTGAGAGGAACTGGAGGAATATGTATCTTTTCGATGTAGACTTGACATTTGTGGCAAGTACGGGAATGTTGATGACAATCAGCTTCCATGGTAGACCAGTAGTAGCCTGCCCTTAAAATCTTCTTAGCCATTGTATGTCCGCTCAGGTGGGTGCCAAATGTACCACTATGTATCTCGGTCATGATCAACTCTGCTTCAACCTTGTCCACATAACAAAGTAGAACACAATCATGACTGCACTTATAAAGTATGCCATTACTCAGGAAGAACTTGGCAACAAATCTCCTTAAGAACTTTTTGTCATTGATGGAAGCTCCTTCAGGGTATTCTCGAGTCTGGAGATACCTTTTGATTTCATGAAACCATGGTTATTCCACTACTTCTTCGGTATTAATCTCATGACAGTGTGCAGGATTGTCCATTCGTTCGATGGTGATTTTGGGAGCCTCATTATCCCAGTTAGTTTAAACATGGAAGACATTGTAGCCAGAGCATCCGCTAGCTGATTTTCTTCTTGCGGGAAGTGCTCGAAGGTAATCTGCTCGAAATGAGGCAACAATGTCAAGACATGTTCTTTGTATGGGATAAGATTAAGATGTTTAGTGTCTCACTCTCCTTTGACTTGACTGATAACCAAAGCCGAGTCCCCAAATACGACCAAAGATTTGATTCCCAAGTCTATAGCAGCCTTGAGACCAAAGATGCAAGCTTCATATTCAGCCGTGTTATTGGTACAGCTGAAGCAAAGTCGGGCAGTGAAGGGTGTATGGAAACCTTCCGGAGAAATGAGTACCGCGCCGATACCGTTGCCAAGTGCATTTGAAGCACCATCAAAGTACAGGGTCCATCGGGATCCTTGTTCAGGTCCGTCATACGGTCCGTTACCTTCAATGTTGTCCAATGTCATGATGTCCTCGTCAAGGAAGTCGAACCTCATAGATTGGTAATCTTCGACGGCTTGATGAGCTAGATGGTCAGCTAGTACACTCCCATTTATAGATTTTTGGGTGGTATACTGGATATCATACTCAGTCAGGATCATTTTCCTAGCGATTCTTCCAGATAAAGCAGGCTTCTCGAAGATATACTTGATTGGATCCATCTTGGAAATCAGCAAAGTGGTATGAGTCAACATATACTGCCTTAGCCGGCGAGCAGCCCATACCAAAGCGTAGCAAGTTTTCTCGAGCAGTGAGTAGCAGGTCTCACAGTCGGTAAACTTTTTGCTAAAGTAATAAATGGCATGCTCTTTTCGGCCAGACTCGTCATGTTGGCCCAGTATGCACCCCATTGAGTTATCCAAAACAGTCAGATACATGATTAACGGCCTTCCTTCGACGGGTGGCATCAAGATAGGAGGTTCTAGTAAATACTCCTTGATCTTATCAAAAGCAACTTGACAATCATTGTTTCATTCAACTACCTGATCTTTCTTCAACAGCTTGAAGATTGGCTCACAGGTAGAGGTTAGGTGAGAGATGAACCTTGCGATATAGTTTAAGCGTCCCAAGAAACCTCTAACCTCCTTTTCAGTGCGGGGGGCAGGCATTTCTTGTATAGCTTTGACTTTAGCAGGATCAACCTCAATGCCTTTGTTGCTGACGATAAATCCCAAAAGTTTACCAGACCTAACTCCAAAAGTGCACTTGCTTGGGTTCAGTCTGAGCTTATACTCTTTCAACCTGATAAACAGATTTTGCAGATGATCAAGGTGTTCTTCTTATGTCTGTGATCGGGCTATCATATCGTCTACGTAAACTTCAATCTCATGATGTATCATGTCATGAAACAAAGGTACCATGGCGCGTTGATAGGTTGCCCCTGCATTCTTCAGTCCGAACGGCATCACTTTGTAGCAGAAGGTACCCCATTGGGTAACAAAAGTAGTTTTCTCCATGTCTTTGGGGGCCATTTTGATCTGGTTGTATCCCGAGAATCCATCCATGAAGGTAAATACCTTATGTTGAGCTGTGTTGTCAACCAAGATGTCAATGTGTGGTAGTGGAAAATCATCTTTAGGGATAGCCCTGTTTAAATCCTGATAGTCCACACACATTCTGACTTTGTCGTTCTTCTTAGGCACGGGCACGATGTTAGCAACCCATTATGGATAGGAAGTAACAGCCAGAAAGCCAGCATTGAATTGCTTCATTACCTCAGCTTTGATCTTCTCATACATGTCGGGCCTCATTCGGCAGACCTTTTGCTTGATCGGTGGACAGTCTTCTCTTGTAGGGAGACGATGAACCACGATATTTGTGTCTAATCCCGGCATGTCTTCATAGGACCAGGCAAAGATCTCAACATATTCGTTCAATAACTGCACTAAGCGCTCTTTTACACCTGGTTCCAGATTGGCGCCCACCTTAACCTCTTTCTTGTCTTCCTCTGTTCCCAAGTTGATGGTTTCTAGCAACTCTTCATGAGGCAGGATTGCCCTCTCTTCTTGTTGCAAAAGTCTGGCTAACTCTCCCGGCACTTCACAGTCTTCGTCAACTTCGTACTCATCATGATTGACCAAATCTTCAGAGTCATTGAAGGCTAAAGCAGAATAGTCACCCATGGAATTCGGAGTGGAAGGGTACCTGCATTTTCTGAGTGTGGGTGTGTGTAAGGGATAGCCATCCTTAAACAAAATAAAATGCAAAAAAGAAAGAAAATGAACACAACAGTTTATAGATGAAAACGTCCAATGATTCATTAAAACATGGCATATGATAATGAAGAAAATCAAGCCCTTACAAATGGACCTATATGCCCTGGGAAAGGCATAAGGTGAAAATAGTGTACGAATTGTTTAGTTATTACAGACCAAAGTAGGAAATTGTTCAAAGATAAATTACTGGTTGATGAAAGTGATGGGAGTAAAGTCCTTTGCTTCCCAGTTGCTTAATCCTCCTTCGACGGTTGGAAAGATCCAATCTTCAAAGTGTTCCTCTTCATCATCATCTTCTAAGGCATTAATTCCATGGTGAGTGATTTTTACGGGTGGTCCCCCAGCCTTGGAGCGACGCATAGCTTTCTGGCCAGCAGCAGTAAAACCTAGTCCAAACTTATCCATCTTATGGGGAAAATCAGGCAGTTTCCCCCACACTACACTCCTTCCTTCTTTGATTACAACCTCTACATCCTTGAGAGATGCCATCCTAGACACAGGCTTGGGAATAATAGGCAGATCAATCATTGTCTTCGCAACTGCGACTTCAGGAGAAACTTCCTCAAAATGCTGGAAAGGCATTTCTATGAATTCGCCATCCAACTCCACATAGAGGAAGGAGTTGAGGTGACTTATCATGTACTCTTCCTCGCCGTGCACCGTTATAATCTTACCCTGAACAGGATACTTTAGCATTTGGTGTAAAGAGGAGGTAACTTCCCCAGCATAGTGGATCCACGGCCTTCCCAACAAACACGAATATGAAGGACGGATGTCCATCACATAAAAGGTGGATTTGAAAATTTATGTGCCCACTTTGATAGGAATGTCAACCTCTCCGTGAACCATTCTCTTGGACCCATCAAAGGCCCTAACCACGATATTACTTGGCTTCAGCACTAACCCTTCACAGTCCAAACGGTCTAACGCTTTCTTCGGCAGCACATTCAAGGATGAACCAGTATCAACGAGGACATGGGCAAGGGTGGTTCCCCTGCATTCTACCGAGACATGCAGCTCTTCGTTGTGATTCCTTCCCTTGGGAGCCAAATCAACATCGGAAAAACCAAGACCATTATCAGCGGTAAGGCTGGCCACGCAGTCTTGAAACTGGTCAGCCGAAGTTTCTTGAGGCACGTGTGTCGTCTTTAAAAATTTGATCAGGGCCTTAGCATGGGCCTCAGAGCAAAGTAGAAGAGCCAACATTGAGATTTTGGAAGGGGTCTGCCCTAGCTATTCCACGACGTCGTAGCCGCTCTGTTTGATTATCTTTAGGATTTCTTCCATTTCTTTCTGGGTGGTTTCGGGGATAACCACAGTCTGAGCCTTCATCCTGACAGGCACTTCTAGTATCCCTTTACCCTTATCGGTAGTAGCATTAGAGGGTCTAACTTCAGGTACATCAATTTCTTCAACTATCGGGCCTTGCACAGATGGCTTAACAGGCACAGAAGCTTTCGAGCGTCCCAAGACTGCTCGAGGGAGAGAAATCTTCGGAGAGAAGATCTGTCCGCTGCGAGTTATCTTGCTTGTTCCCGCAATGTTCCCTATATCAGGGGTTTCATCTTCCTAATTCTCTTGGACTGATTCAATCTATTTGATACCATGATAGAATATTTATCCTCCGTAGTTCCATGGTATTGTCTTGTTAGATTGATACGGGACAAGCCCCGGCATGGTGATCTTTAACGGCACAAACTTAGGATCAGGCGTAATCTTGACAGGCCTTTTGCAAGCCTTGGGAAGATTGTCGGAGATGGTTATTATTTCAATGTCATTGGTTGAAGTAACAAAGGTAGCAGGAGTAACATGAGTGAAGGTATCAACAAGAGTCTTTTGGAAGAGTATCTCTTGGGTATCCATCAGGCGTTGGATGCCTGATTTCAACAGTGGGCAGTCAGCTCGTATGTTTAAATAGAAGTAACAGTCTTTTCCATAGCCTGGGAATATCCCGGCTCTCATCAAATTCACTGGTAACAGAGTCAAAAGGTCAGCAACATTGGTAACATGAAGGTCTTCCATAACTGCATGAACATTATGACCGTGCTTGGGCATTGGGGCAGAAATCACATTCGGCTTTTCGGGCGCATCGAATTCTACCTCCTAGGCGTCAATCAGGTCTTGGATTTTATTCTTAAGAGCCTAACAGTTGTTGGTATCATGCCCTACACTGTCAGAGTGGTAAGCACACTTTGCATTGGAGTGGTAATATGGATAAGATGTATTAGGGTTCTTTGGTGCTACCTTCAAATTGGTAAGATTTAGCTTTAGCAAATGAGGGAGTACTTGAGCTGGCGTCATGTTGATTCGGGTGAACTGTCGTTGTGGCCTTTCTACCCGTTGTTGATTAGGTCTTGGCTGATTGCTGCGAGGTTGATCATTTGAAGAGTTTTGAATCATCACAGCCCCTACAGTCGGTCGGCGCCCCATTCCTCCTTGGCTTTTCTGAGAATAAACAGCAGAAGCTTCCTTCTTAGCTGGGAAGGTCTTCTTAACAGCGGTGGACGCGGAGGCATCTTTCTGAATCTTACCACTTTTAATGTCGGCCTCGAGCCTTTCACCGGTCAAAATTAGTTCGGAGAATCCTGCAGAGGAACTCCCGATTAAATGATTGAAGAAAGGGCCGGACAGGGTCCCTAAAAACATGTCCACCGGCTCTCTATCCGACAATGGCGGCTGCACCGTTCCATCCAGATCACGCCACTTCTGGGCATACTCTTTAAATCCCTCATTAGAAGCCATACCATACTCTGTAGTTGAGTACGAGTAGGCGCTATATCAGCATTGTATTGGTATTGTCGGTAGAAAGCAGCAGCTAAGTCTTCCCAGTTATGAACCTCCGATCTCTCGAGTTGATAGAACCAGTCCAATTGTGTGCCTTATAAACTGTCTTGGAAAAAATGGACCCAAAGATCCTTATCAGATGAGTGGGGTTGGATCTTTCGGACGTAGGATCTTAGATGCATCTTTGGACACGACAAGCCGTCATACTTAGCAAATGTGGGAACTTTGAATTTGGGAGGAATAACAATCCCAACGACCAATCCTAGTTCTTCAAAATCTAAACCAGGTACCCTTTGCAACTCCATGGCTGCCAACCTATCCTCAAGATTTTTAAACTTAACATCCGCCGGGGGATATTGCTGTTCGGAGTAATCTTCGTCTTCTTCCTCTTCCTCTTCTTCTCCTTGAACTTCAGATTCAGAAGGCATTGTTGTTCCTTTTCCTTTACCAGTCCCTTCATCAGACGTCGAGGGGAACTCGAGAACTTTTCTAGCATTACTTTCAAACCTTCTTCCCATGATGACTACACCGGGTCTTTTCTTCTTTTTCTCTTTATCTTTCTCCAACAGTGCTTTAAGGTCCTCTTGACCCTTTGCTAAGGTCATGAGGAGTTGTTGGAATTGAGAATTTTGTGCCTGCAGATCCTTAACTGTCTGCTCCAAATCCATCTTGCTGAAATAAACAGCAGAAAGATAAGGAAACCTAGTGTGAAGACCTGTTTATGCATATGATGAATGATATGTTATTCATGTAATGCATTCAAGGATTCAGAAATTCAAATTTGTTGTAAACAAGAAGAACACACGTCATATTAAGAAGAAATTTGTTAGTACATAAGTTCCCCATGGGCAAAATATTACAAAATTCTTAATGTAAAAAGACATTGCGCATCCTCTTTGGCGCGATGTAAGTGTTGAGAGTTTCCTCCTCATGAAGTTGACGGGTAAGTTCCAAAACCTTCTTCTCACTGGCATAGAAGCTGGCTTCAAAAGTATTTCATTCTTCTTTGAGTTGGATCCAACTATTTTGTAATTCTTCTAATGATGTTGGCATGTCTGGGTGTAGGAGGGTGTATGGAACCTCTCCTTCCATAACAGGCTCTTTGATCACGGGGAGAATGTGAGGATATGGCATCATAAGATTCTGGGCGCAGGTTCGTACCCACTTGAGATAAGGCTCAAGAGGGATGGAATTCTTGTGCCCCAGTGTCTTACTATCCACTTTGTTGGGCATCCTCCAAGCTCTGATGAACCTTTGTCGAATTCCTTGCGCATCGTTGTCGAAGTCAAAAACCAAGTCAGGGATCAGCATGTCATGAGGGCCATCCCTCCGAGCATATCCAAACTGTCTTAGAGCTAAACAGGGGTTGTAGGTAATTCCTCCCCTAATGCCAAGTAGTGGGACATTAGGGAATTCCCCATAACGATCAATGATGAGGACATTTTCTCTGGACCGAGAACACCAATGAACATCAGAATGGGTGAGGGTCATCAATTGTTGTGACCACCTTAGGCCCTGCTCATTCTTCAAAACTGATTGTGGAAGGTGAGAAATAAACCACCTTGCTAGGAGAGGAGTACATCACATGAGAACACCCCTTTTCCTCATTGTTCGTGTGTAAAATGAGTGTAGGATGTCCCCAAGCAATGTAGGCACAGGATTCCGAGATATGAAAATCTTGACAGCATTCACATCTATAAGCTGATCAGGGTTTGGGAACAAGACCAACCCATAGATGAAGAGTGCCACAATATCTTCAAAATCTTGTAGATCTAGAGAATTCCAGGAGTCTTGTGCCTTCTCAAATAGAAACTTTGCCAAGAAACCCTTGACACCACTTCTGGTTTCCCAATGACCCTTGATATCAGATGGTTGCAAGTGTAATGCTTGAGCAACATCTTCAGGCTTTGGTTCTTTTTCCGTACCGTTGTAGGGTAGTTGATGAGGAATAGGAATCCTCAGTAGTTGAGAAAATTCCTCCAAAGTAGGTAATAGTTGGTAATCAGGGAATGTGAAACAGTGGTGTAGGGGGTCAAAGAACTGGAAGAGAACTTTCACCATGTCTTCTTCAATGTTGGAGTTGACCAAGTTGAGAAGTCTACCATGTCTTTCACTGAAGAGAGAATTCTATGGAATCCTGGAAGTAAGCTCCTTGAGTTGAGGAGGGATTCTCACAAGGTTGACTTGAATTATTTTCCTACGAAGAGATTCCATGACCTACAAAACAAGAACAAAGATGAAGATCCAAGCCCTTGAAATGGTTAGTGGATGCATATGATGTTTTATGATGTTCATGATGTATGCACAAGCACATGTTCAAACAAGTCACACAAGATCCTAGTTTCAGGCTTGCATGAGGTTTCATAGGTAAATACCCTCTTGAGTTAGTTGGATCAAACCTGTCCTATAAATAGTAACTGGGTTCTAAGGAGCTCAATATCACTGGATTGTTTTCTATGTTCATTGTTTTGGTTTAGCCACTTAACTAGCGACCAAAATATTCCAAGAAAACAACCCTCAATGAGTGTAGTATCGAGTATCTACCAACTTCGAACTGTACCAAAGCTGATCATCTCACTACCCCTAAAAAAGGCCAAGATGGTAAAGTAAGGTTCTAAAAGTTAATTAGTTCTTCATGACATCACTCAGCGGCCCCGTATTCTCTTTGATTGAATCAAAGGCTACCGGTACTCACAAATATGTCGCACTAATATAGCTATTACTTCAACCATGTCGGTATACCCTGCACAGTTTCCATAACGTATTGCTATTTACCTATGTATGTTTCCCAATTCCGGGTGGAGGATTTCAAGCCCAAACAAGAGAACCAAATGTAAAGCAATCAAAGCAATCAAGATAAGCATGCAAGGGTGATCTAAGCCCTAAGGTTACTCCACTTTTAGAATTATACTCCCCAGCAGAGTCGCCAGTTCTGTGATACGGTGCGAGAACTGACTTGGGATTTTGTGTTTGTGTTTGCAAATGTTTCGGTTTAGCAATAGTCACCACCGACTTTTTATTTTATCCTAAGGAAAGGTCAAAAAGCACAGGAAAGACCTTTGAGATGTTTTCTTGGGTTCGGGGAGTAGATTATAGAAATGGAAGGTATTAGCACCCTTTCTATCCATGGTTATCCATTGGCTCTTAGTTACTTGTTTAGATCACTTGCTTTGCGTTTCAATTGTTTGAAATGGTGCTTTGTGTGTGGTTTTTGAAAGATGTTTTGAAAAGAGACCATCATTGTGGTAACCTTTGTAATGATTCTTGTTTGAATGTATACAAAGGTGTTTTTGTCTTTTGAAAAAGTTTTCAATGTTTGAAAGTAGGGTTTTGAAATTGTGTTGTGAAGTGTGTTTTGAAAATAGCAAGGATGTTTTTGCAAGCTTTTGATCAAGTAACTAAGAGCTATCTACCCTATTTTACTCAAAGATCTTTCTTATGTTTTGAACCCTTTTAACAGTGTTGTTTCACCATTGTATTTGGTGAACAACCTTGTTTTAGGATGTTAAACGGGACAGGCGCGGGTCATCGTGTAGACCATGATAGCAATTGTGTCAAGTATTTTTGGAAATTTTCTTAAGGGACTTGATCATTTTGTTTAGGCAACTCAGATAGCGTCATCGAGGGACTATGATATTTTGCTTTGTTTTTGTTTTGCCAAAGTACTTAACATGCATACCATGGCCCATTTTTTAAGGCAACAAGTGGGTTGTAACCCTAGGGATGCAAGTGTGCATTGTGTTTGTTTTTCATGCATTTTTGTCTTTGATTAGGTCAAACTATTTATTGATTTTGATTTTGCATACAAACCCTAATTCTCTAAGCATGGCATAATTGAAAGCATTTAAGTGCGTAAAGATAAATCTAAGCTATTACAACTTGATATAGGGAGGGGGTACAATTTTGAATAGGGGGTTATTTTGCAAGAAATTTAAACCCTAAATTATTACAACCAAATTGAATTTACAATGCATAATATTTAAATGTACAATATTTAAATAAACAAAGATAATTAAATATTAAATAAAAATGTATTATGCAAAAAAAGTTTTTATGTATGCAAAGTATTTTTAAATGTAAAGAAATATAAAGGAATAAATAAAATAATTTAAAAAAAAGATTAATTTTATTTTTATATTAAAGGGGTAAACCCTAATTTTCTTTAAGAAAATGATATTATTTATTATTTATATACAAAAATATGTTAATATGTACAAAAATAAAAATATATTGAGAAAAAGTGTTTTTTAGTATAAAATAACAATAAAAATAAAAATATACTATTTTTATATTTTTACTCTATGTTTTTAATATAATATGTTTAAGAAAATATTTCCAATGTGAATAAAATTAAAGAAATAAAAATAAAAGTATTATTTACATTATTTTTACATTTAAACAAAATAATATAAAAGTATATAAAATGTTTTAATGCTTGTAATAATTGAAATAAATACCAAATAAATGTAAAAAAATTATGAAAATATTTTCAAGTATTTTTTTATGTTTGGAAATAAAATAATAAAGTCTTAAATGAATTTAAAATGCAAAAATAATAAAAATACAGAGAAATGGACCAGGGGTGTGAAACAGGAAAAAGAAGGTGTTAGAAGCAAAAAGCCAAGCCCAGCCCATCAGCTTCATCTTTTTCCTCCAGCATTGTGAAAAACGCGTGCCTGTTACACAAACTCCTATCTCCTGTATTTGTGATCTTTTGACAAAACTCAAAACATGAAAGTTATAGAGCATCAAACCACGATTATAACCATATAAAAAACTTAATCTAACTCTCAAAGACCATAGAGAATTTCTCTGGCCCTAATTTCTAACCTATTTATTTTCAGCATGTTCATGGATGAAATTCTCCCAGCACGATTAATATAAATGAAAACTGAGCATATGTATGGTTTCAGGGTAATGAATACAACATCTTTCATTCACAAAGCTAAGGATAAATGTTCCTAAATAGAGAGATAGAAGTTCATGAAAAACCTATTTCAGTTGGACACGAGTTGGACAATGCAACAACTTTCAGTGAGGCTTGAGGTTCTTTTGAGCTTGCTTGATGTTCCCTAAACCTTTCCCAATGCTTAGTTTGTTTTGAAGTGGCCTGAATCGTTCTACAGAACTCAACCTGCAAATCTTCCAAACAAAAATGGTGAACACTGTAAATGGAGTTACAGTTGGCAATGGAGGTTTGGGATAGCTTGAGTGAGTTGAGTGGAAGGTATTGGAACTGATTGCAAGCAAAATGCACGAGTGGAATGTGATTTGGCTTGTGATTTGCAGGTTCTGCCCTGTTTTGCCAGAAAATGTGGTTTTTGAGTATGAGGGTGTTTTAGGGGTGAAAGGCTCGTGTTTCTGGCTTACAAGGATCTGTAAAACTTGTTTGAAAACTTTGCTTAAGTTGAATATATCAGATATGTGTGTTTTTGACTTTTGGCACAATGATTTGTTTTTGAAGTAAATGTGAGAAGTGACCATGCTATGGCCTGTAAAGGCTAGCTCCAAGCATGCACATAGTTGGTGTACTATGCCTGAGATTAGGAAACTTTGTTTTCAGCAAAAGGCTTGGTCCAATGCTCAAGATAAACAAATTTGCAAAAGTTATGCTTTATAAAAATGGAAGTGCAACCTTTATGCCAAAAATGGATTAATCCATTGTGCCAAGCTCTAATGGTCAGAATAACACCAATGTCCAATGTATTTGCATTCAATTTTTGAGTGTTTAAGGGTTTAGAGACCTGTAATTATGTACTAATCTAGTTTGGTCAGATTTTGCAAGTGGTATGAACATGTATTGGCCATGGTTACAAAGTAAGTTTTTTCCAACTTCAAGCATTCGATTCTCCCTAACCACAAATGTGTTTTAGGAGTTATTGGACAATTTGGAAAGCCTGAAACATCTACTATAATCCATCTTTGAAATGCAACTTGAGACTCCAAGTGGAACTATGTGAAAAATGGCCAAGAAGATGGGTCAAAATCCTGCCTAAACTAGGGCAAAATTTCTCTAAGTTAAAAGTTTTAGGTACCTTTGTTCCAAATATCGTAACTTGAAATCCAAGCTTCTTTTGAGAAAACTTTGTGAATGAAAGGTGTATACTTTGTGGAGGACTACAACTTTCATGTTGTAAGTTTTGTTTGAATCCATTTTCATCTTGGTGAAATAGTGGGGCAAAGTTAAGAAAAAAGTAAGAAAATTTCATAACTTAGAAAATTTCTAAGTTATGAAAATTTTAAATTTCAAACCCTAATTTGCAATTTTGGGTTTCTTGATGAACAAGTTTCATAATTTGACATATCTTGATGAAAAATGACCCTTGGCACTTGATTTTGACCAAAAATTCAAAGTTTGACTTTTCAGTATACAGTCAAATTTTGATCAGTTGACTGAAAAATTCATCTGTCAATCCAATGCATTTGAGGTCTTTTGAACTTTTTGAATAAGTCAAGATAATTTCATTGAGTCCTTGAGTCCATGGTTGAACTTTATTTGCCACTGGCGAGGTCAAACAGTCAAAAATTGCCTTTGTACAGTCAAAACCCTAAAAATGACCATTTTGCCCTTTTTTGTGGTCCAAACTTGGTCAAATGGTTCATATGAGTTCATAGTGTTGATGTGGGTCAAAATTCATGAGGTTTGACTATAAATTGGCCACAGTTGAATTTTTCCCCAATACAACTGATTTCTAGGTCAACTGTCCAATTGACTGGGCAAAAATTTGATTCAAGGCTTGAAACATGGTATGGACAAACTTATGAGTCCAACATGAAGTATGAAAGTCAATTTGGGCATTGAAGGTCCAAAAATCCTTGTGCAAACTCAAACCCTAATTTAGGTCAACAGTGCAAGGAGGTGTCTTGAGCAGAGCAAACCCTAGCCTGGTCTTGAGTTCCAAGAGCCTTGTGATGAGAAATGTTGATAAAATGAGAGGGAAAATTTTAGGGTACAACATTCCCCAAGATCACCCATGCCAAATTTCATGCCTTGCATAACAAGTTTGCTCAGTCAACTGCTCAAATACCTGAAAATCAATTGTACTAGGTCAAAAGTCAATTGTGGCCTAAATGCAGTCAAACTTTAAGATTTTTGGTCAACATCAACATTTTGAAGTGATATCCATCATTTAATCAAGGGTTGATCATGATTCCTCAAGAAAGGCTCCTAATTCATCAAAAGTCAAAATTTGCAAATTAGGGTTTCTATAGGAAAAGTCAACCAATCTTTGACCATGCATAAATTTCTCATACTTTATCAGATTTTCCTCATCGAAACCTCATTTTGAAGATAATCCAACTCTCTACAAGTCATATTCATCCATGAAGTTCAAGAAATGCACTCATGAAAAGATGTAAAATCAGACATTATAGGTCCTTTTCAAAAGTCAACAAAAAACACCTTTTAGGTCAAAGCTTCTTACATGAACATGGAAGACCTAATGGAGATGAAACCAAAAGGGTTGTTTAGATGACATCCTAATATTTATAAAAAGTCCAAGAACACCACTTAGGGTCAAAATTGAGAGAGATATGCATTGTCAAAGTTGACCATTTTTGGAAATTTGCACAAAGTTAACAATGCCCAAAATTGCATTTTTTCCACATGGGCCCATCTTTTCAAGATTGAATCTCAGTCCTAGCATGGTCCATGACCTATGGGACCCTCCATGCCTTATTTATTTATTTAGTTAATTTATTTTTATTTTTATTCATTTAAAACTCAAATAAAATCAAATAAATCCAAATAAATCACATAATTTGATTTAGGAATGGTTTTTGCATTGAATGGAGATCTCATGTGCTGTCAATAGCCAAAGAAATCGTGCAAGCTATGAATAGGCAAGGATATTCAAAATTGGAAAGATTTGAAGCAAAATTGAAAGGCATTGATATCTTTGGATTCTTTCCATACTAGTTGACTTAATGTGATTCGCATATATATGCCAAGCCATTCCAACCCTAAGGAGAGAAGAACAAGTGTGCAGCCTGCCTCAAGAAAGAAAGAAAATTTTTCATAAAAAATCAAGAAGAGTTCAACTCTCAAACACTCGAGCCAGCACTCCTCAATGAGATCCAATCATTCCATCACCCTGTTGAAGACTCCAGGAGGAGAACCAGTCCATCGTTGAAGGCCAAACCACTCTAAATCGCGCTAGCTCGATCCTCCCATATTGGTAATCTTTTGATTTTTAAAACCTATTTAATCCTCAACATAAACGCATTTTGATTGCATATCCATACTATTTGCATTATTTGTGAATTTTCTAACGTGTCTCATGCAACGAATAAAGTCAGGATTGCAAGTTACCATTGTTAGGGCTTAGGGAGAAGCAAGCTTTGGTTTTAGTGATACAGGGGCTTTTAGGTAAAACAGACACCACCATTGGATTCCTGGGGAAATTTTAAGGGGGTAGGGTCTTTTTAATGCTTTGATATGGCGTGTTTCACAGGTTTCAATTTCTCGTGTCACCGGAGAAGGTGACCGGGACCACCATGGTCGGTGGCTTGACTTTTACAGGCGGTGGCCCAAGCATGTGTGGCCATTTTCATGCATTCCATTGGCTGGATCCAATAATGAAATTCCTCTCTCTACATTTGATTGGTTCTTTGAATTACCAGGGCCCCACAATGCCTGTGTGTCAAGTTGATTCAGCACTGGATCTATTTTTCCCTTATTTTATTTTTGCTTAATTATATAAAAGAATGACTAACCAGCACAAATACAAAGGACAAGGCATTTGAAGGGAGGGACCTGGGTTCGATCCCAGGTCCAGACATTTTCATATTTTCTGAATTTCTTATTTCAAATCCAGCGCATCTCACAACCAGGCATCGATCATGCGCCTCCAGATCCAACCATTGGATCTTCTTTCAATCTAGATCCAACGTTAAGCAAGCAAAGAACTTGGTGAACCCCCAGATGAAAGCCCCATTAGATCACGCGCAGGCAGAAGGGCCATCAAGCTTGGGCCTGAAATTTTCAGCCATGCACCCCCCAAATTGCTTCTCATATCAGGCCCATTCTATTTTCTTTTGCTTTTAATTTATTTAACATTTTTATTGTTTTATTTATTTTTAATTGTTTTAAAAAATATTTTTTTTAATTAAATCTTAAAATCATAAAAACACAAAAACATTAGAATTAGGTTTTTTTCATAAAATATTTAATTTCGTTAATTAATTAGGCTAATTAGGATAACTTAAATTCCTTTTTCATAATTAAAATTAATTAGAAATTAGGTTAATTTGCAAAATTAATTACTTTCTCAAAATCCAAAAAATATTTTTCTTTATTCACTAATTAGATGTCTTTGAATTTAATTGTTAATTTCTCGTATTTAATTTTGTCGCGCGTATTGTTTTTCCATTATTTTTTTTAATTAGTGTATCTGCTCCAAAGTTGTAATAGTTTTAACTAGGTTTATTTTATTGTTTTTCATTTACTGTTTTAATTCCCCATTTTTGGTTATGTAATCCCCATCCCCTAAAGCATTGTAATAGCTAGGTTTAGGATTCTCGCATTTTATTTTTTCGCTACTATTAACTGTTAGATGAATGATCATAGGATTGAATGGGAATATTAAATGATTAAAACGGTAGATCACCCTAAATGTGCAAAGATAAATAAACTGAAATCAAACACTTTCACATGCTCACCCCTAGGGTATCTCCCACTTCGATTGCCTCGGAAATACAGTCACTATTCTGGAACGTGAGAATTCTTAGTGACTGTCCTCTAATTCAGAGATCGCAAGTCCCTTTCGAAGGTTGCCTCGGTAAAATAAAATGCAATCTTAGAACTTTAGGATAGTTACTAAGAGATCTTACCATGTTGCCTTAAGTGACCGTAATCGTCCCTTTCGATTGTCCCTCAAACTCCAACGATGGAGCTAACTACTCCTTAATAGTAGGATAGCACTATCTAAAGGAAATAAGAAAATGAATAGTCTTTTTTCGAGTAGGTAGAGACTCTGAAGTACTTGCTCAAATCAACCAGTTTTTTCACACTTACACTTTTTGAACAAAGTTTTCAAAAAAAATTTATCACACTCTTGAGGACTGACGCAAGGGTTACCGTAAAGTGAAACGCCACACTAAGGCATTTTCAAAGCTTTTCAAAACACACACAAAAGCAATTTCAAAATGAGCAAGTACCTAAGAGCCCATGGAAAACCATGGATAGAAAGGGTGCTAACACCTTCCCTTTCTATAATCTACCCTCCGTACTCAGAAACATCTCGAAGAAGGTTTTTTCTGTTCTTTTTCCATTTTCCTTTGTTGGATAAAATAAAATACGGTGGAGACTCTTGCTTACCACGACATTTGCAAACAAAAAACGTAAACCAGTAAAAAAAAGTCGGTTCTGCCACCGTATCACAGGAACGATCTAAGTTTTCCCTTGAAAACTCAGGACAACACAAACCCAGGTCCAGACTCATCAGATTCTAATGGAGGAAGGTGTTGTACCCCAAAATTTTCCCTCTCATTTTTTACAAGATCTTCTCTTACATGGGTGGTTACAAACACTTGTTTGAAGAAAAATAACAAATTTTGAAATTGGCCAAAGTGCCTTTCGATTGGCCTCTCCAAAGTGGCTTTCGATTAGCCACTCCAAAGTGCCTTTCGATTGGCATGCCCAAAATGTCTTTCGTTTAGCATCAGGACAAAGGCTTCTTCTATTGGCATCTTAACGTCACTTCGATTGGTCCAAACTGAATGAAATCAAAGAGAGAAGAATGAAGCTTTCGATCGGTCAAACAAGGCACTTCGATTGGTATCAGAACAAAGTGCTTTCGATTGGCCTCATGGCCAAACCCTTCAATTGGAATGGATACAAGGCCTTTTGATTGGCCCTTCGATTGGCGTGTAATAAGATCTTTCGATTGGGCTCATGGCCAAGCCATTCAATTGGCGTGTAACAAGATCTTTCGATTGGCCTCATGGCCAAGCCCTTAGATTGGAGTGTAACAAGATCTTTCGATTGGCGTCATGGCCAAGCCCTTTGATTGGCATGGTAAAGAATCCTTCTATTTAGCATCTCAAACAAGGCAGCTTCGACAGGCATGTTAACCAAGTACCCTTCAATTGGCATTTTGGCAAGACCCTTCGATTGGCCTTTTGGAAAGCCCCTTCGATTGGCCTTTTGGCAAGACCCTTCGTTTGGCCTTTTGTCAAGACCCTTCGATTGACGTTTTAACAAATTCCATTCGAGTGGTATTTGGGCAAAGGATTTTTGAATGACAGGAGGGTGTTCGAAGGAATCAAGTGTCCGGGTTCATCCCAAGATTTCCAAAGAGACATGAATGTTCCAAAAGGGAATGCTTTTAATTTGTCTGATTCTTGTCTCATGGCTTTAATAGCATGTTTAATTGGTTGTCTCTTGCCGTTACTGGACCATCATACTCCTATAAATACAAGGGCAAGCATACAGTGCCAAGAGGGAAAAAATAAAAACGAAAGGGAGAATGAAGGAGAGGACATAGAGGAAACTGAAAAGAGAACATGCATACATACTGCACACGAAGAGACTACACACACGCGTTGCTCAAAAATCCCAAGAAGCCTCCCAATCGAAACACCTTTTGTAGGTTCCCTCTTCCAGCAAACATCTCCACACCCAGAGCCATAAATCATCATCTTCGATTGGTATCCCCATTCCAAAAGAATATCAGATTCAAATCCAGGCCCATCACCATAGACTCATACACCACTGTTGGTAAGGGAAATGTAAGGAATTAAATTCTATACCTTTTTGCATATTATAGTCATTCGATTTTTCATTCATGATCGAAGGGCCTGTGTGTGGTACCCAGGTCCGTATTGGTTTTCGTTTGCTTCTAACATCTGTTGTAGATCCAGCATAAATGAGACCACAGTGTGCAGGATCGAAAGACCTGGGCTTAGCACCCAGGTCACGCATTTCATTTTTGCCAGCATACATTTGCAGATTCATCGTCCTCATAGAATCCACCCCTTGATCGAAAGAAAATCATCTCCTCTTGGGTCGAAGGACACCCATCCCTCCTGGATCGAAAACTATAACCATCTCCAAATCTAAAGTCAACATGTCGAGATCGGACACCCCCGAAGGGAAGCCTCCACATGCATCTTCGATCAAGTCTCTTCACTGGATCGAAAGACAACCTAAGTCTCTTTCGATCCAGCCCCCCAGAATTACTCCCTCTTTGATTTAATGCTTGTTCTCTTCAATTTCAGCTTAATTTTTAGCTATTTTATTTCTTTTTTTTTATCAACATTAAAATCAATCAAAAAACCACAAAAACATTAGGATAGTTTTTTTTTTCTTCTATTAAACTAATTTTACTAATTCATCATTTAATTATCTTAACATTTTCTCAAAAACTAAAATTAAAAAGATTTATATTATTTTCCCAAAATGAAATAAAACAACAAAAATATTTTATTCTTAGGATTTCTAGACGTTATTTTCAATTCGCGCGCATCTTTTTATTATAACTGCTCAAAATTGTAATAGCTTTAGATTTAAAATTCTGCACTTTTAGTTTCTTACATTTTTTATGTAGTCGTGCCAAAGCCTTTTAATAGAGTAGGATTTACCATTCCTGCACTTTAAATTCCTATACATAAATTAACTACCTAGATGTATGCTAACTAGGATTGTATGACAAGATCTGAAAACAAACGGTAGAACACCTAAATGTTTAAAGATTAAATAACTGAACATAACACACTTGCACGCAAGCACCTCTAAGGTACGCCCACTTTGGTTGCCTTCAATAAAACAGTCATGAGGCAGGAATGCTTTAGCAAAGACCTGCAAAAATCAAAAAGATTATAGTCCCTCGATGACCCTACAGTGTTGCCTTTCGGTAAATTATCTCTTCTCTTAAACGAAATTGATAAAGCGTCTCCATAGGTTGCCTTTATGACTATAAAAAAGTCCCTTCGATGTCCCTCAACATCCAACGACAAGGCTACCTACTTACTAATAGTAGGATAACATTATCTAAAGTAAAAGAGGAAAAGAACGACCCTTTTCGAGTAATAAAATAGATAGCTGTTAGAAGTTTGCTCAAACATTTTGCACTTACACAGAAAACTACTTTCCAAAAACAAGTTTCAAAAAAATTTACTTTGTTAACACTCTTAAGGACTGATACAAGAGTTAAACACAAAGCAAATCGTTGCACTAAGGCATTTTAAAAATATTTTCAAACACACAAAGCACAAAAGTATTTTTAAAATGAGAAAAACTCTAAGAGCCCGTGGAAAAACATAGATGGAAAGGGTGCTAACACCTTCCCTTTGCATAATCTACCCCACTTACTCAGAAACATCTCGAAAAGGTCTTTTCTGTTCTTTTCACCCTTTCCTTTGTTGGATAAAAGAAAAGACGGTGGCGACTCTTGCTTACCGCATATTTGTGAATAAAAAATGCAAAACCAGTAGCATACTAAACAGTCGATTCTGCCACCGTAAAACAGAAGGATTTGAATTGGGAGGAGATTCGGATCAGGGGGGGTAAAGTTCCCCCTGGGTCTCTAACGTTTGTTTCGTTTTGCAGGAAACATCTTCTCAAGACCTTGTTCAAAGATTCGAAACAGCTCAGCTTCGAACTAGATTCAAGGGTCCCAGGTCGAAAGATAACATGTCTAGATGGAACACCCCCAAAGTGAAGCCCTTCATGCACCTTCGATCAAGCTTTTCGCTGGATCAAAAGACATTCCAAGTCTCTTTAGATCAAGCCCCCCCCCCCCCCCCCCAGAACTACTCCATCTTCGATTTACTGCCAGTTTCCTTTAATTTCACCTTTGTCTTGACCATTTTATTTCTTTTGTTTTACCAACATAAAATCAATCAAAAAACCACAAAAACATTAGGATAGTTGTTTTTTCTATTAAACTAATTTTATTAATTAATCATTAATTATTTTAACATCTTTTCTTAAAATTAAATAGACTTAGGTCTTATTTTCTTTTATACCCAAAAAACAATAAAAAGATTTTCTTTTACTTTGCGCGTATTTGTTTAGTTTAATATTTTGTATTATTGTATCTGTTTATCGGATGTAATAGTTAAAATTAGGATATTTAGTGCTTTATTCTCCATTATCATTGTATAATGTAAATCCCCTCCCCGAAGCATTGTAATAGCGTAGGACCTCTATATTCTGCATTTTACTGCTTTTCTTATTAACTGCTAGTAATTAGGATTGTATGATAAGACTAATAATCAAACGCTAGCAAACTTAACAAAAAGACAAAAAAATAACTGAAATACAACACACTTGCACACAAGCACCTCTAAGGTATGCCCACTTTGGTTGCCTTTAAAAAACAGTCATGAGGCAGGAATGCTTTAGCAAAGACCCACAAAAATAAAAAAGATCGTAGTCCCTCGATGACCCTACAGTTGCCTTCTCGGTAAATGATCTAGTCCCTAAAACAGAATTACTAAAGCATCTCTATAATTGCCTTTGTGACTGTAACGTTCCTTCGAATGTCCCTCAACATTCAACGACAAGGCTACCTACTCGCTAATAGTAGGATAACATTTTCTGAAGGAAAAGAGGAAAAGAACAACCTTTTCGAGTACAAAAGGTAGAGAGCTGTTAGAAGTTTGCTCAAAACTATTTTTGCACTTACACAAAAAACTACTTTTCAGAAACAATTTCAAAACATTTGCTTTGTTAACACTCTTGAGGACTGATACAAGAGTTAAAAACAAAGCAAATCTCCGCACTAAGGCTTTTCAAAACATTTTCAAACACACAAAGCACAAAAGCATTTCAAAAATGAGCAAACCTCTAAGAGCTTGTGGAAAACCACGCATGGAAAGGGTGCTAATAACTTCCCTTTCCATAATCTACCCCCCTTACTCAGAAGCATCTCGAAAAAGTCTTTTTCTGTTCTTTTCACCCTTTCCTTTGTTGGATAAAAGAAAAGACGGTGGCGACTCTTGCTTACCACACATTTGCAAACAAAAAACACAAAAAACAGTATATAAACAGTCAGTTATGCCACCGTATAACACCTACCCTGGCATATCTTCACACGACCAAGCAAACACTTCCATGTAGTCATGCAACATCTGAACCAATCTGCTTTTGACACTGCTTTCCAGGTTAGAGCCGATCTTAACCTCTTTCTTGTCTGTCTCGGTACCTAGATTGATGACTTCAACTCACTCTTCGTGCGGCTGAATAGCTTTTTCCTCTTGTAATAAAAGTCTGGCTAGTTCTCTCGGTATTTCACAATCTTCGTTGCCTTCGTCTTCGGCTTGGTTAGTTGGAAGTTCAAAGTCATAGTCGGAAATAGTAGATTTAGTGGCAATGTGATCCGGAGTGGACGAGGACTTGCAAGAGTGTGTATGTGTGTGTGTGTGTGTGTGCATGTAAGATACATGGCTATTTTGAAAAACATATTTGAAGAAAAAGAAAGACAGTGAGCACAAAGATTTGAATGCAAAAGTCCAATGGTTTGTATTGAATGATCATATGATAAGACGAACATAAATAAAACCCTTGACAAATGGACCATAGTGCCTCGGGCCAGGCACATGGCTTAAAAGTCATTGTTTAATATTACAGACAAAATGTTCTTGAATTAATAAAAAGCAATAAACAAGTAATTACTCCTCAATGAAGGAGATGGGAACGAAGTCCTTTGCTTGCCAATTGTTGAGCTTTGTTGTAGTAGGATATACCCATTCTTCAAATGCACATTCATCGTCAGAATCACCCACTTCATTAGCTTCATGACTTCCAATATAGAGAGGGGGCTTCCCTGCACGGGCGCGCGTCACTTCCTTCTCAGCCTTGATAGTGAAACCCAAACCATATTTGTCTGCTTTGAATGGGATCTCGAGGAGTTTCCCCCAAGTATCATAACTTCCTTCTTCGACTGTGGCACGAGCATCTTTAAACGAAACCATTTTTGGCACGACCTTAATAACTTTGGACACATCAGAAGAACATTTGGCGGTAGCAATCATTGGTGGCACAACTTCAAAAGCCTGCCACGGGGTTTCTATAAATTCTCCATCCATCTCCACATATTTGAAAGAGTTGAGGTGGCTTACCATGAACTCCTCCTCACCACAGATAGTGAGAATACTTCCTTTGACTGGATACTTGAGCTTTTGATGAAAGGTTGACGTTACTGCCCCTGCTCTGTGGATCCAAGGGATACCCAACAAACAGGAGTAAGAAGGACGTATATCCATGATGTAGAAAGTAGAGTTAAAAATTTGTGAGCCCACCTTGATTGGTAGATCCACCTCTCCATGAACTGTCCTTTTGGACCCATTGAAAGCCCTCACAATAATATCACTTGGTTTCAAAACTAGTCCTTCACAGTCTAAACGGTCCAAATCTCCCTTGGGTAGTACGTTTAAGGAAGAGCCAGTGTCAACCAGAACATATGCTAGGGTAGTCCCCTTACATTCAACAGAAACATGTAGAGCTTTGTTATGGTTCTTCCAAGTGGTGTCAGATCAGCATCCGAGAACCCCAAACCATTGTCTCTCAAGCTTACCACACAATTTTCAAACTGGTTTATCGTGGTCTCATGAGGGACATGAGCCTTCTTCAAGAATTTGATTAACGCCCGAGCATGAGCATCGGAACAAAGTAGCAAAGATAACATGGAAATCTTGGAAGGGGTTTTCCCCAACTGCTCCACAATCTTGAAATCGCTCCTTTTTATCATTTTCAAGATCTCATCCATTTCTCGAGCGGAAGGTTCCTCGACACAATGTCTTTTGTGGGTATTTCTGTCTCAACAGGGTCAACTACCTTCTCTTTTCCCCTTGTGTCAGCACTAGGCTTAGTAGTGGTGATGCAGACAGGTTCCTTTGTAGCAGTTGGTGGTGAGATGTTGAGTGAAAAGATTCTCCCAGTTTTGGTCACCTTACTAGAGCCAGTAATGTTACCAATGTCATCAGCTTTACTTTCTTTAATCCAAGCATCTTGCTTTATTCCATGGTAAAACACCTCAGCACCATAGTTCCATGGCACCGCTTTGTTGGAAGAGTATAGAATTGGCCCTAGGGCAGTAATTATCAGAGGAGTAACAGTCGGTTCATTTGAAATCATGATAGGACCCTTGGAGGAGATCCTAATAGGCTTGTTTGAAATCGTTATGATAGAGAGGTCTTCAATCTTATTGGTCAAACTTTTGTCAAACAAAGTCTTTTCAAATAGTATCTCATGGCTATTCATCAGGCGTTGAATGCCTTCCTTCAGCCCTTTGCATCCATTGAGTTGTTTGGCACAGCAATCACAGTCCTTCAAATAGCCAGGGAAATTCCCGGCTTTCAGCTGATTCTTTTTCATAATGTTTAACAGAGTAGTCAGGTCTTCGACGAAGGAAATAAAAGTGGTGTCTTCAACAGCATTGACACCCTTACCATGATTTGGCATAGGAGCGGTGATTACATTCGGAGTTGGAGGAGGATCAAATTCAATGGTCATGTTGTCTATTAAGTCTTGAATTTTATTCTTCAGTGCCCAACATTGGTCAGTCTCATGCCTGCGACTATTAGAGTGATATGCATATTTGGTATTCGGATTGTATTTAGGTGAAGAGGTATCTGGATTGCCCGAAGGATCACGTAGTGTCACCAAATTGTCCTTTAAAAGGTGTTGTAGGGTTTGGGATAGCGACATGCCTATCCTTGTGAATTGTCTCCGTGGAGTCTCAAATCGTTGATGATTGGCAGATTTTCTTTGAACATGGGGTGGGTTGGAAATCCGAACAACATTAACGGATGGATGGTCATCCTTCTTGGTACGGGCCCTTACCCCATACACAACATTTGTTTCTTTCTTCTCGGTAAAAGGTTTCTTTACTGGATTGGAGGTGGAAGAAGATGCTATGGGGATCTTCCCGCTTTTGATACCGCTTTCAACTCTTTCACCGGTTAAGATCAGCTCGGTGAAACCGGAAGAAGAACAACCAACCAATAAGTTGAAAAATGGACCATATAAAGTGCCCATAAACATATCAATATGCTCCCTATCAGTTAATGGTGGTTGGACCCTACTGGCAAGATCCCTCCACTTTTGGGCATACTCTTTGAACTCTTCATCCTTACCCATTGTCATGTCTTGCAATTGAACTCTTGTCGGTGCCATGCCGGCATTGTATTGGTATTGGTGGTAGAAATAGGTGGCTAAGTCTTCCCATGTATGGATACGGGAACCCTCCAATTGGTAAAACCACTCTAGTTGTGTCTCAGCCAAGCTTTCTTGAAGGAA
Organism: Vicia faba; assembly: GCA_948472305.1. Taxonomy (NCBI): domain Eukaryota; kingdom Viridiplantae; phylum Streptophyta; class Magnoliopsida; order Fabales; family Fabaceae; genus Vicia; species Vicia faba. Next base: position 77,987,227 of record OX451735.1, read on the forward strand.
GTGAACCCAAAGTTTCTTGTCGGCGGTGTGCGGTTGAATCTTGCGCATATAAGACTCCAGGTGAAGCTTTGGGCAGGAAACCCCATCATACTTAGAGAATACTGGTATCTTGAATTTGTGGGGAATGACAACCCTAGATATTAAACCCAAATCATCAAAATCCAAATCGGAGACGGCTTAAATCTCAACAACCTTCAGTCTGTCTTCTAGCTGCTTGTACTTAACATCAGCAGGAGGATACTGCTCATCAAAGTAATCTTCATCATCAGATGCTTGATCATTGATACACCCAGCCCGGTTACTCTCTGCTTCTCCAATATGATTCTCGTCTTCCTCAGAAGAATCTTCCACTACCGGCATCTGACGGATCGGCACTCTGAATCTTCTACCCATGTTGACTAAAGCTTTCCTCTTTGGTTTCTTTTTGGCTGCCAGCAACATCTTCAACTCTTGTTGCCCCTTGTCCAAGGTCAGCAGAGTCTCTTGAAACTGGGAGTTTTGTGCTTGTAGGTCTTTCACTGTTTTCTCGATATCTATCTTGCTGAAATAAACAACAGAAAGATTAGGAAACATATCATGGAAAACCTGTTATGTTATGATGCATGGAATATTTGTATGCAAATGATTTCAAGGACTTATGAAATTTAAATTTGTATAGACAAAGAATGAACAAACGTAAAATTTCATTAATTAGTTAAAAATGATTACATCGTGCCTCTTGGGTTTACAAAATACATATCTAAGATAAAAAGGTCGAATGCATCCTCTTCGTCGAAATGTAGGCGTTTAAGCTTTGTTCTTCATGTAGCTTCTTTGTAAGCTCTAAAACCTTTTTCTCGCTAGTGTAGAATTGAGCTTCGAAAGTGTCTCATTCTTCCTTTAGCTGAATCCAACCTTTTTGCAAGTCTTCGAGAGAAGTAGGGATGTCGGGATGGAGGACAGTATACGGGACATCTCCTTTAACCACAGGCTCCATGATAACTGGTAGGATGGAGGGGTAAGGCATCACGAGCTTTTGAGCACGAGCTCGTACCCACCTAAGGTAAGGTTCAAGGGGAATAGAATTCTTGTGTCCCAGTGTCCTACTATCCACTTTGTTTACCATCCTCCAAGCTCATACAAACCTCTGACGGTAGCCTTGATCATAGCTTTCATAGTCGAATACCACTCCTTGGATGAGCATATCATGAGGACCATCTCTTCGGGCATAACCAAACCGTTGTAAGGCTAAGAAAGGGTTGTAAGTGATACCTCCCCTAATGCCAAGAAAAGGGACATTAGGGAATTCCCCATAATGATTGATGATAGTAACATTCTCCAAGGATCGAGAACACTAATGAAAATCCGAATGTCTGAGCGTCATCAACCTATGGCACCACCTTAAACCTTGCTCGTTCTTCAACACAGACCGGGGAAGATGCAAAGTAAACCATCTAGCCAAGATAGGAGTGTAACACATGAGGGCCCCTCTCTTCCTCATAGTGCGAGAGTGGAGAGAATGTAGGATATCTCCCAAAAAAGTAAGCACCAGATTGCGAGATATGAAGTTTTTGATAGCATTTACATATGAGTTGGTCAGGGTTTGGAAATAAAACCATCCCATAGATGAGAAGGGCCAAGATTTCTTCAAAAGCTTGTAAATACAAAGAGTTCCAACAATCTTGAGATTTTTCAAACAAGAACTTGGCTAGGAACCCTTTGACACCACTCCTTGTTTCCCAATTAGTCGTGATATCATATTGTTGCAAGTGTAACGCTCGGGCAATCTCTTCAGGTCTTGGTTCTCTTTATGTACCGTTGAAAGGTAGTTGATTGAGAATAGGAATCCTCAAGAGTTGAGAGAATTATTCCATAGTAGATATAAGCTGATAATCAGGAAAAGTAAAGCAATAGTGTAGAGGATCTAAGAACTGGAAAAGCACCTTCATTATATCTTCATCAGTTCTCGAGGTAACCAAGTCTAGGAGGCGACCATGTCTTTTGGTGAATGAAGAATTCTCACGGACCCTTGATGCTAACTCTTTGAGTTAAGAATGAGATCTTACGATATTGACTTGGATAGTATTCTTGCGGATTGAAGCCATGTCTTACAAAACAGAACAAAGATAATTCCCAATAACCATTGAAATGGTTAGTGAGAATGTTTATGATGTTATGATGTTTATAATGTTATATACAAGTAAGCATATACACACAAGGCAAACAAGTCTTTAGGTTTAGGCTTGCATGGAGTCTTATAGGCAAGTACTCTCTTGAAGTTTAGTTGGCTCAAACCTATCATAGTAATAGTAACCGGGTTCTAAGGGATCTCAATATCACTGATCTTTCTTGTCGGGCATTGTTTCAGTGCAAGCCTCTTTCATGGCGACCGAAATATCCCGAGAAGTCTGATATCAATGAGCGTAGTATCGAGTATCAACCAACTTCATACTGCACCAAAGTCGGTTATCTAACTACTTCCTAATGTCCAAGTTAGTCAAGTAAAGGTTCTAAAGTCAGTTAGTGCTTCATGACACCACATAACAGCCTCGTATTCTCCTTGACTACTCAAGGGCTACCAGTACCCACAAATGTGTCACACTAACGTAGCTATTGCTTAGACCATGTCGGTATACCACGCACAGTTTCCACAACGTATTGCTACCTGGTCAATGGTGTAATACGGTGGGAGAACTGACTTAGGATGTTTTACGTTTGATTGCAATTGGTGTGGTTAGCAAGAGCCGCCACCGACTTTTCTTTTATCCAAAAGGAAAGGTGGAAAAGAACAGGAAAGACCTTTGAGATCATTTCTTGAGTTCGGGGGGTAGATTATGAAAAGGGAAGGTGTTAGCACCCATTTCATCCATAGTTATCTATGGGCTCTTAGTTGCTTGCTAGATCACTTGCTTTGTTTGAAAATGTGCTTTGTTTGAAAGTCTGATTTGTGGTGGTTTTAGAAAGTATTTTTGAAAGAAAAAAAAGCGCCTTCGCTTAGGAAAACTTTGTAATGATTCTTGTTTCGGCGAGAATGCATACAAAGTGTTAGACTTTTGAAAATATTTCATGTTTTGAAAGTGTTTGTTTTGAAAGTGAGCAAGGATGTTTTTTTTGAAAGTGAGCAAGCAACTAAGAACGTTTCTACATTCTCAAAAGTATTCGTTCATTTCTTCCTTCCTTTGATATTGTTATCTAACCATTGATTGGTAAGACGCCTTATCTTTGGATGTAAAGGGACAGGCGTGGGTCAGTGTATAGTCATGATATAAATGTTGTAAGATGTCTTAGCATTTCTCTTTGAGGGACTAAGATCATTTGAAAGGCAACATTTGTAGTGTCATCGAGGGACTATGATCTTGTATTTTTTATTGTTTTTGCTAAGACATCCCACATGCATAACATGACCATTTTTTAGGCAAAAAGTGGAGTTAACCTTAAGGGTGCATGTGTGAATAGTGTGTTTATTTTTCATGCTTGGTTTATCTTGAATTAGGGTTATCTAGACATTGATTTTATCTTTCCATACAAACCCTAATTACTAGCATTTATATGAAAGCGATAAATTGCGGAAAGTTAATATTTTACGCTATTACAATCATTAGGGGGATGGGGTGTACAAATTTACAAATGGGGAATGGAAAGAAATAAAAGCCCTAATTATATATTACAACCATATTGAATTGAATAATATACAAAAAAATGGATAAATATAATGTACAAGGATATAAATGGAAAAGAAAAGGATTTTTGTTTGGTTTTTGAGGAAAGGGTTTGGTTTTGACCTAATTAACTAAAGAAGTAATTAATTAAGATAAGTAAAATTAAACCTAAACTAATTAAGAGAATAAATTAAGTTTAACCAAAAAAACATTTTTTAGGGTTTTTTAGAAAAGGTTTTAAGTTTAATCAAAATAGTATGGAAATTAATTAATTAAAAGAAACCTAAATTCTAAGTTAATTTTACATAAAAAAGAAAATAACTAAACCTAAATCTAATTATTAATTTATTAGGAAAAAGAAATAAATTTGTTTAAGAAAATATTTTGTCTTTTTTTAGTTTAAAAAAGGAAATAAAAATAAGAGAATATAAGTATATTAGATAAATAAATAAACTATTTTTTGGATTGTTATTAATAAAAATAATAATATTAATAATAATAATAATAAAAATAATAAAGAAAAATAAAATAAAATAAAATATAAAAATAAAAGTCAGGGGGTGAAAATGACATTTAGGGTGTATGTTAGAAAAAAACAATTTCGTTTGAAGTCTGGCCCATTAATGTTTTTGTTTGGAAATCAGAAAAGAATAAATGGGTTGTGTTGTGACAAGCAGGCAGGGGGTAAGGAGAAGCAAAAATTGGGAAGGCCCAGTGAGGGATGGCCCAGGGCGCTGGTTTGCTTGCAAAAAAGAAGAAAATGTTGAAAAATATGACAAAAGGCAGCGTTGGGACTTGAACTCATGACCTTTACCATAAACGTGCGTTGCCTTTACCATTGGGGTGGCTATACATTCGTTAACTTAAACAAAACCATAAATATATAACACAAATTCATTCCTAGAAATGAACTTCATCTTCAACCTCCAGCCAGGGTCCCTATAACTCGTTCATTTCTCATCCATTCTCAAAACATCCAACATCAAACTTGTTAGAAATTTCAACAGGATTCCAGAAATGTAAACAATTTGGACTAACAATAAAAGATAAGTATGTATTTCTAAAAGTACCAAATCCTGACCTAACTTTTTTCAGATATTCAAACTTAAAATTCTCTAAGCTCGGGCAATATAAATTAAAACTATGGACATGTACAACTTCAGGGTAATGATATCTACATTTTATCTTTGAAAATGAAAGCCTAACAATGCCTAAATAAAGAGATGGAAGTTCAGAAATATACCTCAAGAACTGGAAATCGTGAAATGAGTTTGAGCTGCTTTCAAAGGGTTGTGATGATCAGGTTAGCTTCCTCAAATTCCCAGGAAGCTAATGCAAGGCTTAGCTTGAGCTATGGATGGCTGGAATAGTCTGGAGAAGTCAAGTTGCAGACCTGTGTTTTTGGTTATGGAGGATGGAGATGGAGTTGTTACAGTTTCAAAACAAGGACAGTGATGGACTATATCTGAGGTATAAAAGATTTGCAAATGAATTTGAGGGAAAACACACGAGGGAAATGAGAGATGCAAGTTCAAGGTCAGAGCTGTGTATCAATGGTGTTTTTGAGAAATTTCTGGTTTGTGAGTGTTTGAGGGAGTTTCATGGCCTTAGAATTCTTGTGTTATCTTTCAAATAGTGTCTTTATTTATGAGCAAAAGGTTTTGAGACTTGAAACAACTCAGAATTTGAATTTACATGTTTAAGTTCAACAAGTGATTTTTTTAGAAATCAATTTTCCATGCCTTTGTACTTGGTTCATAGAGTTGTTAAACACTTCAAACATAATACCTTTGACTTTGTGGATGGAGTGTACTTAAAGAAAACAAGTTACGAGCTCAAGAAGCTGACTTTGTGCATAAAGTTTGCTTTACAAGAATGGATATGTTACTTTCTCCCCAAAATGGGAAATTGGTTTGGACAAAGCTTAAAGCACTTGGATAAGGGCATAATCAGTTGTGTAAACCATTAATTATGGAGTGAAAAATTAGTCTGAGGCCTGCAAAGTGAAGATTATGCAGCATGGCTATGGATTTGGTTCATGTTCATCACAAAACATGGCTTGCAAAACAAGTTTGAAACCCTAACTTCTTACCTTCGATTCTCTTAGCTTAAGTATGGTCTTAATGAGTTCTTGGACATTTTGGAAATCTGGTAACATCCTATACAACTTTCATGTTGGTAATTTTTGAAGATTCATATTGGAACTAGGTGAAAATTTTCCATGAAGTTGGTACAAAAAATCTGCCTAACTAGGGCAAAATTTCACTAAGTGTTTAAGTTTCATGAGCATGTCTTCACAAATTCATAACTTGAAATCCAAGCATTTCTAAAAAAAGTTTTGCCCTACAATGTTTTAGATCTCATTGATATATACAACTTTCACGTAGAAGTTTCTCTTGAATCATCTTGCATCATGGTGGAAATTTGGCACAAAGTTATGGAAAAATGTTAATTTTCTAACACTTAGAAAAATTTCTAAGTCTTAGAATTTTGACTTTTCAAAGATAACTTTGACTTTTCTATTTCTTGATGAACCAGATTCATATTTTGACATGTCTTGATGAAATATGATTTTTGAAACTTGATATTGATCAAAAAGTCAAAGTTTCACTTTTCAGTGTACAGTTGACTTTTCATCAGTTGACTGAAATTCATCTGTCAATCCAATGATCTTGAGAGGTGATTTGAACCATGCAATTAGGTCAAGATGGTGCATTTGAATCTTTGAGATCATGTCTTGAACCAATAAGTCATTTTCTTGGTCAAAAGTCAAGAACTGAGCCTTCTCAATCAAAACCCTAATTTTGACCATTTTGCCCTTTTGGTGTTCTGATCAATTTTTTTGAGGAATTGTGATCCAAACTTGATCAATTGACATATATGAGTTCATAATATTGATATGGATCCAAAATCTTGAAGTTTGACTGCAGGTTGACCATAGTTGACTTTTTATCCAATATAGTTGATTTTAGGTCATCTGATCAACTGACTAAGCATTTTTGTGATCCAAGACTTGAAACTTGACATGAGCAATATTGAGGGTTCCTAATGATCCATGAAAGTCATTTGAGGCCTTTAAAGTCCAATTTTCCTTGTGAATACTCTAACCCTAATTTTGAGTTGTTAGTGTTTGAGGAGGTGTCTTGAGCTGATCAAACCTTGTGTAGTCTTGAATCAATGGAGATCTTATGAGAGATTTCATGAGAAATGAGAGGGAAAATTTTGGGGTACAACAAGTGGGAAGTTTACTCCTTAGGGACCTAGTAATAGTTAATGTTGTAACATTTAATATTCTATCTTGTGATCTCTATATAAATCACTTTGTATTCATATTAAAAGTCAGTTGGACATTTTATAAAAGAAAGCAAGTTTAAGTCCACTCCTATTTCTCCTCAAATTGGTATCAGAGCGCATGGAAAATATGATGGGTCAAATTCCACTACCACGACTATCAAAGTCGAATTATGAGAACTGGAGTATCCATATGAAGGCACTTCTGGGATCGTTAGATGTATGGGAAGTAACTAATGATGGGTTTGAATAACCATCAAATACGAAGGCAAACACAACTTCTCAGAACAAGGCATTGAAATAAATGTGAGCAAAGGATAAAACAACATTGTACATGCTATTCAGAGCAGTCGACGAATCAGTTTTCGAAAAGATTGCTGGTTCGACTACGTCGAAGGAAGCGTGTGACACGCTAGAAAAAGCTTTCAAAGGAGAAGATAGAGTCAAGCAAGTTTGCTTGCAGACTCTTTGAGGAGAAATGGAGAGAATAAAGATGAAGGAGACAAAGTCCGTGTCTGACTATATCACTCGTGTGTAGATGATGGCAAATCAACTCAATCGAAATGGAGAAGAAATGACTGATGCTCGTGTTGTCGAAAAGATTCTGAGATCTTTGATAGATAAGTTCGAAAATACAGTATGCACAATAGAAGAGGCGAAGGATATTTCGACAGTCACTGTCGAAGAAGTCGCTGGTTCACTTGAGGCACATGAACAACGCACTATAAAGAAGAAGGAGGAGACACTTGAGCATGCAAAACCCAACATAGACGAAAAGGCACTTTTCTCTTAAAATTGGCGTGGGAGAGGACATGGCCGTAGATGACATAATGGTGGTCGAAGTCACCAAAATAACAACTTCGACAAAGGACAGTCAAGCCAGCAAAACTGGCATGGAAGAGGACGTGGCTAGAAAGGTGGTAGGTCGAATTACAATAATATCAAATGTTACAAATGTAACAAACAGGGGCACTATGTGAAAGATTGCAACTCCTACAGTTGCTACAACTGTGGTAAAGTGGGATCTTGCAAAATATTGTCGACTCAGAAGAAAGATAGAAGAAATAACAAATCTTTCCCTAGAAACATAATCGAATGAAGGATTTATGTTAATGACTCAAAAGGAAGTACATGTAGAAAATGACACTATGTGGTACCTGGACTCAGGAGCAAGTAACCATATGTGTGGCCATAAGCACTTGTTCAACTAAATAAAGAAAATTGAGGACGATCATGTTTCCTTTGGAGATGCGTCGAAAGTAAGGGTCGAAGGAAAAGGAAAAATCAGTTTCTTGCAGAAGGATGATTTGATAGGATCAATCCAAGATGTGTACTATGTACCAAACCTCAAAGCAAATATTTTGAGTCTGGGACAAATCACAGAAAAGGGCTATTCGATACTCATGGAAGATCGAAGTTTACACTTAAAAGATAAGTCATGACATCTGGTTGCTCAAGTCCTAATAGGGAGAAATCGAATGTACAAGTTGAATTTGAGAAGCATTCGACAAAAGTGTTTGCAAGCCAATGTCAAAGACAAAGCATCCCTGTGGCATCTACGTTTTGGTCATCTACATCAGGCTGGACTAAGGAGGTTAGCAAAGAAAAATATGGTGCATGGACTACCAGACGTAAAATTCGAAGGAAAGTTCCGTGAAGAATCTGTGTTTGGCAAACAGACGAGAACCTCATTTCAAAGGAAGGCAGAATACCAGGCTAAACAAATTCTGGAATTGATTCAAGCTGACATATGTGGACCAATTACCCCAGAATCCTTCAGTGGAAAAAGGTACTTTATATCCTTTATTGATGATTTCTCAAGGAAAACTTGGGTGTATTTTCTGAAAGAAAAGTCAGAAGCCTTCAAAGTATTCAATAAGTTTAAGATAATGGTGGAGAAAGCAACAGACAGGCACATCAAAGCTCTTTGATCAGACAGAGGTGGGGAGTATACTTCGACAGCCTTTATGAAGTACTGTGAAGATCAAGGCATAAGGAGATTTATGACTGCAGCATACTCACCTCAACAAAATGGTGTGGTGGAAAGAAATAATCAAACAGTCCTTGACATGGTTCGATCAATGCTTAAGAGCAAGAACATGTCGAAGTAATTTTGGGCAGAAGTTGTACAATATGCAATCTACCTTCAGAATAGATGTCCACATTTGAAGTTGGGAGATTTAACACCTCAAGAAGCTCAGAGCGGACAAAAGCCAACTATGTCTCACTTCAAAGTGTTTGGAAGTGTGGGTTATGCACATGTACCTGATCAAAGAAGGACAAAGCTGTAAGATAAGAGTCAGAAATACATACTCATTGGGTATGATGAGAAAACGAAAGGTTATAGACTTTTCAACCCAATAAACAAAAAGGTGATAGTGAGTAGAGATGTTCGAGTAAACGAAGGAAGCAAGTGGGACTGGAACAACTCGACTGGAGTTATGGTCGAATTACTAGGTGCTATATCGAAAAAGACTTCGACAGAACCAGAAGACTCTGATGATGAAGATGGACTCTCATAGCCCAGGTTGTGAAGTTTACAAGACTTGTATGAAAACACAAAAAAAGTGCATCTCGTATGTTTGTTGGCAGACACTGAAGATGTCAGTTTCGACGAAGCAGTAAGAAACAAAAATTAGAAGGATGCTATGAATGAAGAAATTAAGGCCATCGAATGCAATGATACTTGGGAACTAGTAGAGTTACCAAAAGGAAGTCAAACAATTGGTGTGAAGTGGGTGCTCAAGAAAAAGATAAATGCACAAGGTGAAATCAAAATATACAAGGCGTGACTTGTGGCAAAAGGATACAAGCAGAAAGCAGGAATCGACTATGATAAAGTATTTGCACTTGTTTCGAGAATGGAGACAATTCGACTGCTCATATCTCAAGATGCTCAATACAAATGGCAAATATATCATATGGATGTCAAGTCAGCTTTTTTGAACGGCATGCTTGAAGAAGAAGTTTATGTCGAACAACCACCTGGATACATGAAAGTCGAAAATAAAGGAAAGGTGCTAAAGCTAAATAAGGAACTTTATGGGCTGAAGCAGGCACCACGAGCATGGAATACACGAATTAACACATACTTCAAAGAAAATTAATTTCAGCAATGTTCCTACGAACATGCCCTGTATGTGAAGAAGGAAAAAGAGAAAATATTTCTTGTTGCTCTCTATGTCGATGACTTAATTTTCTTGGGCAAAAATAATCAAATGATAGAAAACTACAATCCAATTTCGACACCAATGGAACCAGGAGCAAAGCTTTCGAAATTTGATGGGGGAGAGCGTTTCGAAGCAAACAAATGTCGAAGCTTGGTGGGAAGTCTTTGATACCTCACATACACAAGGCCAGATCTTTCGCTGAGTGTTGAAACTGTGAGTCGTTTCATGGAAGAACCAATTTTTGCACACTGTAAAGCTTTGAAGAGAATCCTTTGATATGTCCAAGGAACTATGTCACTTGGAATTTTTATTCAAAATCAGAAGAATACAAGTTGACTGGCTACTCTGACAGCGATTGGTGTGGTGACATAGATGATCGAAAAAGCATTTCAGAATATGTGTTCTTCATGTGAAACACTACATTCACCTGGTGTAGCGGTAGAAATGCTCAAGACTAAGTCATTGGATTGACTAGACTTTATACAAATCAAGATAAAAATCGCCACCACGCTTTATTGTTTCCAAAGGAATGGGAAAATAGCGAATAACCCAAAAAAGGGGAAAGATTCAAGGTAAGGGGGTTAGTTATGCAAAGGGAAGGTATTAGCACCCTAAACATCTACGGTACTCCACAGGAACCTCTTTGTAAAATCTGTATATTTTGGCTATAAAAATGTGTTGTATATAAAATGGATGGTGGAGGTGAGAAAAGAAATATATTTTTATGATTTTTGCACCCGCCGCAGTTGCGAAGCTTTAGTGCCTACGTATCACCTTTTGTGCAATAGGGGATCAGGGTACGCGTAGTTCCTCTTTTAAAAAATTGAAACACAAGTGTGTTGGTTAATTTTAAGAGATAAGGCATCATCGTCATTGTCCGTGTGGAAAACATACTTACTACCCATGATCATGAGAAAGGAGAATTTGCATCATCTTAAAGTGGAGGATATGGCTTGGATTTTAAAATCAACAATGCCTCACTCAACACCCAAGTGGAAAATATCTCTCTTCGCTATATATTGTAGAAGTATAGTTGTTTGCATCACTACAAGGATTGACAAGAGTCAAATATTTTAAGAAAAAGTTTAAGGGTAAAATCCAAAGTGGCAAAATGGTTTGAAGTGAGATTGGTTGAGTTTTAGTCTTCTCATAAAAAATGTCAAAGTATTATTAAATTGATTGAGGTTTACTTATGAAAATGTTTTGAAAATTCATGGACCTAAGTCCAAGTTCATTATGAAAGTGTTTAAGTTTTAAAACAAGAAGAGTTTTCAAAAGGGGGGAGAAGGTTTTTGAAATTAAAGAAGATGGGAGGAGAAGAAGAGACTATCCTAAAGCATAAGGTAAAAGCTAAGGATAAGAACCATCTAACCAACAAGAAGCCAAAAATTTGACATTATGAGTCAAGATAGAATTCCCATTCCTTGGATTGAAACCAAGCAAGCAAAGATACTAGACCTCTTCAAGTGTATTAAGTCTTCACAAAAATTAGACAGAGTAACGGCTGTATACGGGTGAATTCCAGATTACAAACAGAGAATGTAATCACAAAAAAAAAACCTGCACACAAAAACAAACAAGTAACCCAATGTCTTGAGGTAAACCTCAAGAGCTCCAGAAAAAATAATCAGAAAAAATCACAAAGTCTGCAAGATAAGTCAAGGTTTCTAATCCTAAGTCCAGAAAAGTCCACTGCTCCATAATGCCAAGGATAGTAACCAGATAGTCCAAGTACCATTAAGAGTTTTTTAGGGTTTTTGTTGATTATTAATTATCTTAAGAAACAAGAAAGGAAAGCTCAAGTGAGCAAAGAAAAAATGACAAGAAAATAAATGCTTAAATGAGCATAGATGAAAATGGCATGAAATCTAAATGCTAAAAAAAGAAATAATACATAAAGCATAAAATAATAAGAAGCATAAAATAAAACAAGTTAATAATTAGTAGTTAGTTGGATGACCATCTTGAAACTTGCATTTAGAACTCATTAGAGGATTGGTAGAACCAAAGCCTCCACACAACAAGTTTCATTTGCTTTTTGTCAAGTATATCATCCATTTGAAATTCTCACAAGTACCATGTAATGATCAACGATGTTTAAGTGATCCGCGTTGACCAAAGGTGTTGTAGATCCATTAGAGGATTGGTATAACCAAAGCCTCCACACAATGAATCTCAAGGTTATTGGATCAAAGAGATCAAATTAACATACTTGTGCTGACAATCATAAGTTTGGGCCACGAATGATCATTTATTCGAATCGGGACAAAATTTAGCGCTATGTTAAGCAATCGTAAGTGGACTGATATAGAACTCACACCTATTTTGAGGCCGGTCAATAGCAATCTATGCACCATTTGTTTTGAGTCATGATATAGAGATCATGCTCCAACAACACTTAGTGCAATGAAGAAGGGGATGACATGAAGGGGAATTAGGATAAAATAGAAAACCACATTTGAATTAATATTTAATCAAACTATTATTAAAATCATTCATCCATTTTTGTGGAGTTAGACTCAACACCATGGATCCAATGATGTTAATAAAGCCGTGATCAAATAAATCAACCCAAGACAGCCAGAAAATATTCACAAAATAATAATATATTTAATATATGCATTAAAGGGTAAAAAAATGTTTTAAAAAAATGGAAAATAATGGGGAAAAGGTCAATTATATTCAAATTAATCAAGAAATGAAAGATAAGACCATAGAAAAATCAGAAAATAGGTCAAGTATTTATACAATTTTTTGGGGAATTTTTAAAAGTCAGAAACTATTTTTTAAAATTAAAATAAATGGGTAAAATAATAAAAAATAGTAATGTCAGAAACAAAAATAAAATAAGGTCACCAATAATTGTCATAATGTCATTGGATCATTCCATAATTTTTTCAGAATTAAAAAATGTGTAGAAGTATTTTTAACATTTTAAACAAATCAAATAAATGTAAAATTCACAAAAAATACCAAAACACAAAATTAATTTGTGAAAAAATAAGAATCAGAAAGAGAATAATCAAAAATATTTTTCATAATTTTTTTGGATTTTTTAGAATAAAAATGAATTTTCTATGATTTTTTGAAATTTAAAACAAATAAAATATAAAAATCCGAAAAAAGAAAATAAAAGAAAAAGATGTGGACCATTGGATGAGAGTCAAAACGCGTTAGTAATCAAATCCAAAGGATCTGGCGCACTGTGCATATCATGGTCTTTACTGAATAAAGCACTGAATCAAATGCAAAATCAGAAATTCAAAAAATACAAATGGCACGCTTTCATTGGTTAGAAGGTGACACGTTGGTCATCTTCAACCTCCAGCCTCACGAATTGCAGGTCTCTCAAACTGTAAAATCAGAAGCTCAGACCTATGTCATTCATTTCGTCTCTTCAAGACGAAGATAACCATACCCTCGCGCCATTTTTATAAATTGTAACTCAAGCAATTTGGAAAGAATGTTTTGAAAGGGGATTTGAAAATTCATGGTCAAAACGTGTTTCCAGATAAAAGTAACTATTGCAACTAAAACCAGGGTAATGAGAGCAACCCAATGGTACCAAATTTTTGAAGAATTGATAAAGGAATTTACCTATTAAAGTTGAGTTGTAGAGCTCTGAAACTGGACTTCTATAGAGCAATGTAGGGTACGATTCTTGAATGTAATGGTATGGTTAGGTTCAGGGAAGATCAAGGAAGGTAAATTGATGGAGAAAATGGATTGAAAAAGGCTTGAGAATAGGATTCGAAGTAGCTGAATTCTGAGTTACGAAGCAAGTTTGGCAGGGTGATTCTAGCTATCTAAGCTTGAGAAAATGAATGGGATAGTACATGTATTTATAGGAGAAGCAAATGGGATCAAAAGGAAGAGTGAGTGATGCGTTTTGGAGGGAATTTGTGCAAACCTGATGCACGAGTGAAGTGTGGTCCAAACTTCACCAAAACCCATCCAATTCTTGCGTTTTGATGCACTAATCCACTTGGGAAAGTTGGCTAATCATGTTTAGACCCAAAACACGTGCTAATTTGAGGTTTGGAGGTTGTAACATGAAATTCAAAATCTGACTTGCAGGGAAACTTCAATTCTAAGTTACCACTTTTGAAACAATGGCATTTCCATCTCAGGGAGTCTTAAGGCATGATTCTTGATGCTTTGAAAAGATGAGGTAACAAACTTTGCAATGGAAAAAGAATGGAATCAATTGGAGGCTTGAGCTGAAAATTACATGGAGTCAAAGTTGGAGAAAAAGAGTTGACTTTCCATACTTAGAAATATTTCAAATTCTTCTTTAAAAATGACCTATAATCTCTTGCATCCAAACATGGCTTTCCACTTAGAATTTGCTCTTGACCCAAAAATATGGAATGAAGTAGATCTCTTGAATAAAATTTTGCAATTTGAACGACTCAAAATCTCCAAAAATTGAGCAAGTTATGACTTGTTGAAGTTGGCCAAAAATCATGAAATGACCTATAATCTTTTGCATTCTTAAGGAAACTTCCATCCATTTTATTACTTTGCACATAAAAGAAGGCATGAAGTACACATCCTTAAGATCATCATGGAAAATGAATGGGCTCAAGGTGATAAAATTTGACCAAGTTATGACAATTTGAAGTCACATATGGAAAATGAAGGATTCAACTGGATGACTTGTAATCTTTCTTCTTCACCAAGTCCCTTCCACATGAAAACTCTTTGGAACTTTTGAAGTGATTTGTTGGTAACTCTTTGAAGAGAATAATTCTTTTGGAATCACTCAAAAATAATAAAAGATGTGCAAGATATGCCTCTTTGAAGTCCAAAACCCTAGCCTCTAGATCCAGAGAATGTTTTGTGGAACTTTGCTAAGTTTGAACAAACTTTTTGTGCCAATATTCTTCCTTTGTGAATAGAAATTGTTGAGGATGATGATGAGGACTCATGGCCACCAAAACCAATTTCATATCAACTTCAAAACAACTTTAATGGTGAGGTTTGAATCTCTTAAGCTTTTGACTAGGGCATGGAAATAAACTCATGAACCCATGAAGCCACTTGCTAAACCTCATTGTTTTTCCTACATTATCAACAAGTAAGACAAACCAATATTGCATTTTGTTAATTAGAGATAAAAATCAAAGCACAATATCTATGATCACAAAATCAAACAAATCAAGGTGCTTGGTAACTCCTCATAGAGCAAAGCTAAAGATAGGGAGAAGAACCAAAATCCCTAATGTGATTTTGTGGTGATTGAAACAATGTGGTATGATGAAGGGATCTTAGGGGGGAAAATTGGGGTACAACAGCTGCCCTTATTTAGGTTTCTTCTATCCGAAGATACGAAGATTAAAAATCTTCGTGTCGCCGTGATCGAAGACACTTAAATATAAACAAATGTTGTTTTTGGCCCTAAGATGCCATGAAAATGTATATGTATATGAACAGAAGAGACACAAATTAGCATTGGGGAGGCAACACAAAATGCAGAAGCAAAGAGCAATCTCACCAGGAAAATAAGTCACTGGTAAACCACGAGAATAGAATCAGAGAGGAGGATAACAAGCATCGATGTTCACTACTTATGTACTATCATCGTTCTCTGAATATAGAAAGAGAAAATATCATACCACCGCGGTTCACTAATGATGAACTATTAATGTTCACTGAAGATAGCAAAAAGATAACAAACACCGACGTTCACTGCCGATGTACTACCAAAGTTCATTGAAGGTAGAAAGAGAAAACATCATGCCCCCTCCGTTCACTGACGATAAACTATCAACGTTCACTGAAGATAGCAAAAAGATAACAAACACCAACATTCACTATCGATGTACTACCAACGTTCACTGAAGATAGCAAAAAGATAACAAACACCGACGTTCACTGCCGATGTACTACCAACATTCAGTGAAGGTAGAAAGAGAAAACATCATTCCACCGCCGTTCACTGACGATGAACTATCAACGTTCACTGAAGATAGCAAAAAGATAATAAACACCAACATTCACTGCCGATGTACTACCAACGTTCACTGAAGATAGCAAAAAGATAACAAACACCGACGTTCACTGCCGATGTACTACCAACGTTCACTGAAGGTAGAAAGAGAAAACATCATGCCACCTGTTGCACCCCAAAATTTACCCTCTTGATTTCAAAATTTTTATGGTTTATGTTTCATCATACATATTCATGCATTACGACGGGATCAATGTATTCTTATTCTCTAGTTTTCTCCAAGTTGTGGAAAATGGTCGTATTGTCAATCAGTCTAAGAGGGAGTTCATCTCTTCATTATTTTGATCATTTAGGCTACCAAGGGTTCCATTGCATTAAAGGCATTTTAGGTTGTTTCTTTGTCCCATCAGAGGGTTCAGAATGGCAAGGGTTTCAAAGTAAATCTCATTCTTCTCTTATCCACTGACCCTTGTGCATGGTTTTTGGTCACAAAAATATATGATGCATTTCTTGTTCAAATTCTTAGTCTCATCTTCATGAGCTTCTTTTTATCATTACACAAAGCACCCAGGATCCGTGATTCAGTGCAATATTAGGGTTTACAGTTGAGGTTATCTGGAGTCAGAGTTTGATTTATGATAAAAGTTGTTAAGCTTGAGAGCTTGCTAAGGATACATTGATTATTTAGGAAGAAATTTAACAAGAGAGTTGATCTTGAGATTGAAGTTTTCTCGTCTTTTGGGAAGGTATTTGTTGATGATTATTAATGGTGTTTTGGTATGTGGATGTTATTGCAAAGATGTTCTTTCGGATGGTTATTGAATGCCATAGGATTAAGTGGTTTCAATTTGGAAAATTTGAATCAATCTTTGACGGCATAATTGTGTGGACACTCTTGGTGTTCATAAATTTATCTAGGTTCATGAAGATATTTCATTCAAAAATTCAACTTATTTTTACAAGCACCATGGCAAAGAAGTTCGAATTGCAAGTTTCAAATTGGAATCTATACGAGTTCACAAGTATGTTTACAAGTACAAGTTTGAACCCCCTTCTGTTTGAAATTCATTACTAATTGCAATTTATCAATTCTCAAAGTTCAAGTTAAAACATGAAATTGCATTGTTACATTTTTTAATAAACACATGTTTGTTCTAAATCTAGAAAAAATACATTTTTTCTTCAAGTCTTTTAGCTTTCCAAAGCCATTGATTTAGCTTCATCTTCAACACCTTTCTCTTCATCTCCCTCTCATCCATCACATGAAACATAAGAGAGAACAGTTAGCAAAGAAAAAAAACTCAAACATAAATAAGAACAAGAAGATTTCAAGCAAGTTTCTCAAAGGTTTATTCATCATTAGGGTTGTGTAAAGGAATCAGAATAGGGTGGTTCTCAAATCATGTTCAAAGCCTAATACAAAGCCTCATAAACAATTATATTTCATAATAAATCAGGTTTCTAATGTAATCATTGGCTTAAGGGTATTCCCTTTTCAAATCACAAAAACCATTGGTTTTTGGTTCATAAACGGAGGTGCTAAGGAGAAGTTGTTACGCAAATAAACTCAGAATTTCATCATAGTTAGCAGTACAAAAAGTGCATTTTCAAGTCCAGTATAACATCATGGTTCAGCAAAGGAAAACAAGCTCAGAATAGAAAAATTTCAGCCCATTATGCAACAGAAGCACATCAGAAAATCAGAAAAAATCATCACAAGACAGAAACAAGTCCAGCCCAACATCAAAACTTCTGATAGCAGAAGCTGCAGTGTATCAGTAAAAAGGACCGATATCAGAAAAACAATAAACAGATCAGATGGATCAGCCCACGTCAAAAAAAATTCATTCAAAGTATGATTAATAAACAAATCAGCAAGGCTGTTAAAACAAGTCTCAGCAAGCTCACAGACAAAAAAAAAAACCCTCAAAAAAAGTTAAGGGGGGCCTGATGTTCACAAAAAAAGTTGCGCAACAGCAAAAGAAAAAACCCTAAAAAGATTTTCATCATCTTCCTCCCACAAACCTTCCGGATCTCAAAATAAGAGAACAAAAAAAATATACATCACAAATCTCAAAAAAAGATGTATATGAAATCGTCGTAAGCTTTCAAGCGAACAAAAACCCAAGCCAATCATCATTTTCCTATAACACTAAACCCCTTCAGAAATTGTAATTTCTTATTTTTTTCATGAGAGATGAAGAGGAAATAGAGGTCACAAAGAGTTCAGAAGAAGAAGATTAGAGAGATTTCACCGGAATCGCGATCAAAGTAGCTTAGGGTTTCCGAAAATCCCCTTCAAGATCTACAACCAATCGGGCTTTGCCTGAAAAATCGAACACCAGATTCATAATCAGAAGAGAGAGACAAACAAGAATGTGGAAGAAAAATCAAAATCGGAGCAAAGACACCGCGATCCTCCGTCTGCACCGCCGCAGGCGATTTCCGGCGAATGATGAAGAGAGAGGAGACAATGTTGAAGAGAGAACTAGGAACTCAGATAGGGAGTTATATTTGTTTATATTATTAATGTTTTTTTCTCTTCTTTGTTCATATTATTTAATAAATGCTTTCTTCTAATCTTAATGGTATAAATGTGGTGTGTTTGGTTCAGGCCGGTGCGGTGGTGACAAGTGTTACCACCCTTGGGACACTTGTCACCGTTCAGGTGAAGGATCAGTCTGTTCGCATGTGCATGCTTCTCGGCTCCCCATGGTGGACTATCATCCAGCAGCCATCAGATCTTCATCAGGATAACATCAAGCGTTTCAGATGGAAGCATTCACCGTAGACCCTCATGAAGGATCAACACAGGATAATGCAGAAACCTTGTTGGCAACTTGGGCTCAAATGCTCATAAGCCCAACAAAATCCCTCTCAGCACCCCCATATTTTCTGCTTCAAGGCCCATTTAGTTTATTTTCTTTATATGTTTTTTTTTTGTAAATTTTTTTTTGTTATTCATTTTGATTTTTATCAACTAAAAAAAACAATATAGAATACAAAATATTTCTCTTATCATAAATAATTTAAAAAAAGATTATTTTTTATATTATTAATTATTTTTCTATTTAATTTTATTAGATAGATTGTTTTTTTTAATTTATTTAGTTGTTTATTCGATCGGGTTGTATTGTTTCGTTTATTTAGGATTTCTATCTATTAGAGATACAAAAATATCTTCTTCTTTTTTTTAGATAATCAATAAAATTGAGAAATGTTATTTAATATTATTAATTAATTTATTAATTAATTATATTAAATAGGATTATTTAATTTAATTAGTTATTTAAATTAATTTCAATTGGGTTGTATTGTTTGTTTATTTAGACTTTTTATCATATTATCGATTCGACTTATCCCTATTCGTAAACTTGTACCCCCATTCTCATATGATTTGTAATAGTTTAGAATTTTTATTTATTTGCTATTTTCTTTACATGTTTAAAATTTGTCATCATGCATATTTTGTTAAAATTAGAACACCTGGCCTCCTCTTGGGCTCATCATCAATGAGCAGGTATCCACCTACAAATGCACACTTGCACACATTTCATAGTTTGGTCCTGGGCTTTTCTACAGTGACAACTATTCGATCAATTATTCCAATTGGTCATTTAGAATACTAGTGCCACACTAGTCCTACTTTCTAGGAGCATGCATATAACCACTTTGTATTGGTTTTTGATCTTATGCATTGAAGCAAATTATCTCTCTTCCCTTGGTCCGCATACCAAGCATCTTCATAAAGGGTCTCATAGTTGAGTTTGGGCATGGCCATTCTCACGAGGTTAATCAAGTTTTGCCCTTAGTTAACCATAACCCGAATCAACCACTCTCGTCCATGTACCGAGTGTTTCCATGCACAAAAGGTCTCATGGTTGATAGTAGGAGCACCTACCCTCACGAGATTAATCAAGTACACCCCTTGGTTAATCATAACCCGATTCAACTCCCAGACCCCAAGCACTCTCCTTATCCGGTGGACATTTGTGTTATGACCTTACGATCGATCATTAATGTAACCTGGGTATGCCTAACTGATGGTTAATTGAGGACGTTCAAGGAGTCATTTTGTAGAGATGTCTTATCTCGTGCGCTTCGAAGAGGCAACATACCTACTCTGTTAGGTATCATTGTGATCTCATTCTAATCTCTGCATCTTAATCATGACAAACAGGAATAGAGATGCATGAAAGGGACTTCCATTGCTGATATCTGTCAGGGATCCCTCTGGTTTATTTAAATCCCTGTTTAAGAAGATTCCACATATGTGCCTTGCATTCTACTCATGTTTGTTTATTTTTTTTCAAAACACTTGTTTGTTTATTTGTTTGGTATTTACCATGCTCCCTTATGATTACTCGATTATAGTAGTTGTCGAGCTAGACATTAGGATAGGAATCCATGTATGCTAACATAGGGTAGGGTTTTTCTTTATCCTCAACCTTAGGGTCAACCATTGTATGATAACACTAGGGATAGTGCTAGGCAAGTTTCCCTTAGTTGTTTTTCCTTTCATTGCATTTTGCATCTCAAAACAAAAATTGTTTTCTTGGCAAATCATAAAAACACCTCTAATAAACTCAAACCCTTCTTCAAAGTAAAATATACAAACCAATCTTACTTTTTCTGTGTGCCTCCTGGCTTTGCTTTTAAACCTGGTTTACCGATGCTTCGCCATCGCACATTTATTTGAAGTCGATGTTTCGCCATCGCATCTGTTTGTTATCCTACTTTGATTCTCAATATCATTGTTAGGTGTGATGTTTTGTCATCTATTTTATCGGTGTTTCGCCATCTTTGCCATGATTCCTTATCATCTTATAGTCGATGTTTCACCATCGCACATTTGTTTGAAGCTGATGTTTCGCCATCGCATCTGTTTGCTATCCTACTTTGATTCTCAATAACATTGTTAGGTGTGAAGATTCGTCATCCGATTTATTGATGTTTTGCCATCTCTGCCATGATTCCTTATCATCTTATAGCCGATGTTTCGCCATCGCACATTTGTTTGAAGCCGATGTTTCACCATTGCACATGTTTGTTATCCTACTTTGATTCTCAATATCATTGTTAGGTGTGATGTTTCGTCATTCGATTTATTGATGTTTTGCCATCTCTGCCATGATAATGTGTCATCTTAGAGCCGATGTTGCACCATCGCACACTTGTTTGAAGCCGATGTTTCGCCATCGCACATGTTTGTTATCCTACTTTGATTCTAAATATCATTGTTAGGTGTGATATTTTGTTATTCGTATTATCGATGTTTTATCATCTTTGCCATGATATCTTACTACCTCTTATCCGATGTTTCGCCATTGCACATTTGTTTGAGGCTGATGTTTCGCCATCGCACATGTATGTTATCCTGCTTTGACTCTCAATGTCATTGTTAGGTGAGTTGTTTTATCATTTGATGTTTCGCCATCTTTGACATGTTACTTTTTTATTATTTAGTCGATGTTTTACCATCTCATTTGTTTGTTGTTTTATTTGATGTTTAGCCATCTTAATTGTTTTTGTTGTCTTAATTAAAAAACACAAACCAACCAAAACATATAAGCCGAACTACGGCTGCTCTGATTCCTTAAAAGGGATACGTAGGCATTGGGGTAGGGCCCAACCGAGCATAATTTTTATTTTCCCTACATTATTTTCTTTTTTCTTTCGCATGCATTCCCTTTTCAGTTGTAAGCCATAGACATAGGATTTGACCACACCCATTAGATTAGACAACAAGAGTGGATACCATAGAGTACTACGGGCGTGTGGGGTGCTAACACCTTCCCCTCGCGTAACAGACTCTCTTACCCGATCTCTCGGTCAAAAGACCATGATTTCTCCCTTTTCAGGTTTTCTCGATGTTTACCTTTCCCTTTCGGCGGGATAAAAGACGTTCGGTGGCGACTTCATTGATGTTTCATTACATGCAGATGACAGGTTCCGACCGCGCGGTTTCAGCTGGCGACTTCACTGGGGACAGGTTGACCTTTTTCTGGTCCATCCCGGAGTCGATCCTAGATCTTGTTTGTTTTCTTTTTTGGTGTTTATTTTATCGCTTTGCATATTTATCTATTTGCATTGCATCCTATGTGGCCTTTACTTTCTGCATACTGGATTTGGCTGGACTGTTTAAATTTTGGATTTCTTGGTGGGTGGGTTGTTCCATGAGGTAAAAGGCCTCATACCCAGGCTATGAGTGAATTCCATAGGAACTAGGAATAGAGTGGCCATGGCAGCTATGAGGTGGATGCTTTGTAGATCATACCATGAGACCCATGACTTCAGAGGTAGTTTAGATAGGTGTTATCGTATGATGATACCGACATTCGATCTCTTTTACTCTGATTTGGCTTTTAACCTTACCTTGACCTAGACTACACTCATGAAAGGGGAGGGAAAACTTTTCTTACAGGTACAGGTATTGTTTGTGACTTTGTGTTGTGACGATGACTCTAGTTCCGACGGTGGCTTTGGTTATGTTGCTGACTTGAGTTCTGTTGGTGACCATGTTCTGATAGTTACTGTGTGTTTTTTATGGTGACTTGATATTGTCGGTGACTGTGTGTTCTCTCGGTTTTTCTCTGGACTTTGCACCTTGGAATGGTCATCTATTTCGATAGTTCAGTAGCTACCTTTTATGACGTGGAGATTTTGATCTCATACAGTTGCTGAGCTACTTGGTACTTGGCTCTTTTGTGTTCCAGGTGGTGTCGTACCTTTGATCTGATGATGTTCATCATTCAGTTTAGAGACAGTATAGTCATTTTCCATGTTTATGGAACCTTGATCCCGTGTTCTTGCACACATAATCTGTTAACTTCATTTTAACACGCGTGTTCTTTTCATTTCCAAGGAACCATGCTTGTGAACTTTGTGCTGCACTTTTTCATCTTTTACTGGTTTAAAATCAAATTTAAAAGCATGTTCGTTCCTTGGAAATGATCGGACATGGAATTGCATCCACTCGTGCGCTTCATGCATATTCATGCATTCATAACATATATTGAGAGTTGGAGATTCTTATTCAGACCTGGTATTCTCCTCAGATATACAAACTTGAACCCTTGCTGTCACGTGTTCGGAGGTCAGTTATGGAAAAACTTCGTGGGGTATTCGCTGGGATGAAGATTCAGAAGGACTTGTTTTGGATACATGCAAGCCATGGCCCGTGATTGGGAACTCTTTGAGGAGGAAGATATTCAGTTGAAGACCCAATTGAGTCAGGTCATGGAAGTCTTGATGATAGCATCAACAATCCCACACCGACTGTTGCAGCGTGAGGTATTCTCTTCTGCTCATCTTTTGGGATTTCTTTCAAACCATGGAGTGCCTTGTGGATTTCATCCACTACCTTAAGCGCTTGGAACTTCTTATCAGCAGATGGTTCCTATTTTCCAGTTGAATTCAAGAGGTTTATTTTATCAACAATGGCAGAATAGGTCTGGAGATTGATTTTGATCCCATCCCAGTGCTTTATTTATCGTTTGTTTCCACGCTTGTTTGAGCTTCGGCGGGTTGGGCTCTGTACTTTAGTACCGTCTACAAATTCCCTTCCTGATCATGATACCAACAACAGATATGGTTACCACACTGGGGCACCCAATTATTCAATCAAGCACACTCTCTACAACTTTGGGCCACCTGATCTTCTCTTTAGCAGTCATTGTTTGTTCCCCAAGTGAATCAATGGGGCAAAGCTTTTAAGCAGAAAAGATAGAAGAAGATTGAGAATTATGTTGATACCATCTCAATGCCTTACGTCCTGGAACTTCCTCGTCAGTTGGGAATTCATCTGATTAAGCTCCAGGCTTTGAGACTATTTAGTTGATTAATCTCTTCCGATGCAAATGCTAGACGTGTCTCTCAATCTAGGGAATGTAGTCGTGATGTTGAAGATTGCAAGAGGTTTGAGTAAAGTCCAGCTCTGGCTTGGCGTCTTTTCCAAAGTCCAATTTCTAATGTGGCGGACAATTTCAAACTTTTCGCTTGGTACAACGTTCACCCTCTCTTTTAAGAAATATTTGGTGAGTATATTCTAGGGCACTCGGATATTCAGTTGAAGACAGTTTATCATCCAGAAATAAAATCCAAGCTTGACCAATTCAAAGACTGTTGTGTCCATATCATATGGGGAATCTCTTATCCAAGTGAGCCTCGAGGTTGCGGAAGATCGTTGGAAGCAATCAGTCCATACGGAGACTAGTCTCCTCAACATGGAAATTTCAAATTTCATTTGCATTATCATTTGCAATCTTAATTGTTTTGTTCGGCACTTTCTTGTATGAAAACTTGCTCATCTTTTTGAATGTTAATCTTAATGCATTGAATATGTTTGTCTTGAATTAATCCATTCGTTATCACTCTTATTCATTTTACTATGTTTTTGATATTCAACTCTTATTTAAAAACAATAACTCTGGAGGGAGGATGATGAAAATTTACCCGAAATCTCAAATGGTATGCTTTCAAGTAAAAACCTTGCTGATGATGTACAGGCCTTGTTTTAATCCCCAAACACTGGATATATAAGGTAGTTAGACCCTCGTTAACCCCTCTGAGCCTTCGAAGCAGGAGTTTCTTTTTTGTTCAAGAAAAAACCCTTATTTTTAACCCGGGGCAGGGTAGATGTTCAGTTAATCTGATCGAGCATTCAAATTTCAGAAGGAATGTCCCATCTGAAGATCAATGCACCATGTCCCTCGCATTAAGATGTCGGTAAAAGATCAAAACAACAATGGTTATTTCCTCACAAAATGCTGAGGTCAAGATTGAGTCGATACAATAATGGTTATCCCTCGTCGACAAAAGAATGAGACAGTCACTTTCCTCTAAAAAGTTAAAATACTTAGGGTCACAAGACTTGTTCAAAAGGGAAATTATGAATAAGAAATAAACAAAAAGCCCCGCTAAGTCGAAACATGAAAACAAGTCGCTTAGGCAAAAGTTAGGGCATCCCGCTGGACTTCCAAATTGAAATTCAAAAAAAAGCATTTGTCTAGGAAAAAGTTAGGGAAAGTGAAAAAAACTTTAAGGCAAAAAAGGATTATCCAATAAAAATCCTCATCAAAAGAAAAGTCGTGTGATCAAACACCCAAAAACCAAAGGTTAAGTGATTGTCGTGTCCAAAAAAAATTGTTGTGGTTCCTCAACCATATCAAAGTTCCTTTTGAGAGATGAATGATCGTGTCAAGTTAACTGGATTTAGGACTGGAGAACATCATGGAGAATGGGTGGGCACCAAAAAAAAATTTGAGCCTTAAATCCTTTTTTCTAAAAAAACGTGAACCAGGCCACGTTACAACCCTTAAAAGTCCTAATTGAAGCATGGGTTAATTCGAAAGCAAAACTGTTACGAGAATACGGTAACCTTACTCCTAGGAGACTTGCTTAAAACTTTTGAGTTGGTATCACTCCCTCTTTTATTTTCTTTGTACAGAAAAATTTCGTTGTTTCAACATATTTTCAATAAAAAAGTTTTCTAACTTCAAGACAACTATATGATTTGCATTAGATTTATCATTTATGGGATAAAACGTTCTTTGCATATGAAAAAGTGCTTAAACATCAAGAGAGCTTGTATAATGAGAATCGGATAAAGAGTTTGATTATCCCGAGGGATGAATTGCTTCAGGGATCTGTTGAAAAGAATGATCTTGATCTGAGGCATGCTTTCTAGCTACTCCTTTGAATTGAAGAAGACTGATATGAGAGATTGATAAGAGCTTTTTGTTTAATGATTGTGTGGAAGTTTTGTCTGCCCCCAAATCTCTGATTGAGCAATGGTATATCGTTCCCAGTTGGTCCCAAAGTACAATTTTCGTCAAGCATCTGCTTGCGCGTGACGCAGTTCGAGTTGAGAAGTATGATTGTGTACTAGCTTGTTTTGAAGACGTAAGTCAATCATCCTGAGAAGGTGTTATCTTTAAAACTCTGTGAACTTCTCATTCCTCTATGAGCATGAGGTAAAGAAATGGTTTGCCAAGATTCTGCTAATCTGGAGAAATCAAGTCAAGATCCATTGACTCTCAAAACTTCGTCAATCTGGGGGCAGTGATGTCGAGATTCGACAAATCTCTCAAAGTGCCGAGTGATCAGGGCCCGTTACCCAAGACTTATTGATTCCACTTCTAATTTTGATTAGTCAGAAGCCGTATTTCAAAGTTTGGAACACTGGGGCAGTTTATCAGGGTGGTACAAATTTCAGGAAGTCCGTTCAAGGCAAGTTCTTTAACAACCCTATAGACTGGGGCAAGGCATTATACATGGGCATTTCTCCACCTCAGAGTTGATCAGGTTAACTCCAGTCGCAGGCTAAACAACTTCTGAATTTGAAGAGCATGACAAGAAGTCGGGATTGTTATCTTTAGCTCATCAGAATTTTAAGTATTGGTATTGTTGTTCCTTCATCAGAAGTTGAGATCCTTATCTCCAATTGAAGTCAGGAGTGCTATTCTCAGCACAGATCTTGGGAGTCCTCTCGAGGAGAATCTCTTCAAAGGTTGGTCAACCTGAAGAGGTTACGTCGAAATTCAACGAATATCTCCATTGACCTGTTGTGTCAGAGAATTATCCAGAGCTCGAATAATCTATGGCAGATTATCTCAAGATAAAAGGACCCTCTCCAGCAAAGTTGTCACACTAACTGGGGCACGTTTAGTGATCTGTTTCGCATAAAATTATCATGTGCTTTGTTTATCTGCGTAATTCTCTGTTACCAGAGCAACATCTTTCAAGAGGATTAAAGTAACCCTAACCTGGATCGTTTCCCCCGAAGTGACACTGAAGTTTCTACTTCTCCCAAGAGAATATATATTCCTCGGAGCACAGCATCATTACCCTGACTAAAGATTTGATTGGATATCTTCTTACTCACCGATGATGTCATTTCAGGAAGATCAAATTTATTTGATATTAATTGAGGGTTTCTACGGAGATCTGAAGTTTCTATTGCTCCCCAGGGAATATCCCAAAGCATATAGTTTTAAGGATCGACTAGTTGGAATTTCAGACTAAGAGAGTTGTATCCTCCAAGTGCTTGAAGTTTCGTCTTCCCGGTCCCCTAGTAAAAGTGGAGTGTTCTCATCCCCAACTGAAGTCGAGAATTCCTTTGGAAATTTCTCTTGTTCCCGATGAAGTCACTTCATAAAGATTCTTGTTCAAGAATTCTCTAATCTCCCCATGGCAGAAGCCTGGTTTGAAGTTAGTTATGTGGAGAATTTTTGGTTATCCCCAGTAAATACTATTCAAGTCTGTTCTGTTTCCTAGCAAAGTCATGGGAGCATCATCTCACTCCCCCAGAGGAGGTTGTTCATGAGGATCTCTTGTCCAAGATTTCTCATTCCCCAATGGAGCTGCCTTATTGGAGATCTCGTTCTCAGGAATTTTCATTCCCCCAGCTGATTTGTGTTGAGGTTTATTTTATCTCTCCAGTGAAGACCATTGGCTGAGATCTCTTATACAAAATTTCTCTTTTCCCCCAGCGGAGCTGCCTTCAGAAATCCCTTACTCGGAAATCCTCATCTCCCCTGTGAAGTTTCCTTATCAAGAAATCTACTATTCAGGAATGCTCATTTCTCCAATAGAGTCGTTTCATCGAAAGTGTTATTCACGGATGCTTTCTCTTCCCAGTAGATCTCAATCCTGGATGTTGATAAGTGTTGCTTCCCCAAAAGAGTATACTATTATGGTTCCTAGCCCCAGGATAAAGCATTATAGCAGGATTTTTGTTCTGATTGAAGCGTATCTTTATTTCCCAGTGGAGCTGAAGATTCTCTTACTTCCAGCAATAGCATATCTTGTTGAGTCTCTCCTACAAAAGCGTCTTATTCTCGACCAGAGTTCATTTTGTAAGGACCCGACTTCCAGCAATGTGCTCTTTATCCGTGGAAGGAGATACTGAATATTTTCCCCAGAAGGTTAAGAGGTGAGACATAGGTCAAGATTTCTTCTGCAGTGCAATTTATTTTTGCATTTTTCTCCCCAGGAAGTTATCCCCAATGATAAATTGACAACTTATCAAACAAAGGTCAGTTTTGATATGATCTTCTCTAGCAGAATTTGTAATTTATTTTGTGAGTTTTTATCAGGGTTCGGCATGTGGTTACTGGTCTTTTCATTTCGCCATGCTGGGGCAGACAAGTTGAGGATCGATTTCTCAAAATTCCACTATTCTGGGGTAGCATGTCAATGATGGTACGAACCCCATGAAGTCCTCTCGAGGAATTGTCGTTCGCTCTGTAAATTATAGCTTGTCGGCACCCACGCGAGAGTCTTACCTCTAATTTTTGAACGCTGGAACAGGAAATCCCCCACGGGGTTGCTTCTCCTCAGAATTGTCATGTGAGAGATTCTCGAAGCGGATAAGGTTCTGGATACCTTCATTCTCCAACCAAGTCTGGATGAGCATTATCTTGTTTCTTAACAGAGACTATTCCTAGTGGAGTTTATCTTCCGATTTGAATTATCATTGAAGTTCGCATTCTGAACTTCTCATTTTTCCCATCTGATTTGTGACTTGGGGTATTTCAATATCAAAAAATCTTTTATTATCCTCATTAGGGTTGATGTTGGCTGAGATTTCCATTTCCCCAGTAAAGTGATAATGTTTGACTATCTTCATAGTCTATTTTACGGTTGAATACCGAAGGTTCTAGGATCTTTGCCTTATCCCCAGTGAAGTTTCATTTTCGCAGCAGAGCTTTGCTCCCCCAGAAATATTTTTCAAGAGAAAGGCTTCGTTCTGAGACTTCAAGTTTGAATATGTCGCATATCCCCAGTGGAGTTGTTTAAATGGGAACTCACATTCTGAAGAAGTTTCAACTCTCTAGCGGAGTTGCCATTTAGAGATTTATCACCCTGATCTCGCGTTTCCCAGCTAATCTGTTGCCTGGGGCATCCTTTTGTTAAGATCTTTCCTTATCCCCAGTAGGGTCGATACTATGTGACAATCTGCGTGATCCATCCAATGGTTGCATTCCAAGAAATCTCTCTTCAACAAGAATCTTTAACAGAGTTTTGTCTCCCCGGTGAAGTCTTGTTTCCTCAGCGGGGCTTTGTTCCCCCGACAAAGGTTTTCACCCCTCACGTCGGGTTTGTTGTCTTAGTGTCATCCTCAACACGGTCGCGCTCTGTCTTTTCCAGAGATTGCAGTCTTTCCCTGATCGTCTCTCTCAATGTCTAATCTTCGGATAACATTCCTCTCCAAAAGCTACAGTGCCGATCTGATCTTCCCTAGGAGTGTGCGATTTATTTTCGCAAGTTCCTCTCAATTTTTGTGGCCCGTTTCTACTGGTTGCTCGGTTGTTATTCCCCGCCAAGCTTCAGCTCTCCGAGGTTCTTTCTCTAGCGGTTCCCCGTATTTTCTCCTCTCCTTTGGATTTTGCAATTTATTTTTGCAAGTCATGTCAAATTTTGACTTCTTGGTTTTGGCTTCTCAACTGGCCATTCCCCAGTGAAGATTTTTTAAACATACATCATTACATTGCATCTACCAAAACGCGTAGCATTTCCAATATATGGAACATTGCGCTATATAAAAAAGAATTCAAACATGCATCGAAACATAAGCCTTTATTGTTTCTGTTTTCCCCAGTGAATTTGCTAAAACTTTAGATTAAATCCCCAGCGAGGTCTTCGTCCTCATTATCTTGGTTTCCTCCCCATACCAATATCCTTTTGACGATAACCATTTGTTTATTTGAGTGTCTACTCTTGACTGTAGTTCAGTTTCGCCCTGGCGCGGTCTTCTCGGGGTTAGTCTTTGCTACCCTCTCCGGTTCATTCCAATGTCTATTGATGCACCTTTCGAATACCAGTTTTTCCCTGATATTCGCTTTCAGCAGAATTTTAGGTGTACGCCCTAATCTCCTTGCTTTGGGTTGAGATCGAGTTTTGTCTCCTCACCCTGTGCATGAAATCCAGTTTCGCCCTGGTACTCATCTAGTTTAGTTTCGCCTAACTAGTTATTGAGTCGAGTTTCATCTCGTTTTAGCTTTCATACCTTGGACCCTTTGACGGTGTTCATTTACCGAGTGCAGTGTTCGTACTGCGTCCCTGGTTTGAGATCAGTCTCCTTTTGTTCCTTGGATTATTTTATAAGTTTCCGTCACTGTTTATCCATTGATCTGAGATCGGTAGGTGCTTTGAGAAACATGCACTCTCATCACTTTGCTTTGGGCCGAGTTTCGCCTCGTTACCCGTGCGTGAAATCCAGTTTCGTCCTGGTACTCATCTAGTTTAGTTTCATCTAACTGGTTATTGAGTCGAGTTTCGTCTCTCTTTTGTTCATCTTTTCTAGGATTCTTTCAGTTCCTTCATACTGTCTATTCTTAGTTGAGATTAGCAAGTGCTCCTAGAATCACGCACTCTAGCCACTTTACTTTGGGTCGAGCTCAGAGTTTCGTCTCCTCACCCGGGTACGTTTTCTTTTCTAGAGCTTAGTTTCGCCTATACTCTTTGATTTGAGTTTTATCTCACCCTTCTTTGAAGCCCAGTTTTGCCCTGGAAAATTTGTCTGGAAGTTTAGTTGCGTCTACTTTTCTTTTGTTTTTGTTATGTTTCAACCTGCGTTACAACTTGATTCTGACGCATGTCTTGGGGGTTTCCTGCTTCTTTTTTATTTCTTCTTCAAGAGTGTAAATTTTTGGGTTCTTTTGTATTCAATCATCTTCAACTCTGAACGCTCGAAAGTTGTCACTTTTCTCACTTATCATGTTGAAGATGTTTGAATAGGGGCAGCTGTTGCACCCCAAAATTTACCCTCTTGATTTCAGAATTTTTATGGTTTATGTTTCATCATACATATTCATGCATTACGACGGGATCAATGTATTCTTATTCTCTAGTTTTCTCCAAGTTGTGGAAAATGGTCGTATTGTCAATCAGTCTAAGAGGGATTTCATATCCTCATTATTTTAATCATTTAGGCTACCAAGGGTTCCATTGTATTCAAGGCATTTTAGGTTATTTCTTTGTCCCATCAGAGGGTTCGGAATGGCAAGGATTTCAAAGTAAATCTCATTCTTCTCTTATCCACTGGCCCTTGTGCATGGTTTTTGGTCACCAAAATATATGATGCATTTCTTGTTAAAATTCTTAGTCTCATCTTCATGAGCTTCTTTTTATCATTACACAAAGCACCCAAGATCCGTGATTCAGTGCAATATTAGGGTTTACAGTTGAGGTTATCTGGAGTCAGAGTTTGATTTATGATAAAAGCTATTAAGCTTGAGAGCTTGCTAAGGATACATTGATTATTTAGGAAGAAATTTAACAAGAGAGTTGATCTTGAGATTGCAGTTTTCTCGTCTTTTGGGAAGGTATTTGTTGATGATTATTAATGGTGTTTTGGTATGTGGATGTTAATGCAAAGATGTTCTTTCGGCTGATTATTGAATGCCATAGGATTAAGTGGTTTCAATTTGGAAAGTTGAGTCAATCTTTGACGGCACAATTGTGTGGACACTCTTGGTATTCATAAATTTATCTAGGTTCATGAAGATATTTCATTCAAAAATTCAACTTGTTTTTACAAGTACCATGGCAAAGAAGTTTGAATTGCAAGTTTCAAATTGGAATCTATACGAGTTTACAAGTATGTTTACAAGTACAAGTTTGAACCCCCTTCTGTTTGAAATTCATTACTAATTGCAATTTATCAATTCTCAAAGTTCAAGTTACAACATGAAATTGCATTGTTACATTTTTTAATAAACACATATTTGTTCTAAATCTACAAAAAATACATTTTTTCTTCAAGTCTTTAAGCTTTCCAAGGCCATTGATTTAACTTCATCTTCAAAACCTTTCTCTTCATCTCCCTCTCATCCATCACATGAAACATAAAAGAGAACAGTTAGCAAAGGAAAAAAAACTCAAACATAAATAAGAACACAGTGATTTCAAGCAAGTTTCTCAAAGGTTCATTCATCATTAGGGTTGTGTAAAGGATTCAGAATAGGGTGGTTCTCAAATCATGTTCAAAGCCCAATACAAAGCCTCATAAACAATTATGTTTCATAATAAATCAGGTTTCTA
Organism: Vicia faba; assembly: GCA_948472305.1. Lineage (NCBI taxonomy): Eukaryota > Viridiplantae > Streptophyta > Magnoliopsida > Fabales > Fabaceae > Vicia > Vicia faba. The sequence goes on from OX451735.1 coordinate 78,019,326, forward strand.
ATGTAATCATTGGCTTAAGGGTATTCCCTTTGCAAATCACAAAAACCATTGGTTGTTGGTTCACAAAGGGAGGTGCTAAGGAGAATTTGTTACGCAAATAAACACAGAATTTCATCATAGTTAGCAGTACAAAAAGTGCATTTTCAAGTCCAGTATAACATCATGGTTCAGCAAAGGAAAACAAGCTCAGAATAGAAAAATTTTAGCCCAATACGCAACAGAAGCACATCAGAGAATCAGAAAAAATCCTCACAAGACAGAAACAAGTCCAGCCCAACATCAAAACTTCTGATAACAGAAGCTGCAGTGTATTAGTAAAAAGGACCGATATCAGAAAACAATAAACAGATCAGATGGATCAGCCCATGTCAAAAAAAATTCATTCAAAGCATGATTAATAAACAAATCAGCAAGGCTGTTAAAACAAGTCTCAACAAGCTCACAGACAAAAAAACCCTCAAATGGTATCAGTATTTAAGCATTCAATTACACTAAAGTTAAGGGGGCCTGATGTTCACAAAAAAAGTTGCGCAACAGTAAAAGAAAAAACCCTAAAAATATTTTCATCATCTTCCTCCCACAAACCATCCGGATCTCAAAATAAGAGAACAAAAAAAATATACATCACAAATCTCAGAAAAAGATGTATACGAAATCGTAGTAAGCTTTCAAGCAAACAAAAACCCAAGCTAATCATCATTTTCCTATAACACTAAACCCCTTCAGAAATTGTAATTTCTTATTTTTTTCATGAGAGATGAAGAGGAAATATAGGTTGCAAAGAGTTCAGAAGAAGAAGATTAGAGAGATATCACCGGAATCACGATCAAAGCAGCTTAGGGTTTCCGAAAATCCCTTTCAAGATCTACAACCAATCGGGCTTTACCTGCAAAATCGAACACCAGATTCATAATCAGAAGAGAGAGACGGACAAGAATGTGAAAGAAAAATCAAAATCGGAGCAAAGACGTCGTGATCCTCCGTCAGCACCGCCGCAGGCGATTATAGGGCGAATGATGAAGAGAGAGGAGACAATGTTGAAGAGAGAACTAGGAACTCAGATAGGGAGTTATATTTGTTTATATTATTAATGTTTTTTCTCTTCTTTGTTCAATATAATTTAATAAATGCTTTCTTCTAATCTTAATGGTATAAATGTGGTGTGTTTCGTTCAGGCCAGTGCGGTGGTGACAAGTTTTACCACCCTATGGACACTTGTCACCGTTCAGGTGAAGGATGAGTCTGTTTGCATGTGCATGCTTCCCAGCTCCCCATGGTGGACTATCATCCAGCAGCCATCAGATCTTCATCAGGATAACATCAAGCGTATCAGATGGAAGCATTCACCGTAAACCCTCATGGAGGATCAACACAAGATCATGCAGAAACCTTGTTGGAAACTTGGGCTCAAATGCTCATAAGCCCAACGAAATCCCTCTCAGCACCCCCATATTTTCTGCTTCAAGGTCCATTTGGTTTATTTTCTTTATATGTTTTTTTTTGTAAATTTTTTTTTGTTATTCATTTTGATTTTTATCAAATAAAAATAATAATATAAAATACAAAATATTTTTTCTTATCATAAATAATAAAAAAAATATTATTTTTATATTATTAATTATTTTGCTAATTAATTTTATTAGATAGATTGTTTTTTTTTATAATTTATTTAGTTGTTTATTCGATCAGGTTGTATTGTTTTGTTTATTTAGGATTTCTATCTATTAGAGACACAAAAATATCTTTCTTTTTTTAGATAATCAATTAAATTGAGAAATGTTATTTAATATTATTAATTAACTTATTAATTAATTATATTAAATAGGATTATTTAATTTAATTAGTTATTTAAATTAATTTCAATTGGGTTGTATTGTTTTTTTATTTAGAACTTTTTATCATATTATCGATTCGACTCATCCCTATTCGTAAACTTGTACCCCCATTCTCATATGGTTTGTAATAGTTTAGAATTTTTATTTCTTTGCTATTTTCTTAACATGTTTAAAATTTGTCATCATGCATATTTTGTTAAAATTAGAACATGCATATAACCACTTTGTATGGGTTTTTGATCTTACGCATTGAAGCAAATTCTCTCCCTGCCCTTGGTCCGCATACCAAGCATCTTCATAAAGGGTCTCATAGTTGAGTTTGGGCATGTTGGTGTAAGCCCTAGAGGCCAATACTTTTGGTACTTGTATCGAATTATTTATTAATAATAAAAGGAATTTCTTTATTATGTTTGCTTTCCAAAATAATAAAGTCTCTAGAATGGTTTATTGGTTTAATGAAATGTTAAGTGTGACTTAATCATGAGATCCCATTAAACATAAGAAACTATTCTTAAAGTATCCGTAGTCAAGCTTTAATGTGAAGTGGGATAACATTAAAGCATTAAGATTATTATGAAGATAGATTGATGATCACATCTCATGGATCATAGATAAGGAGTTATCAAGTCTTGACATAGGTATGAATATTAGGAGTAATATTTATACTGGATTGACCTACTATGAGAATACTACATAGAATGTTATGCAAAGTGTCATAAGTTATTCTCATGATGATAATGGTGTATACCACCCTTTGACCTGAAACCACTATGGACCCTAGATGTAGAGTCAAGTACTTTATTGTTGATCAAACGTCATCCGTAACTGGATGACTATAAAGACGGTTGATGGGTACTTCACAAAGCATGTTAAGGGACATGAGTGACCTAGATGGAATTTGCTCATCCTGCATAACAGGATAAATGTCTAAGGGCCCAAATATTGAACTGGACAAGGGTGACACAGTGTATGCCTTGTGTTAAATATAGACATGAGGGCAAAAGGGTAATTGTACAACACAAATATTATCACGGAAAAGGTTTGGTCAGATCACATGACATTTTTGTGACTTGGGTAACAGTGATGTGTTGCTAGATACCGCTCACTGTTTATTATATTAAATGTGTGATTTAATATAATTGCCAACATCGCGAAAACCTACAGGGTCACACACATAAGGACAGGTTGATGAGAGATAGAATAAATAAGGAACACCGTAAGGTACGGTGCACTTAAGTGTAATACAGAAAGTGGTAAGGTACCACGTGGATAAGTGATATATGGTACATCATAAGGTATGATGTCCATAAGCTTAATTGGGCTTTTAGCTTATAGCCTTAATTGGGCTTTTAGCTTGTAGCCCACACGAGTGATTCTATAAATAGATCCCTTGTGATGAAGCAATTTCACTTGATGCAATTTCGTTTTTGATTCTCTCTCTCACTCAAGGTTTCCGTTCGTGATCAGCTAGCACTGTGACCGGAAGCGATCTGTTCGTGTGGACTGAGTAGAGGCGTTGTTCTTCATCAACGCTCGTGATCACAACATCAAAGGTCTGAATCGCCACAAGAGGTAAATATTTCTATCACTGACCATGCTCATTCGTAAGGATCGCTAAAGGAAAATTTTAAATTCCGCTGCGCTTTTGATCGCAATTTTCCTTCAGGGCATGGCCATTCTCACGAGGTTAATCAAGTTTTGCCCTTGGTTAACCATAACCCGAATCAACCGCTCTGGTCCATTTACCGAGTGTTTCCATGCACAAAGGGTCTCATGGTTGAGAGTAGGAGCACCTACCCTCACGAGATTAATCAAGTACACCCCTTGGTTAATCATAACCCGATTCAACTCCCAGACCCCAAGCACTCTCCTTATCCAGTGGACATTTGTGTTATGACCTTACAATTGATCGTTAATGTAACTCGGGTATGCCAAACTGATGGTTAATTGAGGAGGTTCAAGGAGTCATTTTGTAGAGCTGTCTTATCTCGTGCACTTCGAAGAGGCAACAGACCTACTTTGTTAGGTATCATTATGATCTCATTCTTATCTTTGCATCTTAATCATGACAAACAAGAATAGAGATGCATGAAAGGGACTTCCATTGCTGATATCTGTCAGGGATCCCTCTGGTTTATTTAAATCCCTGTTTAAGGCGATTCCACATATGTGCCTTGCATGCTACTCATGTTTGTTTGTTTTTTATTTCAAAACACTTGTTTGTTTATTTATTTGGTATTTACCATGCTCCCTTAGGATTGCTCGATTAGAGTAGTTGTCGAGCTATACATTAGGATAGGAATCCATGTATGCTAACATAGGGTAGGGTTTTCCTTTATCCTCAACCTTAGGGTCAACCATTGTATGATAACACTGGGGATAGTGCTAGGCTAGTTTCCCTTAGTTGTTTTTCCTTTCATTGCATTTTGCATCTCAAAACAAAAATTGTTTTCTCGTCAAATCATAAAAACACCTCTAATAAACTCAAACCCTTCTTCAAAGTAAAAGATACAAACCAATCTTACTTTGTATGTGTGCCTCTTGGCTTTTCTTTTAAACCTGGTTCACCGATGTTTCGCCATCGCACATTTATTTGAAGCTGATGTTTCTCCATCACATTTGTTTGTTATCCTACTTTGATTCTCAATATCATTGTTAGGTGTGATGTTTTGTCATCTGTTTTATCGGTGTTTCGCCAACTTTGCCATGATTCCTTATCATCTTATAGCCTATGTTTCGCCATCTCACATTTGTTTGAAGCTGATGTTTCGCCATCGCATCTGTTTGTTATCCTACTTTGATTCTCAATATCATTGTTAGGTGTGATGTTCCGTCATCCGATTTATTAATGTTTTTCCATCTCTACCATGATTCCTTATCATCATATAGCCGATGTTTCTCCATCGCACATTTGTTTGAAGCCGATGTTTCGCCATCGCACATGTTTGTTATCCTACTTTGGTTCTCAATATCATTGTTAGGTGTGATGTTTCGTCATCCGATTTATTGATGTTTTTCCATCTCTGCCATGATACTGTGTTATCTTATAGCTGATGTTTCTCCATCGCACACTTGTTTGAAGCCAATGTTTCTCCATCGCACATGTTTGTTATCCTACTTTGATTCTGAATATCATTGTTAGGTGTGATATTTTGTTATCCGTATTATCGATGTTTTGTCATCTTTGCCATGATATCTTACTACCTCTTAGCCGATGTTTCGCCATCACACATTTGTTTGAGGCCGATGTTTCGCCATCGCACATGTATGTTATCCTGCTTTGACTCTCAATTTCATTGTTAGGTGAGTCGTTTTATCATTTGATGTTTCGCCATCTTTGACATGTTACTTTATTATTACTTAGTCGATGGTTTACCATCTCATTTGTTTGTTGTTTTATTTGATGTTTCGCCATCTTAATTTTTTTTGTTGTCTTAATTAAAAAACACAAACCAACAAAAACATATAAGCCGAACTACGGCTGCTCTGATTCCTTAAAAGGGATACGTAGGCATTGTGGTAGGGCTCAACCGAGCACAATTTTTATTTTCCCTACATTATTTTCTTTTTTCTTTCGCATGCATTCCCTTTTCCGTTGTAAGCCATAGACATAGGATTTGACCAAACCCGTTAGATTAGACAACAAGAGTGGATACCGTAGAGTACTATGGGTGTGTGGGGTGCTAACACCTTCCCCTCGCGTAACAGACTCCCTTACCCGATCTCTCGGTCGAAAGACCGTGATTTCTCCCTTTTCAGGTTTTCTCGATGTTTACCTTTCCCTTTCGGCGGGATAAAAGACGTTCGGTGGTGACTTCATTGATGTTTCATTAAATGCAGATGACAAGTTCTGGCCACGCGGTTTCACCATCGCCGTTCACTGAAGATGAACTATCAACGTTCATTGAAGATAGAAAAAAGATAACAAACACCGACATTCACTGCCGATGTACTACCAACATTCACTGAAGATGGCAAAAAGATAACAAACACCGACCTTCACTGCCGATGTACTACCATCGTTCACTGAAGGTAGAAAGATAAAACACCAAGCCACCGCCGTTCACTGACGATGAACTATCAACGTTCACTGAAGATAGCAAGAAGATAACAAACACCGACGTTCATTGCCGATGTACTACCAACGTTCACTGAAGATAGAAAAAAGATAACAAACACCGACATTCATTGCCGATGTACTACCAACGTTCACTGAAGGTAGAAAGAGAAAACATCATGCCACCGCTGTTCATTGAAGATGAACTATCAACGTTCACTGAAGATAGCAAAAAGATAACAAACACTGACGTTCATTGTCGATGTACTACCAACGTTCACTGAAGGTAGAAAGAGAAAACATCATGTCACCGTCGTTCACTGATGATGAACTATCAATGTTCACTGAAGATAGCAAAAAGATAACAAACACCAACGTTCACTGTCGATGTACTACCAACATTCACTAAAGGTAGAAAGAGAAAACATCAAGTTTTCCATAATTCTAGTGTTCTGCCAAGAACGGGTTTCGACTTCTTCTTTAACCAAGGAGATCTGCCTGGAAAGGGTAATACGTAACCTGTCTCAAATAAAGAGACTTCCACTTATGGTCAAAGGGGAAATGCCAAGAGAAATGACTTTCTAGGGGTAGAAATATGACTTCCTGGGGAAATGTCATGATATTCCTATTGAGGAGATAAAGTATCCTTGTGCAAAATAAATGCACAAGCAAAAATTCAAAGTTTTTAGTAATCCAAAATACACGACATCGTCATGCAACCATAAATTCGATTCAGAAAATATTTCAGAGCAAGACGGCCAAAGCAGATTCATCCTTTGAGAAATAAACTCAAGAGGGAAGACCAAATTCAACCAAACAAAGAGCGCTGCAATAAAGGCCAGAACACAATGTCCATGAATGATTATTTTAGCAATGCATGATGCATGTATGAATGTACAGGTGCTATTGTGCATATGCTGATAAAAAGGATACATAATCAGTGCAGACAAACGAAACCTCCTTAGTTTCTAACAACATTGGGCTAAGCTTCAATCAGAAAGATCAATCCAGGAAAGGTGCAAGCGACTGCGGAAACCAAACCTATTACATTAACTTCACTAAGGAGAACATAATCTGACTGTAGCTTAAATCAAACAGACACCGGGATAGAACACCCTGTTTCCAGTTTCATCAGAGAAACAACTTTCCAAAAGCAACATGCCTATTGGAGATTGCAATATTAACCTTTAACAAAGCAGACTGACGTCGAAACAACCACATCTCACTAGGGAATTCAAGCCTACCTCCCAAGAGAAAATAAACTGCGGGTTAAAAAATTTTCACCACGAACCCTCATTCCAACAAGAGATGCCCTGGGAATAACCTCCCGCGAGATTAAGAAGTCAACACTAGCGCCGATACTGTCAAAAGAGCGACACCTCAGCACACCAAGGAAATAAAACCTTTCACCTCATGAAGGAATACCTTGCTGGGGAAGCTGGGACGAAGGCTCCTGACCATGCAAACACAAAATCAAAAGCGAATGAAGACTTGACTGGGGATAATGGGATCACCAGCCCAAATACTGTACTTTGAACCTACTGATATCGTCTTTAAATATCTGGGAAACACACAAAGATTGCGCACATACCAGCAAAATAACCTGAGAAAACCTTTATGAAGGAAGCAAATCTTCTTGAGGCAACCAGAATTTGTTCATCCCTGGGATCACCATTTTTGTTGTCATTGTTTCATCATAAATCCCAAAGTAAATTGAATTATAAAGATCTCTCTTTTTTTGAAAAGTCAATTTTGCTTTTTAATATTTTTGCTTTAAAAGTTATTATCAGTAATAAATGAAGTCTTTGCAAGCTAAATAAAATTAAGAATACAAAGAATTGGGCAAAAGCTCGAATTTCATTAATATAATGGTAGTCTGCGAATGGCGAGACTCCGTGGATGATTACAAAGTTTGGGAAATGGTAATACATAATGGAAAAGATACATTGAAATACAATGACCACTATCCCCTCTAACAACTTTTGAAATCCTGAGCATCAGCCTCCGTTGAAGTATGGTGAGGATCTGAGAAGATTGTTGCTTCGGTGATCAAGTTTCGTCTGACGTAGTTACTTGCCAAGAAAATCCCTAACTTTTGCCTAAGCTGCCCTTGCGGGTTTTCAACTTAGCGGGAAATTTATTCTGTTTATGTCTCTAATTTTTGCCTAGACCGCCCTTTCGGGTTTTCGGCTTACCAAGACGCTCCTTTTTGCCTAAGCCGCCCTTTCGGGTTTTCAACTTAGTGAGCTGTTCTTTTATTTCTTTAGGCAATGTATTTCTTGATTGCGTCAGCATTCATGGGACGTGGGAAATCCTCGCCATCCATAGTTTCAAGAATTAATGCACCACCAGAGAAGGCTTTCTTGATAACATACGGGCCTTCAAAATTGGGAGTTCACTTGCCCCTAGAATCAGCATTGAAAGACATGATCTTTCTGAGCACGAGGTCGCCTTCTCTGAATTCACGAGGTTTGACCTTTTTATCAAATGCTTTCTTCATTCATTTCTGATATAACTGCCCATAACACAAAGTTGTCATTCTCTTCTCTTCAATCAAATTCAATTGGTCAAACCTGTTCTAAACTCATTCAGCCTCTGACAATTTGGCTTCCATTATCACACGCAGCGAGGGAATCTCTACCTCGACAGGGAGTACAGCTTCCATTCCATACACTAGGGAAAATGGGGTTGCTCCTGTTGAAGTGTGAACAGATGTTCGATATCCATGCAGAGCAAAAGGGAGAATTTCATGCCAATCCTTATAAGTGACAACCATTTTCTGGATAATTCTCTTGATATTCTTATTAGCAGCTTCAACAACCTCATTCATCTTTGGCCTGTATGGAGATGAATTATGATGGACAATCTTGAATTCTTCACACAGTTCTGTCATCATCTTGTTATTCAAATTTGAGCCATTATCAGTGATGATTCTGCTTGGCACATTATATCGGCATATAAGATTTTTTTTGATGAAACGCACCACCACCTATTTGGTAACATTGGCATATGAAGAAACCTCTACCCATTTGGTAAAGTAGTCAATTGCTACCAAGATGAAACGGTGTCCATCCGAAGCTTTGGGTTCTATCATTCCAATCATGTCAATATCCCGCATAGAGAAAGGCCATGGGGAGGAAATCACATTGAGGAGTGTTGGAGGCACATGGATCTTATCTGCGTAAATCTAGCATTTATGGCACTTCTTTGCAAACTTGTAACAATCAGATTCCATTGTCAACCAATAATATCCTGCCCTTAGCATCTTTTTAGCCATTGAATGTCCATTAGCATGAGTGCCAAATGAACCTTCATGAATCTCATGCATCAACATGTCTGCTTCGTGTCTATCCACGCATCTGAGCAAGACCATGTCAAAATTTCTCTTGTATAGCACATTTTCACTGAGGAAGAAATTGCCTGCCAATCTTCTCAGTGTCTTTCTATCTTTCTTTGATGCAGCAAACGGGTATTCCTGAGTCTGAAGAAAGTGTTTGATATCATAATACCAAGGTTTTTCATCTGCTACCTCCTTTGTCACAAACACGTGAGCGGGCCTATCTAGCCATCGAACTGTAATTCGGGGTATATCATTCCAAGCATTTACTTGGTACATGGAAGCCAGAGTTGCCAGAGCATCTGCCATTTGGTTCTCATCTCTAGGAATGTGATGGAATTCAACTTTATTGAAGAAGGGTAGTAATCTTATAGCATAATCTTTGTAAGAGATCAAGCCAGGGTGACGAGTGTCCCATTCTCCTTTAATTTGATTTATTACCAATGCTGAATCACCATACACATCTAGAATCTTGATTCTTAGATCAGTAGCTTCTTCGAGGCCCATGATACAAGCCTCATATTCTGCCATGTTATTAGTGCAATCAAATGTTAACCTCGCGGTAAAAGGAATATGTGATCCATGAGGAATGACAATCACAACACCAATTCCTTTACCATAAGCATTCACAGTTCCATCAAATATCGTACTCCAACGAGATTCAGGGTCGGGGCCCTCCTTAGGCAATGGTTCATCACAATCTTTCACTTTCAAGAACATCACATCTTCATCGAGGAATTCATATTCTACAGACTGATGATCTTCCACCGACTGGTGAGCGAGATAATCTGCCAACACACTACTTTTGATAGCTTTTTGAGTGCGGTATTCGATATCATATTCAGATAACAGCATCTGCCGGTGGGCAATTCTCCCAGTAAGAGCAGGCTTTTCAAAAATATACTTGATTGGATCCATTTTGGAGATCAACCAAGTAATATGATTCAACATATACTGCCGCAAATGCTTTGTCGCCCAGGCCAAAGCACAACATGTTTTTTCTAGCATAGAATACCGCGACTCACAATCAGTGAACTTTTTGTTGAGATAATAAATGGCGAACTCTTTTTTTCATATTTTATCATGTTGTCCCAGAATATAACCCATAGATTTATCTAACACTGTCAGATACATAATCAACAATCTTCCTTCTACAGCAGGGAGAAAGATAGGAGGTTCAAGCAGATATTCTTTAATACTTTCAAATTCCCTTTGGTAGTCATCTGTCCACACACAACCTTGATCTTTCTTTAACAACTTAAAAATCGGTTCACACGTTGCAGTCATGTGGGAAATAAATCTGGAAATATAATTCAAACGCTCGAGGAAACCCCTGACTTGATTTTCAGTTCTTGGTGCTAGCATTTCTTGAATTGCCTTGACTTTGTCAGGGTCAACTTAAATTCCTTTATGGCTAACAATAAAACCCAACAATTTACCTGATCTAACTCCGAAGGTGCATTTATTTGGATTCAGGCGGAGGCGATACTTCCTCAAACGCCAAAACAACTTCAACAAATCTTCTATATGCCCTTCTTTTGTTTGGGATTTGGCAATCATATCATCAACATATACTTCGAATTCCTTGTGCATCAGATCATGGAATAGGGTTGTCATAGCCCTCTGGTACGTTGCACCAGCGTTCTTCAACCCGAAGGGCATCACTTTGTAGCAGAATGTTCCCCATGGTGTGATAAACGTTGTTTTTTCCATGTCCTCTGGAGCCATTCTTATTTGATTATACCCAGAAAATCCGTCCATGAACGAGAATACCTTGAATTTTGTTGTGCTATCCACTAACATGTCAATGTGAGGCAATGGAAATCATCTTTTGGACTAGCTTTATTTAGATCCCTGTAATCTACGCACATGCGGACTTTTCCATCTTTTTTCAATACTGGGAAAATATTGGCAATCCATTGAGGATACACTGATGTCACAAGAAAACCAACATTAATCTGCTTTAGGACCTCCTTCTTGATCTTTACTGCCATATCCGGGTGGGTTCTTCTCAACTTTTGTTTAACTGGCGGACACTCTGGCTTCAACGGCAAACGATGCTCGACAATGTTTGTATCTAGACCAGGCATATCTTGATATGACCAAGCAAAAATATCCACGTACTCTTTCAACAGCTCAATCAACCCGCTCTTCACATCAGGATGCAATGATGCTCCAATCTTGACTTCCTTCGGATCTTCTTCCGAACCCAAATTAACCACTTCTAAAGGCTCCTTATATGGCTGAATGGTATTCTCCTCGTGCTCAAGCAATCGTGAGACCTCTTCTGGAATCTCATCATAATCTTCTTCTTCAACCCCAAACACAGGACAATCAAAGTTGGGAGAGGGTGCAGGGTCATTGTATTCAACGAGTTTTTTAATTAATCTGCACATATGATTTATGATTGTTTTTAGAAACTAACACATATAACAAGTGATCATGCAGATTAATTTTCAGTTATTATTTATTTTGAAAGGTTTTTTTTTATTACCATTTCCCAAGAAAAAGGCAGAAAATAAAAGACATAATTTTGGAAGCAAAGATAACTTTTATTAATGATCTTAACAGTTATAGCAAACAGATAAGCCCTACAACATTAATACTTCCACCTTGGGCAGAGCGAAAGCTTTTCAAAAGAAAGAAACAGATTATCAAAACAAATTACTTTGAAACATGTATGCAAGAAGGAACATCAATGGTGACCCAGTTCTAAACTTGGACTCCATGTGTCACATAACTCGGTACTTCCTGCCCTGCTTCATCCTCTTCAACAGCATTAACTCTAGAACCAATCGGATGGAGGTAGCCTCCGCTGCGGAAAACATCACGATAACTGTTCACATAAGACTTTGACTTCAAACTTTCGCTTTTTCCATTCCTCGAAGAGAAACCTAAACCAGCTCTGTTTTTGTTCACAGGTGGATCCACGAGTCGTCCCCAAACTGCATTATGACCATTACGCACAGCCTGCTGCGCATCCTTCAAATAAACTACAGAACTCTCATTCTTCCTTATGTTTTCAACGGATAGGGCTTGGAACTGGGTTCCAACAGCAGCCTCATCCGCTTCTACAATACTGAAAAAGGATAGATGGGATATCAACAACGCCTGCTCCCCATTTATGATCACTACCTTCCCTTCACGCACAAACTTTAGCTTTTGATGTAGAGTTGAAGTGACAGCCCCTACTTCGTGTATCCATGGTCGTCCAAGCAAACAACTATACGCGGGAATAATGTCCATTACCTGGAAAGTTATCAAGAACAAATGTGGTCCTATGTGGATGGGTAAGTCCACCTCACCGATGACAGATTTCCTCGACCCATCAAATGCCTTCACAATGATGTCGCTCGGGCGCATAGGTGTTCCCTAGTACTTTAACTTCATGAGGGTACTTCTTGGTATAACATTCAACGTAGATCCGTTATCAATTAGCACATTAGATAGCGAGTCATTCTTGCAGTTCATGGATATGTGGAGGGCCAGGTTGTGATTCCTCCCTTCATCTGGTAACTCATCATCATAGAAACTCAAGTTGTTACATGACATAATGTTTCCAATTACGCTGCTGAATTGATCTAACGGCATGTCATTCTCTACAAAAGCTTGGTCTAGTACTCTCATCAATGATTCCCTATGAGCGGAGGAATTCATCAGCAATGCCAGGGTGGTTATCTTTGAAGGAGTCTGCAATAGCTGATCTACAATTTTGTAGTCGCTCATCTTAATTATTTTCAAGATATCATCCACTTATTTCTCTAATGTGGCTCCACTAGTCTCTCCTGCAGCCTTCTTAGGCTCATCGTTCTCAATAATTTTCTTTCCAGCAACAACATATTTTCGAATAACCGGCGCAAACATACGACCACTACGGGTCACCCTGCTATTATCAGCTATATTCCCAACATATGGCATTGGCTGGATCGGAACCTCCACCCCATCTTCTAAGATTGTAGCGTTGTATTTGTAAGGCACAGCCTTATCTTATTTATAGGGAACAGGTCCTGGCAGGCTAATTACCAATGGGGTAACAGCTGGTTTGCTATGGTACTCCACCTCAAGATGAGCGGGTGCACCAAAACAAGGTACAATGACGTTTACACCTTCCTCAACACAATCATCCCTCAAAAGGTCATTTCCGGAAAACAAATCTTCGTCTGAAGAGAAATACTCATCCACGGAGGCATACTCTTCCTCTGACTCTTCTTCCATCAAACAAACTTCAACCATATCAATCTCGTGATAATCATCTCTCTGCCATGTGATCTTAATAGTCCCATTGTCTAACAACAGCTAAACACCCTCTCTCACAATAGAACATCCCCGGGGGTCTCGATAACAAACTATGCAAGACCCATATTGGTGTTCCACCTGACCAGCAGTACGACAAAAGGTAGCATGCAACTGTACGAGATCTTCATTCAAATGTTCTACCTCAAAAATTCTGAATTCACCCGGACATCCAGAAACCATATTCACTTCCTCCTTATATTCCTCCCTAGGCCTAATTATATGGATTAAACCTTCATCTATCATTTCCTACAAATCAGCCTTTATCTTCTCGCAACCCTGTATATTTGTACTGCAAACAGCACAACCGGCATGGTCATGCGTATAGAAACTGAATTCACATAGATTTGCGTGCATCTTTACCAAATCCCCTCTAACCAGATTAATGTCAAAAATCCGAAATCATCGGGACAACCGGCCACCATATTCACAGTATTCACTTCCCCGTGCTTGGGTAGAGGATTGTCTTTCACATTAGGTCCCATGTCTTTGAAAGATAAAATTCCATACTTCACCAACTTTTGCACTTCAGTCTTCAAAGGGTAACAGTTATCAATACTATGCCCTGGTGCTCCCTGATGAAAAGCACATGTCTGATCTGCTTTGTAATACCAAGGCAAAGGTGATGGTACTGCTGAAGGTGGTCGTGTCTGGACCAACTTTTTCTAAATCAATGCTGGTAGTAGCTCTGCATAACTCATGGGAATAGGGTCATAGTTCTCCCTTCTCTGATTATTCCCTTGGTTCCCCTGCTGGGATTGTCTTTGATAAGAAATGGTAGTTGGAGCGACATTCATAACAGGAGTCACTGAAGCAACTTGTTGGTGACGCTGAAAATTCCTTCTAGGAGCATTCACTCTCCTCTCTTGTATGACAGCATTGGTATCCCCCTCTTTATTCTTTGTAAACCCATAAGCTGGCTTCTTCATACCTTCGGACCCTTCACCCTTTGTCAAACGACCTTCTCTTACTTCCTCTTCTAGGCGGACACTCATTCCTACTATCTCTGTAAAATCACTTGGGGCACTTACTAACATTCTTTCGTAGTAGAAAGCGCCTAGCGTCTTCAGAAAAATTTTAGTCATTTCTTTTTCTTCCATGGGAGGAATCACTTATCCAGCCACTTCGTGCCATCTCTGCGCATACTCTTTAAATGATTCTCTGTCTTTCTGAACCATGGCCCTAAGCTGGTCACGATCGGGTGCCATGTCCATATTGTACTTGTATTTTTTTATGAATGCTTCTCCCAAATCATTAAAGGTATGGATGTTGGCACTGTCTAAACTCATGTACCATTTCAATGTTGCGCCAGTTAGACTATCCTGGAAAAAGTGAATCAGCAGACGCTGATCATCGGTGTGGATTGACATTCTCCTTACATACATCACCAAATGAGCACGAGGGAAAGTGTTGCCCTTGTACTTCTCAAACTCAGGGACCTTGAACTTAGCAGGCACTTTGACATTTGGGACTAAACACAGCTCATTCACGTTCTGCCCAAATAACTCTTTTCCCCTAAGAGCCTTCATCTCTCTTTGCATTCTATCAAACTGCTCTTGGAAATCATTTGTTCTGTCATAAAGACCCAAATCTTCACTCGGCGGAGGGAAAGGACGACACACATCTTCATTAACAAACGGAACCAAATTCATTGAAGGAGGTGCAGCAAGCACAGCATGCACCACAGGTGGTGCCAGAGTAACAACATTTGGAACCACTGGAGCATCTTGGGGGCCCAAATTGAAACCTTCAGGTGCAAAAATTTTCGGCATTCCCCATGGATAACCCTGGGGCATACGGTTCTGAACAACAGTCGGAGTAGCGAATACGGGAACAGCAGGAACTTCAACATTTGCCCTTGTTGGTTGAGGTTGAACACTTGGTGGCTGATTCTGAGCAGCCACCAGAGCTTCCATCAGAGTAGTCAAATTGGCCAAGCCAAGCTTCAAAGCATAAACTTCTTCGCGCAGATCGCGATTCTCCTGTTCCAAACTGTCCATCTTCTTTTTGAAGTTAGCCCGAGTGTTGTAGTGATGAGTCAGCTTGCTGAACGAAGCAAAGAAGCTGGGTAAGGAACCTGGGTATGCATAATAAATGCAAGAAATATGTGCAATATGATGCATGTCATGCAATGCACATGATTATTTTTATTTCATCATTTTAATATTTCAAGGGATTTAAGATTTATAGACATATTGCAAACATCAAAGCAATAACGCATTTGAAATGCTGAAATTTTTTTA